>CM060681.1:171774199-172974199 GCA_030686995.1 Artemisia argyi
ACTTTATTTAATTTAGTATTTTGCAAAAATAAATAAATAAATAAATAAAATAAAATAAAATGGGTATCAGTTGGCTCCACCAAACTAATAAAAAAGATACAAAAATTATATG
Organism: Artemisia argyi; assembly: GCA_030686995.1. Taxonomy (NCBI): domain Eukaryota; kingdom Viridiplantae; phylum Streptophyta; class Magnoliopsida; order Asterales; family Asteraceae; genus Artemisia; species Artemisia argyi. Next base: position 171,774,312 of record CM060681.1, read on the forward strand.
AGTACCATGTTAAATGCAAGTCTTTTTAATAAAGTGGGTCACAAAAAATGACTTACCACAAACCTACTATTAGAAAATTTAGTGCACTTGAGGGATCAAATCATACTTGAGAATGGGTTTGGAGGTACGGAGTGTACACCCATCAAGTCCCTGATTACCCTGACTCAATAGTGGTTGTGCAGGATTCTACTGCTAGTGTTGGTTTCTGCTGATAGTGGATCCTACTGCCTAGCATTAGGATTCTGTTGCTAGTGGTTCTGCTGCTAGTAGTATGACTTTGCTACTGAGCAGTGATTCTGCTGCTAGTGCTAAGTAGATTCTACTGATGAGAATGTAACTGATTTGACCTATTCAAATGACATTTATATCTGCACTTATGACCACATTTAATTGGTCATGTAACCACTATTTTTGGCTATAATGGGGCAATTATGTGGAGATTAATGGGCCGATATTCCATTTGACTAGCTAGGAGTATTCTCCTATTTTAGAGGAAATCAGATCACGCATGAAATACACAGGAAAACATACAACACTTAAACGCAAAGGGTTATTGATTTGTGTCTAATTCAATAACAAACATTTAGTCTTATCCCAAGTAGATATTCGTGATTCCCAGGCATTAGGGTCGAATAGTTTACTTTGGAAAGTGATAACACGATTCCAAGTGATATCCGGTAACCATTCATTGGTATGTAGTTAGGTCTTTGATTATCTTCACCCTGCTCTAGGCCAATGACCACCAACAATCAAAGTAAACTATTTTGTGATAATCAATGGCTGCTGCTATGAGGCATATGGTTGCTAACTTTTCCAAATTGGAAAAGTTTGAAGGTGTTGATTTCAGAAGATGGCAAAAGAAGATTTACTTCTTGCTGTCAAGCATGAATGTGGTGTATGTTCTAAGCACTGCTATTCCTGAGGATCATGAGGATGATGCTACTATGGAACAAATAAGGAATCAAAGCAAATGGGAGAATGATGATTATGTCTGCAGAGGTTTAATCCTCAATGGTATGTCTGATTCTTTCTTTGACATTTATCAGAATGTTGAATCTTCCAAAAAACTATGGGATTCCTTGGATGCCAAATATATGGTTGAGGATGCATCAAGTAAGAAGTTTCTTGTAAGTAATATCACAAATTACAAAATGACTTATTCAAGAGCAGTTATGGAACAATACAATGAACTTCTTGGAATACTTGGAAGGTTTACACAACACAAAATGAACATGGATGAGGCTATTTCAGTCTCTTGTATCATTGACAAACTCCCTCCTTCTTGGAAAGATTTCAAGCATACCTTGAAACATAAGAAGGAAGAACTGACACTTGTTCAGTTAGGTAGTCATCTGCATATTGAGGAATCTCTCAGGGCGCAGGACAATGATAAGCCAAAGAGTAGCAATGCTACTGGTGCATCTATTGTCAATATGGTGGAACATAACAATTCCACCAGGTACAATGACAACCATTGGCGCAGCTACATAGGGGCGGGAGGGGGCGCCCGACCCCCCCGAAATTTTTTTTGCGATGTAGGGGTATATAGTTTTCGTGTAGAAAAATTTCGGTATTACCCGAAAAATAGCGTTAGGAAAAAAAATTTAGATCCCGACCCCCCACTGAAAATTTTCTAGGCTTCGCCACTGATGACAACAAAGGTATACGTAAACATCAGGATAACACAAGGGCCGATCCTAACAAGAAGGCAACACCTACTTGTTGGAAATGTGGCAAATCTGGTTACATTAAAAGGGATTGCAAAGGTGTTAAGGTTGGTGGTAAAACCAATGGTTCAGGCACTAATGGTTCAGGGAGTGATGGTTCTGCCAACTCACTGAAAGGTCAGAATATGTTTAATGAATCTCTTCAGGTTTATTATGTTACATATGTATCTGAATCTAACTATGTATAGGATGATGATGTTGCGTGGTGGGTTGACTCTGGAGCAAATGTTCATGTGTGCAAAGATAGAAGATGGTTCAAGACTTACGAGTCACTAAATGATGGTTTTATTCTTCACATGGGAAATGAGTCAACAACTTTGGTGCATGGTCGTGGTTGTGTAGATCTTAATTTTAGTTCTGGAAAGATTGTAACTTTGTTTAATGTTATTCATGTTCCTGATATAAGGAAGAACTTGGTTTCAAGTAGTGTTTTGAATAATCATGGATATAAACAAGTTATTGAATTTGATAAATTTACATTGTCTAAACATGGTGTGTTTATTGGTTTTGGCTATTTGTGTAATCAAATGTTCAGGCTTAATATTGTCACTGACATTGTTAATTCAGCCTTTATGTCAACCTCTAAACTGAATGACTCTACCCTGTAGCATGCTAGACTTGGCCATTGTAATACCCCAGGCAAATCCCACATTGGCTGTGACTTGGAGTGATGCTGGGACATATATGTTAACATTCGCCTTATATGACACAACGCGTTTTGTGGTGGAACGGTTAATCGGCCATACGGTTAAGCGTGCTCATGTGAGAGTAGTACTGGCTTGGGTGACCTGCCGGGAAGTCTTCACATGAGGGCCACAAGAACAAAGCCGTGAGCCTACGGGCAAAGCGGACAATATTGTGGTCTATAAGGCGGGGTGTTACAGATGGTATCAGAGCCACTCCAAGCCGTTCGGGATGTGGGGCAAACTTCATCGGGGACGATGAGTCCCTACGGGGGGTGAATGTAATACCCCAGGCAAATCCCACATTGGCTGTGACTTGGAGTGATGCTGGGACATATATGTTAACATTCGCCTTATATGACACAACGCGTTTTGTGGTGGAACGGTTAATCGGCCATACGGTTAAGCGTGCTCATGTGAGAGTAGTACTGGCTTGGGTGACCTGCCGGGAAGTCTTCACATGAGGGCCACAAGAACAAAGCCGTGAGCCTACGGGCAAAGCGGACAATATTGTGGTCTATAAGGCGGGGTGTTACAGCCATGTACATTTTAAAAGGATGCAAGATATGTCTAAGGATGGGTTAATCCCAACATTTGACATGGACACTGAAAAGTGTAAAACTTGCATGTTGACCAAAATCACTAAGAAACCTTTTCAGGGTGTTAAACATGAGACTGAGCTCTTGGAGCTTATACACAGTGAGTTGTGTGACTTGCATGCCACCTCCTCTTTGGGGAAAAAGAAGTACTTTGTGACATTTATTGATGATGCTTTTAGGTTTTGTTATGTCTATCTGTTACATACCAAGGATGAAGCATTAGATAAATTCAAAGTATTTAAAACTAAAGTTGAATTGCAACTTGGGTCCCTGATCAAAAGATTCAGGACTGATAGGGGAGGTGAGTACATGGATACTCTATATTTTCAGTCTGTTGGTATAATCCATGAAACGACTGCTCCCTATGCTCCTCAACAAAATGGTATCTCTGAAAGGAAGAACATGGTACTAAAGGAGATGGTTAATTCCATGTTGTCCTACTCAGGACTAAGTCAAGGGTTCTGGGGTGAAGCTATGTTAACAGCTTGCTATTTATTAAATATGGTTCCCAACAAAAGGAACAAAGTCACCCCTTATAAATTCTGGACTAAAAAGAAACCCAACCTAAATTATCTCAGGGTTTGGGGTTGTAGGGCTGTTGTAAGACTCCCTGATCCAAAATTAAAAAGTTTGGGTGAAAGAGGCATTGAATGCATCTTTGTTGGATATGCTGAGCATTCCAAGGCATACAGGTTCTATGTTATTGAACCTAATGAATATGTTTCAATTAACTCAATAATTGAATAAAGGGATGCACTTTTTGATGAGAATAGATTCTCATCAGTCCATAGACTAGGTCAAAGGATTCCTAATGGAACTGATGACATTGGTGGTCCCTGATGAATTATCATCTCAGGCCCCTGATGAAGTTGTGGTTCAACAACCTGAGCTCAGAAAGAGCAAAAGGATCAGGAATCCAAAGTCATTGGGACCTGAGTTTCAATTATATTTAATTGAAGGTACAAGGACTGAGGTCTCTGACCAATACTCCTATTGCTTCATTGTTGAGGATGATCCCAAAATATTTGAAGAAGCAATGAAGTCCTAGGATGCTGCTTTCTGGAAAGAATCAATTAATGATGAGATGGACCCCATCATGGGCAACAACACTTATGTGTTGACTCATCTACCACCTGGTTGCAAACCTCTAGGTTGCAAATGGATTTTCAAAAGGAAAATGAAGGTAGATGAAATTGTTGAAAAGTTCAAGGCTAGACTAGTCATTCAGGGCTTTAAACAAAAGTCAGAAATAGACTATTTTGATACTTATGCCCCTGTGGCTCGTATCAATACCATAAGATTGCTAATTGCTTTGGCATCAATTCACAATCTGGTTAATCATCAGATGGATGTGAAGACAACTTTCTTGAATGGTGACTTAGATGAGGAGGTTTACATGAACCAACCTCAGGGCTTCATCATGCCTGGCAATAAAAACAAGGTGTGCAAACTGATTAAGTCTCTTTATGGACTAAAACAGGCACCTAAGCAATGGCATCAAAAGTTTGATGAAGTAGTTTTGTCTAGTGGTTATTTACTTAATCAGGCTGACAAATGTGAGTATAGCAAATTTGATGAATCTGGTAAAGGAGTCATCATTTATCTATATGTTGATGACATGTTGATCTTTGGTACTGACCAAAATCAGGTTGACCTGACAAAGGAATTTTAATCATCAAGGTTCTCCATGAAGGACATGGGGGAGGCTGATGTTATCCTTGGTATAAGGATCAAACATGAAAGTAATGGTATATCAATTTCTCAGTCTCATTATATTTAGAAGTTACTGAAGAAATTTAATTACTTTGATTGTACTCCAGTGAGTACTCCCATGGATACCACTGAGAAGCTCATGCCTAATATTGGCAAAGCTGTATCTCAACTTGAGTATTCTAGGGTGATTGGCTGCCTGATGTATGCCATGACTTGTACAAGGCCTGATATTGCTTTTGCTATGGGTAAATTGAGCAGATATACTAGTAATTTTAGTGCTCAGCACTAGCAAGCAATTCAGAGGGTACTGAAGCATTTGAAGAGAACTATGAATTATAGTCTATCATATACTGGTTATCCTTCAGTGTTGGAAGGATACACTGATGCAAGTTGGATCAGTAACACTGAAGACAATTCATCTACCAGTGGTTGGGTATTCCTACTTGGTGGAGGTGCAATTTCTTGGGCATCCAAGAAGCAAACTTGTATCACCAGTTCAACAATTGAATCTGAATTTGTGGCTTTAGCAGCTGCTGGTAAAGAAGCTGAATGGTTGAGAAACTTACTTCTTGAGATTCCATTATGGCCTAAACCTATAGCACCTATTTCTATCCGTTGTGATAGTGCTGCTACATTGGCAAAGGCTTATAGGCAGATGTACAATGGGAAGTCGAGACACTTAGGTGTCAGGCATAACATGATTCGTGAGCTAATCATGAATGGGGTGGTTTCTATAGAGTTTGTTAGATCTCAACAAAATTTAGCTGATCAGTTGACGAAGGGTCTTGCTAGAGACTTGGTTATAAAGTCTGCTAAAAGGATAGGTTTGAAGTCCAACTTAGTCACTGAATGCTAAGACACCCAACTCCATCCTGAGGAAACTTGGAAGCTGAGTTCAATGTGGAAAGCTGAACATTCAGTGTACTGAAGCACATGTTTTACAATCATCCCAAGGTTTGTGCTTGGAACCTGCTGGAAAAGAGGATGAAATCATTACTTCTTAATGGTTAATTTTCTTTGAAAAAGTGCTTGGCATGAGCATGAATAAAGAGGAACCACCTATGTAACTGTTGAAGTTTTGCCACTTCAGGAAGCTATAGACTTTTAGCTTTTACAACATTTATGAATTGGATATGGACACATGGCTTGTATAGTGTCAGGAGTGTTTAAGAGTTTGAAAATGTATGTGTATTTTATCTTCAAGTATTCAAATGGGTTGAAGGGTTCAATTCTTAGAACACCCTGATTCTTGAATATTTGAACGTGTAATGTACTAAGATGGAAATTCAATCCACAGGATATTTTTGTTTATGCATACGTTTTGTTTAATGTTTTATTTTCATGCAAAGGAAGTGAACTAAATTTGGGGAGGATTGTTGGAAAATTTAGTGTACTTGAGGAATCAAATCATACTTGGGAATGGGTTTGGAGGTACGGAGTGTACACCCATCAAGTCCCTGATTACCCTGACTCAATAGTGGTTGTGCAGGATTCTGCTGCTAGTGTTGGTTTCTGCTGATAGTGGATCCTACTGCTAGCATTAGGATTCTGCTGCTAGTGGTTCTGCTGCTAGTAGTATGACTCTGCTGCTGAGCAATGATTCTGCTGCTAGTGCTAAGTAGATTCTGCTGATGAGAATGTAACTGATTTGACCTATTCAAATGACAGTTATATATGCACTTATGACCATGTTTAATTGGTCATGTAACCACTATTTTTGGCTATAATGGGGGCAATTATGTGGAGATTAATGGGCCGATTAATTCTCATAATTCCATTTGACTAGTTAGGAGTATTCTTCTATTTAAGAGGAAATCAGATCATGCATGAAATACACAAGAAAACATACAATACTTAAACGCAAAGGGTTATTGATTTGTGCCTAATTCAATAACAAACATTTGATCTTATCCCAAGTAGATATTCGTGATACCTAGGGATGGCAAAAAAATATGTACTAGATGGAGACCCGATCCCAAAACCCGATTTGACTAGGGAATCCCCGAGTTGACTGGGGATGGGGATGGGGATGGGGATGGGGAATCCCCTGAAATATTAAACCGGGGATGGGGCGGGGATGGGGATAACGTAAATCCCCGAACCCGGCCCCGACCCCGATCTTTCTTGTGTATAATTATTTAAAATTTATATGTTTTATTCATACCCGATTAACTTGTATATGTACATGTACATATGTTTATGAGTATCGACATGTATGTTTATATGCATATGTTATATTTATAGGATCAAACACATTTAGATTTAGAAGTAGAACTAACAATTACATATTACTTAACTATTTTGTCCCAATACACATATATGATTCATATGGTTTTTATATTATCTTTGATGTTACAATGTTTATGATGCTTTAAAGTTGAATTGAAATTCTAATTAATATAACTATGTGCGACGTACGTTTGTTGAGGTACTTTATGAATCAAAATTCTTTATATTTCCGACAAGTTGGTGGAATTTTTATGTTATTTCATAAAGGTGGAGAATCCCCGAATCCACGCGGGGATCCCCGATCCCCATTGGGGATGAGGATGGGGATGTAAAGCAATTCCCCTATGGGGATGGGGAAGGGGATGGGGATGCATTGGGGATGAGGATGGGGATGTAAAGCAATTCCCCTATGGGGATGGGGACGGGGATGGGGATGGGGATGGAGAGTGTAAAACAGGGATGGGGATGGTAAGTACAATCCCCGACATTCTCTGCCCCGTTGCCATCCCTAGTGATACTCAGGCATTAATGTCAAATAGTTTACTTTGAAAAGTGATAACACGATTTCAAGTGATATCCGGTAACCATTCATTGGTACGTAGTTAGGTCTTTGATTGTCTTCACCTTGCTCTGGGCCAATAACCACCAACACCTACCAATTTTGCCTAGAATGACAAAACTTCCATATATTCGTATCCTCAAATTATTATTACTTCCGTCTCATATTTAGTGTTCACTTTGATTTTTTTAAGTCTTTCTTATTCAAATTTAACATTAAATTATATTCTTTGTGCTATATTTTATTTGATGCAAAATATATGAATGAATTTGGTTTTAAATGTATTTTCATTGGTATAATTTGCATTAGTATAATTTCTTATTCAAATTTAACATTAAATTATATTTTTTGTGCTATATTTTATTTGATGCAAAATATATGAATGAATTTGGTTTTAAATGTATTTTCATTGGTATAATTTGTATTAAATATTATGTAATAAAAATAAAAATATTTAAATTCAAAGTTGACCAAAAAAGACTCCAAAAAAGTCAAAGCGGACACTTAATATGAAACGAAAAGAGTATAATAAATGAATAAAGACAAAACTTCAAACGAATCATGTCCACGAAAATATAGAGGTTAGTGGGCTCCATATATTAAATAAATGTAGTTTATTTCATTGTGAGTATATTACTCGGGTGTTCAGTAACAAACTGATATTCAATGTGCGCATGACGTGGCCATTTTGCAATGGATTGAGCATTGTAAAGGCTCTATTATGCGGATGTTATCTGACCAATTATGGATGGCCTTAATATCATATCACCCTTTAATCAAAACCATATCCATAGTGATTTCAAGTAGCAACCAAACGAACTGTTAGTTTTTGTTAATCCAATCGACAACATAATGATAAGAAAAGTGTTTGTTTGTATACTTCATTATCTTTCATTTATTCTTATGCTTTTATCAAACATTCAAACCATGATTAACACAAGTTTCATATTTGTCATAGACTGAATAAATCGAAAAGTTTCGAAATAAGCCGTAAAGCGAGTTTATGAACATAAGCCCAAATTTAAATACGGAGTAAATGATAAGCCGGCTATATTAGCCAAAAAAAGCAATATTTTCTGTTTTTATATGTCGTTTGGGAAAAGGCGAGACAATCTCCTCTTTCTCTCTCTAAATAATATTCTCCTCCTTCTCACTAAAACAAAAAAACCAACCTACCTGCTCCTCCTTCTCCGGCGGTCGGCTATGGCCGGCCGTCCGGGCTCTTCCCTTTTGCATTTTCCTTTCTTTTAATAAATGTTTGCCTACAGATCTGTCATTTCCTCTGATGCCGCTGTCTGTCGCTGCTGCCACTACTGCTTCTGCTCAGATCCGATGGCTTCCGGCCTCTCCTGCTTAGATCTGTTGTGGTCCGTCATCGTCGGCTTGCTGCTGCGTAGGGATTTGGTTTAGATCTGTTAGGATTTTGTTAGGCTCCTTTATGGATGCCTTGTTTTAGCATCTTTGTATGTATTATGTACTTCGTGTACTTTTGTCAAGCTACACCCTTATATGGTTGTTTTCAGTCAAAGCTCACTCGGGTGATTCCCCCCACCTTTGAAGGGTGTTGTTATAGGCTGTTACAGCTATATGGTATATGTCTTGTGATGTAACTTGTTATGTTGTTATCTTCCTCCGTTTGTGAGGTTATGTTTCGATGTAATTTGTTATGTCGTATCTTCCTCCTTTTGTGAGGTTTGAAATGAAATGAAATTAATCTTCGTTCAAAAAAAAAATATGTCGTTTGAAATCCGGTATAAGTTTAGGGACCAATGGTGAAATTTACTCTGTTTAGAATAAGCACACAAAATAAGCAAATCCCAAACACCCAATACTACAGACGACTCCAATTTCTGGTGTCTTCATCTTCTCGTAATTCTTCTGGTACCAATTAATGGATTCATTACTAGCATCATACGCATCTTCAGACGATGAAGACAACAACAATCAACCACATAAACCACCAACCAAACAACCCCAATCTTCAAACCCTAAACCTAGCTTCTTCACATCTCTCCCACCACCCAAATCAAACCCTAACCCTAACCCTAATTCCAACAAATCATCCCTATTCTCTAAACTCCCTCAACCCAAATCAGAACCCTCAGACCCCTTTTCATTAAACCCATCAAAACCCAAAAAAGTCGTTCTTTTTAGACCACCCATTATCAAGAAACCGGTTCTTGATGACGATGAAGATGATAAGAAGCAAGAACAAAAGGTTAAGGATAGTTATGTACCTCAAGCTCCTTCAGTGAAGTCCTTTTTATCGAGTATTCCTGCCCCGCGAAACTCGGGGTCTCTCGGGGCGGGGTTGTCGGGTTCTGGGACGGGGACGGGGAGGCGGTCGATATTGGAGGGTGAGGTTCCGGGTTTGTCGAATTTGGATAAGAGTAAGGAAAAAGTTAGTGAAAGTAAGTTGAGATATGATGATAGGGAGGTGGCTAATGAGAATGTGACGTTAAATGCTGATTACGCGAATTATGACTATAGTAGCTATGCAGGGTATGAGAATGCGGATGTTGATAATGCGGCTTATGCGAATTATGAAAATGTGAGTGTTGATAATGCGGGTTATGCGAATTATGATCATTCGAGTTATGGGCCAGTTGCGCCAGGAAATGATGGTGGTTATGGTAGTTATAGTAGTTATGGTCCAGCTGCTCCGTCAAGTGAATATGGGGGATACGGGCAGTATGAGAGTAAGTGGGTGGATAGGTCGGGTGGGGGTGAGAGTTCAGTGGGGCCGGAGGTTTCGGCTGCGGAAGTTGTGCAGAGTGTGGCGAGGGTACCGGGCAAGAGAGGTAGGAATGAGATTCCTACGGCTGTGATTGAGGTTAGTCAAGATGAGTTGATGAAGAATCGGCCACGTGAGGATCAGGTTAAAGCTACTGGGATTGCTTTTGGGCCTGCGTATCAGGTAATGTCAGTTTATCGATTTATATATCAAGGTGTTAAATTTTAGTGATATCTGTTTTGTTGTATAAATAACCAGACTAAAAGACTGGATAAGAAATTTTATATGCTTATTATACTGCAAAATTATGATGATTGTTGGATTAAGACTTGAGAGTATATGATGAAGTTATCTATTGACGAAGTATGCTTTGGATAAGAACTTAGGTTGTTCACTTAGATAATGATGAGGAATAGTAGCTTGCATACAATCGTTGAAGGCTTGACATGAAATGGACGCGGATAAACTTGTTTCATAGTTAATTAGTTATATACAATATATGTGTGAATTGGTGAATTTGCACCATCATATAGGCTTGACATGAAAGGGATGCGGATAAACTGGTTTTATAGTTAATTTGTTATATACAATATATGCATGAATTGGTGAATTTGCACCATCAAAGATGCATTTTCTTTTTCATTTTCCCACGTGATAAAGTTATGTAGGCAGTTGAGTTGTGGAAATAAGGTACCCTTTAAACATAATATGATCATTATTCAAAGTAAGACCCGGTGTAGTACTATGTAGAAGATGCTTTTTGAAAATATTACAGAGACTACTTCAGTTGAACTATTATAGCACAGGACACATCTTAGGATAAATATCCAGTTTGAGGTACTTCGGTATCCGGTCTGCTTTGGCTGATAATGATGGGAACTTGGTATGGAAGTTGGAACTTAGAAGGGATTTGGAATGCTAATGTTGAATTTCTAGAGTTTAGAGGTATGATGCTCAGTGATTTTAGATGGGTCTGGGTGGTCATCAGTTAGGATTCAATTTTTCAATGTCTAAATTTGCGGAGAACGCATTATGTGATCTGTGACATAGCTATAGATCATATAGGATATATAGGTATTTAGCCATTTAGGCTGTCCTGTATGATGATAGTGGTGATTATATGTAGGTTGCAGACAAGTGTTTAAGCCTTTGACTTGAATGGAATGCAGATAAACTGGTGTTATTGCTAATTTGTTATATAAATATGCGCGAGTTGGTGAATTCATCTTATCATAGATGCTTTTTTTTTTTTTTTTTTTTCTTGCAGGGTTAAGTGATGTAGGCAGTTTAGTTGTGGAGTTGTTGAGATAAGTTAACCTATGGACATAATATATGCTAATTATTCAAATCATAGTTTTTAGATGAAGAATTATGATAACAAACTAGACCCATGTCATAGGTATTAGCGAAGTAAGATTATGTGGTATTGTGTAGAAGATGATTATTGCAAATATAGCACAAAAAACGTCTTAGGAAAAAGTCCACCTTCAAGAGACTTCATGATCCAATTTGCTTTAACTGATAATGATGAGGAACTTCGCATGGAACGTTGGAATGAATTTGGAATTTGGATTGCTAAACCCGAACTTCTATAGATTAGGGGCATGATGCTTAGTGATTATAGATCGGTCGGAGGGGTCATCAGTTAGTATTAATTATTAGTGTTTAAATTTGTAGCAAATGCATCATGTGATCTGTAAGATAGCTATGGATCATTCCGTTGTTTAAAAGAAAAAGATAGCTATCGATCATATAGGGTATATAGGTTTTGCATTAGTAGAATCACATAGAAGTGTTTGTGAAGTGTCATGTGGTATGATGCTTAGTGATCTTAGATGGGTCAGAGTGGTCACCTGTTCAGATTTGCAGAGAATGTAGCGTCATATGGGAGATAGCTATGGATCATACTGGTATTTTGGTTTTGAGTTGGTAGAAATGACATAGAACTTTTCATGAAGAGTCTCGGGGTAAGTTAGAGCTGACTTTGTTGACCTATATAATGTCAAAGGGTCGATCTTGGGCTCAAACTCATCAAATAAGAATTTATAAACTAAAAGTAGAAATTGGTGCAATGTGTTGAAGGTTGCTTAAAGTCTTAATCTTGTGTTTGTGAAAATGGAGAAAAATAGTGTCTGTGGGTCAACCAAACTTGACTCTTGATTAGCACTAAAAATGACCCAACTCTATCGAACTGCCCCTGTTGCAACTTTTGGGATAAGCTAATGGCTAGCTGCTAATGGGAGAAGGCAATCGTAAGTTGTTATTCCATACAATGTAGTTAAAGGCGAAAGCGACCTCCAGGCGATGTGGCTTCCCCTAGGGACTAAGGTGAGAGGCGACAAAAAGTGAGCGCCTGAGAGAACTTTTTTACCCATTGTGCATATGATAGCATCTAACATGAAAACAATGATTAAATAAAAACATTATTCCATACAATGTCGGATTCATCCAGGAGTGCCCTTCTTGCAGATGCAGATGCCGATGCATTTCTTCTTGTATAATGCCTCGGCTCATTTACACCACTTGCACTAGCTAGCTACATTACCTCAAGTTAGTGCTTTATCCTCACCAAACATGAATTCCCCTTCGGCATCATTACTTCTCGTGAGCCGCTCATTGTAATTAATTAACCCAAATTAGGGGATTAAGGACGCCTGGATTATTTATGTAATTACTATTTAGTTAAAAACTTAAAATAAAGTAAAAAAGTTCCGTTGTATTAGAAAATTAGCTGTTATAGCAAAAAAGGTGATCGCCTGTCGACTACCCACCTTGGAAACTAAGCAACGGTTTTTGTCGCACCAAACAAACGCCTGGATTTTTTTGTAATTAAGGCGATTTAGTGCAAAGGGCCTCGCTTTATCGCCTACGTACTCGCCTTTCTCGCTTTTGACTACCTTGATTTCGATCAGATTTGCTAAATTGCTCCTTTTTTCTCTGCAACTTTATGGTTCAATGTTTTAAGATTAGGCCCAACTGTTTGAGGGATGCTGAATTTGAGCTTGATTATTGATTCCATTGCGTATCGAGTTGGCCCATATAAAGCTTGTCCGAATATTAGGCGATGTTTCACTTATTTAAAAGCTAATTCTAGATGTGCTCATTATACGCCATTCAAGCACAAAAAAATGACCACCGATGAATTTTGTAGTATCATATCGAGAACCTCTGTTCAGTATATATTTTGCCTTGTATAACTCTCCAGCATAATTGTTCTCTTTAACTACATGGATTTCTTATTGATTTTTTTATTATTTTTTTGGATTGTATAGCCTACTTCTTCAACCAAGGGGAAGCCAACGAAGCTCCACAAGAGGAAACATCAGATCGGATCTTTATACTTTGATATGAGGTCGAAAGAGATGGAACTTGCAGAAAGGCGCTCCAAGGGCTTTCTCACAAAAGCAGAAACACATGCTAAGTATGGGTGGTGAGCTTAATTTGCTCTTTTCCTGTTGTATCTATTCAAGTCTACCAAGCAAAAGTCTTCATGGCCTACCGCAACTCTTTGCTCACTATTAGCAGCTGCCAGTACCCATCATAGTTTTTATTTTTATTTGTAACATGTTTTTTTGTGTGAACTTTCATCTTTTAAATGAAGAAGGTTAACAAGTTTTGTTGGCTTTGACTGAATTGCGCCACCATTGTTATAGGGGCTAATTGTATGAATTGCGCCAGTGCCTGTCAAAGGTTGCAATGTTCCTCCATCACTTCACATTTGTATTATTAAAAGGCTGATTGTATGAAGTCGTGCAACCATCTTTCTTTTTCTTTAGGTATGTAGCACACTTTTTTGAATTCATTCTTTTTGTTGTATCGTGTGACCAGTAGTGTGTATTATTTGACCATCTTACCTTTTAACTGGTCACACGATATATCAAAAGATGAAATTTAGAGGTATGATATACATATCTAAAATAAAAAGTAAATATGACATAAAGCTATAAAAAGTTTTGTGCAATTGCCCTTGTTAAAAATACAAAGACAATCTATGACACACTGAAGTGACTTGAGAAGGGGTTGTCTCTGCTTGGGGTTTTTATGAAATTACTTTAAAAACCTCGGTTTTATCTAATAATAATGTATTTATGTTAGTAATTGTTTATAATGTTGTGGCAATGGTCACCATAACCACACACTACTTCACCTTACATATCAACGTCATCTCATCGCAATGGTCACCATAACAACACACTACGTCACATTACACATCAACGTCATCTCATCTTTTTCTCTCATCTAACTTTTTCTCTTTCTCACATTTTACAGGACATGATCACCTTACTCTCATCTTAATACCCATTTTTTATTTATTTAAATACCATCTCCTCTTTCATCTGTCACCTCTGCAGAATTATCAGTTGGTATACCATTTACAACTTCACCACAGCCTGCTCTCTGCCACATCAGCTTTGGGTCCCAGTTTTTATAATATTCAGTCTCCAAATCCAATGTCTCCTGTGACTTCAGCTCTTGGTATTGGATCCTCGGCTCAAGCAGCAAATGTAGCATCGTGTATAGCTATAAGCAGTCTGCGTAAGTTGTCTTGCCAGATAATTTTATATGCTTTGGAAGCCAAATTAAATCCAAGTACTCATGCTGACATTTTCCTTCACGTGTTTTATTAGGTTTGCTTATCATTGATTACGTAAGCTACTACTAGTTTATCACTGATGGTTTGCTTATAATAATTAGCCAATTCGGCAACTTTTAATTCGTTTAACCCGTTTCAGATCAAACACACCCTAAGTTGACTAGTAATTTATGTAAATGGGTCGAGTTTGCCACCTCTAGAGTCTATACCATGTTAAGAAAGTTACTCCAGCTTACAGAAACTGCAACTTTTCCGATACTTTATTTTCAGTACTTCAAAATGAGTGGTAAGTGGGTTTTGGTGATTTCATGAAAACCATTTAATTTTGATAACATTTACCCATTTTATGTTTTCTTTGTAGCTAAACCTATGGTGATACAAGGTCCAGAGCAAAACACAGATTTGCAGCTTAGTCGGCCTGGGTTTTCTACTCCATACGCTTTGAGGGTTCAGGTCGCAACAAATGGTGAAAGAGCAAACAAGGATCAGTGATACCAAGAATCAAAAGGAAAATCACATCAAGAAGCTTCTACAGGATTTGGAAATATTTAGTAATACAATTGTCAAGTATTAAAATTCAAGCATTGTTAAAGATGATAAAATCAATCGGTTAGAGTCTGAAGTTAGCCACGACAAAGTAGAAAATCACTTGTTAATGGTGCCTTATGAATTAGTTATATATTGCATCACATTTGAATTTTGGAATGTGAATCACAGTTGAACATTTACATTTGTTGGTAATTGTATTGTACTATTGCGTATTTTGGTTTGTAATTAGCAATTTTAGATTTCAAATTGCAATTTCTTATGGTATTTTGTATTTGTAGCATCTATAGATCGATCACAAAATTTTTGTGGGTTTTAATCTTGTGTGTGGGTATGAAGATGAAGAATGAAGATTGTTGTTTGATTAAGTTTATGTTTTTTTAGTGGAGTGGATGAATGAGATTTGAGAATGGTGATGGCGTTAATTCTAGAGAGAGAAGCAAGAAAAAGAGATAAAGAGAGTGTGGTGGTAGTGATGGTATAACTTTTGATTAAATACATTGTTCGTCTCTAAGGTTATACCACCAAAATAATTAACAAAAATGATAAAATGACCATTTTGCGCTCATGTGCAAGGCACATGGGGGGGGGGGGGGGGTAGAATAACAGAAGTTGACTGAGTATTATAGGTCAAGGGACGCAATTGGCCTCAAAACTTGAAAAATGGATGCACGGCGACCAAAAGGGCAAGTTTTGGGCCCGAC
Source organism: Artemisia argyi (assembly GCA_030686995.1). NCBI lineage: Eukaryota > Viridiplantae > Streptophyta > Magnoliopsida > Asterales > Asteraceae > Artemisia > Artemisia argyi. The sequence goes on from CM060681.1 coordinate 171,790,400, forward strand.
GATGATTTTTGGCAAGTTTAGGGATCAACTGTGTATCTTTGTCTAATAATAATAATAATAATAATAATAATAATAATAATAATAATAATAATAATAATAATAATAATAATAATAAATGGCTATAATTAGGGGTGTTCAGTGTTTGGTTTAACACCGAACAAACCGAAAAATAAACCAATCTAAAAATCGAATAAAACAGAACCGAAAATTAATTGGTGTATGGTTTGGTTTGAAACCGAACCGAAGTATATGTTTGTTTTGGTTTATGATTTAACAAAATATAATCAAACCAAACCGAAAAAACCAAATAATTCTATCTGCATAAGAAAATATATAATAATATCAATAATAATAGTTTCTATCTTATCATCCTAATATTCAACCTGGTTTAGATAGTTGAAGATGAAATGTTCAAACTAATAAGACTTTAGAAAACTGAGGTTGAATAAATTTTATTTTGTTTCGCCTTCATTTACTTTCTTTAAGTTGTGAAATCTTTTGGTTTCTTAAACTCCTGTTTTGTTTCGCTTTTATTTACTTGAGTACTTTATGAGAACTTTTGATTTGTTAATTTTATCTGAACTTTAGGTTTTTATTATGATTTCCAAATTATACTTTTAAGTTTACTTGAATTTGGTTTCTTGGTTTTAACCGAAACCAAACCGAATTCTAATTTGGTGTATGGTTTGGGTTTATCCGTTCAATAATTGGTTTGGTTTAGGTTTTGACATTAAAAATTTTCAAATTGATAAACCCAAACCATACAACCCACAAACTCGAGAACCGAACCGATGAACACCACTAGCTATAATCGTTACCTTGATATGCAGAATTTTTTTGTATGTAAATGATTTCTCTTTGTATTGTTATTTATTGGCGGATGGCAAAAACTTTTTTAAAATTTTATTTATCTAATTTAACTTTTTTTTGGAATTGTATCATCTAACTTTATGTATTGAATATTACAGAAGTGTGCATGGTCGCTTATAAATTTAATATGTAGAAAGAAAGTTATGTGTAATATTCTACATTCACTCATATAAATTATAGAGGAGGTGTCGGCTTATATAACAAATATTTAGGAGTTGCGACAATGGTCTAAAAACACATTTAAATTGCATTTTTTTTTTCCGTTTCTGTTTTTGAGTTTTTATTTATCTTTCATTCACTTACTTTTGATAATTCTTACCATATGCTTAATTACTGGAATTATATGATGTGGCACTACTTTATTACCATTGGAACTTTTTAATTACTCAAATGAGGAATTTTGGTATTTTAAATTGAAAAATTATTTGGTAACCTAAAACCTACACCTAAAATTAGACCTAAAGATGTGATTGGTGCATTTCAAAAATTAATTGGTGGGAAATGATGAAAGAGAAAAAGTGTATAACACTTGTCAAAAGATGAATGAAGTAGGTCTATTATTAGGTCTCATTCTTAGGCCTATATATCACTACTCTACCTCGTCTTCAACCAAAAATATTAAGGCATCGTTTAGTTCGTTAAATCTAACGCAATGTTAGTTGTAATACAAATTACATTTCAATCATATTATTCAAATTACATTACATTGACTGTTTGTTTTGCAAGAAAATATAATTCAATTACAACCAATTACATCCAAAGAAGATATTCTGATCACATATCAAATTGGATGAAACTTATGAATTACGTTGTAATTTATAACTTAACAAACTATTGATCGATGTTTATCTTTTATAGTTATAATGTAATTATTGTTTTTATATATAAATAGTAAATATATAATTATGTTTATTATTTTTTATAATTTGTTTATCATTACTCTTATTATGATTTTAAATATATATATATATATATATATATATATATATATATATATATATATATATATATATATATATATATATATATATATATAGTTGTGTAATTTAAATAATATTATTATTTAATAAAAAATTCAATAGTTATCAATTTTATTATAAATAATAATTTAGTAACTATAAAACATTATACAAAATTTTAATTTAAATTACTCATTATTATTCCTATTAAGATTTTTTTATTATTATAGTCAAACATTATTATTATTATTATTACTATTAAATTACACTACTTTTTCAGCCAACTTGAAATGTGCAGCTTTTATAAATTCCAAATCAAAAGGTTATATAACTAATATACGTTACAATTTAATCAGATTACAATTTTCTTTTGACGAATTAGTGTTAACTCAAAACATTTTATGAAGCAAATGGACCTTAACTTTAAAACGCACAAATCAAGAATTGATAAAAGCAATCCTAAAAACTTCTAAGATTATAACAAACTCATACCTTATTTAATCCAAATTCTATGAAAATAACAAACCCACCAAATAATAATTTATTCTAAAATTTTACATTAAAAACTCTATTGCTTTTACAAAAATAAACGAAAGGATAATGCATCCACTTCAAGCATAAGGTCTGTTGTTGAAGGACGAGTGTCTGTTACTGCTTCTTCAGGGTCACAGCGCACTAGAGTTGCTTCTTTGCAGCCCAGTCCCACTTTACCAGGGTCTGTTCGTGTGTCAACTAGTATAAGGTTTGTCGGTTCAACGCCTTTTCATGTTGCTTCTAAGCCATTTCGTGCAGCTTCAAATCCATTTCGTGCGGCTTCAAAAGCGGTAGAAGAAGTGAGTTTGCGGGTCAGAAGATCATAATTGCTTCGCCACAGCCCATCAATGCTACTTCAGGGTATTTTCTTGCGTCTTCAAGGTCATATCGTGCAGCTTCAATGCCTTTTCCTGGTGCTTCAAACCCATTTCGTGTAGCTTCACGTCCCATTTTTGATGTATCTCCGCCCGTTCTGCCACACAGTTATTTTGCTCGTCTAGCATGTCCAGGAAATGACTTTGTTGTGTATCCATGCTCGTCTAGAGGTCCTTTATTGCCTCTAAGCTTCAGATGATGATGATGAACAGATTATTGCTTTGTTTTATGTTTATAAGTAAGATTAATTTATGATAAATATGTAATATCGTGCATAATAAAAAGGGTGAAAGCTGAAAACACGCAAAATAATATTTCAAAACACACGATGTACGCAACGAACTTTCAAAAAGCTGAAAACACGCAATATACTTTCAAATTTGGAACAATGTACGCAATATGACCTGGAACCAGCATGTTACCAGGTTTCAAACTTTGAAAATTGACAGGAATAGTCCCTGTGGCTTGCGTTGACTTTCGCTGCTCATCCTTGGACTTTTTTTCACCTACAAAAGGTACAATAACGGTCCCTATGGTTTGCGTAGACTTTCACATTAGTCCGTTTTTATACTTTTTCACCCGTTCTCTTACGTTTTTATCCGTTTTCGTCCGTTTTTTTTAAGTTTTCGTTCGTTTTTATACAATTTCATCTGTTCTCTTACGTTTTTGTTCATTTTTTTTACGTTTTTGTTCGTTTATAAACGTTTTCACACACGTTTTTACACTTGTTTCTACACACGCTTTTACACACGTTTTCACAAACATTTTTACACACGTTTTTACATACGTTTTCACACACGTTTTTACACTCGTTTCTACACACGTTTTCACAAACATTTTTACACACGTTTTTATATACGTTTTCACACACGTTTTTACACACGTTTTTACATACGTTTTCACACACGTTTTTACACACGTTTTCGCACACGTTTTTATATACGTTTTCACACACGTTTTTACACTCGTTTCTACACACGTTTTCACACACGTTTTCACAAACATTTTTACACACGTTTTTATATACGTTTTCACACACGTTTTTACACACGTTTTTACATACGTTTTCACACACGTTTTTACACACATTTTCGCACACGTTTTTACACACGTTTTTATATACGTTTTCGCACACATATTTTTACACACGTATATAAAAACGTGTGTAAAAACGTGTGCGAAAACGTGTGTAAAAACGTGTGTGAAAACGTATGTAAAAACGTGTGTAAAAACGTGTGTGAAAACGTATATAAAAACGTGTGTAAAAGTGTTTGTGAAAACGTGTGTGAAAACGTGTGTAGAAACGAGTGTAAAAACGTGTGTGAAAATGTATATAAAAACGTGTGTAAAAACGTGTGCGAAAACGTATATAAAAACGTGTAAAAACGTGTGCGAAAACGTGTGTGAAAACGTATGTAAAAACGTGTGTAAAAACGTGTGTGAAAACGTATATAAAAACGTGTGTAAAAACGTGTGCGAAAACGTATATAAAAAAGTGTGCGAAAACGTGTGTGAAAACTTATGTAAAAACGTGTGTAAAAACGTGTGTGAAAACGTACATAAAAACGTGTGTAAAAACGAGTGTAAAAACGTGTGTAGAAACGAGTGTAAAAACGTGTGTGAAAACGTATGTAAAAACGTGTGTAAAAATGTTTGTGAAAACGTGTGTAAAATCAAGTGTGAAAACGTATGTAAAAAACGTGTGTAAAAACGTGTGTAAAAACGTGTGTGAAAACGTATATAAAAACGTGTGTAAAAATATTTGTGAAAACGTGTGTAGAAACGAGTGTAAAAACGTGTGTGAAAACGTATGTAAAAACATGTGTAAAAATGTTTGTGAAAACGTGTGTAAAAACGTGTGTAGAAACGAGTGAAAAACGTGTGTGAAAACGTGTATAAACGAACGAAAACGTAAAAAAAATGAACGAAAACGTAAGGGAACGGATGAAATTGTATAAAAACGAACGAAACCATAAACAACGGACGAAAACGGATAAAAACGTAAGAGAACGGGTGAAAAAGTATAAAAAAGGACTAATGTGAAAGTCTACGCAAACCATAGGGACCGTTATTGTACCTTTTGTAGGTGAAAAAAAGTCCAAGGATGACCAGCGAAAGTCAACGCAAGCCACAGGGACTATTCCTGTCAATTTTCAAAGTTTGAAACCTGATAACCTGCTGGTTCCAGGTCATATTGCGTACATTGTTCCAAATTTGAAAGTATATTGCGTGTTTTCAGCTTTTTGAAAATTCGTTGCGTACATCGTGTGTTTTGAAATATTATTTTGCGTGTTTTCAGCTTTCACCCTAATAAAAATAGTTGATTCATTTGTTAATTTATGTATGTGCGTGTTTTTGAAAATGAAAATATAAGTAACATATTGAATTACGAAGGGTTGATGAGGAAGAGATTTGTTTTGTTAAAGATGAAAAAGAGAAAAAAAATACTTATTAAAATAGCCTCATTTGAGAAGCACATGAGAGTTAAAACATGCCATCGGTAATTATGAGTGCCACGTCAAACAATTTTTGTAGTAATACATACGATATAAATTATCAACAAGTGAATTAAATAAGAAACTTGAAACTTGAATTCAAGTAAAAGAAAAAGAGCATTAAATTGAATATATTTGTATACTATTATCTACGACACATGCAGAACCCGTGCTACGCACAAGCTTTTAATTTAATTGTCAATCGCGCGTATTATTTTTGTGTATTGTCGAGTGGATTTGTATTTTTAGTTTAGTATGTTGTATAAAACGTTTTTAATTTGTTGTTTAAAAATATAAAAATTGTTGATATTGTTTTGGTTTTTTGGACTTTATATTTTCTAAATGAGGTTGTCGTTATTAAATTATCATATGCTTGATGTAATTTCTTTTGATTGTTTTGGCATATTACTTAACCCAACAATAATTTTGCATTATATGGTTTTTGCATAGTATTACGAAACACACTGGCTTTTTCTTATTTGTTATAGTGTAATTTGCGTTAATTATTTTTGTTATTAGGTACGTAAGTTGTAATTATATTACATCTGTTGTAACATATTAGTATTTATTTATAAAGTTTATGATTAAAAACTAAAGTTAGCTTCATCTCATTTTATTGTACAACTAATTTTATTGAAAATTAACATTGAAGTCTAACTAATAATAATAAATTTTATCAATAAACTCAATTTCAAATAGCTAACCAAATGAATATTAATTAACACACTATTAATAATTCCTAAAACCTTTTGGACTCCACTATTATGTTTTAAACTTAATTTTTTTAATTTACAAATGGGTTTGAGCAAAAATTATGTGCATTTCCTTTTATATTCATTATTCAAGTTGCATGCTTACATATACTAATCACGCTAAAAAGTATCATTTAACCATTTAAATGTTGCTTTACATATATGCTCGTGCACATTTTCTTGAATCAATTCGCACATGTGAGCTACACCAATAGAAAATACACATAAATTACTTGTATATGAAAAATGCATTAACATAATACATATATCTATATATATTGCATTAGGTTAAATAATCAATTATTCTTGCAACCTTTTCAACTTCATCTCAATCCATAACTGTCTTTTAATTCACTACTAATTACTAAATATCATGTGATCAATTCCGGCAAGCCTTGCACTTCCATCTCGATGTTGTATATACTTCACATTAAATGCACTGGTTTTGTTTTTCGATAAAAGTTTGAACTTTTGCTTATGTTTCAAACTCAACTTTTTTATTTGATATTATAATTTACAAATGGCTTTAAGTCAAAATTATGTAATTTTTTCCTTTCTATTCGTTACTCAATGTGATATTTTTAATATATTGTATTTTGCTATTATGGCAAACTCATTTAATGGGCGTAAATATTGGTTTCTTACTAATGATTCTACATATAGAAAAAGAAAACACATTGCGATGCGCGGACCTTCTTCTTTTCAGTAATAATTCAATTGCATACAATAAATTCATTCTAATATTTCTCAAAGAGCATTCGAAAGCAAGTACTTACATAAACTAATCACGCTAAAAAGTATCATTTAACCATTTAAATGTTGCTTTACATACATGCTCGTGCACATTTTCTTGAATCAATTCACACATGTGAGCTATATCAATAGAAAACGCATATAAATTACTTGTATATGAAAATACATTAACATAATACATATATCTATATATATGCTTATCTATAACAATCACTGATTGATCCCGAAACGGTCAGATATTATTGACCAAGGTCAACAAGACAAAGACAGCTCAGTTCCAATTCTCCGTGGATAGTATAGTGTGTCCCCGGGTCGTTATGTCACAGCGAGATTGCAATGGTGTTTTTGAAAACGTTTTTGACAATGAGTGGCAATGAGGACAATAGCCAAGATGATTGGGAATTGATTTTGCTACTGATATTTGGTATTTTGGACAATGATATAATATTCACAATAACAGATATACAGATATATTCACAAATGCACAACTTAGGATTCAGACAGAAAAAGTGAGATTTGAACAATTACAAACTACAGGGGGTGCAAGTGAAACTTTTTAAAACTTAAAATTTAAAAGAAAATTTAAAATGAAAATGAAATTATGAAAATGATTATTTTAATATTTAAATATTACTTAATTAATTAAAACTATTTAAAATCTAATTTAAACCTAATTTAAATTAACTAAAAATGATAAAGATTACAAATTAACTTAAAAATTTGCAAAACTAATTTCTAAACTTTAAAATAAACTTGAAGAAAGTATAAAAAATAAAAATAAAATTTTTTGTCTTTTTATGAATTTTCTACTAATTAAAAACTAATTATATTAATTAAACTAATTAAAATATTTTAAATTACTAAAATAACTAAAATGACTTAGAAAATTATGGAAAAATTTAAAAAACTAATTAACCATCACAGGAATCCTACAAAATTATAAAAAACTTCAAAAAATTATTTTTAGACTATTTTACTAATTATTTACTTATTAATTAATTTAAACCTAATTTAAATAAGAAAATTGAAAAATGAACAGTGGAATTTAAAAATATATTTTCTAAAAGTCTTAACTAATTTATAAAACCTAGGAAAATTATAAAAACCTACTGTTGTTAATTAAAAATTAAGAAAACTAATTAATTACTAATTTTACCTGTTTAATTATTTAAACTATTTTTAATTCTAATAATTCGTAAATTGATTAAGAAAAATCTAAGAAAATTATTACAAATACTTAAAGGTGACAGGAAATTAATAAAATTATGAAAATGGTAAAGTGCTTATTAATAAGCTGAAATGAAAAATGAAAAAGATAGATACTATTAAATAGAAGCTATCACTAATTTTAAGTTTGATTTTTTGATGTTTTTCTTTTTGACAGATGAAAATAACTTAAAAATAAGAACTTTATACAAAAACACCTTTGTTATAGCTTAAAAATAAGCTGTGTGCACCCCCTTTATCAAAACAGTTGACTTAAAGCTTATTAGGACTTAAGCTATGTTTGAAAAGGCAAGCAATTGACAAAATAAACACTCACAGATGATTATACAATAAAAATAAGCAAAATAAAGCAAAGAAGCACTCTGGATAAGCTACTAATCACAAATAAGCACTTGTAATACTACTTAGGCCAAGACAGGCCAAACCTAAGGGTTTTGGACCTCTGTGGGGTCCGCAAAAGAGCTCAGGGGTTCAAACTTTGACTTGAACCTTGAATGTGGACTAGTGGTCTAGCAAATGGTCCAATAAGCTCACTAATAAGCTCACTAACAAGCTCAAAATGAGCTTTGGAAATAGGCTCTCAATACTGAGGTCTCAGTATTTAAGGGTAAAAGGCCTTCTTTCAAGGGTGTGTGGGGTCCACACAAGGGATCAGAGATCCAAATAGAAAGTAGATTCAATAAGCCAGCCAGAAGGGCTTTTCAAAAAGCCCAGAGTTAAGCTTTGGGCCCCACTAATAAGCTCTGAGTGGGCCTTGAAAGTTGGGTGAGTTGTACTGATAACTCAGTATACACTAGGGAAAATGGACACCTTAAAAGCTATAAGCAGCCCCACCAAATAAACCAAGAATGAACAAATAAGCTCAGAACTTAAGAGATGGGCTTATGAGGTTTCCAAAAAGCTAAGAAGCTGAGGGTGGGACCCACTAAGGAAGTCACAACAAGCCTGGGAAAATTGGCCAAAACCTGATGCACAGGGCATGTACTTGCCCTGCAGGTCTAATTAAGCTAGTGTATAATCAAAATAAAAAATCACAAAAATAAGCTGGTGGTGGGAACTTGTAGCTTAGGTGATAGACAATAACTTGTAAAAAGCTCAGGGTCCAAGTCTTAACACAAAAATCACAAATAATCCCCCAATTTTTGGTTTTCTGACAATGCCTTGCAATTTGACTTTTTGATATGAAGCTTAGTTTGACTAAAGTGACTTTGAATCTTGATTTATGGGTTGATTATGATTAGATAAGCAGCGAGTAAGCTAAAACAAGCTAGAACATGTACTTGTGATTTGAAATGGGGCCTGTGCCTTTCTAAATCCATCACAGAAATGTATTGGACCACTTTTTGAGTGATTTTGACTTCCAAGCCGATTACTACTAAAAACTTACTTGATTTGGTTTTCTATAGGTCTGAGTATGATGTGAGAATACTAAATGAGCAATGATACTCAGTAAGACACTCAACACAGACAAAACCAAACACTCTTGTAAACAAAGCTTAACTGTTGAAACTAGATTAAAAGTAAACCCAAGTGCAATCTATTGAAAGTAACTTATCTATTAAGTAATAAATAAGCAAAATAAACAGTAATAAGCAACTAGTACAAGCAACTAAGCACAAACACAGATATGGATCAAAATTCTTACAAATGCCTTCCAAGCAATATTCAATGAACTAGAACCATGTAACACTTCCTAATGGCTTCATCCAGTATTTACCCTGCTCCAGCCTTCTTCTCCATTAAACCTGTTTTGCCTATTTGTTTGACTTTTGTTGAGTTTTCTTGTTTTTTGATTTTTTTTATAACTAAACTGATTTTAAAGGATTACTAATAGCTTTTATAAGCTATCTTGGAGCTTATATGAGTCCAATATAACAACTAGTAATAACAATTAAGCTTTTGGATTTTTTTGAAAATAAAAATAACTTGCATAAACTGATAATCAAACTGAAACTTGAATTATATTGAAGGAAAAGGTTTAGATTATACTGAATATGATTAATACAATACTTGAAAGCCAAATAATACACTAAAAACTTGAAATTTAATTATACGATATGCTTAAAACTAAATTAGACTACTACTCCTTGCTTCCTGCCATTCTCTTCTCTTTTATAGCCGTTTTGAGACCCCCTTGTGCTTCTGAATCTTTCCAATCAATAATCTTGATTGTTGGATGAGGATAAATGATCTTGGCCATTTAAATATTTTTGGCACCAAAAAGAAATGGAGCAATTTGCTATGATAACTTGCGTGGAGGGGTGGGGGAGCATTAATTGTGGCTTGTCCTGTTAGGTATTGGTGGTGGAGTGGGCGGTGTGAGGTGATGGGCAAGTGGAGGTGGTTTTTGCAGGGTGGTATTGGGTGAGAGAGGTGGTATTGTGGGTGAGGGTGGTGGTTTTGACCATGTTTGACCAGGGGGGGGGGGGAGGGATTATTTAGAACGGTTTAGGAATGGATGGGCTTAGGTGGAGTTGGGCCAAAACAAAGGGTGAGCTTTGGATAGGATATGGATTGGATTTGGTTTTGGGTTTAATAGTTATTAAGGGTCCGGTTTGGTTATAACTTTGCACAAGGACCATTTTTGTAATTATTCCGAAAGTTTGGGGGTGTATTTTGGCATTCTTCATTTCTTCCAAAGTTTCCCTAAGGGTATTTTCTGCCAAGTTTCCATAGTCCAAGGTTGTATGTTGACTTTTCACTTTTAAAATTTCTAGGGACTAAAACTGCCAAACTTTGAAACTTCAGGGACCTGTTATGTAATTTCACCAAACTTTGCAACCAAGGACCAATCCTGCCATATATGAGAAGTTCAAGGACAAAATTTGTTTTTCTCAAAGTTTTAATATCCCAGGGACCATTTTTGACAATTTTCCAAACTTCAGGGACTAAACTTGACATTTTGTGAAACTTTGCACCAAAGGACTAATTATGTAACTTTTTGATTTAAAAGGGCATTTGGTGACTTTTTCAAGTTTTTAGAATAACCAGGGACTAGATTTGACAACTTTTGAAAGTTGAGGGACTGAAACTGCCAATTTTGCAAACTTTGTACGTTTTTCATCTGTTTTTGATTATTTTTCATTTGGAACATATAAAACACATTCCTGGGATATTTTCACTATTTTGATGCAATATTGAGTGTTTTTAGATGTTTTGGCAGCTCAGAAAAGGTAAAAATGATGAGTATTTACACACTCATCAATCCCCCACACTAAAACATTGCTAGTCCCTAGCAATCTTTTGAGAAAAACTTAACGGATTTGAAAACTCTTTACCAAAAGCCATCACTTCTGGAGTAGCCAGATGTATCGATTCAAGTAAGAACTATGGTCCACCTGATAACCATGTGATTTTGAGCAAACCACCAGCTGTCAACGGATTTGATTAGTCTTTACCAAAAGCCGTTTGCTTCTGGACTAGCCAACTCTTGATGGACTAAGTCAACATCTTGGTGAGCTGATTACCAATTATGGTTTTTTCACGGCCTTTACCACAAGCCATAATCTTGCGGGCTAGCCAACTCATTCACTTTTTGGGATATGGCGAGTTGATTTACCATACAATTTTGGGCAAATTGCAAGCCATCAACGGATTTGATATATCTTTATCAAGAGCCGTTTGCTCATGGATTAGCCAAGCCTTTTGTTATTTAGACATGGCGGACTGATAACCACAAATTTTTTGAAATAAAGTGAAAATTTTTTTGAAAAATTTAGGCAAAAATGGGGGTACTTAAAAAGTATTTTGTGATAAAATTCGCAAGAATTCCCCCCCCCCCCCCCACACTAGAATTGAATATTGTCCTCAATATTCAAAGTCCCGGCTATTATGCCGACTCTTTGAACGGAAAAGACTAATTTTCGAAACTAACTGTGGAAATATCGATTTTATTTTTCACTTTATTTATATTTACATATAAACACATTTTTTTTATAGACTTATATATATATTTACTTTTCAAAAGGTGGGGGACGGCCACTCCCCCACACTAGAGTGGTAGAAAGTAGAAAGAAGTCAGAGATATGGGTGAAAACCCATATATTTTGCTAATTTTTGTTCACCGAGTCACTAGTTTGACTCGATCCCCGAATTCATTGGTCCATGGGGAAAGTTTGGAGATCCGGGACAACCATGGATGGTATGTCTTCTCCAAAATAATGTTTCAAACGATGACCATTCACTTTGAAGTTGGGACCTTCGGGTTTAGATAACTCAACAGTCCCGTATGGATATACTTTAGCAACAGTGAATGGTCCAGTCCATCGGGTTTTTAATTTCCCCGAGAAGATCTTTAACCTCGAATTGAAAAGAAGGACTCTGTCACCGACGTTGAAAACGCGGTTCTTAATTTTGGAGTCGTGAATCTTCTTTGTATTTTCTTTGTAGATCAAAGATTTCTCGTAGGCTTGATCACGAAGTTCGTTTAATTCATTGAGTTGAACCTTACGGTGATCACCCGCTTTATGAAGATCATAGTTTGCATGTTTCAAGGCCCAGTAGGCTTTGTGCTCGTGCTCGATCGGTAAACGACAAGCCTTCCCGTATACAAGCTTGTAAGGAGTACACCCGATGGGTGTTTTGTAAGCTGTACGGAAGGCCCAGAGTGCATCATCTAGTTTATCCGACCAGGAAGCACGGTTTTCACCTACGGTCCTCTCAAGAATCCGTTTAATACCACATTTTGAAACCTTCACCTGCCCACTTGTTTGTGGGTGATACGCGGTAGAAAGACGGTGAGTAACACCGTACTTAAGCATGACTTTTGTGAATTGATCATTGCAAAAGTGTGTACCGCGATCACTAATGATGGCACGTGGAGTTCCAAAACGAGCAAAGAGGGATTTCAAGAATTTCACAACAACTCGGGCATCGTTGGTGGGTAAGGCTTTTACCTCAACCCATTTTGACAAGTAGTCAACAGCCACGAGAATGTATTTGTTTCCACGAGAAGATGGGAATGGCCCCATAAAATCAATGCCCCAGACGTCAAAGATTTCACAAACTTGAATGGCATTTTGTGGCATTTCGTTCTTTTGTGAAATATTTTTGTGACGCTGACAAGCATCACAAGCTTTGACTAACTCGTGGGCATCCTTATAGATTGTGGGCCAATAGAAACCGGAATCAAACACCTTTTTGGCGGTGTAGTTAGGACTATGGTGGCCCCCGGTGGGTCCAGCATGGCAAGCCTTGAGAATATCAGCGGCTTCCTGTCCGTATACACATCGCCTGATGACTTGATCGGCACAGATTTTGAAGAGATAGGGGTCGTCCCAGAAGTAATGTTTAACGTCTTTGAAGAATTTGTTCTTCTGTTGGGACGTCATCCCCTTCACGATGAAGTTAACCGCATGGTAATTTGAAAAATCGGCAAACTATGGGGTAGTAGAGTCACTACGAAAAGCAACCGCATTGAGTGTCTTAAGAGGAAATGTTTCATTTATTTCCTGTTTCTCGGACATCCTGGTGAGGGTTTTCTAATCGTGAGAGATGATCAATAGCAAGGTTCTCAGCTCTTTTTTTATCACGGATAATGATATCAAATTCTTGGAGGAGGAGAACCCAACGGAGAAGCCTCGGCTTTGCATCTTGCTTTGCAAATAGGTACTTCAAAGCTGAGTGATCCGTATACACTACGCATTTGGTCAGGATTAAGTATGGCCGGAATTTTTCAAAGGCATACACCATAGGCAATAGTTCTTTTTCAGTGGTGATGTAATGACTCTGAGCCTCGGTCATAGTTTTGCTTGCGTAGTGTATAGGCTGAAAGTATTTTGCTTTTCGTTGCCCCAAGACCGCACCTATGGCAAAATCACTAGTATCACATAAGCTCAAAAGGTAGGTCCCAATCGGGGGCAACAAGAATCGGTGCCTCGGTAAGCTTCTTCTTTAATGTTTCAAAAGCTTCGATGCACTTAGGAGAGAAGATGAAAGGAGCATCCTTCTCAAGGAGATGGGTCATAGGCCGGGCAATGTTAGAAAAATCTTGGATAAACCTACGATAGAAGCCGGCATGACCCAAAAAGCTCCTAACACCTTTAACGGTGGTGGGATGAGGTAATTTAGCGATGACATCAATTTTGGCTTTGTCAACCTTAATCCCGTTCTTTGAAATTTTATGGCCGCGGACAATACCCTCTTTAACCATAAAATGGCTCTTCTCCCAGTTGAGACTTAAATTCGTTTCTTTGCAATGTTTAAGCATCTGTTCCAAGTGGGAGAGACAAGACTGGAATGAATCCCCGATGACTGAAAAGTCATCCATAAATACCTCCATGGTTTTCCCGATCATGTCAGAAAATATAGACATCATGCACCTTTGGAACGTGCCTGGTGCATTACATAAGCCGAAAGGCATACGTCTGTAAGCAAAAGTTCCGTAGGGGCATGTGAAGGTAGTTTTCTCTTGATCCTGTGGATCAATGGGGATTTGGAAGTAACCCGAGAAACCATCGAGGAAACAGTAGTATTCATTCCCCACAAGTCTTTCGAGCATCTGGTCCATAAAATGGAGAGGAAAATGGTCTTTACGGGTGGCTTCATTCAACTTTCGATAGTCAATACATACTCGCTAACCCGTGACCAAACGAGTTGGAATCAACTCGTTTTCCTCGTTGGTGACAACGGTTATGCCACCCTTTTTAGGAACACAATGAATTGGGCTAACCCAAGGACTGTCAGATATAGGATAAATCAATCTCGCATCAAGAAGTTTTAGAACCTCTTGTTTGATAACTTCGTGGATTTTGGGATTTACCCTTCTCTGTTGTTGCACTGCTGGCGTAAAGTCATCCTCCATTAAGATTTTGTGTGTACAAAAGTCCGGGCTTACGCCCTTTATGTCGGAGAGTTTGCAAGCAATTGCTTGCTTGTGTGACTTAAGAACCTTTAGGAGTGCTGCCTTTTCCTCATCTTTCAAGTCTTTAGCAATAATGACGGGTAATTTATTATCACCCTCCAGAAATGCATATTCTAGATGAGGAGGCAAGTCCTTAAGCTCAACCTCGGGAAAGTCTTCAGTTATTTCAACATTTTTGACTTCCTCTTTATGAAGTATTTTTGGAGACGGAGAGGGTGAAGGATCGTCATTTAACAATCTTTCAAGAAGAAGAATGTCCCCCTCCGTGTCAAGATAGTTTTCATCAACCCCATGAGGGATTGAACTATCCTGAGCAAGAAAAGCCTCGACCTCTTCCAGAAGGAAGTCACTTCCCTCAAATGGAGTGAGAGAAGGGGAAGAGTCGGATATGATAGGATCAGAAGAAAGAGTGGTACTGCCACTTGCTGAGAAACCGAGGACTTCTTGAGAATACTCCTCAGACTCAACATCGATGATGTCAATTCGGTTAACCATTTCAGCGTCATAGTTGGAGGAATATCTTGAAGTCTGATCAAGAATAAATGTGATGGCTTCACCACCAACACGTAGAGTGATTTCTTCCTCGAATGCATCGATTAGAGCACAACCCATTCTTAAGAATCTCCTCCCGAGAATGAGAGGAACCCTTGGGTCAGCATCGAAATCAATAATCACGAAATCTGTCGGAAAATGAAACTTTCCTACTTTCACGAAGATATCTTTGGCAATGCCGAGAGGACGAGATATAGTACGGTCTGCAAGCTCAAGAGTCATGCAGGTAGGAGTGAGAGCAGGAAGAGAGAGTCTTTTCCAGACTGTGTAAGGCATAAGGTTAATGCTTGCACCAAGATCGGCCAAGGCAAAGCATTCAACCATCCCCGGGAAAATACAAGGAATGAGAAATTTCCCGAGATCTCCAAGCTTTTCGGGAAGCTTTTTCAAGAGCACTACTAAGCAATGCTCATTAAGTGGAGTTTTAGCTATCTCACATAGTTTTTCCTTATTGCTTATCAGATTTTTGATTGTTGAAGCAAATTTAGGCATGAGAAGAAGAGCATCTGTGAAGCTAGTATCGAAGTGTAACTCTTGGAAAATTTGATAAAATTTTTCCATCTGATGATTAGCTCTTTCGCGGTTCTTTTGATCATTCAAACGTGAAGGATATGGAATTGAAGGTTTAGGATCATTCTTTGGAATTTCATCAGAACTTTCAGGAGGATCAAATACAACTTTCGACTTACGAGTCGGGACCGGGACAACTTGAGGGTGGACGTTGTTGGTATCTCCGTTATTAGTAGGAAGTACCGTGTCCGTAGTAACCTCAGGTTCACGTTCCGCTACCTTGGTAGGAGGAGAAGAAGAGGTAGAGGGAATCGTGGGTCCATTGTATGATACCCTAATTCGGGTAGTGATCGCTTTGACATCGCCCCTCGGGTTAGCGATCGTGTTGCTCGGTAGTGTACCCGGGCCCGAGGGTCGATCATTTAAAGACTTCTGAAGCTCATAGATCTTGTTGATCAATAACCGATTCGTTTCCTCTTGTGCTTTCATGAATTGTTTTAGCACTTTATCGGAGGAAGACGAGGGTGGAACAATGTTTTGATTTTGATTAGGAAGATTTTGAACACGGTTGTTTTGAAAATTCCCTTGATTTTGATTGTTGTTACCCTGAAAATTATTTCTCTGATTGTAATTCCCTTGATTTTGGTTTCTTTGAAAATTTCCTTGAAAACCTTGATTTTGATTGCCATTTTGAAAATTGTTTTGATTAAAATGACCTTGATTTTGGTTCGGGTTTTGGAAATTTGAATTTTGACCTTGGTTAAAATCTCCTCGATTCTTATTCGAGTTACTATAAAACCCGAAAATCAGTTTCGCCTAAATTCCCATATAATTTGAAATTTTCGTAAGCTTCGAGAACTAACCCAAATTTATGAACCTCGTGGTTGTGGAAGCTACAAATACCTGAACTTGTAACTTATGTGATATGTTAAAGTCAACACAACATTGGCCTAAACTAAAAGATCACGTTACAAGTTTGTACATGGGCTGGAATCTTTAAAAGAAAATACCCAATATATTTATAACTTAAGATATAAAGGAGTAAATATATAATTTGAATTGGAAGTTTTCCTGGTCTTGGTCTTCCCATAATACTCGGCCCATACCCCATATTTCTCCCCCTCTCTTCTCATCTACAACCGTATATTTCACATACTACAAAGTCAAACACATAAAACCCTAACAAAAGACATAGTGGCGGCAGCTTTGCTTCTTCTTTCATTCGAGTGAAAGGGTGGTGCAAAGGAGGCGTGAAAGGGATAAACAAATCTGTGGTGGAACGTGGTATTGTTTGGGGTTCGACGGCGTTGTTTCGAATCAGATTTTGGATTTTGGTTTCTCTTGTTCTTGTTTTGTACTTCCATTTCGACCTAAGGTATAATCCATCCTTTTATCCTTGTTTCTTCTCGACATATATATACACATAACACGTTATGATTTGCAACCTAAAACAAACATAGATCGACCTTAAATGATACGAGTGAAATGGGTTATATGTAACATAAAATAATGGAGATTGATCATGTGAAATGGTTAAAAATATAAGATCACCAATATGTTCTGTTTCGTCTAATAAAAAAAAATCATGGAAAGATTAAATATATTCATGCCACATAGAATATACAACACAATCAGTATACATGAAAACATTGTGGTTTTGTTTTGTTAAATGAAAAGGTTCTCACGTAGAGACGACATTGCATGCCACGTAAAATGCTTATAGGATCAGTAACATGTTTGTTTCATTTAATAAAAGAACTCACGCACATGCCACGTTAAAACCAAATGCAATTCATATCAGGGGCGAAGCTTCATAGGGCCCGGGGGGGGCGGCGCCTGACCCCCCGAAATTTTTTTTACGATGTAGGGGGTATATAGTTTTCGTGTAGAAAAATTTTGGTATATTCGGTTTCGACCCCTCAAAAATTTTGGTATACCTGAAATATAGCCTTAGGAAAAAAAAATTAGATCCCGACCCCCCACTTACAAAATCCAAGCTTCGCCACTGATTCATATGAGTTTTTTTTATTAGTCGATCCTTATGTGACTCGCTAATATTGTTTTGGTCACAACTTTGTTTCGTCTATTTCGGTGTTTCGCGGGATCAGTTTTGGCCGAGAGAGGTATGGGTTTTTGGTTTAATTTTGGCTCGCGGATTAATGCTACTTGGGATGTTTGTTCGGCTAATTCAGATAACAAAAAGGGTGTATGTCGCCGCTTATTTAAACAACAAGAGAAGTATTTGTCTCGGCATATTTTAACAAAAAGGGTGTATGCACCGCTTATTCAAAATAATAAAAATCTTGGTTCGCCACTGCATAAATATTAATATCGTGGGTACGTTACTAAATTATAATGACAGGGTCCAAAATTATTATTTTAATATTAATTTATTAAAATAAACTTGACATTTTTAATATTTAGTTTTGATAATTTACACGTTGACCCTAAACTTTACTAAATTGACATAATTAACTCTAAACTATTATAATTGTCGATTATAACCTTAAGCTATTAAATTACTATTTCAGTAGACTTACTATATTTGGCAAGTTACTAAAATTGGAAAGTTACTTAAAATGGAAAGATGACCAAAAAGCAATAAGCTTATTCGTAGTGAACTATTAAGTAATAATCGGCTTCTAATTCGTTTAGGTTCTGTGAACAAGGAGTGGTTCCTATTTTCGTTTGATCTTTCCTTTGTTTGCTTTGTCATCTGGTTGAGGTACAGATATTCTAACCTTTCAGTAAGGTTTCTCATGACTCGTGATCCATTTCCTTTGATTCTACTATGACTTATGACCTTTGTATATCTGACATATTTGGTTCATTTGATATGATAATTTGGTATGAAAACCTTTTGAAAATATAACTTGATGTTATGGAAGAAAACTGTTTTGAAATGACACTCTATGATTTTGATACGAAACCAGTTTTAAATGAAGGATTAATTGGCTTTATGATGAATGTTTTTAAAAAAGGGATATCGTTGTGATATAAATGGATATAATTTGTAAAGTTTTTAAATCTGTTTTCTCTTAACTCTTTCATGTTTTATTACGAACTTATGAAATTTGATAATGAATCTTTTGTAATTAACCTTTGGGAATGAACCTTTGATAATCTGAACCATTGATATGACTTCTGATATTAAGACCTTTGATATTCTGAACCTTTGATATGATCCATTTCAATTGAACCTTTGCTATGAACCTTATGCTATGGACCTTTGATTTGAACTCTGATTATGAACCTTGTCATCTGTGACCCTTTGACCTGCACCTGGATTATGAACCTTTGATTTTGGTACTTTTATTTGAATTTGACTTTGCCATTTGTTTTGCCCTTGACCCATCAATATTATACCCGAGTATTTTCCTAGCCATGAAGGTAACATGGCCGTGACATTGATGCACCAATGTCATGACTCTAGTGTGGTCGAGTGTTGTTCCACACCGTCCCTTTGTTTGATCTGCATTTGGTTTGGGTAGGAGCGTATGGATGCATCCAAGATTTGCTTTGATTTGATTTGCTACTACATTTGGTTTGGTGTCTGGTACTGTGTGCAATACATGCCTTTCACAATATTTGGGAGCTAGCTACTCCAATTTGGTTACTTGAGGACTCCCCTCCTACTACATTTGGTATTCTGAGGTCTCCCCTTTGAGTACATGGTTACTATGCTGAAGACATTGATTTGATTTGATTTGTTTGGCTCGTGGTAGAATACTGATACAACCTTAACCTTTACCTTTACTGTTACCTTTACCTTATACTCATATTATACCTTCGAGTTCCCTAATGCAACATATATTATATTTCTCTTTTCTGTTTCATGCTACTTTGTTGTTATATCTGTTCATTGAGCTTTTTAAGCTCAGCCGCATTTCTTTTACCGCGGCAGGTTTTAGAAGGAAGCTGGTTTTGGGTGAAGAGTGCAAGTAGGAGCTTTTCGAGAAGACTATACCTTTGATAGCTACCATGGATTAGAATTGGTTTGAAGATGTTTGTATTAGATACTTTGGTACCTTAGTTTTGTCTTTTTAATTCTTTGCCTTAGAATTCCTTTGTAACCTTTGTATCTATTTGTATTATTGAAGTCTTATGCTTGTGTATGTTCTGTTTGACACCATGAATGTGATATCTTAGCCCTTGTCGGGTTGGGGTGTTACAGTTACGGTTTTGATTTTGGTTAAAACCGGGAGGTCCGAGAAAATTGTTAGAACGATAGCTCAAAAGATTGCAGTCCCCTTGTGGTTGGTAAGAATTAAACCCCATGTTGTAGGAACCTTGAGCAGCATAAACGTTCTCTTGAGGAAAACCACACTCGGAATAAAGATGTGGGCCCTCACAAGTTTCACAACTTCGGGCCACTGCTTTCACTTGCTGATTTTGAACCTGATTTTGCATAGTTTGGTTCATTCTCAACACAGCAGTAGAGATATCATCCATCTTCTTAGTGAGAGCAATTATTTCAGGAGATGATGATGAAGGAATGATTGATTTACATGACTCATCCCTCTCCGCAGAGGAATCCCAAAAGTTATGGTGGGCAGTCATGTTCTCAATTAGATCATAGCATTCTTCGAGACGCCTTTTCATAAAGGTCCCACCAACAGCAGCATTGAGAATATCCCGGTGCCTCAATGTTAGACCATCATAGAAAGTGTCTATGGTGGTAACTTGTAACATATTGTGGTTAGGGCACCGATCAATAGCTAGCTTATAACGTTCCCAAGCCTCAAAAAGAGACTCATCGGGACGTTGCCGGAAGTTGCTGATATCATTTCGTAACTTGGTAACCATGGAAGGTGGAAAATATTTTGCTAAAAACTTGATTACCATTTCATCAAAGGTATGAATAGAATTCTTTGGGAGTCGGTCAAACCATGCAGTGGCATGATGGGTGAGAGAATAGGGGAAAAGATACAGCCGGAGGGCATCATCGGTGACACCATGCTGTTTCATGCTTTGGGTGACGGTAAGGTATTTATCAAGATGCTTGTTAGCATCGTCACCAGGTAATCCGTGAAATTGACACGAATTTTGAACTTGTTGGATCATGTGGTGCTTGAGGCGAAAGTCCGTAGCCTCAATAGTGAGTGGTGCAATAGGTCCGCCCCTCCCTTGCATGGTAGGCTGGCACAACTCCTCCATCATTCGGAGATCGGGAGCTGGCTCATCCCTGGGAGGGTCAGGAGGTGGTGGTAGCGGCCCATCGGCCATTTCGGTTTTTGGTTCTTCAATAACAGTACGTAGCTCTGGTACGTTTTTCTGATTTTACGCTTTGTTTGTGACCGAGTGCGCATGCACTAAAAACAATTTTTCAAAACAAGATCGAGGCAAAACCACAGTGAACTTAAATCCAATAATCACAAGTGAATGACTTCTTTAAAAAAGGTACACCACTCACAGGGATATAAAGGCAAGTTTTAATCTTTTGTTTGGGAACTTATTATGTCCACACCCCCAGTTGGTAGGTGTTCTGCCTTGGTTTACGATGGTAAGATTTTATGTATTTATTAACAGAAAAGTTGTTTTTGGGCTTATGGGTGTGTGTGCAGAAAACTTTGGGAAATATTTTTTTTGGAACTGATTCGTTAAGCGAAATCGTTCCTTTAAGATTACTCGCAGGCTGGCGGGAGGAAATGAATGGATTCCTCTTCAGTTCGCAATTTAATGTCAGAACTTACCTTATACCAACTGTTTCAGGTTGTAATCTTAAAGAAAACGAAGTAATTTAACTTCACAGTTTGGTTTGTTGTTTTTGATTTTTTTGGTGTTGTTAACACTTCAGGAAAAGTGTTAATGAACTTTTTTGATATGATTGATATTTTTACAAAAACTTTTTACAAATTGTGTGAAATTTGTACAGGGAGGGTTTTGAAAACCACTAAACTTAAAACGATTTTAAAAACACGCAACAACCTACCCGGCAGCGGCGCCAAATTTTGATTGATCCCGAAACAGTAAGATATTATTGACCAAGGTCAACAAGTCAAAGACAACTCAGTTCCAATTCTCCGTGGATAGTATAGTGTGTCCCCGGGTCGTTATGTCCCAGCAAGATTGCAATAGTGTTTTTGGAAAACGTTTTTCAGAATGAGTGGCACTGAGGACAGTAGCCAAGATGATTGGGAATTGATTTTGCTACTGATATTTGGTATTTTGGACAATGATATAATATTCACAATAACAGATATACAGAGATATTCACAAATGCACAACTTGAGATTCAGACAGAAAAAGTGGGATTTGAACAATTACAAACTACAGGGGGTGCAAGTGACACTTTTTAAAACTTAAAATTTAAAAGAAAATTTAAAATCAAAATGAAATTATGAAAATGATTATTTTAATATTTAAATATCACTTAATTAATTAAAACTATTTAAAATCTAATTTAAACCTAATTTAAATTAACTAAAAATGTTAAAGATTACAAATTAACTTAAAAATTTGCAAAACTAATTTCTAAACCTTAAAATAAACTTGAAGAAAGTATAAAAAATAAAAATAAATATTTTTGTCTTTTTATGAATTTTCTACTAATTAAAAACTAATTATATTAATTAAACTAATTAAACTATTTTAAATTACTAAAACTACTAAAATGACTTAGAAAATTATGTAAAAATTTATAAAACTAATTAACCATCACAGGAATCCTACAAAATTATAAAAAAACTTCTAAAAATTATTTTTAGACTATTTTACTAATTATTTACTTATTAATTAATTTAAACCTAATTTAAATAAATTAAATAATAAAATTGGAAAATGAATAGTGGAATTTAAAAATCTATTTTCTAAACGTCTTAACTAATTTATAAAACCTAGGAAAATTATAAAAACCTACTATTGTTAATTAAAATTTAAGAAAACTAATTAATTACTAATTTTACCTATTTAATTATTTAAACTATTTTTAATTCTAATAATTAGTAAACTGATTAAGAAAAATCTAAGAAAATTATTACAAATACTTAAAGGTGACAGGAAATTAATAAAATTATGAAAATGGTAAAGTGCTTATTAATAAGCTGAAATGAAAAATGGAAAAGATAGATACTATTAAATAGAAGCTATCACTAATTTTAAGTTTGGTTTTTTGGTGTTTTTCTTTTTGACATATGAAAATAACTTAAAAATAAAAACTTTTTACAAAAACATTTTTGTTATAGCTTAAAAATAAGCTGTGTGCACCCCCATTATCAAAACAGTTGACTTAAAGCTTATTAGGACTTAAGCTCTGTTTGAAAAGGCAAACAATTGACAAAATAAGCACTCACAGATGATTATACAATAGAAATAAGCAAAATAAAGCAAAGAAGCACTCTGGATAAGCTACTAATCACAAATAAGCACTTGTAATACTACTTAGGCCAAGACAGGCCAAACCTAAGGGTTTTGGACCTCTGTGGGGTCCACAAAAGAGCTCAGGGGTTCTTGAACCTTGAATGTGGACTGGTGGTCTAGCAAATGGTCCAATAAGCTCACTAATAAGCTCAAAATGAGCTTTGGAAATAGGCTCTCAATACTGAGGTCTCAGTATTCAGGGGTAAAAGGCCTTCTTTCAAGGGTGTGTGGGGTCCATACAAGGGATCAGAGATCCAAATAGAAACTAGATTCAATAAGCCAGCCAGAATGGCTTTTCAAAAAGCCCAGAGTTAAGCTCTGGGGCCCACTAATAAGCTCTGAGTGAGCCTTGAAAGTTGGGTGAGTTGTACTAATAACTCAGTATACACTAGGGAAAATGGACACCCTAAAAGCTATAAGCAGCCCCACCAAATAAACCAAGAATGAACAAATAAGCTCAGAACTTAAGAGATGGGCTTATGGGGTTTCCAAAAAGCTAAGAAGCTGAGGGTGGGACCCACTAAGGAAGTCACAACCGGCCTGGGAAAACTGACCAAAACCTGATGCACAGGGCATGTACTTGCCCTGCAGGTCTAATTAAGCTAGTGTATAATCAAAATAAAAAATCACAAAAATAAGCTGGTGGTGGGAACTTGTAGCTTAGGTGATAGACAATAACTTGTAAAAAGCTCAGGGTCCAAGTCTTAACACAAAAATCACAAATAATCCCCCAATTTTTGGTTTTCTGACAATGCCTTGCAATTTGACTTTTTGATATGAAGCTTAGTTTGACTAAAGTGACTTTGAATCTTGATTTATGGGTTGATTATGATTAGATAAGCTGTGAGTAAGCTAAAACAAGCTAGAACATGTACTTGTGATTTGAAATGGGGCCTGTGCCTTTCTAAATCCAACACAGAAAGGTATTGGACCACTTTTTGAGTGATTTTGACTTCCAAGCCTGTTACTACTAAAAACTTACTTGATTTGGTTTTCTATAGGTCTGAGTATGATGTGAGAATACTAAATGAGCAATGATACTCAATAAGGCACTCAAGACAGACAAAACCAAACACTCTTGTAAACAAAGCTTAACTTATGAAACTAGATTAAAAGTAAACCAAAGTGCAATATATTGAAAGTAACTTATCTATTAAGTAATAAATAAGCAAAATAAACAGGAATAAGCAACTAGTACAAGCAATTAAGCACAAACACAGATATGGATCAAAATTCTTACAAATGCCTTCCAAGCAATATTCAATGAACTAGAACCATGTAACACTTCCTAATGGCTTCCACAAGCCTACTAACCCAGGGCCATCCAGTATTTACCCTGCTCCAGCCTTCTTCTCCATTAAACCTGTTTTGCCTATTTGTTTGACTTTTGTTGACTTTTCTTGTTTTTTGATTTTTTTTATAACTAAACTAATTTTAAAGGATTACTAATAGCTTTTATAAGCTATCTAGGAGCTTATATGAGCATATGAGTCCAATATAACAACTAGTAATAACAATTAAGCTTTTGAATTTTTTTGAAAATAAAAATAACTTGCATAAACTGATAATCAAACTGAAACTTGAATTACATTGAAGGAAAAGGTTTAGATTATATTGAATATGATTAATACAATACTTGTAAGCCAAATAATACACTAAAAACTTGAAATTTAATTATACGATATGCTTAAAACTAAATTAGACTACTACTCCTTGCTTCCTGCCATTCTCTTCTCTTTTATAGCCGTTTTGAGACCCCCTTGTGCTTCTGAATCTTTCCCATCAATAATCTTCATCGTTGGATGAGGAAAAATGATCTTGGCCGTTTAAATATTTTTGGCGCCAAAAAGAAATGGAGCAATTTGCTCTGATAACTTGCGTGGAGGGGTGGGGGAGCATTAATTATGGCTTGTCCTGTTAGGTATTGGTGGTGGAGTGGGCGGTGTGAGGTGATGGGCAAGTGGAGGTGGTTTTTGCAGGGTGGTATTGGGTGAGAGAGGTGGTATTGTGGGTGAGGGTGGTGGTTTTGACCATGTTTGACCCGGGGGGGGGGGGGGGTATTATTTAGAACGGTTTAGGAAGGGATGGGCTTAGGTGGAGTTGGGCCAAAACAAAGGGTGGGCTTTGGATAGGATATGGATTGGATTTGGTTTTGGGTTTAATAGTTATTAAGGGTCCGGTTTGGTTATAACTTTGCACAAGGACCATTTTTGTAATTATTCCGAAAGTTTGGGGGTGTATTTTGGCATTCTTCCAAAGTTTCCCTAAGGGTATTTTCTGCCAAGTTTCCATAGTCCAAGGTTGTATGTTGACTTTTCACTTTTAAAATTTCCAGAGACTAAAACTGCCAAACTTTGAAACTTCAGGGACATGTTATGTAATTTCACCAAACTTTGCAACCAAGGACCAATCCTGCCATATATGAGAAGTTCAAGGACAAAATTTGTTTTTCTCAAAATTTTAATATCCCAAGGACCATTTTTGAAAATTTTCCAAACTTTAGGGACTAAACTTGACATTTTGTTAAACTTTGCACCAAAGGACTAATTATGTAACTTTTTGATTTAAAAGGGCCTTTGGTGACCTTTTCAAGTTTTTAGAATAACCAGGGACTAGATTTGACGACTTTTGAAAGCTGAGGGACTGAAACTGTCAAATTTGCAAACTTTGTACGTTTTTCATCTGTTTTAGATTATTTTGCATTTGAAACATATAAAATACATTCCTTAGATATTTTCACTATTTTGATGCAATATTGAGTATTTTTAGATGTTTTGGCAGCTCAGAAAAGGTAAAAATGATGAGTATTTACACACTCATCAATCACCTAAATATGTATGAAACAAAGAAAATAGTTGATATCCCAGTCTTTAGTTTCATTTATCTGAGCATGCATTATCTTGTCTGAGTTTACCTGCGTATGATAACTAAATTAAGAAAAAAAGAAGGCTGAGTTAATTACAAAGATATAAAAGATGTGTGAATCATCTCTAAAATGTTGCAAAAGAGAATTTACATACCGCTACCAACAATCAAAGATCTAAAAGATGTGTGAATCTGTACAAACTAAATGTGATTTTGGCCGGTTTATATAGGCATGAATTAGGTTATATCATTAATTATTCTTGCAACCTTTCGCAACCCTTGCACTTCATCTAACCGATTTTAATTCTATACTAAATGCCATGTGATCAATTCGGGTAACCCATGCACTTCATCTCCTTTCATGATTGTATAGTTATTATGAGGCTGCATTAAATTTCGAGCATTAGCTATCTTGTACTATATGCAATGGGACTCCATCTTGATTATCTTGATTACTCCACATTAAAATGAATTCGACACAAAAAATGGAGCCTAAGATTACCCCTTCCCACTAATTACAACACGTTCTCACTTTCATGTCCCTACCAACATATCAAAACTCATCTTTTCATGAATAACAAGATCAAATTTTATACATATTTGTAAGATCAAAATTAAAACAAATAATTTGTGAACTTCAATTAATACCATATAGTAACCATTGGTAAAGAGACCATCAAATCCATATCAAAAAATATAGATTAAAATAAATTCTCAAAATATTAATTTTTTCTAGTTATACTTTCCATCAATTCAACTTTGATTTTGTAATATTTCTAATGTCATGGGGTGGATACATTGTAACCTCTTAAACTGCTTAAGTGGAAAGAAAAAAAAAAATAAAAGCAAGATTCAAGCCACCATTAATATTCATCAAAGCTTTGTCACACTAATTATAAACCTTGTTTACATATGATTTTCATTTTCTTGCATGCCTAATTTTTTTTATAGTTCTTTCGTAAATGTGGAGATATTATCCACTCCGTCTTCATCTTCCACTTTGTTTTGTTATCAACATCTTGATATACCCCGTTAGCGTCACTAACCACTTATAAATACCTGCAAGAATAACATTAATAAACTATTAACCAACCCAAAATTTTAAAATAGGTTAGCAGATCTAACCCTCGGTTCCTTCTCAGGCAACAACACATCCATTTGTCTTCCATAAACTTCAAAGCTGGACTATTGACCGACTTCACATGCAAGAAAGTTAACCATTTGCTTACCATTGCATGCATACCCCCTTGCATTAATCAAGTCAATATTTCTACATGAACCATTGCACGTAACATTAATATGCATAGTACACTTTCATTGGACGGAGAAATTTTACATTAACCAACTAAATTCAATTCCATAGGTGAGAAGCTACACCAAAAAGAACTTTATCACACTATAAGAAAAAATATAAAAAAACTATTGACTGAAAAAAATGATCATGCCAATATCTATTTCAAAACTATTTATCTAATTAGCAAGCTTGTTAATTCACAGATCTTAAGCCATAAAAACAGATGGGGTACATACCAAGGTTACGGTTATTGATGCCAATGAGTTCAATGCCATCAATTGCTAGCATGCGATCCATTTCATTCTCATCATGTGCCTAGAAACAAAAAGGAGAGATCAAAAGGAAATTGGTTAGTTGGTGTTGCACTGAATTTACACACAAACAATAATAAACTAACAGCAAACATGTGATTCATACAAAATCATCAAACTACACACAAATTAAAGTTTCACACACACACACACATCATTAACAAAGACCAAATTGTGTTATTTATAGTATTCAATGATGGTGGTTGAAGGGTTTGTACATTTATTTGAAGGCAAATGAAAGGAGCAAATGATTAAATAAAAATAAATGCTAGCAACACTTCGTATGGTTTTAATCATTTACATTTGAAACACTAAATATAGCTCATATGTACTTACCACTTAAGCATGAACATTAAATCAAGGTACTTACGCATGAAGCCTCCGCATAATGAAACTCTATTTTCTGCATTTAATTCCGTGCATTAAGTAACTTGTACTCTATGCAATCTTGACGCCTCCACATTAAATTTTAGGACTCAATGTGATTCATACAAAATCATCAAACTACACACAAATTAAAGTTTCACACACACACACACACACACACACACACATCTTTAACAAAGACCAAATGGTGTTATTTATAGTATTCAATGATGGTGGTTGAAGGGTTTGTACATTTATTTGAAGGCAAATGAAAGGAGCAAATGATTAAATGAAAATAAAGGCTAGCAACACTTCGTATAGTTTCAATCATTTACATTTGAAACACTAAATATAGCTCATATGTACTTACCACTTAAGCATGAACATTAAATCAAGGTACTTACGCATGAAGCCTCCGCATAATGAAACTCTATTTTCTGCATTTAATTCCTAGCATTAGGTAAGTTGTACTCTATGCAATCTTGACGCCTCCACATTAAATTTTAAGACTCAATCTTATATGTTTATAGATAAGAGTTTTAGGTGCAATCTCGTACCATGGGGCGTGGGTGGTGTCATGAAAAAAGATGTGTCATATTATCACTTTTTTCTCATGGCATCAAACACCCCTTTATAGTAAAACATCAGTTTTCTGGTGCCATAGTGCATAATTTTTTTATTTTATTTTTCTTTACATCTTTTTAAATAAAACAATTTTAGCTCAATAATTTAGATTTTCTATGTTAATGAAAGTGTTTTTTTGTGATGAAGACATGGAAATACAAAGTGTTATACTGTTATACTAAAAGAAACTCAAAACTTATATTTATTAGCAGTCTAATTTTTATTTATTGCAAGGAACTTGTTGAGAAGGTTCAAAATAGAGTAGGTAATTGGAAGAATAAGTTTCTTTCATTTGCTGGTCGGCTTTAGCTTGTCCAATCGGTTATTTCATCAATGCATGTTTATTGGTCGTTGGTGTTTATTCTTCCATCCCGCATTCTTATGGATATTGAGCAGCTTATGAGAGGCTTCCTTTGGTGTCAAGGAGATATGCGTCGAGGTAAAGCTAAGGTGGCTTAGGAAGATATTTGTCTCCCTAAAAATGAAGGCAGCTTAGGAATTCGAAGACTTGAACTCTTTAATGTGGCTCTTATCACCTCACATGTTTGGAGTATTCTTACGCTTAGGGAGTCACTTTGGGTGAAATGGATTCATACCCATAAACTTCGTGGCCGTAATTTTTGGGATTACCCATTTGGAGGTAGTATGACTTGGGGTTGGCGTAAGATTTTGCAAATTCGGCCTATCATTCGCAAATTTATATGGTACAAAATCGGTAACGGTATGTCAACTTCGGCATGGTTTAATAATTGGTGTACTTCTAGCCCTTTAATGCACTCATTAAGTGCTAGAAGTATTTCTAGTGCTGGATACACCTTGAACTCGAAGGTAGCTGATCTTATAGTCCATAATGCATGGACATGGCCCAACGAGAATGCGTCTCAAGGTACCTACTTATCTATTCCACTGATGTCCCTTTTATTTTGAATTCTAATGACTAGATTATATGGAAGGATAGACTAGGTAGAGTTAAATCCTTTTCGGCAGGTATCGTTTGGGAGGATATTCGGGCCCTTGGCAACGAAATGCATTGGACTAATGTAGTTTGGTTTGGTCATTGTATCCCTCGTCATGCATTCCATCTATGGTTGGTTGTACAAAGAAAGTTAAAGACTCAAGATCGGCTTAGACAATGGGATGTTACTCCTACGACTAACTTAAACATGTCTAGTTGTTCGTTGTGTGAATTGGTCCCCGACTCACAGTCATTTATTCATTGATTGTACATTTTCATCACAGGTTTGGTCGAGTGTAAAGGCAAAGGTAGATTTACAAAGTATGCCGGCTTCTTTAGACCAAGTTGTTAATTGGCTGATCCCGCTTGCTAAGAAGAAATCTGCACTAAGGTGTGATCGCTAAACTAGTTTTCGCAGCTTGTACATATTTTATTTGGCAAGAGAGGAATGGAAGATTATTTAAGCAAAGGAAAAGAACTCACGAGCAAGTAACCGAAGTGATTTTATCTACTATTCGGCTCAAACTCTTAACGTTTCATTTCAAGAAAACTAAACGAGTCGAGAGATTCCTAGATGTTTGGAAGTTGCCCCGATCGTTGGTAAAGAGTATAGAAACGTAGCTGCTATTTTGCCTAGTCGAATAGTTTTATCACATGTTTATTGTTTTATATTTTAATTCGGCTAGGGTTTAGAGGTATGTGTAAGATTGACATATCAATCTCGTGTTTGTATGGTGGGAAGCACAAGTGGTGCATGTGTATGTACAAGTCAATTTGGTGATTTGCCATTTTGCCTGAAGTCTTATTTCTGATTGATATATTTTACCAGGGTAAAAACCCTTTACCCAAAAAATATTTTTATTTATTTATTTATTTATTATTATTATTATTAATTTTTTGATGTTCAGGCAAAAAATACACGAGCCTAAAAAACTAACACAACCAAACCTAAAAAGTAAAAACCTTACTTACTATCTTTCTTCTTCCTCTAACCACACCTGTAAAACAAAATAATAATAATAATAATAATAATAATAATAATAAATAAATAAATCACTTAAAAAAAAGTATATTGCTTGGCGTGAGCTAGTGGCTACGGCGCCATCACCTACCAGCCTAGCATCGGTGTTGGTTCTCGCGCCATAGGGTGGCGCCGAAGCCCATGGCTTGAGCCATGGCGCACCATACCCGGAGCTCTAAATAGTTTAATGTCTGTTGGAAAGTGACACTTGTTCTCCATTTAACAAATGACAGAAAGCTTTATTTTAGCAAACCATAGTGCGTGACAATCCACGTAAGACCTTGCACGATTGCTGAGTTCTAAGGACACGAAAATATGTTGCATAAAAGTTGAGTTTAAAATTAATATGGGATGATACATTTTTATTCCTTGCATGCAAGTGTATTATTGAGTACTAGAAGGGTACCTGCGTAATGCGGCGGCGAGTACCCTGTGACAATTTTATGCTGAAATACACTTTTTTTTTCAACCATTACATAATAATTCAAAATACATTTAAAAACATTATAAATATTCGAAGGCAGTTACAAGTCGACACTTAAATGCATTTTAATTTCCAGGTTTTTAATAGCAAAATAACTTTGGGTTGAAACCTCTTCATATGTAACTTTCTTTTTGTGAAAATGTTTTTTGTCTTATTTTTTTAAGACTTCTAAATTTAGATGTTCTAAATACATTATAAGGTAGTAAAGATAAATTTGATAAATTTGGTGACCTTTTAATGTTTGAAAAAAGAAAACCGTTGCACTCACTTAAAACACCCTTAAAATATGGAAAATATTACGTAGTACTCTGTAATTCTCTATGGCTTTACGCTAATTTCCATTTTCAACTTATATTCCCAGTCGACTCTATGGTAATAAAAAAAATTGTGTACTCGAGATTTTTTAGAAGAGGAGAAGAAAATAAAAGCTAGTAATTATATTAAAATTACTCTGTTAATCTTCTTTCTAAATTAGGATAAAATTCAGTGAAGTTGATTTTAAAACATTTTTTTGCCTACATCCTTCTCTTTTCTTTCCAACTTAGACACACAAAATAAAAAATCATTTCTTAATCATTTCCTCTTTACTTATCTCTTTTTTTCGGTCTCCATCTCTCTTCTTCCCTTTTTATACTTGGAAACAGAGTGACATGTCTAGTCGACGAGTCCTCACTTTTAACAGATTAATCTTGTAGTCAGACAATTGTTGATTTTCTTAACACCAAATTTCAACCATTACTCTTTCTAAATCAAGATAAATATATCTTGGATTTATCTAACTTGTGCCCTTAGGCACATGATAATGAGTCAGGGACCCACAAAAAAGACTCATGAACCCGTAAAAAGGACACAAAAGAATAGTTTTTTATTTAAAAAGTGATAAAAACCCACACAAAAAGATTCAAGGACCCACTTCAAGGGCACATGTTAGAAAAACCATTTGTTTTTTTGTCTAGCTCAAAAATTCAACTGTAGCATGTTCTGTTTGTAGTTTTGTAGTTTGGTCTAGATAAATACTTTCAATCAGGGTATAGAAAAAATTCTCTATTTTAATCATTGAAACAACGTCGTATGGCATAACAAAACCAGACGCATAGACCGTTTGATTTCTTGACCTGTCGATTTTGTCCATCAACTAAGTAAAGGAACCACCTTATATTTTCTTCTAGGTCCGCCACTGTTAAGGAAACAAAATTGATTGCAGCTACGAACCAGATCAAGAAAACACATGTATTTGATTCGAAACTGATCATTCAATATTTTAACAGTTGTAGTTACCGATGATTATTGTGATTGTTTACAGTTCATTTGATGTTCATTGGATTGATGTAAATTGTAACGTAATAATGTGCATAATACTATTAAACAAACACAAGTAAGAAATTATATATTCTTAGATTAGATTTGAAATCTCAAAAAGATACATGATGATCAATCAAAGAATGTAAACAAAAAAAGAGTTCAATAACAATGTATCAAGTGGTTTACATTGATGCAAAGCCACCACCCTTCATCATTTGCCTGAACTCTTTATAGCTAACCATCCCGTCGCCATCCTCATCCACCTTCTTGACCATAAGTTGGCAATCCTCGATGGTTCGACCTTGTCTAAATCCAAGTGAAGTTAAAACAGACATAAGCTCCTCAACAGAGATGAACCCATCTCCGTTTTTGTCAAAAACATTAAACGCTTCTTTAATATCCTCTTCTTCGTCCTTCTCCTCCATTATTGTTTCATACAACCCTTTAAACTCCTCCATGTTCACGGAACCATCACCATTTGTGTCGATATGTTTGATCATGTTTTTAAGATCTTTCTCGGGTATAACTATACCAAGGCTTTCAAGAGACTTTGATAGCTCTTGTATGGTGATGTTACCATCACCATCATGATCAAACATTTGAAAAAAGTGATGGATCTCGGAGAGATCCATGGAAGAGGGGTCGTGAAACGGGCAGGTAAGGAGAGGGGCTAACGAAGAGGACACGAAGAAACGATATATGATGAGTTCGTTTAGGATTGAGTCACAATGATTTGGGAAGATGGTGAGAAGAGTTTATAGAGAAATTTTGAGTTAAGGAGGGAAATAAGGAGTGGGAGGAATGTATGAGGAATTTAGTGGACGCCCATGAAAGTAGTAGATTACTTCGTTCGTATTATAAGTTGATGGTGTTTATTTAAGCAAAATCAAAGACAACCCTTCAAAGATAAAATTAATGAAAGTATTTATTTCATATTCTTAAGAACAATATCTGCCATTGTAGTTTTATATTGAAATGGTAATATGCATAGTTTTATTAGGGGAATTAGGGTAACTGAAATTGAAAAATGTTGTTTTCATAAATGTAAAGAAACACTTACAAATGGTCTTTAGACGAAAATAAACTGCTATTGTCGGCCTAACCAACTATTTCATCAAAGATTCAAAGATGACACATTTGTCACATGAGACTGAAAATAAACTGCTGTTTGCATGAACCAACTATTTCATCAAAGATAATACATTACACATGACATATGCATTCTCGTTGAAAGGGGTATTAGTACCGACACATTAATTATCTTACTTCATCTGATTTCTATCAGTTTTAACAACATTATCGCGATAACATTTGGAATCATTTAGGGTTCAATGAAAACATGTCAGGTTTCGGTCAAGATTTATAAAATAAAGATGAAGAGGATAATCATAACTAAATGTAGCTATTAGAAACATCCTGGTAGCTTGTTCAAGTGCAAGGGTGGTAAAAAAAAAATCAGCTTCAAGTTGTTAGATCAGTAGCTTTAATTTTTCAATGGGGTGATTTTTATTTATATTTGTAACTTCATTGGATCTTTAACTTTACAATCAACATAGTTATATCTTTTTCCCAAAAAAAGTTTTGAAAATTACATACATAAATTGCAAGCTCAATCTTTGTGAATTGCAATACCGAGCACCTGATCCAAGAACTAAGAGATGGAACTGATTCGGAAGATGATTTTGGAATCTTTATTGTGTTTACCGTTAGAGAAAATGTAGGTGTTTTGCATTCTTTATAAACTGAAGATATTTGTGTTCAGCCTGAATAAACCCTACACTAGGCTCAGATCACCCTATATACTTATGGTTTACAAATCCCCTTTCACAAAGATGACACCATTTGACAGAACAGAGAACTTTATAAAATTATGGGTATAATACACTAAATTGTTGCAAAACAAAACCAATAACATCAATATTTTATGGGTATGACAATAAGCATATATATATAAACTTTTAGCTAGACAGCCAAACAATAATATAATACAGTTAAGAAGGATATGTTTACTGCAGACAGTCTGGACATATAAGCTAAATATCTATATTCTATGTTAGACCAGCTCTTAACACAAATATAGGTCATCTCTAACTTAAGAGATCAGAAGTTGAAGCAGTCTAAAGATACTGTCATCTCACATTGGAAATTTATCCACATATAATGTAGAGTTAGCCAAATCAATCATGCACTGATCAGCCATATAATGAATCACCCTATTAACAGATGGGTTCAGATGGCTCGAACAATTAGCAGCCTAAACCCTAGCTGGAATTGATATCCAGTCCAAAACTCAATATTGAACCCCAAAATGAACGAAAATAAGTACAAAAGGTAACATATGAGAAAACGTGTGTACCAATGCCAATTGACTGGCAAGCAGAGCTCTATAACATTGATAATAATGCAGCCCTAAATTTAAAATTTTCATTTATCGGGCCAGAAAGGGTTTGTATAAAGGAAATACCGAGTTCATACAGACTTAGCACTCTGTGAAGAACATTCATATGGAAGAGGCAACGCCCATGGATGTCCAAAGTGAATATAAATTTGGGTAATAAGGACAGACTGTATCAGCAACTTGGGGATACACTGATATAATTTGACTAAGAAAGAAGAGCATTCTTATTTCACACAACTACTTGAGGAGGAATCATTAATTTTATTTTGTGAATAGCTAAGGGGATCAGGTTGACACTATACAATGTAACCTACGGTCCTACAAACGTTTGACAAGGTTCTTTCCTGGTGAAAAACTTTTTTTAACAAGAAGCTCCAGTCTGTTCCTCGAGAGAAACTGTAGAACGTGTAGTAGAAAACTTATATAAAAGTTATAAAAAAGTACATCCTAGACTTCGATCTCAAGCCTGTCAACTCTTTCAGCAGTGTCGGTATCATATAAACACCACAAATACCATGAAAATCTACTACCCAAATTACCAATATAAGAGCGGTGCAGCAATATAGAGCCAAACAACATTTAAACTTTTAGAGATGAAAATACTAGATGATAAGCTAACCCCTTCGAAATGAAACTTGAATATAGTGATAACTTACGCGACATAGGGCAATGGAAAACTTGACCTAGAGAATGAGCAATATAATAAATAATCCATAGATTAGTCATCAGTAAACAAAGACTAAGGCTCATTTTTTTCATTGTCAACCATTAGAAAACAGAGATCTGAGTACAACATTGGAAATCCACAATAAACCCAAAGCAGAGATACGAATTACAACAGAAACTCAATTGGAAATCAGCATGATAAAGAAGATGCATCAATGAAGAATCAACCCTCTCATGTGTAAAGTTGAAATTTAAGTTACAAACCCGATAAACCAAAATCCTAAATCATCATATATGTTAAGTGACGATCTCTGGTAAGAGTAGAGAACGAATGCACACATGCTTGATTTGACTCAATTGATCAATAACTCGTGAGTCAAAGTCAGTCCAAGTTAGATAATTTCCGTTTCATGGTACTAATCACCCTGTTTTCTGTCTTATTTGGCTTGTATGAATTCTAAAAATATGGACTAAACCAGTGTATGTACTGCTACAGCCAGAGCAAGTTCCACTATACCGTATGTTCCACCATAGGCAAAAAAAATTCGTCCGAACTACCAAAATGGGTAAATATCTGAGCAGTCAAACAAGAAAGGGGTTGACTCGAATACAAGTGTTATTTACCAATACATCTTTTAATCATGTTATTTTTCACTCGAGCTTTTGCTTAAACATGTATATATGCTTTGGTTTACTTGCGGTTCTCTAATCTATACTCTCAGATTCTGCATGTTCTTATAAGAAATATATCAAGCAACCATGAGTCTTTTGCCTAATCGTTACTAGAAATGTATGGATCATAAAAAAATGCACATTCCTAACTGCAGTTGCCTTGACAATCGTACAAATATAGGCATCCTATATATCTTTTTAAAATCCAAAAAGAGATGAAGGTATCAGTATTAAATGAAACTGTTTATGAAACTTAAATCACGTTTGACAAGTTTCTTTCCTGGTGGAAATCTTTATTCAACAAAAAGCTTCCATTCCTCAAGGAGAACTGTGGAAGTGTAGTCCAAAACTTATGTAAAACCTATCTTCAAAGATATCCTAGACTATAATCTTAAATATGTCAATTCATTCAGCATTCTCATATCATATTGAAGTAACAAAAACCATGGAAATGTGATACCCAAAGCTTTATGAAAGGTGCAGCAAAGCCAAATAAAGTAAAACAAAAGCCCACCTTAAACATTTCAGACGTAAAGACTAGATGGTAAACTAAGGACATTAAAGTACACTTGTTATTTTATTATTTGACCTACCCTCAAGGAGAAAGAAATCCATTCCAAGATACTGCGTAACAAATATCTCCTGCCTACAAATGCTAAGTTTTGATGCTCCAAACAAAATACATTAAGAACGGCCTAAAAAATCTTAGAAGAAACTAAGAAATCAACTGAAAGGTTTAAAGGGAAAATAACGATCACAAGTCTACAAATGCATACAGCTAACAATCACGAGCAACTAGTACTATTCACTGGTGGACTGGCGGTGGGTTTCAGCTGCCTCTGACTAAATTAGAATGAAGAAGCAAAATCAAGCAAGTAAAAAACTGGAAATCAATAAAATGCACCTAACTACTCCCAGCAAAGATCAAGGTCTAAAACCTTTTCAACAGAAAGGTGCCTACTCGTGAAGGGGAAAACCTTGATGAACTACTATCTTGTAGACTAAAAAGACCTAGATAACTCAGAAGTGCATATACAAATAATAGTAACAAACAAATATAAACGTTCCACCAAAATAATTCAAGAACTGTTAACTTAATTTTGTATGAAGCAAGCTTCCTTCACTCAAAATCATTCACTCGCAAGGACAAATACAACATTGTCATACTTCATAGTCAACATACCTTCATCCTTGACTAACCACAACAAGCCATATGCATACACATTCAAGTAACCAAATAAACAAGTTCAAGTCATTACTTAATACCAACCTAACAAATGAAACGCAAAACAAACTAAATCAAAGTCAAATGATTCATAAACATTCAAAGATAACAACAGGAGTCAACTCCTACAAACTAAAAATATTACACTAAAGCACAGTCAAACATGTAATAGTAACAACCCAAACTAGAGCGACTATTCAATTTAGCGTGCGTAACTCCTACATCCTCAGCTACATCCACATCTAAGTGATCAAACAAGCACATTGTACTTATCAATCACTTAGGAAATACAATCCATGTCACACCTAAACAAAGTACAAAACACAATAAACAACTCCAAAGAAGGCCGAAAGTCTACATCCTAGGCTAATATCATTTTAAAAAACAGTGCCTAGTCCTCGAGGAGAAAATCTTAATGAATTAATAGTTAAGAGCTCTAAAACACCTTTATAAAATCAGAAGCTTGTATAAAACTAACAAAGACCTCATACTAACTAACCTTCTATGCCAATCAACATACAATCATTCTCGACTATAACCATCAAGCCATATGCACACATACAACGCACAACATACTAAACCGTAATAGTACTAACAAAGTCAAGAAATCGTAGTAGGCATTAACATACTACACATATCGACATACATTCTTCCTCGCTACAAACGTAAAACAATAGTCCACGCACATTTAACCAACAATGCACAACAGAATTCGCCAAAATTCAAATTATCCATACATTTCATAACCATCGAATCACAACAACATTAAAACGTTCAACCAGCGTCAAATCAAAAAACAACAATGTATGATGATGATCATATAATTTTTCATAAAACAGATCAAACTTATTATCAATTAACCTCAAATCACAACAACCGTACCAACAGTCCTTCCTTATGGAGTATCCCACGCTTTAGGCTCAGGAACCGCAACAACCATCCCTTGCATCTCCTGAGTCAAAACAACCTGACACCCCAACCTAGAATGCTTATTCAAAACCCGGTTCCTCGCGTTCCTTTTCAATACATATTTCTCATCATAAGAAGGCTCAGGGAGCTTATCAAACCACTCACCAGCAATATTAACCTCACATTCAGCTGAACACGCGTCTATATCTTCTAACCTATGTGAAGCTGGATCTATTAAGTTGTGGTTGGTTAGGGCTTTGAGTAGCGTGTGGCCTGTTAGGCCGACTATTTCGCGTCTTTTGCCGTCTGGATCGTAGGTGATGAGTTTGACTATGCGATCGGAGACTTTGGCGGAGGGGGAGGGGGATGTGGTGGTTGTGGAGCGGGTGATGATGGCGCGTGAGTAGAGCGTGAGGTTAGGGTTGCGGATGAGACGGTGGATACCGGCGATTGTCATTTTGGGGGAAGTGAGGGATGATTTGGGGATTTTGGGATTTGTATGGTGTGGTTGGTGGGGTTGTACCTAGTGCATCGGAACTTGTACGCTCATAAGCTTATGGACTTATGCTTTAGGGGTGTTCAGTGTTGGTTTGCACCGCACAAACCAAAAAATAAACTAGACCGAAACCAAATAAAATCGGACCAAAAATTTTTGGTTTGACAAATATTTAATCAAAATAAACCGAAAAAATCAAATATCTCTATCTATATAAAAAAAAATAAACTGTATATATAGAAATTTTCTATCTTTAAACTAATCACTCCACAAATAATAATTTAAAATCTTTTAAACTAATCACTCCTCAAATCAAGCATTATTTTTCATGAAAACAACTTCAAATACAAAACATTGGAAAAGATGAGTTAAGTTGCAACTCGGTTTAAATGCTTGAAGATTTGAAGATGAAATATTTAATCTAATAAGACTTTCGTCGAAAAACATTTTATTGCTTTTATTTACTTTTGTTAAGTTCTTAAACCTTTTGATTTCTTAACTTTTGTTTTCTTGATTTCTTTGAGTACTTTGTGAGACGTTTTGATTGGTTAACCTTATTTAAACTTTTAGGTTTTTATTTGTGACTTCTGGATTTTGAAGTTTACTTGAATTTGGTTTTCTTAGTTTTAATCGAAATCAAACCGAATTTTAATTTGGTGTATGGTTTGGATTTATCCGTTTTAGAATTGGTTTAGTGTGGTTTTGGTTTTATCTTTAAAAATTTTCAAACCTATGAACTCAAACCATACAACCCACAAATCTGAAAACCGAACCGATGAACACCCCTACTTATGCTTATGTTAATTGGGTCAAGTTAAGTTGTTTTGATTAGTAAATGATGATTCCTCAATTTTTGGAGAACGGCAATTTTTTACGCCCTACATCACCTATCTCACAAATTTATCTCACTTGTCTCCAACGAGACTTGAACTCACAACCTCTAGGTTGATAGGTCACTCACATACCACTGGACCTAGAGACCTTAGGTTCGATTTGCTTATGTACAAAAAAATAGTGTAATAGGGACTCAACGAAAAAAAAAAAGAAAAAAAGAAAAGAAATGACTATAATTACATGTTCGAGATGCGTCAACTTGAATTAGATACATCTCTATTCATTTGGATGCATACCAATTAGTTTCGAATGTGATTATTAAGTGAAAACGATGCAAAGTGGTACTAGCAACAAATTTGAGCCGCATAGGACGAAAAATACATATGATTCGCTTAACTTGATGAAATGAATCTAATATATGTATATGCATCTAACTTTTAGCTAGAAAAAATATTATGGTGCATCAAAAGACTATGAATGCATCAAATTCAAGTTGATGTATCTCTAATGTGTGGTTATAATTATTTCTCATCATTCTTATTTTAAGATTTCTTTTCATTTGATCCCAAGTCTAGAATAAAATTGAAAAAGACAACCTCAATTGTATGTTGGTACTCGAGATCAAGCACAAAGTTTATTTGAGTATTTGATGCTCGACTTGACCTAAATTATATTGATTTGGACATTTTTTAGGTCGATCTTAAGTAACTTTCAAGTTAGCTCGACCCGGTTACATCAAGTAGACATTATAGTGAAGTTAACAATTATCGATAATGTTGCATGTGAAATGCACTCTGCTAATACTAAATAATTAAATAAAAAGAAGTAACATGACCACCAGCCTTCTCTCTCAACCCTAAATTTGAATGCCGATTGTTATCTTTGGCTGAAGACCAATTGGCATCCCTTCATTCGTTCCCATTCATATATACTCCCTTACACCTTCGTTACGATAGTTATGTTGTTTTCCAATTAGGTCATTAGCTTCATTATTGTGGTCGTTATACGAGATGTGGGTTAAGGTATAGTTTTTGTCTAGTGATTAACATAAGTTCATGAAGTTGTGTGTTTGTGGTTTATTTTGGTGAGTCATGTTTTAGTTTGTGAGGCGGTTTTAGGACCAGTGGTACATTTTTGGTGTGTCATGGCTCAATTACGGTGGGGTAATAGTGCCTTGGTTCATATTCGGTAGGGTACTAGTATCGTTAGTGATGGTAGTAGTGTGCAGTTCAGATTTGGAATGGTAATAGTGTCACAGTTCAGCCTAGTGGGTTCGTAGCATCATGCCCCAACTTTGGCGGGATAGTAGTGTAGTTGTTCACTTGGGAAGTGTCATTGAGCCATGTTACAGTTTTGCTATAAAATGATACGGGTCATGCTTTTTTCTTTTTTTCATGAAGTGGTTTAGAGGATAGTTCAAATCTTGATTTGAATTAGAAACTCCTACGGTCGTGGTTGGTTGTAGATCATATTTGAAGTTGGGTCAGGCACGAGGACAAATGTCTTTGGGGCGTGGTTAAGCTTGTGGTTTAGTTCCTGGTAAAGGCATGACTATAGTTGTTTGTGCATATGCAATCGAGGAGTAAGGGTCGAGAATGGTAGTTTTCAACATGGCGTTCAAGGTGGTTATGTTCTTACAATCCGAGGGTTTTTCTTTGTCAACCATCTATTTTTTGATATGGCGCCACTCGGTCGGTTGGTGTGGCCAAATTTGTTGGTTTGAGATTCCGGTGGGTTACGTGTCAGGTGTTAGGTGATGTTTGTTTATTAAGAAATTCTGAATCTGAATCTGAATCTGAATCTGAGGCGTAAATTCTGAATCTAATAAGACTGTTTGTTTTTTTTAAACATCTGAATATTGTAAATGTAAAGCAAGTTTCAGTTACAAAACATAAACCCATCCGAGCATTAAAGAAAACATTTGAGTCATAAATTTAACATAGTCTAGCAAAGTGAAAATAAAATGTCATAATCTAAAACATTCAAGGACATTGTGCTACAATTGAATCTCACAAACTAGTCATATATTCTTAACCAGCTGCACTTCCATGTGGTTGAACATCTTCATCAACAATATTATCATGTTGTAAATTGCTACTATCATGTACTTCACGGTGATCATATAACAATAAAAGGTCATCGCTTAAGTGTAACACCCCGAAAATTTGGGAAGCAGCGGAAGTCTAATCGGGGTCATTACAGTTTAGAACACAGCCATACTTATAGAAAACAATTCAAAAGATAGTTAATATCATTCCATGAAAACTCAAAGTAGTCAGAGTTACAAACATTTTCCCAAATGTTAATTGTTTCACAAAAGAGATTATGAGTTTGAAAAGAATGATACAATTATTGAAATAAAAGTGAGGCCCTGTGTGCCCTTTTTGCCAGCTCCGTGCCATCATGCCGCTAGTTTCCTGAGATAAACATGCTAAAAAGTCAACACAACGGTTGAGTGAATCATAGTAGTTTAAATTAGTAATAGTGTGAACACAAGTCAAATATTTTGAAATAAACAAGCTAAGATAGATCGGTCTTGACTAAACTGGTGTCATATTGCTCCTAAGCCTCACGAAGCTCAAGCCTTAACATCGTATCGAAATATCATAAAGATAAAAATCACCTACACCACGGGGGATGTAGATAACAAAGGGGCCCTCGATGATGGAAATGTACTAGGTTTCCATGGTACTTCGAATATAGCACACCTCCTGCCAAATGATCACTTTGACAGAGATGGGTTGCCGTTCCAATAGATCTATTAGCTATATTCGCGCTCACTCGCAAGTGATTAAGGTTCGTGATGAGAGGGACTTGTAGTACGGGTGTCAACTTAGGCAATATCATATAGTAATAGCATACTGAAAAATACTTGTTTTCGATTTATA
This sequence comes from Artemisia argyi, assembly GCA_030686995.1. Classification (NCBI taxonomy): domain Eukaryota; kingdom Viridiplantae; phylum Streptophyta; class Magnoliopsida; order Asterales; family Asteraceae; genus Artemisia; species Artemisia argyi. Next base: position 171,832,958 of record CM060681.1, read on the forward strand.
GCATGTATCTCCCCACAGGGTTTAGAAACAATTAAAATGTGGGACCATGAACTCACCTGACGGGTGTGTGAGAATCACAACGGTGCTCAAGGTGATGGTGTATTGCTACGATTAGCAATGAATAACCTCCGACTTGCGACCTATATTGATGTGATATATATATATATATATATATATATATATATATATATATATATATATATATATATATATATATATATATATATATATATATTACCATCGGTGTTTCAGATTCGATGCGTGAATGACATGTGATATGTCTCGAGTACGGTGATACCGATTCAGGTGTCTTAAATACTCCAAAATAACTTTATAGTTATTTATAACGTTGATGCGAACAGGTGATCAATAAGTGTTAATTTATCCGTTATAATAATAACGTTATTAAAAATATTTATTTTAAATATTTTTAGTAATAATGTATATTTATTATTAAAGTTATATATATATATATATATATATATATATATATATATATATATATATATATATATATATATATATATATATATATATATATATATATATATATATATATATATAACAGGAGGCGTTACACGCGTATTGCCACCTCATTGCCCAGTAATTCATTATCTGTCATGTCATCAGCCATGTCATCACATTTTTTTAATTTATTACATTGATTTATGGAATTAAAATTCAAAATTAATTTTTTTTTAAAAATCCAGTGTATAGTTTCGAACCTTGGTGGTTTGTATCATTTACACAATTGATAATCATTAGAGCAACATTTGTTTTTGGATTATCTTTTGCAACATCATATCTATAAACGTTGGTAATTAATGATTTTTCTTAATCCCTACATCGTAGGTGATAATCTAAGAAACTCATTAACAAAAAAAACCCTACAACTATGCGTAAAAAAAATCCGCAGTTCATTCATATTTTTTTTTCTCAAAAACCCTAATATCTTTTTTTCCTCTCAATCTCATCTAATAAAATAGAATAATTTGCTTACGTATAGCGATGGTTACTGTATTTTTGTTCTAAAGCTTTGTTGATGGTAATTTATTGCAGGTCGGTTTTATGCATTTGAGAAAGCTCATAGGGTACTGGTGTATTAATATATAGTTATCCATAATCTGAAAACAAAACAAAAAATGTAAGTAATATTCGTTGTCTTATTTTGCTTGAGTTTATTATCATATATTATGCCTCACCTTGTGTTGAGCTTCTATTTTATTTATTTATTTATTTTTACTCTTTGTTTACAACTTCGGGTATACTTAAGAATTATGCCTTGGATTAGACGGTGCAAGCTGCAATGTGATAAGAAAGATTGTGATATTATTAAGCGTGTTGAACAAGTTTTAAAAGAGCTTAAGGTTTCTTACTATCTCATACTAGCTAATATATTATTATCTTATTAACATTCTTTTTGAGTTGTTGGCTATGTTTACAGTAAACTAAATGTGTCTCATTTATACAGGTGTATTTGAAACCGAAAGTCCATACTAAGGTTGTTTGTGAAGAGCATATGGAATTGTAAAAATAGATATCGACTCTCTTAAATCGTCCGAAACTGGCATTGTTTTGCATTATGTTCATCTGTTTAGTTAGTCTATGTTCATTATCATCTTGACTTACTAATTAGTTTCTTTTGTTGTTACATTCAGTTTCAAAATAAGGAGGAAGGTTGGCATTGTTTTGCATTATGTTCATCTGTTTAGTTAGTCTATGTTCATTATCATCTTGACTTACTAATTAGTTTCTTTTGTTGTTACATTCAGTTTCAAAATAAGGAGGAAGGTTCGTCTTATCGTTAAAAGTTTATATACCGAAGCACCAGATGCACCAAAGGTTACTGCACCCTTAAAAGAATTTGGAATATTTTTAGTTGTATTTGTTCTTTGTGATTAATGTTCTCGACTTCTGGCTATATCATATGTTTTGATATGGTTTATTTTGATCTGAACTTTTACAGCATGGCATGGATTAGGATGAAATTCGGTACTGTTATAGAAGGAGTTCGTGTGGGTTCCAGGTTTTCTATATGTATCATCTAATATTGAGTACTAATTTGATTCCTGATTGATAGCTATTTGTTTCTCCTTGCAGTTCACCGCATGTAATCTTGACTATAACCAATGGACGTTCCGTTGTATATTAGTAGTACGTCTCTTAAAAACTACCAAAATATATTTTTCAGTTTTTTTTAATGCGGTAAGTTTAGATTCAAGAACTGAGTTTAGGGCCTCCTCACCACTTGCTTCTTTTTGTGGATTTATTACCATTTTGGGATATGCTGATGTCACAGGGTAAGACATGTCAGGTATATGCAGATAAAGGGGAAGCTAATGGGGAGGGTAGCTCAGCAGGTACCCTCAACTTCACTTTATTTTTCTATCTTTCAGGGAAAAGGTATTTTGGGTCAACTAACCCATTTGGCCTATTGTCCAACCCAACCACCTGTTTATTTTGCCACGTCTAAAATTATGTTATAAGTACGATACTTTATAACATGGAAGTGAATGCAGGTTTGCTGAAGCTCACTAAAATTTCTTCCAAGGTCCATGAAGTGAATGCAGGAAATGTGCATTCTGGAGCACCCCTTCCTTGGTTTGATACAACTAACTAAGTGCATCTTGACCTTGGATTGAAACCTATCACTAAAACTGTAAAATCGAAATTAAATCCTAAATGGGTTGGAGCTGCGTGGGCAGAGAAAAGAAAGCTAGAGATGGAGATGGATAGAAGGGGGAGTTGTCGACAAGTAATTTTAATGCCAACTGGCTTCCCAACTTTGGTAGAGTGTGGCAATCAGGGAGCAGGAAAGACTCCCTGAAAGAATTTTAGACAGAGGCTAAGAAACCGCTCAAAGAAGAAACACAATCTGATTCATCATTACAGTTGCAGCCTTATGTAAGCAAGAGAATGGTAAGCTTATCGTGATCTTCGTTTATGAGTTTTAAGTAAAGGTGCCAATATAGGTAGGAAATAACGGGTCAGAACGAGCTCAGATTGAAACAGGTCACACTTTAGTACACGTCGAACCAAGGCCCGACACGTACACATTTTTTAAAGTGATTAATATGTTGATTATGATTACCAAAAACTACTTACACTACACTAATAATTTAAATCATTGAATTAAAATGATACATATGTTTGTATGCATAATAATAGACTTTGGTTTTAAGCATGCTTGGGCGAGAGTAGTACCGGCTTAGGTGACCCGCTAGGAAGTCCTCATGTTGCACCCTTTTTAAAAAATCCTGCCGTCAATCCTAAGATCGATCTCTGTTGGATAAATATATTGTATGTGTTTTTATATCTAATTTTCCTGTTTATGAGTATTTTTTTTTTTTTTTGGCAATGAAGAAAGAAAGCATTTCTCGATGCTGATTTTGTTATGCTTTTTTATTAATTTAGAAAAGCATCATTTGATGACTGAATTGTGTGTGTCTGAGCCTCTTTTTTTTGTTTAGTTTAACCTTTTTTTTTGGGTTTGTCTTTGAATGGAAAAATGGTCTAATGGTTTGCGATGTGAATGCCAAATTTTGGCATGATGGATTGTTTTATACCAATTGAACCTGAGCAAAACTAATACCTGATTTATATATTGTTTTAAGATTGTTTTGCTTCTAGATTTTAAGTTGATTTGCTGTAAAGTTCTCTTATTAAAATTTTGACAAAAACATGTTATTGCTAGGGTTCAAAGATACATGATTTAGTGTAGTTGCTAATACTTATCCTATGAATTGGATTTATAGATCTGTTTCCAGAAGTTAAACTTACTAGAAAGTCAACATTTTTTACATAGAAGAGGCTGCAAAAGTCTACTACAAATACTGTTTTTTTGCAAAGAAAAGCCCTCACATGGGTGAACAAGTACAAACACAAAAACCATCAAGTTGGGGAGGCAATGAACAAACAGAAACAACCAAATCATCTTGAACCAAGCTACCATAATAATAGACTTTGGGTGACATTTAACCGTTTGCTGAATCTTTCCATTGTTCGTGTTTAAGATATAAAGAAACCAGATTGACCCCTTTATAAGTGAACAGATAAAATTTGTCACATCTACACTACTGTCCTCAGTGGAGTTCGTTAAACTTCAATATTTTAACTTCCATTTGGTTTATGACGTGCAGCGCCGAGAGGCTAATGGATGATGCTTCTGCTTAAAGCCACAAAAGAGTTATGCTAATGGTACGGTGATGACATTGTATTCTTTCCATACAATCACTGGTGCTTCTGGATTACGAGAGGAACAGTCCTAACATTGGGTACACTTAAGTTTTTAGAATGGGTCGCCATTGTTTGAGCTTGCTATTGCACGAGTGAGACTTTTATATGTAAAAGACTCAAAAAACAGGTACTGACACATCCATATAGATTTCATATTCAATAAGATGATTAGTGTATAAGCCTTACACATAAGCTAACCCAAACACCCAATAGTTCCAATAGTCTTCTTTAATGGAGTAGTACATCACGGGAAGCTCACCCGTTTGACCTTTTTTTGGGGCTATTAGAGAACATTATCTAAATCTTTCCATTTTTATAAATATAACAGGCAATGGTTGATATAGCTAGAGAAGTTGGAGCAGATGTCGTTGCCCATGGATGCACAGGAAATGGAAATGATTAGGCAAGCTAAAAAATTTTGCTTACTTTTCTGCTAGATTTATACAATAGAAATGTTAATAATTTTTATTTCTTTTGACTCCTACTACAGGTGCGTTTTGAGCTCACGTTCTTTGCTATGAATCCTGATCTTCAAGTCGTGGCTCCTTGAAAATGGGATATGATAGGAAGGGAAGATGCTATTGAATATGCCATGAAACACAATGTACCTGCCCAAGTGACAAAGAAATCCATCTATAGCAGAGATAGGAATCTATGGCGTCTCAGTCACGAGGTACATTTTTTTATTCATAGAACCTCTTACTTTGCTTTTACTAAATATTTATATTATTATTGTAATAGTATTGTTTTTGCAATCATAATTAGCGGTTTAACGCATTTATTTATTTGGATTGGATGTTTTTTTTCAGGTTGGCATTGATATTCCATTTTCGTTCAAGCACTCCCGGTGGAAACCATTGAATCAAGTGGCACTCAAGTGCTTGAGCAGATACTGAAGATCATGCTCGACTTATATTGCTCAACTTGAAACTGATGTTAGATCTTTCTAAAAGGTTCTGCCATCGGTTGCCAGCGTGAGGCTTTCTGTTCTGTTGATGCATTACCTACACGTAAGTGAACTCATTGGGTGACAAATTGTTAATGCATACTTGCTGGTATGTATAGATCGTTATAGTTTTGTAATCATTTCAATTAATACTCATGCAACGGTTGGCACATCAGTTATGCGGCTACCTCAAAGTGATAAAAGACAATGGGACACAGTCTCTGGTGACACTATGAAGGACTTAGGTCCACTGACAGGAGAACAGAAGCTACATTCAAAGGTTACTACATTTGTGATTACTATTATATAAGTTTACACTATTGCTCTCAGTGTAGGTAACACTACATTTCATGTTCAAAATTAAGACCGTCATTTACAATTTGTTGTTATGCTTTCTGGGCAGACGCTTACAACACTCAACAGTTGGAAAGTAGCAGCTTTGACAGAAATACTAAATTCCCCGAGGTTCAGAGTCAAGGTAAAGCCAGCTGTATATGGAATTACTGATGTATCAACTAATGTGTTTGCAATTTCCTATTTCGTTTGTATGCTTGCATCAATTAATTGACATTGCCTATGCCTGGATGGCAACAAACAAAATGTCCAATAAAAATGAAACTAAACATCTACAACAGTGGACTGCATTATAAAGGGGTGTTTGTCAAACTGAATTTAGTAGCAAATAAATCCAAGAAAATCCAGTTTTGACCCGTTAAGCCACTGTGCAGAAGAAAACCAGATTTTACATGTTAAAAAAAAATCAATTTTTGAGCTGTTTTCCCGGTGCCGCTGCTCATCCCTATTTTTAGCTTTATGTTTTTTACTCAACGTTGATTTTGTATAAAAAAAATAATTTAAAGTCAACTTCTGATATAAAATAACTTTTTGGGAGCCATTAATCATGAAAATTTTCTACTAATATTGTATCTACTACAAGGGTATGATTTCACTTATAACTTGACATGACAATATTTTAAATGATGCTTAACTGTCCTTATAAGTTTTTATTTTCCTTCTTCTATCAGTAAAGCCTTTACACTTATCATTTTTACTTTGAATTTGTACTCTCTCTTTCTCACTCTTACATTTTTATTGCTTATATGTAGTAGGAATAGTAGTTATGTTTTCACTTCTTTACACAACCTTAATATGTTGTTTTATGTATGCACTTGCTCATTTCACTGGAGCATGACTCATGAAATTAGACGATGCCACCTGTCTTCTTTATTTTTTCAATCATATACTTAAGCTGAAAATTTTGACTCATTTAGTAGTGCAGTCCCTGCCCGTCGACGCACTACAGGAAATAGAGGACCGTTTATGATTTGTGGCATGGTTTTGTCCTATGAAGGAGAATATGATACATTATTTACATTGTTTTATATGCGAAGAAATATGTTTGACTTTTGTTTTTCAGGACATGGACATGCTCCCACCTGGAAGTTATGAAAAAGGTAAGATTATGGTTTGCTTTTGTAGACAATGGTAACCTTTTTTTTATCAATTTGGCTAAACCACAATTTTTTTTTTTTTTTTTTTTTTTTTTTTTTTTTTTTTGAGTTTTGAAAAATTTAGAAGTAATATGCTCTACTGGTTTGAAAATTAAAATATTTAAGCTTTGAAAATTTTAGAAGTAATATGTTTGACTTATAATTTTCAGAATAACATGCACCTAGAAGTTACAAAGAGGCAAGATTATGGGCTGCTTATGTAGAGACAATGATTCATCATCTTACAAGCTTAACAAAAAACTTTCTTGAAGAAGCTGGTGAGTTCTTTAAAACTGAGACTTTTTAGCCTCATTATAGGATACATATTTGGTAAATTCAACCCGTAAAAAAGTAAAAACATGGTATTTGCTAATATATTCAGAGTTAAACCAATTGCAAAGAGAAAATACTTAAACTGCTAAAATTTTCTAATAAATTAACTTGGAAGAGTAGCACGCTGTTGGTCATGATATAATACGAGTAAATGCCACTACTACACAATGAACATCCAATCCCTATAGCTGTAAGTTGTTTTTCATTATGACCCTATGAAATATTCAATTTTCACAAACACAAACTACTGTTATTTGGTAATCAATGATGCTTATGGCTTATTATAAGTTTATGATGATTATTGTAGTCGTGTGGTTACAATGTGAAAAATCAAATCATTCGACAACGTTCCAAATACACCGTTAGGCAAGTAAGCCTAATTACACAACAATAACTTTAAGAAGTAGCATTGCTAAAATCAAATAAACTTTCTTAAAGGAGAGGTGTAAACTAAAGTACTCATGAAGTTGTGAAATGTTTCTAATATTTTTTTTGGATTTGGTTTTAAGTTGCAAACTTTATTAGGCCAAGTCAACTATTAAGTTTTCTAAATTTATTCTTAATGAGATATTCTGTGATCTACATTTAGGTTTCATTAGTATTAATAGACAAAATTATTTTTTTAGGGGCACATGTTATGTCATTTTTAGTGTATTGTGCAGATTGGTGATCATGGAATGATGTTGTCACCATGCAAAGCTTAATCATGTAGTTGTCATCTTACTTGATGGAGGTAAGAAATGGATATGCATATAAGATATCGTGGTTAGTTGATGTTTACGATGCTTCAAGAGTTCAAGGACCATTCTTTTTCATTTTGTCCTGTTTGTTTGATGAACATCTCTAATGAGCCATTGCCAAGACATATAAGGAAAACCCTTAGAACTCACGGCTTCGCACTATGAGAAAAATCCGGATACATAACACAGGACCGATTGGTTGCTTACCTTATATCCTGTATACACGTGCGACACAGTTGATAAGGGTGGTAATTACACAAAATCAACAACAAACGTTGTCTACAAAAAAATTTATTTTGCATCTGAGTTTATTTGGTTGTATATTTTATTTTTACGTCCCACTTTGTAACTTTTTTCTCTCATATTCAATAAATATTTATTCCTTTTTGTTCTTAATGCATTCATTAAATAATTTGGTATGTTTATCGCTTATTTTACGTTGACTAAATTTATTCCAATGCAGTTTGTTTGAATAAAGGATTAAAAGCTTACTAATATAAAGTATGCTCTTTTAATGATTGTATGTTATATAGCTAAAGTATGCCTATTTCATTATCGTGTATTATACCCATTTCATGTGTAGGCATTACAAAATTTATTGGAAAGCTTACAGAAGTCCATATCGAGTGTCTGGTAGCAAGCTTGCACCAAGTCTACGTAATTTTATATATTATTTTCCGATAACTAATATCTTCCAATAATAATTATAAGTCATGCCTGCCCATGGGACAGACTTCGACTATGACTTAAAGCATAATTCTGAGTTAACTAAAATCATCCAAATTATCGTTACAAGTCATGCCCGCCCATCGGGTGGGCTTCGAAGTCTAGTATATATATATATATATATATATATATATATATATATATATATATATATATATATATATATATATATATATATATATATATATATTACAAAAATAATTATGTAAAGTAGTAAAAATAAAATACCATTAGTAAAGTTTACCCTTAACCTTTAAGAAAAGTTACATCTTTTACCCCTTGGTTAAAACAATTACATTTTTAGTCCTTGTTAGTCCTTTTTAATCTTTTTGCACATTAGACCTCGATTTTAAAGTATTTACAGTTTCTACCCTCTAATCTTATTGAAAATTGAATGTTTTAGTTTTAGTCCGAGAGTTTGACAGTTTTGTCATTTTTGGTCCCTTAACGAGAGTTTTTGCGAAAATTGTCCTTAGTTAAGTTTTTGAAAAACAAACATTTTGGTACAACGAAAGTAGCATTTTATCATCTTGGTATCTTTCAAAATCAGTTGTCAAGGTTTCATAATATTCTCGAAAATCTTATAAGTTTTAAACCGAAAATTTCCTTTAGGAAAGTTTATGGACTCGTTAGCCCAAATTAGGCCCAAACGAGAATTTAGTTAGTTATAGGGGTATTCGAACGTGACTTAGGAACTAGTTTAGTTTACGTAGCATTAAGTCTCGTAGGAGTGGTGAAATGGAGGTACACGAATCAACAAACCAAACCTTGCTAATCTTTATCCAAACCTTAACCCTTGTTCACAACTAATTAACCCAAATAGCTTATCAATTGACCCGATTCTTGAGTGATGCCTTCTCGTTCTTGAATATGGTGAGACAAAGAGAATTTGCTTGTGGTTTTTGTGAGTGGCGAGAGTGTGTGAAAGGGTGCATTTAATGTGGGTATTTGATTGAAGCTAAACCGTCAACTTAAATTGACCAGGTGATGGTCAACAAAGTCAGACAGCCTAGAGTCAATGCTCCGCGGAATATAGTGGTTTCCCCGGGTCGTTATGTCACGACGAGGTGTGATGGTTATTAAACGGATCTATGATCGGGTGAATCTGGACGGGAAAGGGTTTGTGAATGATTAAGCTAAGGAATCTACAGAGAAATAGTTTAAGTAAGCTATAAGAATAAGACAGGAAGTTTAGAAAAACCGGAAACGTTAAAAACTTAAAACGCGTACGTTTACATTTAAATAAAACGTAAACGTACAAAATTAAAAGTGAAAAGTGAAATCTGAAAACACCCAGGGGGTGAAAATGACACTTTTACAAACTTAAAATAAAAAGAAAATTTAAAATGAAAATGAAATTATTAAAATGATTATTTTAATATTAAATACTTATTTAATTAATTAAAACTATTTAAAGGGTAAATTAAACCTAGTTTATATAAACTAAAAATGATAAACACTACAAATTAAACTAAAAACTTGCAAAAATATTTTCTAAACCTTAAAAAGAACTTGAAGAAAGTATAAAAAAATAAAAATAAATGTTTTTGTCTTTTTATGAGTTTTTTATTAATTAAAAACTATTTATATTAATTAAGCTAATTAAACTATTTTAAATTACTATTAATACTAAATTAACTTAGAAAATTATGGAAAAATTCCTAAAACTATCTTATAACATATAAAAGCTAGGAAAAATATAAAAACTAGGTACTACTTTATAAAAATTAATTATGCTATTTAAAACTTAATTATTAATTAATTATTGATAAAACTAATATTAATTCTAATAAATACTAAATGACAAAATCAAAATCTGAGAAAATTATTAAAATTACTTTAATATAAAAGGAAATTAATAAAAATATAAAAAAAGCTAAGTGCTTAACAAAAATTTAAAAATGAAAATTAAAATTAAATTACATTAAATAGAAACTATCACTTAGAATGAAGTTGATTTTTCTGGAATTTTCATTTACCAACCTATTTTATAACTAAAAATGAAAGACTTTTATAAAAACAAAAAGTGTGGAACTTAAAAATAAGCTGAAGAAGCTCAATAAGCTTGGACAGTTGACCACAGTTGAGTTTTTAAGCAAATAAGCTCAAATGAGCTTGAGTGGGACCCACAAAGATTAAAACTGGTCTAAATAAGTTAAATGAACATACTTAAACAAGAAGAAACCCAAAAGTCTCACAGAATAAGCCAAAAAGCCACAAATAAGGACTTAGTAACTTATTTTGGAACTGAAAATGGGACAAAGTTTTGTGGTGATTCCAAGTGGGGTCCACAAGGTGCTAGGTCAAAACTTTGGTCAAGGGTTGAAGTCTACCAGGGGGGTTGAAAGAAGCTAAGTTGGACAAGTAGGGACCACTGTGGTGGGCTGTAGCAACCACCAATGTGGTGGTGGCTGCTGTGTTGTCTGCTGCAGCAGGGGAGTGATGCCCCCTGCAGCTTACTTTGGATGAAGGTGGACCCCACAGAAAAAATGGCAAAAATCAAATGAAGGGTGGAACTTAAAGACAAGGTGGGGGAGTTCAATGTGTGAAAGTTTCAAGTTCTGAAACCTCACACAAAATTCCACAAAATTATTGCTAGAAATGGAAAAACTGAGGACGTTAAACTTTGACTTTTCATGATAAACTTAAACTTTGACCAAAATAAACTTTGATTGAATCATACAAACCAAATAAGTTGAAATAAGTTAAAGTAAGACCAAATTAAGATTAAAGAACAAGTTTTAAACCAAATTGGTGAGAATGGGTATCAACAGACCCAACAGTAACTGTTGTGGGTTTCAAAATTTAGATTTTGACTTTTTTGTGCTAAGGGAGTAAAGTTCTGAGTTTATTTAGTTCAATTATACCCTAAGGAGTCTAGTTATGCAAAGAAGCAAACTGATTAACCACTGAGACAGTTCAAACCAAGCAAAACCAAACACCCCTAATTGTAACCTGATTGATGGTTTTGAGAGCAAATCAATAATTTAGACCAAGCAATTAACACATAGGGTTGTAATACATCATATAAAACTTAATCTAACATAAATCCATCATTGATAGCATCAAGAAACCATAAATCAAAATAAAGCTAAAATGGCAGTTGAAATGGACAATAATGCAACAATGAAATTTAATGAACTATTAGGTGATGTAAAACAATTAATCATCTAACATACACCAACTAAGCCTTGAAATACAGAAAAATCAACTAATAAGCAAGCTACAGTGATTATGCAAGAATTGAGAAAAAGGGCTTACAAAAGCTATCAATGCACAGAATAATGAACCAAGAACCAAGATCCCCAACCTATCACTTCCCTTGGAGTTCTAAACCAAAAGCAATCCAAAACTAACCATGATTCTGCTTCTATCTTCTTCCACAGAGAAATTTTTTTTATTTATTTGCTATTTATCTTTTATTTTTGGTATTTTTGGTTTTTCTTATATAAGACTGATTTAAATGCTTAGGAAACTTTAGAAAGCTTGTGAATAAGCTAAAGTGAGCTTAAACCAACAAGAAACAACAACTTAGAATACCTTACAAACAACTTGGAATTTTTATTTAAAAAGTACAAATTTGGAATTTAAAACTGATATCTTGAAATTAAAGAGTGAATTGAGTCTCTAATACACTGATAATTCTGAATACAAAGCTTTTCAGCTAAAAACTACAATACAAATAGATAGTTAAGCTAATTCGACATGAACTATACTACTCTAACTATTCTAAAACTAACTACTGACTTTCTCTTCTTTTTTCTTTTCTTTTATAGTCCCTGAGGCACTCCTCTGACTTTCCCACTTGCTCTCAGCCATTGGATTGGCTTCCCATCATCTCAGCCGTTTAAATGTTATTTGGCGGGAAAATTAGCTTAGGGCAATTGGTGGGGTTTGGTGGGTATATTTAATGAGGAGGAGGGGGGAAGGTGAGGTTGGTGTAAGTATTAATGAGAAGGTTGAAGTTGGTGAGTGATTGGAGAGGAGGGGGGAGACAGTGAAGCGGGGTTTAGGGGGAAGAAGGAGGGTGTACAGTGTTTGGGGTGTGGGTTTGACCTGGTCAAACGACCAGGTTTATTATCAAAAGGGGATGGGCCATCTTGGTGGGCTTGGGGTTTTGTGTTGGACCAGGCCAAGGGTTATTGGGTGGGTTTGTTTTGTGGTTTCATAATAATAGTAGGGTCTGTTTGGTATCATAACACACAAGGACCAAAATTGTAATTCCATCGAACTTTGAGGACTGAAGGTGTAATTTTCACAAAGTATTCATAGGGTCCAATAATGCCAAACTCCATTTATATAAGGACCTAAATTGAGAATTTTCCATTTTTAAAATACCCGGGGACCAAATTTGCAAATTTCCAAACTCCGGGGACTAAACTTGTAATTTCCACAAATCATTTTACTCAAGGACCATATTTGCCACATTATGATTTTTCAAGGACAAAAATTGATTTTCCTTTCAAAAATATCCCACCAGGGACCAAATCTGTCAATTACTGAAACTCTAGGGACCAAACTGTAAATTTCCAAAACTTTTCAATTTTTCACCAAAGGACTAAATATGACAATTTATGATTTCAAAATGACCTTTGGTGATAATTTTCTATATTTTGAACATCCATGGACTAGTTTTGTCATTTTATGAAAGTTGGGGGACTGAAACTGCCAATTTTGCAAACTTTGTACGTTTTTCATTTGTTTTTGCTCGTTTTGCATCTAAAACATATAAAACACAATTTTGAAATATTTTCAGTATTTTGATGCATTACTGAGTGTTTTTGTATGTTTTGCAGTTCAGATTTGACCAAAAATGATGAGTGTTTGAGCACTCATCAATCCCCCACACTAAACTATTGCTAGTCCCAAGCAATACTGTTTTGAAAACTTTATGGATTTTAAACTCTTTACCAAAAGCCATCACTTCTGGAATAGCCAGGTGTGAGAACTGTGGTACACCTGATAACCGTGTGATTTTGAGCAAACCACCAACTGTTAACGGATTTGATTTGTCTTTACCAGGAGCCGTTTGCTCCTGGACTAGCCAACTCTTGATGGAATAGTCAACATCTTGGTGAGCTGATTACCAATTATGGATTTTCTACTGCCTTTACCACAAGCCATAATCTTGCGGGCTAGCCAACTCATTCGCTTTATGGGATATGGCGAGTTGAGGTACCATACAATTTTGGGCAAATTGCAAGCCGTAAACGGATTTGATATATCTTTACCAAGATCCGTTTGCTCCTGGATTAGCCAATCCCTTTGTCGGTTAGACATGGCGGACTGATTACCACAAAAATTTTGAAACTTTAGTGAAAAAATTTTAATTTTTTGAAATTTTGGCTAAAAACGGGGGTATTAGATAGTAAAATGTGATAAAATTCGCTAGAATAGCGAAATACCCCCCCCCCCCCCCCCACACTTAGGATGAATATTGTCCTCAATATTCAAAGTCTCGGCTATTATGCCGACATTTTGAACGTAAAAGGGCAACATTACAAGCTAAGCGTGGAAAACACCATTTTGTTTTTCACTTCATAAGTAACCATAGCATGGGGGACTCCCCCACACTTAGGGTGAAAACCCTATAAGCATGCTACTGTTTTTGTTTACCGAGTCGCTAGCTTGACTCGACCCCGAATTCATTTGTCCTTGGGGAAGCATGATGTGGAAGAAGCAATCTCAATCGGACTTTCATTCAAGATGTTTGGACAAACATTTGAAGCACGTGAAAGTTCCACACCGATGAGATAAGTATCCGGCTCAAGATAATGATACATGAAAATGCCGGGATCAAAGATGGTATCTTCATTCCCGAAGGAGTGGAGAAGAGAGGAAGGCACCTCGAGAGCAGGCTCATTAGCCTGAGTTTGGATTTCAAGGGTTAAGCTCAAAAACATCCCGGGAGGGTGGGTGGGAATTTGCAAATCCTCATGATTGAGTGTATCTCCCCCCGGGTTATCATACTCCGGAGGAGTCATGATAAGGTGATCAATGATGGGCTCAGCAGATATTTCAACATCACTGATGTCTTCATAAGATAAAGACTTTTCATCAGTGTTAGAATCACTAAGCCCGGTATAAGAATTGAGATAGGAATTGAGTGATGGATCATCATCATTCAATAAGCTTTCAAGAAAAAGAATATCCCCCTCTGAATCAGGATAGTTATCATCAACTTCATACGAAGTTGAACTATCTAGAGCAAGGAATGCTTCGACTTCTTCCATATCATCTTTGAAATCAAAGAGATCATCATCACATCCCGATGGAAGTGGATTGGTGTGAGTAAGTTCATCGGTGAACTCCTCGAGAAGAAAGTCAACATTAGAGCAGGGAAAGGATGCATCAACATACTCAATGTCTCCATAAGATAAACAATCATCACTGGAATCAGAGACAATCTCAATTTGATCATTTGGATTATCATGGGGTGAAGGAATATCACACACTTGATCAAAAGTCCCCTGTGACTCTCTCGGGATTGGGACAAGGATCTCAACACTTGACTTTATTAATTCGTCTGATTCCTTATTAGGAACAGTGCTAAGATGCTCATCCCCCATGTTTAGAGAGTGAGTGTGAACTTCGGGTGTGATAACAATAGACTGAGGGAGATGAGAGGAGCTAGCATTCATGGATTGTACAAGTTCCATTTGATCTTCTGCTAGTAATGTCTCAGTCTCATTATTTTCTCCATGATTTTCAATGGGAGGAATCACAAATGATGAATCTGAGGAACCCTTATAAAATTGAAGGATATCAAGGGTGTCCTCATTATCACTATCATCATCACAGTCTAGAAGAGCAGCTTGACGAAATTTGGCACGTGTTATAGCTGCTTGTTCTAAGACAAGTAATTCTTCCATACTCAATTCGTTCCTAGCCTCTCGTTCTTCAGCAAGTAATTCTGCCATAGATTTCTCACGAGAGTCTTGAAACGGTGTAGTAACCAACTCCTCCTTAAGTTCTTTCAATATATCAAGAGCCTTTCGTAAAAGGTCTTGCTCAGTATCATGAGGAGTTGTGTGAATCATTTGGTATTGTGGAGGTGGGTCTGAAAACGAATAGTCGTAATTGTTACAAGGAAATGGATTCCTTGTTTGACAATCCGAGCTAGAGTGTGGACCTCCACAGTAATCACAACAGTAAAACTGATGTGGCTGTGGGTTGTATGTGCTAGAATTACAATTGCTATCAGGAGACTGCTCATAGACAAGCGTGTTTCCCGATTGACAATCATAACTGTAGTGTGAACCACCACAGTACTCACAACAGTAAAACTGCTGAGACTGATGGTGTGGTAACTGATGGAATGATTCAGTCGTGTCATGGTAGGAATAGAGATTCTGGTTATAGACAGACCCGTTTCCCGACTCAACCATGCCACAACTGGGGCAATTGCCACCATTATAAGGATTACCATACCAATGGCAAACCAGAAGGTGTGGATGAGACATAGAAAGAATCAAATGTGTATAGAGGGGTAGGGATGAAGAATCAAAGATGTGAGAGGGTAAAGGTGAATGTTTTTGGATTTTTGGATAAACATTTTGTACAAATGATAAAGAAAATGTTTTTGTGTTTTTTTGTGTTCGTTGAAAACTGAGTTTAAAATGTTTTCGGGAACAGTTTTATTTTTATATGAAAATAAGAAGATAATATGAACAAGGGTGGTAAATATACAATGGATGTATATCCCGATTCACTAATCAGAAAAACCGTTTAGAATAGTGCGCACACCTCCCCGGCAGCGGCGCCAAAAATTGATTGAAGCTAAACCGTCAACTTAAATTGACCAGGTGATGGTCAACAAAGTCAGACAACCTAGAGTCAATGCTCCGCGGAATATAGTGGTTTCCCCGGGTCGTTATGTCCCGACGAGATGTGATGGTTATTAAACGGATCTGTGATCGGGTGAATCTGGACGGGAAAGGGTTTGTGAATGATTAAGCTAAGGAATCTACAAAGAAATAGCTTAAGTAAGCTATAAGAATAAGACATCAAGTTTAGAAAAACCGGAAACGTTAAAAACTTAAAACGCGTACGTTTACATTTAAATAAAACGTAAACGTACAAAATTAAAAGTGAAAAGTGAAATCTGAAAACACCCAAGGGGTGAAAATGACACTTTTACAAACTTAAAATAAAAAGAAAATTTAAAATGAAAATGAAATTATTAAAATGATTATTTTAATATTAAATACTTATTTAATTAATTAAAACTATTTAAAAAGTAAATTAAACCTAGTTTATATAAACTAAAAATGATAAACACTACAAATTAAACTAAAAACTTGCAAAATTATTTTCTAAAACTTAAAAAGAACTTGAAGAAAGTATAAAAAAATAAAAATAAATGTTTTTGTCTTTTTATGAGTTTTTTATTAATTAAAAACTATTTATATTAATTAAGCTAATTAAACTATTTTAAATTACTATTAATACTAAATTAACTTAGAAAATTATGGAAAAATTCCTAAAACTATCTTATAACGTATAAAAGCTAGGAAAAATATAAAAACTAGGTACTACTTTATAAAAATTAATTATGCTATTTAAAACTTAATTATTAATTAATTATTGATAAAACTAATATTAATTCTAATAAATACTAAATGACAAAATAAAAATCTGAGAAAATTATTAAAATTACTTTAATATAAAAGGAAATTAATAAAAATATAAAAAAAGCTAAGTGCTTAACAAAAATTTAAAAATGAAAATTAAAATTAAATTACATTAAATAGAAACTATCACTTAGAATGAAGTTGATTTTTCTGGATTTTTCTTTTACCAACCTATTTTATAACTAAAAATGAAAGACTTTTATAAAAACAAAAAGTGTGGAACTTAGAAATAAGCTGAAGAAGCTCAATAAGCTTGGACAGTTGACCACAGTTGACTTTTTAAGCAAATAAGCTCAAATGAGCTTGAGTGGGACCCACAAAGATTAAAACTGGTCTAAATAAGTTAAATGAACATACTTAAACAAGAAGAAAACAAAAAGTCTCACAGAATAAGCCAAAAAAGCCACAAATAAGCACTTAGTAGCTTATTTTGGAACTGAAAATGGGACAAAGTTTTGTGGTGATTCCAAGTAGGGTCCACAAGGTGCTAGGTCAAAACTTTGGTCAAGGGTTGAAGTCTACCAGGGGGGGGGGGGGGTTGAAAGAAGCTAAGTTGGACAAGTAGGGACCACTGTGGTGGGCTGTAGCAACCACCAATGTGGTGGTGGCTGCTGTGTTGTCTGCTGCAGCAGGGGAGTGATGCCCCCTGCAGCTTACTTTGGATGAAGGTGGACCCCACAGAAAAAATGGCAAAAATCAAATGAAGGGTGGAACTTAAAGACAAGGTGGGGGAGTTCAATGTGTGAAAGTTTCAAGTTCTGAAACCTCACACAAAATTCCACAAAATTATTGCTAGAAATGGAAAAACTGAGGACATTAAACTTTGACTTTTCATGATAAACTTAAACTTTGACCAAAATAAACTTTGATTGAATCATACAAACCAAATAAGTTGAAATAAGTTAAAGTAAGACCAAATTAAGATTAAAGAACAAGTTTTAAACCAAATTGGTGAGAATGGGTATCAACAGACCCAACAGTAACTGTTGTGGGTTTCAAAATTTAGATTTTGACTTTTTTGTGCTAAGGGAGTAAAGTTCTGAGTTTATTTAGTTCAATTATACCCTAAGGAGTCTAGTTATGCAAAGAAGTAAACTGATTAACCACTGAGACAGTTCAAACCAAGCAAAACCAAACACCTCTAATTGTAACTTGATTGATGGTTTTGAGAGCAAATCAATAATTTAGACCAAGCAATTAACACACAAGGTTGTAATACATCATAACAAACTTAATCTAACATAAATCCATCATTGATAGCATCAAGAAACCATAAATCAAAATAAAGCTAAAATGGCAGTTGAAATGGACAATAATGCAACAATGAAATTTAATGAACTATTAGGTGATGTAAAACAATTAATCATCTAACATACACCAACTAAGCCTAGAAATACAGAAAAATCAACTAATAAGCAAGCAACAGTGATTATGCAAGAATTGAGAAAAAGGGCTTACAAAAGCTTTCAATGCACAGAATAATGAACCAAGAACCAAGATACCCAACCTATCACTCCCCTTGGAGTTCTAAACCAAAAGCAATCCAAAACTAACCATGATTATGCTTCTATCTTCTTCCACAGAGAAATTTTTTATTTATTTGCTATTTATCTTTTATTTTTGGTATTTTTGGTATTTCTTATATAAGACTGATTTAAATGCTTTGGAAACTTTAGAAAGCTTGTGAATAAGCTAAAGTGAGCTTAAACCAACAAGAAACAACAACTTAGAGTACCTTACAAACAACTTGGAATTTTTATTTAAAAAGTACAAATTTGGAATTTAAAATTGATAGCTTGAAATTAAAGAGTGAATTGAGTCTCTAATACACTGATAATTCTGAATACAAAGCTTTTAAGCTAAAAACTACAATACAAATAGATAGTTAAGCTAATTCGACATGAACTATACTACTCTAACTATTCTAAAACTAACTACTGACTTTCTCTTCTTTTTTCTTTTCTTTTATAGTCCCTGGGGCACTCCTCTGACTTTCCTACTTGCTCTCAGCTATTGGATTGGCTTCCCATCATCTCAGCCGTTTAAATGTTGTTTGGCGGGAAAATTGGCTTAGGGCAATTGGTGGGGTTTGGTGGGTATATTTAATGAGGAGGGGGGGGGGGGAAGGTGAGGTTGGTGTAAGTATTAATGAGAAGGTTGAAGTTGGTGAGTGATTGGAGAGGAGGGGGAGACAGTGAAGCGGGGTTTAGGGGGAAGAAGGAGGGTGTACAGTGTTTGGGGTGTGGGTTTGACCTGGTCAAACGACCAGGTTTATTATCAAAAGGGGATGGGCCATCTTGGTGGGCTTGGGGTTTTGTGTTGGACCAGGCCAAGGGTTATTGGGTGGGTTTGTTTTGTGGTTTAATAATAATAGTAGGGTCCGTTTGGTATCATAACACACAAGGACCAAAATTGTAATTCCACTGAACTTTGAGGACTGAAGGTGTAATTTTCCCAAAGTATTCATAGGGTCCAATAATGCCAAACTCTATTTATATAAGGACCTAAATTGAGAATTTTCTATTTTTAAAATACCCGGGGACCAAATTTGCAAATTTCCAAACTCCGGGGACTAAACTTGTAATTTCCTTAAATCATTTTACTCAAGGACCATATTTGCCACATTTTGATTTTTCAAGGACAAAAATTGATTTTCCTTTAAAAAATATCCCACCAGGGACCAAATCTGTCAATTACTGAAACTTCAGGGACCAAACTGTAAATTTCCAAAACTTTTCAATTTTTCACCAAAGGATTAAATATGTCAATTTATGATTTCAAAATGACCTTTGGTGATAATTTTCTATATTTTGAATATCCAGGGACTAGTTTTGTCATTTTATGAAAGTTGGGGGACTGAAACTGCCAGTTTTGCAAACTTTGTACGTTTTTCATTTGTTTTTGCTCGTTTTGCATCTAAAACATATAAAACACAATTTTGAAATATTTTCAGTATTTTGATGCATTACTGAGTGTTTTTGCATGTTTTGCAGTTCAGATTTGACCAAAAAATGATGAGTGTTTGAGCACTCATCAGTATTTATAGGGGAATTGAGGTAGTTAGTAAGACACACATGTGATTTGTGTCCTTTGATGTGTCATTCGATTCAAGACAAGCATGGTCCAAAGTTCCTTTGTTAAGTCAAGTCGAGTAGTAGTCTTTAGGGCTATGATGATTTCTTTGATTTGTTTAGTACTAGGTCAAGATAGATTTATGGAACATGTGAATGTATTAGGGGATTAGTTTAAGTTAGAAAAGTTGGTGTTTGTGGTTAATGAGACACAAGGTCTCTTGGATAATGGGATTTTAGGGTGTAATGTTATGTGCCAAGGGTTCTACTAGTGAGGTAGGTTAAATATAGGGCGGCTTGGGTTTGGTTTTGGTTAGTCCTTCACGCAAGAAGAAACAAAGGAAATGGGGTGGCTTTGTGTCGAGTTGTGGGGAACCAAAGAGAGAAAACAAAAGAAATGGATGTACTAGTAGGATAATTGAGGTGTTTGAGCTTGCGTTGAGTTATGCATGGGAAATGATCATGTTTAATTCGTATGGTTGGGTCGTGTAGCTTCTTGTGGTGTCGAGTAGTAAAAGAAAAGGAAACAAATGTGTTTCATACATTTTGTACACGAGCTGAGCTTGTTGTGTAACTTTGGTCCAAGCAAAAACAAAACAGCCATGGGCTTGATGTGCTTGGCCCAAACAGAAACAAAGAAGAAATAGGTTTTGGGCTTAAGGTGATGCTCGGACCAATCAGAAACAAAAGAAAGAAACAGTTCTTGGGCTTAATGTGATACGCGGCCCAAATAGAAAAGAAAAGGAAAAGTATAGTGGGCTTTAGGAAATCATAGGACCAAAATGATAACGAGGTGTCGGTGACTAATATGTTCGTAACTTTATTTTCGGTGTCAGTGTCGGTGTCGGTTCGTGCAAACCTTGAAATTATTAACGGTATTGCTCATATATATACTTATATATATATATATACATAGTATAATAGTAATTTCGTAATAGTTAATATATATATAAAAATATATATATATATATATATATATATATATATATATATATATATATATATATATATATATATATATATATATTGGTGTCATTACAAGGTGTCGCGTCGCAAGTGGGAGTTACCGGTGTTAACCTCATTGGGTGGCATCCAAGAGTGATTAATGGTGATACCAGGTGATAAACACACGGTGACCAAAGTGTTTCAGGTGTCAAGCAAACGGTGTCTCATAAAAAAAATAAACTAGCCCACAAAAAGGGCTTTGATTAGAATAGCTTTGGTAATTAGCATTAATAAATGACATGGGATTTTACGGAGTATTACAGTAATAGATTGGATTCGTCCCGGAATCCAGAGTTGAATCGGTGCTCGGGGTTGATTTGTCGAATAGGTGTGGATTTTTGGCACGAATTTGATCCTCGCGCTCCCAAGTGAACTCGGGTCCTCTATTAGAGTTCCATCTGACCTTAACAATGCGAATGCGACTATTCTTAAGTCGTTTGAACTCCCTATCCATAATCTCGACGGGTTCCTCAACAAAGTTTAACTTATCGTCGATTTTGATTTCTTTCAACGGAATCACGAGAGTTTCATCCGATAAACACTTCTTCAAATTTGACACATGGAAGGTGTTATGTACTCTACTGAGCCCCTCAGGGAGTTTAAGTTTGTATGCCACAGGACCGATCCTTTCAATGATCTCGAAGGGTCCAACGTATCTTGGGTTTAACTTTCCACGTTTTCCAAACCTAATCATCCCTTTCCAAGGTGATACATTTAGCATGACCCTATCTCCAACTTGAAACTCCATTGGTTTCCTTCTCACATCGGCATAGCTCTTTTTCCGATCTCTGGCGGCTTGTAATCGCTGTCTAATCTTTACTATTTTCTCAGTGGTTTCAAGAATCAACTCGGGACCTGAGATCTGTACATCTCCAATCTCAGCCCAACAAACTGGTGATCGACACTTTCTTCCATAAAGTGCCTCGAACAGTGCAGCCTTGATGCTGGCGTGATAACTGTTATTATATGAGAATTCTGCTAGCGGTAGGTGCTTATCCCAGCCTTTTCCAAAATCGATCACGCATGCCCGAAGCATGTCCTCTAGGGTTTGGATAGTTCTCTCACTTTGACCATCGGTCTATGGATGGTAAGCGGTACTCATATCTAACTTAGTTCCCAAGGCTTTTTGATAAGGCGAAAAGTGTACCGCTTTTAAAGGGTCATTTAAGCCCGAATTCGTGAATATTTGATCAATTACTGCCCTAAATCGTTCCTTTTGTCATTTTAGGTACTTTTAAGATGAAATCTGGAAAAGGAAGCATTTTGGACGTTTTTGGAGCATAAAAGTGAAGAAAACGGCAAAGTCTCAAAATCCTTGCTTGGAACAATACCTGACGACGTCAAGGCTTCACACATGACGGCGTCAAGAGTGGCAAAAGAGGTGGATGTGGAAAATACACGTGACGGCCCAAAGCATCTTCAAGGCTATTTGGTCTGACGGCGTCACCAAGGCCGTCAGGGTCAAAACACATGTGACGGCCCAGAGTATATTTACACATGAAGGCGTCAAGACTGGATCTAGGCAATACAAATTTTATATTGGCGGTGAGTTGACGGCGTCAAACCCTACAACGTGACGCCGTCAGGATGTATTCTCTATATATATTTTTCCAATTTTTCATTGTAAAAGAGTGGAACATTAGGAGGAACTTTACCACAAACCCTAGGTCGAATTTTCATCATATTGTAAGGGTTTTAAACCCTTCTTTCATCCATGTTTGAATAAAGATAAGTCTTCCAATAATCATTCAATATGTGTATGTGTTGTTTGATTCTAACTTATGCTTGTCTTTCTTTTAACATGTTAGGCTAGCTTTTTATTGTGTTTGCTTACATGTAGTGAAACCTAGATGTTGATTATTGGTTGATTGTTTGTTTATAATTGTTGTGGATGATTGTATTCGATGTTAGGCTTAAGAAAACTGGCAGACTTCCATTGGTAACTTGCTTGAACGTCTTAAGAAACATGATCAGATGTGTACTACGATTTTTGGTTGTATTTAATGCATAAGTGAATTCTAATGATCCCATGTTAGGAGCTTTTAGTCGGCTCAACATAGGAGTGAAGTAGGAGTTTATAGAGTTTGGGAATATTGTACATGGCCCTACGACTAGTATTAAGGAATATAACCCGTCATCCATGCAATTGTAACAAGCTAATCAACCGGTAAAAGATATCTAGGGAGTAATGAAATCTAAGTAAACACATCTTTTCTCATTATTGTCTCCACCACATTAGTTTATTTTCATTTCTTTTTATTTTATTTTGATTGCATCTTTATTTATTTGGGTTAGTTGACTAGCAACTAATTCCGCCCACTCCTTCAAAACCTGAGATTTTACTTGCTTTCATAAAATATAAAAAATACAAAAAGAATCATCCCTCACCTCTAGACCTAGTTTAGTAGGCTTTCTAATACTAGCGACACTATTCCTGAGTTGAATGATCAATCCCCCGGTACTTGTCACTATACTATACTACAACGATCAGGTACACTGCCTGGCGGGGATTGCAAGCTTCTCAAGATCCCTTGAGAGGAAAAACCTGTTGCGAGGGCGCAATCCCGCGTATCAAGTTTTTGGCGCCGCAGCCCGGGGAATAGTTATTGTCTAAGTTAGAATTTCTTTTTATTAGGTCTACTTGCTAGATTCCTTTCTAGTAAGATTTTTATTTTTATTTTTATTTTTAGGTTTTCTTTAGTCTATCTCATGTCTTTGTTCCTTTGTTCGTAACCATTACCATCCGACATCATGAAAAGTGGTAATATCTTTGAACCCATCAACCCACCACAACAAAACCACCCACAAAACCCACCACTAGCAAACCAACCTCCTAGACCCCGAACTTTAGGAGAGTATTCCCATCCTAGCCACCAAGGCTATTGAAACACCATTGAGCTCACTCAAGGAGCCAATGTGTCTCCCTTGCGATCCGACACCATCCGGTTGGTGCAAAGCGGATGTGCATTCCATGGACTTCGTTCCGAAGATCCAAATCAACATCTCAAGGATTTCCTAAAAATCGTAGATTCCATAGACCTTGATGTTGCAACTAGAGAGACGACCCGATTACGTCTATTCCAATTCTCTCTACGTGACCAAGCTAGTCAATGGCTTGAACGTTTACCCGCGGGATCCATCACCTCTTGGGATGATCTCACTTCTCGTTTCCTTGCTCAATTTTTCCCACCGGGGAGAACTACTAAGCTTAGAAATGATATCTTGATGCTCCAACAACGTCAAGGTGAAACTCTCTATGAAGCATGGACTCGTTTCAAGGACTTACTCCAAAAAGTCTCTCATCATTGCATAGATCTTTGGCTCCAAGTCCAAATCTTCTATGACCATATCGATCTTTCCACAAGGCGAACTATTGACCAATCGGCCGGTGGCAAGCTACGTGATCTAAGTACGGAAGAATCATGGGAAATCATAGAAGATCTTGCTCTCTATGACAACGAAAGTTGGAATGATCCCCGTGATTTGAACAAAACGGTCAAGACAATATCTTTGCCTTCGAACAATTCTATCACTCCCGACCGTAGGATCATGGAACTTGAGGACCAAGTCAAGTTTCTCATGAAATCCTACGAAGCTCCTAAGCCCTCAAGCTAAGTGAACAAAATCACTTCTTCATGCAAATTGTGTAATGGTCCTCATGAAACTCATAATTGCATGGAACTTCCAAAACATGCTTTTAAGGAATTCACATCCTCACGTGCTGATAAAGCGGAGGATAGAGGGCTCGCCACTAATCGAGGTCCTCGAAACTTTGGCGAGGCCTATAATGCATGGAAGGATAAGCTAAATTTCAGAGGATACCAAACTCGGAGTGTATCCTTTGATGATTCTCCTCCACTCGCATGGTCCGAGCATTTTCCACCGCAGAACACTCCTAAGCAAAGCTATGAAGATGCATTGCGAAAGTTCATTCTCTCTCAAGAATTACAGCTTTCCACGCTCGAGACCCGATTTAGACAACAGCAAGTCGATTTGAATAACAAGATTTGTAATCTGTTAACTGTTATTAAAGAGCACACTGCTAGTAAATCGACTCAGGCTAAAGAAGTCAAATCAGTCACCATCATGAATCAGCCAACCTCCCCTGTGAAAATAAAAAGCCCTAGTAAACTCTTTAAACATTTGTCACCAAAGGTGAAGGAAGCTAGGGACCATGTTAACCCCTCGGGACCAATTCACTTTGTAAACGCCATTACCACAATACTTGCTACTACACCCGACCAGAGCCAACAACCAACTGGGAATGAGGGTCATGGAGTTGAAGATGAGACCCCCGAGAAAGACCAGGAAGTGGCCAAGAGCCTTGCCGACTTATTCGAGGACTCCATCACACAAGAGTCAAGCGAATGGGATGAGTCGAAAGAAAAATCAAAAGGGCACATGGAAAATCCAGTGATTTTAGGTGAATCTATTATAGAGAAACTCGAGGAAAACGTGGTAGATATTACTATTGGGTGTAGTGATAGGATTAAGGAAAGCGACTATGAAGTTTTTAAGATTTATTGCACCACTAGGAAGAAGCTCATAACCGATACTTACATAGATCCTAACCTCCCTATAAACGTAATCCCCCTCTCCCTTTACAACGAAGCCTTCCCTGAACAAATCACGTGTAAAGGACTCGATAACGTCAGGATAATGAAAAGGTTATCAGTTATGATTGGAGGATTCATCTATGACATTGATCTAACCGTGATCGATGACATAGACTCGGTCACTAATCCAACATTAACTAACCTCGTCCTCGGGAAACCATTTGTAATAGAAATAGGGGTGATCCTAGATAAGAGCGATAGTAGTGCACTATTTACCAATGGCGTCAGGAAAGTAATTTTTCGTAAGGGTAATGAGGAAGTGCATGAATACCGACCATCATTAGATTGTGATACAAATGGAGTACGGGGTGGAAGGTCGGGAAAGATAAAGCGACGTGATCCGAATAACCTCAAATGTATGATAGGTCACAAGTATTTTTATAATGTCTACATTGACATATGCCTACCCAAGAATGTTATGTCCTTATTCCACTACAACAATATTTACAGATGGGGAATGATTTATAAATGCGAAAATGTTGTCGGTAGAGATCATGAAGTTCAAGTATTCGTAGGAAATAGGACATTCACAATGGACTTCACGATCGTTGACAATATTGAGGATTATATCGACCCGAGGTTATCACAAGTTGTTTTCGGGGCACCCTTTTGTGAAATCACTAGCTTAATGGTTGATAACTGGAACGAAATCATGACTTTCACAGAAGGAATTAAGAGAATCTCGTACCAAACGCCGTATAAGATGAAAGACTTCAAAGGGGTAGATTGTGATGGACTTGATAAGCTAGGGTCTCAACTTGTTTTATGTGATGATGATGTTCAGAGAGGATGTAAAAACACCTTTGATTTATCATGTGGATTCTTTAAGGATGTCAGTAAGCTTGGTTCCAAGTATCGGGAAGATGTCTTGGAGTTTGAAGACCCAAAATACTTGCATTATGAAAGCGATCCCGATATAGATTTGGAAGATGACCTAGAGAATGTGACCAATGACGAGGTCACGTAATAGCCCGTGACCTTGAGTCTAGCTGCAAGACTCGTTAATAAAGAAAAGCACTTCTTGGGAGGCAACCCATGTTTTGTGTGTTTTTATTTGCTTGATTTTTAATTGTTTGATTTTATTTGTTTCCATATGCGTGTTTTATTTTTATTGTTGGTAAATCATGTTTCAAAGTAAATTGTGAAAATGCTTTATTTTGTTTTTAACTTCGTCTTAATTACATATAAAGGTATTTTGCAAAAGCTAAGTGTAAGGGGAAATCCAAATTTGTTTATAAGAACGAAAATGAGCATGATTCACTACAATATTAAATGAACATGTGTATTAGTAATTGTTAGAGTCAAATGCTTGTATCGAGTCATAATGATGTTTTGCAGGATTTTCCAGGAAATAAGGCATAAGTTTTTCCAGAAATTTTCCGGAAACATAACATAAGATTTTTCCATGAACATTCTGACGGCGTCAGGAGTTACAACCTGACGCAGTCAGGTACTAAAATTCTGAAAAATTTTGCGAGTTTTGTTTTGAACCGGAGTCTTAAAGTTTTTGTTGATTCTTTAGTTTTATAAACTCAAGAAAATCTGCAAACATTCATTCCATAAGAATTATATCTTAATTTGTTTTCTAGGATTTCTTAATATATATAGATTGCCGCCGATTTTATGCGAGGTTTGCCTTGATTGTTTTCTCAGGTTTAACAGGTTATATATGACAAGAAGATGATTTATATTTCTGGAGGGAAGCTTTCAAAGTTCATTTTCTTGGAGGAAGATCTAACCTTGTTGACACACTATCCACACCGAACAAATCAGGGGAGTATTAGTTTTCATTCTTTTACCTGCTTTACTTTTACATCCTTTAATTGAACATTGGGGACAATGTTCATCCTAAGTGTAAGGGGAAGGTAAATGATGATACCTTATAGGATAGAATTTCACTTGAGTTTGTTTGTTCGATAGAAGGCGTGTAATAAAACAAAGAGAAATACTTGTTAGTGCAATTTTAGCGCCAAATTAAATTTTTTTTTACAACATTTAGGAGTGAAACTTTAGCCTTAACAAGCGTCTCATGGATAGGAGTTGTATGACTAGCACAAAACCATACCCTTAAAAAAATTTCCACCCAAATATGTGAGGTTCGCCTTTAGATTTGATAGGAAAAGCATTCATTATTAGTGCTTATGAGTGTACTGTTAGTATTTAGATTCTAGAACTTGCGTTAGTGATGCATCCCGAGACCGCTAGTGAGACTACATTCGTGTAGTTAAGAGGCATTAGGATCACCCTTGTGTTTAAACCCGTATCATAATTACTTGACCATTTAAGTCATATTACTTGACTAGCGAAGTCAATTAATTTTCCCACACCTTAGCGTTGTACTCATTTTTAGAACACGAAACCCCTAATACACCCCTCCGAGCCTATCTTTTCTTTTCTAACTTTAAGCATCTTACTTAAAGGAAGAATTTGTTTACAATCCACCCAAATGTGCAACTCAATCGCCTTAGCCTTCCGTGTATTCACTCATCTTTAGTGCATTATTGTTACATGTTTAAATCCTTAGTTAATTATCTAATTGATTACATGGTTGCTAAGTCGAGTCATATCTTGTACATATTGTTTTGGGACAATTGGGACTCATGGGTAAAGTACTAGTGTTATGGAGTAATGGGGAAGAACATCAAATTATTACCCTCGTATGTGCGTTAATATTTAAAAAGTACTCCAAGTGTTTTGATTATCTTAATTCGAGTCATTAGAGTAGTATATTGTAAAGTATGTAAAAGTTCAAGTGTAAGGGGAATGCAAATCCCCTATGATGTATTATTTTGGTTGGTAGGGTAAAACTGTATGCAAAAAAAAAAATAAAAAAATAAAAAAATCGAAGAAAATCAAGAAAAATAATATATATATATATATATATATATATATATATATATATATATATATATATATATATAGAAAAAGAAAGAAAAAAAAAACATACGGACTACCATCCCGTTTCATTTTATGTTTGTTTCACAGTTTATTAGTTTATGATTAGCTTAAGTCGAGTCGAGTCTTGGCTTAGCAACGCCATTTTGTACATGTAATTAACCAAGATGATTAACTCGCTACCAGTAAATATTGCCTTTATCCAACAAAACTGTGTTTTCCATATCCCTACACCTAACGTTATAACCCTTTAAAAGACCTCTTTGATAGTTTATCCTAGGTGCTTACGCCAAGTGGTGGAGGTTTGATCCTTTCCCAAGCCTATGGTAATCTATTTGCTATGACAGGTAGTGAGAGATGTTTTCCATTTCCTTATTGTGATATATAACTTTATTACACCCGAGAGATGTAAGTATCTAAACACTATTTGTGAGGTGCTAGTGTATGACCTCCGTGCTTGTTATTTGTTTTTAGTGGAACGATTATTTGTTGTAATTACTTTTACATTAGTGTTAAATGACCCCTAACTTGTATTTTGATTAGAATAAAAGCGCATTTGCTTGAGGACAAGCAAATCTCAAGTGTAAGGGTAATTTGATAAGGCGAAAAGTGTACCGAATTCGTGATTATTTGATCAATTACTGCCCTAAATCGTTCCTTTTGTCATTTTAGGTACTTTTGAGATGAAATCTTGAAAAGGAAGCATTTTGGACGTTTTTGGAGCATAAAAGTGAAGAAAACGGCAAAGTCTCAAAATCCTTGCTGGGAACAGTACCTGACGACGTCAAGGCTTCACACATGATGGCGTCAAGAGTGGCAAAAGAGGTGGATGTGGAAAATACACATGACGGCCCAGAGCATCTTCATGGCTATTTGGCCTCACGGCGTCACCAAGGCCGTCAGGGTCAAAACACATGTGACGGCCCAGAGTATATTTACACATGAAGGCGTCAAGACTGGATCTAGGCAATACGAATTTTATATTGACCGTGAGTTGACGGCGTCAGACCCTACAATGTGACGCTGTGAGGATGTATTTTCTATATATATATTTTTCCAATTTTTCCTTGTAAAAGAGTGGAACATTAGGAGGAACTTTACCATAAACCTTAGGTCGAATTTTCATCATATTGTAAGGGTTTTAAACCCTTCTTTCATCCATGTTTGAATAAAGATAAGTCTTCCAATAATCATTCAATATGTCTATGTGTTGTTTGATTCTATCTTATGCTTGTCTTTCTTTTAACATGTTAGGCTAGGTTTTTATTGTGTTTGCTTAGATGTAGTGAAACCTAGATGTTGATTATTGGTTGATTGTTTGTTTATAATTGTTGTGGATGATTGTATTCGATGTTAGGCTTAAGAAAACTGGCAGACTTCCATTGGTAACTTGCTTGAACGTCTTAAGAAACATGATCGGAGGTGTACTACGATTTTTGGTTGTATTTAATGCATAAGTGAATTCTAATGATCCCATGCTAGGAGCTTTTAGTCGGCTCGACATAGGAGTGAAGTAGGAGTTTATAGAGTTAGGGAATATTGTACACGGCCCTACGACTAGTATTAAGGAATATAACCCGTCATCCATGCAATTGTAACAAGCTAATCAACCGGTAAAAGATATCTAGGGAGTAATGAAATCTAAGTAAACACATCTTTTCTCATTATTGTTTCCACCACATTAGTTTATTTTCATTTCTTTTTATTTTATTTTGATTGCATCTTTAGTTATTTGGGTTAGTTGACTAGCAACTAATTCCGCCACTCCTTCAAAACCCGAGATTTTACTTGCTTTTATAAAATATAAAAAATACAAAAAGAATCATCCCTCACCTCTAGACCTAGTTTAGTAGGCTTTCTAATCCTAGCGACACTATTCCTGAGTTTAACGATCTATCCACCGGTACTTGTCTAATACGTGGGGATCGCACCCTCGCAACAGGTTTTACCTCTCAAGGGATCTCGAGAAGCTTACAAACCCCACCAGGTAGTGTACCTGATCGTTGTAGTATAGTATAGTGACAAGTATCGGGGGATTGATCGTTCAACTCAGGAATAGTGTCGCTAGGATTAGAAAGCCTACTAAACTAGGTCTAGAGGTGAGGGATGATTCTTTTTGTATTTTTATATTTTATGGAAAGTGATTGAGCCCGAACCGTCAGATTATTATTGACCAAGGTCAACAAGTCAAAGACAGCCTAGAATCAATACTCCGGTGATAGTGTAGTGTTTTCCCGGGTCGTTAAAGTCCCAGCGAGATTGAAATGGTGTCGTTTGAAATCGTTTTTGAGAAAGTGGCACTGAGGACAGTAGCCAGATGGTATGGAATTGATTTTGCTACTGTTATGATGGTATTTGTACACAGATATAATATTCACAAAAATCAGATAACAGATATATGCACGTATTCACAATTCAAATTTACGCAATCGGACTGAAAAAGTGGGTTTTGGTATTTAACAAACTACAGGGGGTGCTTTTGACACTTTTTCAAACTTGAAAATTAAAAATGAAAATAAAATTATGGAAATGATTAAAATACTATTTAAATATTATTTAATTAATTAAACTATTTAAAATCTAAATTAAAATCGAATTTAAATTAACTAAAAATTATAACTATTACAAATTAAACTAAAAAGTTGCAAAAATAATTTCTAAACTTAAATTAGAACTTGAAGAAAGTATAAAAAATAAAAATAAATGTTTTTGTCTTTTTGTGAGTTTTTTATAAATTGAAAACTATTTAACTTAATTAATCTAATTAAACTACTTTTAATTAATATTAATACTAAATTAACTTAGAAAATTACAAGAAAATTTATAAAATTACTTAACCATTACAGGAATCCTAAAAAATTATAAAAACTCTAAAAATTATGTTTTAAGATTAAACAACTAATTATTTACCTTTTAATTAACTAAAGTCTATTTTAAACAAATAAAATAAGAAAAATAGAAAATGAATAGTAGAATCTCAAAATTTATTTTCTAAAAACTTATTATACTATATTAGAGCTAGGAAAAATATAAAAACTAAATTTAACCTTATAAAAACTAAATAAGCTATTTAATACTTGATATTAATTAATAATAAAGAAAATTAAAATTAAATCTAATTAACACTAAATGACAAAATAAAATTCTGAAAAAATTATCAAAATTACTTTACTATATAAGGTATTTAATTAAAGTATAAAAACACTAGTGACTTAATTAAAATCTAAAAATGAAAATTAAAATAAAATTGAATTAAATAGAAACTATCACTTATTTTAACTTTGGATTTTTTGGATTTTTCTTTTACAGAACTATTTTATAACCTAAAATAACAAACTTTTGTGAAAACACTTTTCAAGATAGCTTATAAATAAGCTATAAGCACCCCCTTGGCTTACACAGTTGACTTATGTTGACTGTGTGGTCAATTTAGGTCAAATGGCTTTGGGTGGGGTCCACAATGGTGAAAATGAGTTCCAACAAACTTAACAATCACAAATAAGCCAGAAACAACAATACTTGATCTCAAATAAGCTGAATAAGCCAAATAAGCACTTTTGCAGCTTCACAATTAACTCAGACCTGGGACAAACTTTGTGGGCAATTTATTGTGGGGTCCACTAGGTACCAGGTCAAACAAAAGGTCAATCCACACTCCCTGGTAGGAGGGGGGTTGGAAAAAGCTAATGAGGATGTCTGGGGCCTACTGAGGTGGTCACAAATCACCACCAAAGTGGTGGTGATGGACTGGGTCTGAATGAGCAGGGCACACTTCTTGCCCTGCAACTCTCTTTGAGGGTCTGTGGGACCCACTTAAGTTTCCACACAAATTAAGCAAAAATTAGGGTTCAAAGTTCAGCTGGTAGACTCTTACCACAACAAATTTCAACTCTTAATTCCCATTACACAACTCACAATTAATCTTGGAATTTTAGCTAAAATCTGAGAATGGAACTTTTGACTTTTTAATGAAACTTGATACTTTGACTAATTTGGATTTCCAAAGGTTCTTACTGATTATTAACTAAGTAATAAGCTATATTATGACTAGTTTACACTAAGTTAACCTCTAATGTACCTAATGAGAATGATTTGGAAACTTAAAACCTTCACAGTTAACTGTGAAGGGAAAAATTATGAAGATTTGACCTTTTAATGAAACAAAGCTAGTTTTTATGCTCCAAATTACCAAATGGTGACTGAGGAAAGCTATTTGAGGTATGAGCACCTTCTGAGATCAACAACTACCTAGCTAACTACACTAATCCAAACACCCCTTATGATGGACTGTTTAGAGATTTTGAAAGCCAATGATCACTAGGGTATATGAGATTGATTTTAAACAACAAATTATGATTATGTAGACCTACTTAAGCACTGGAAAACAAATTTTCACAACCACAACTCAGTTACACTACTTATTCTAATTTAAGACAGTTAATCTATGATTATTAGTAACTAACAATTCTAACAACTAGAGATGATTATGAAACTAAAAACTACTCAAGTAATGCTCAACTAACACAAACAAGCATAGATTAACAAATGGCAAACAAGGAATCAGAGACTAAACTTTTTAAGATGAAAAAGTAAATGAGCAAAAGCTTACAAAACCATCCCTAGCATGAACAAGGGATTTTCCAATGATGCCTATCTTTAGATAGGCTATACCCAGCTCCAAGATTGATCACCACTTCCTTCTTTGACCTGAAAACAACAATTAAACAACACAGTTGACCATGGTTGACCACTTTTAGATTTTTGATTTTCTTCTAATATCACTGAGTTTTAAATGTCTCTAAAGCTTTGATAAGCTTATGGGAACTTATATTAACCTATCTCAGTCCATAATTCTTGCTTTAAGATACCATTGAACCAAATGAGAATTTGAAAATTGGAATAACTTGCATAAACTTGAAACTAACTGAAACTGATGATTTTATAGCATAAAAAGATTTGAAGTACAATAATTGAACTATTACAATGCTGGAATTTGAAATGTTTACACTAATTTGCAAAATGATTAAAATTCGACACAACTTAAAAACTAAATAAAACTACACTATCTTCATCTTGCACTTTCTTCCTTTTATAGTTGATAATTAGGGTTCCCAGATGCATCCTCATCATTTCCCACCACTTCCGCGTCTTTTGGTCCACTAATAAGGTGCCACGTGGTTTTGGCAGGAAAAGACGTTTCTTCAAATTGCTTCTGATAACGTGTATTGGGGAGGGGGCATTTATTGTGGGTGGCTTGGGTAGGTGTAGGGGGTGGGGGTGATGATGGGATGGACAAGTTGGGGTGGTGGAGCTGCAAAACCAGGGTGGATAGGTGGTATTGAGGTGGGAGGGAAGAAGGCGGTTTGGGGGCGTTTGACTGGTTTTGACCATATGATTATTTAGAACGGTTTTGTGGGATGGGGTGGGCTAGGGTGATGGACTGGGTAAGTTTTGGGCCCAAAATGGATTAATGTGTTGGATTGGATTTGGTTTATTTTTTGGGTAATTTTATTTAAGGGTCCGGTTTAGGTTTATTAACACAAGGACCATTTTTGTAATTTTTGCAAAGTTGAGGGTGTGATCTTGGCATATTTCTAATTTGTTTCCAAGGGTATAATATGCCATATCATGAATAGTACAAGGTCCTTTGGTGATTTTTCAATTTATTTTTCACCAGGGACTGAAACCGTCAAACTTTCAAACTTCAGGGACCATTTGTGTAAATATCACCAAACTTTCCACCAAGGACCAATCCTGTCATAAAAGGTTAGTGCAAGGACAAAGTTTGTTTTTCTCAAAGTTTTTCATATCCCAGGGATCATTTTTGACAATTTTCAAAGTTCAGGGACTAAACTTGACATTTTGTGTAACTTTTTGATTTATAAGGACCTTTGGTGACTTTTTCAAGTTTTTAGAATGACCAGGGACTAGATTTGACAACTTTTGAAAGTTGGGGGACTGAAACTGCCAATTTGTCACACCCCCAAAATACCTGAATGGCAGCGGAATGGAATACCTGAGGGTGTAACGGATCATAGCACACAACCAGGATATATTGAACGACCTAAAGTGTCGTTTATAAAATACATCGTTTGATTCATTCAAAATAACCAAAGTTATAAAACATAGGTCCCAAAGTTAGAAAAGGTTTAAAGAAACAAGTTTAGTAAAATCAAACGATAGTTCAAAGTGCATGAAATCCAAAAGTGACGCGTCAACCTTGATACACAAAGTGACTCCATGCAATGCCATGAGAAATGCCTTAGATACCTGAGAAATACATTGCGAAAAACGGTCAACATAAAGTTGGTGAATAATCATAGGTTTATAAGAAATTCGTAAGTACATAAGCCACATGTATATAGTAAAGTGACAAATTGTCAAAAAGTTACATTGTCTCTTAAGCTCATGACACCGAAGCTAGACGTACTAAAATATGCCCCAAAGGAGTGTTTACCAGACACTCGTACTATATTAGACATGAAATGCATTCGTTTTCCTTATGGAGCAACCCAAACACGAATGGAGGAGTCACCCTCGATAGATCTATCCACTCACTCTCGCTTGGCAATATAATTAACGGTTCATGATAATAAAGGGGACTTGCAGTGGTAGTACTAGCAACTTAAGCAATGTACGGAATTTAATACTTGGGCATGTACAAAAATAATAGTGCAATGTATTCTCCCCCGTGGGATTTAAAATCAAATAAGTACTAAAAACGGGGCTATGAGAACTCACCTCGAAATAATGGTACAAAGATGGTGCAATGAGGTGAAAGTAGTCGGGACAACGAGGCGCGAGCACTAGCCGCAACCTAAATGAATAACCATGATCTAACTTAGATCAAGCCGAAATGAAGTGAATGCACATGCACATGATACTCATACCACTCGTAATTTGAAAATACTAGTTATCGTCGTAGAAAAATGGTTTCCATACTTAGGAAAAATAATTCCATTTAGTGAAGTATATAACTTGTCATAATAACTCGTACCAAAGTTAGCGTTAAAATCCTTGTAATGAAAACCTTGAAATACGTCGTTAAGTCGTATAAGTATTCCCTCGAGTCGTACGTATTCGTTTGATAAGAAAATAGTCCTTAGTAATATTTACTAGAAAATATACCGTTTAACGCGTACGTTATTATTTTTATTTGTGTCCATATACATATATATAGTTTGACGATGTTAGAATGGGTATAACTCGGTCGTTTCAAGCTCGTTTTCCTTGTTCTTTATGTCCACGGATTCGTCTTTGTGTATACTAGTATATTTTAGACAACTCGGCTCTTTTAGGTTACGTTTAAGGCCTCAAAATACCCATCGTATTCTGCCCAACAGCAAGCAGTTTTCTGGAAAAGTAGTTTTCGTCGTTAAGTTTGCAAAAATCATAACTCCTTCGTTATAAACTCGTTTTAATCCATTCTTTCGCCTAAAGTTTCGTTTTTGAATGTATTTTCTAAATCTTTGGTCAAAACTTAGTCATCACTTACTGATTTTCCCACGAATTTAAAATAAGGACAGTAGGTATTTCAAAAGTTCCAAAAATCATTTCCAAGTCTCTAAACTAGTTCCATCCTCCACCAATCCACTTTCAAACACCACAAGACTAATCTAATCCTACCATACACCTTCTTAGGGTGTCATGGGTCCTAAAATATCATCAAACCACTAGGTCTAACAAGAGTTTCATATGTTTCCATTTTTAGGGCTTCAAAGTTAAAATATACAAAATGAAGTGGTACAAGTTGATACATGTGTAAGATCTTATAAGAAAATTATATGAACATAATAATAACTTGTAAAAATCATAAAAATGAGTTTGTATACTTACTTGGTGGTTTAGAGAGTTTAGATGATAAAAAGCTTACTAATCCTTGAGTTTTTATTTCAAAACTCTAACAAGGATGATTATACTAACTAGTTTATGAAATGATCTTGTAAAATTTTTCTTCCTTGCTCCTTGTCTAACCCAATTCGAACCAAACTCCAAAGAAAAGAGAGAAAAACTTAGCTAGTTTGCAAGAAAAGTGATTTTAGTGAAAAGGGTTTAAGAAAAGTTTAATATATACTTGGACAATTTGTTTGGTGAGCATTTAATAAGTTTGGTGAGGCATTTAAAACTTGATGACCAAGGGGGGGGGGGCTTGGCCGGTTTTGGTGAGGGAAAAGGGGAGGGATGTTGGGTAGTTAGTTAGTAAAAATTAGTGTTAGTAATTAAGTATAGTTAGGTTAGGTTTAGGTTTAAAGTTTAATCGGGTACCGGGTTTGTTAAAAATAAGTTTTGTTGAAGTTATTCGGGACGTAATAAAGTTATAAAAGTTGTAAAAATAAGTCGGGTACAAGTACGGAGAGTTAGGGTGATTATCGTTCAATTTTGATGAAAACCGTCGTTATTAAGTTAAGCGTACGATACGTATTAGTTAAATTTCCAAAATACCGGGTAAATTAATATTATAGTTTTTATATTATAGAAATGAGTATAAAAACGTATTAGGTTCATAATCGGGAGTGTCGGACACGTTAGACACTTTTATAGTTCGCGTATTAGCGTTTATTGAAATAAACGTACGTAATTCGTTAATCGTACCAAAAGTAGTAATTTAGATATCCTACGAGTGGAATAGTATGCACGTGCCCTAATGATGACATGCAGACTATTTCTAGTCTGTCACACCCCCAATTTACCTGTCTTGCAGCGGAATGGAATACCTGGGGGTGTCTGTCATAGCACCACAGTTACAGTTACATTGAACGACCTAAAGTGTCGTTTGGAAAATACTGCATTTGATCATTGAAATAATTCAGAGTTTACAAAATGAGGTCCCCAAAATGTGTTGCATGTTTACGAAAACACGTCATACTAGATCAAACGTTTACATAAGTGCATGAAATAATGATGAGACGCGTCGACTCCGCGACTCCATGAAGGTCCAAATGCATGTCACATGAGCTACCTTAATAACCTGAAATACATTGCTAAAACGTCAACACGAATGTTGGTGAATTCCATAGGTTTGTAAAATGTACTGATGTACGGCCACCACAAGTAAAAATGCAAGATAAAAATCTCGTGAAAATTGTACAATAGCCTTAAGCTCATGACACCGAAGCTATGACTGATGAAATTCTATGCCCCTCCCGAATGTTCTGCCGAAACATTCATATGTAAAAGACATGACATGCATCCGCTTACTGTTGGTATCCACTACCACGGATGGAGGCGTCACCCTCGATAGATCTATCCACTCACTCTCGCTTAGTACTTGAAATTAACGGTTCATGATGTTACAGGGGACTTTCACATGGCAAGGTAACTTAAGCTATGTACATGTTTGAATACTTGGGCTCGTACTGAAATAATTGATGCAATGTATTCCCCCCGTGGGATTTGAAAACAATCAAAAATGTTGAATTGAAAACGGGGCTATGAAAACTCACCTCAACTGATGAAACCGTGATGAAATGAAATGAACACCAATGAACAATTTGCTGTCGTAACCCAATATGATGGTACCATGAACATGTACTGAACTGAAAGACAAGGCGCGCACACTAGCCGCAACCTAATGTAAATGATGAACGATCTACTTTAGATCATGAAATGATGTTATGAATGTCCATGCACATGTTTACTATACCACTCTACTCTTTGAAAAACACTTGTTGTTACCAAAAGTATATATTCCAAGACTTAGGAAAATATTGCTATTAGAAAAATAAACTAGTTGTAATATATATATTTATATATAAATCGTATGTACCAATGTTCGTGTTGAAATCCTCGGTTTGAAATCCTTGAAATAACGCCTTGTACTAATGAAAATATACTTGTAATCACTAATGCATCATTAGTTATGAAATTGGGTACTTGATTAATATTTCTAGAAAATCTAGAATTTAGTACGTAGAAGTATTATTACTTCTATTAGTGACAAAACAGTCTCGCAAAACTAGTCGTGAAATAATGAATATTAAGAGTTAGGAAAGAAGCTCAGTAGTTTTGAGAATATTTTCACCATATCTAAAAAGTCACAGAAGTGAAGTTTGTCCATACAAGTCTCGATCATAAAGATAATTAGCCGTCAAGTGAGGTGTTTGGGCTGTTTTGGCAGATTCTGGGCAGTTTTCGGGAAAGTTTGGGAGTCCATAAGTTGTTCGTTATAAACCCTTTTGACAAACGGCTTGATGTTTTGAAAACTAGGCTGGGTGAACTAACTTTTTGTCAATGATGCAAATTTTCCAGAAATGAGTTTGTCAATGAGTAAATTGGCTCTCAACATGATGTCTTACAAAAACTGTTTTCTATACTTAGTATTATTTGCTAAAAAGCTGATGGAAATAAATAAAGTTTCGCCAATTTTGAAACGTGTATATCTTGGTCGTTATAAGTCCGTTTTACTTGTTCTTTATATCCACGGTTTCGTCTTAGTATGTAGTAATATATTTTGGAAAGCTCGGCTCCTCCGGGTTACGTTTAAAGCCTCTTTTTGACCGACGAAAAATGTCCAACAGCAACTATTTTTCCAGAAAATACTTTTCGTCTATAATCTTGCAAAAATCATAACTTCTTCGTTATAAGCTCTTTTTAATCCGTTCTTTCGCCTACGGATTCGTTTTTGAAAGTATTTTCTAAAAATTTTGCCAAAGTTTCCTTGGTGTTTACTGATTTTCCAGATTTTTACAAAATGGGACAGCATGTCTAAAATGAGTTCCAAATCATGTTTCCAAGGTTAAAAACCAATTTCTACCATCACCAATCCTCTTGTAATCACCACATGACTAATCTAATCTTACCATACACCTTCTTAGGGTGCCATGGACTCCTAACCAAGTTATTAGAGCTAGGGGATTCATAACAAGAAAGTTAGGGTTTGTATGTTTCATTTTAGCAAAAATAAAGTATAGTATAGCTACTTATACATGGTTTTTAGCATGATTCTTATGTAATACATGTAAAAATAGGATGATTCATGAAAAAATAAAGATGAAAACTTACTTGACAAAATGAGGTGATTATTGGATGTTTATGCTTGATATTCTTGTGTTTTTGTTGCTTGTATCTTGATTAGGCAAGTAAAAGGAACAAGTTTGGTGTTTTAGCTTTTGGAAAACAATGGTTTGATCTTTGTTCATGGGGAAAGTCGTGGGTTTTGGTGTAGAACAAGAGAAAAATGAGCTTTTGATTCCTAAAAATTCTTATGTTTATGTTTTAAGTGTTTTAGAAAGATATTTATGCAAAGGTTCATATATGCATGAGGTCAAAGGGGGGTTCATGGCTGATTTTTCAAAGGGTTCAAAGGAGAAAACTTAGTTTTTGATTTAATTAGGAAAGTTAGTAGATGATTAGTGGTATAAGTATAGGTTTTAGGTGTTTGTTTGTGTTGTTTGTTAAAATCGGGTAACGGGTTTAATAGAGATAAATGTTCACGAAGTTATCCGGGTCTAAATAAAGTCATTATAATGATAAAAATATGTTGAAAATATGTTGGGTACAATTACTGAGTGATCGGGTGATTATTGTTTAGTTTTCACGAAAACCGTCGTTATATTCATAAGCGTACGTTATAAATAAAATAAATTTCCAAAATACTGGGTAACTGAATGTTATAACTTTTATGATGTTAAAATGGATATAAAAATATGTCGGGACCATTGTGGGAATATTTAGATATATTCGTCGTGTATAAACCGGGTGTTAACGTTTACTATAAATACTTATACGTAAAAACGTTAAATGTACTGAATATAGAAATTTGAAAATCCTAAGAGTGGTATAACATGAAAATGCTGTTATGATGATATGCAGACTATCTCCAGTCCGTATGCAGTGTTAAGAACACTAATGAAATGAATTCGCACCTAACCCAAACCGGTTACGCGAATTTGAATACCCGTAAACTAAATTTACGATGAAATGTGTAATGCAAGTGAATGATGAAATCTTTTCCCGCAATGAATAGTGTTCCATGAATAGTAAAATTTCTGAATGCTTCTCGGAATGTCAAACTGACACCAAAAATGATGAATAGTAAACTGATGAATAGTAAACTGATGAATAGTGTTTTGATGAATAGTGTTTGATGAATAGTGTTTTTCCAAAGTTCGGGAAATGACCTGAAATGACCTGAAATGGTGAGTTGTGACATTCTTCCCCTCTAAAAGGAACTTCGTCCCGAAGTTCAGTTTATGTTGGTCTCTGAAAACGTATTGATGAAAAGGTGATGATATTCGAGAATTCCAGCGAACTCTAACGATAGGAATTCAACTCTGATTCAACTGTTTGACCACACGGTCCATGATTTCTGTTGGTTCTCTTACAAGGTCTGAGATTGTCATTTGGGTTGGATCCTTTCCAATGGAATCATGAGTGACTCATCTGAAAGTCATTTCCGGGGATCTGAAAATATGAAATATGTTCGTGTAATTCTGTTGTTCTCTGGCAATGTTCAAATCTGACAGCCACTAGGCCTACCCTGTCTGAAATATAAATGGTCCAGTGTATATTGGTGTAACTTTCCAAGTTTTCTGAACGATAACATGCCTTTCCCTAGGCAGAACTTTTTGCATAACTCTGCAGAACTTGAAGTTTTAATGGTTTATGACTTATTGAACTTGTAACTGATTCTTGACTTGTAGAAAATTCCTGGTTATCTCATGAATGCCTACTGAACTAATGAGTTGAGCTTTTTCTGAGTTTGGCCCATCAATCGATGGTCTGCGCTTCTTAATGTTTTAAATGTGACACTGGTAATATATACTGCTGAATTTTGCCAGAACTCAAGTTTGTATGCTAGTTGGTCGATTCTAAAATGAATCTTAAATAGTCCAATATGCTAAAGGTTCAACCTTTCTTGTTATCCAATTCGTATCGTGCCAATCCAAGGCAATGCTTTTAACTTAGTTTGTTCTCCTACCTGAATCTGGATGGTTTGTTGTTCAGGATATCCAATCCAAATGATGTGTGTTATGTACCAATCTAACTTCTGCCAGTTTCCCGTTGTTGGTGTGATAACTATTGTTGTAGATGAATTTGATTTATGTCGAGTGATTAGTCCAACCATTTCTAGGGTCAATCACTCATGCTCTGAGCATACATTCGTATGTTTGAATTGTTCTCTCGCTTTGACCATCGGTCTGAGGATGATAGGTGATGTTCACATCTAAATGGGTTTCTGAAGGAAATCCTGAAATGATTACCTGAAGTCCAAGTTGAATCGGTTTCCTTAACAGGAAAAACTGAAATGGGTACAATAAACCTTTGTGACTAATTCCATAACGTTCGGTCCTTCGAACTTGGCGTTATCTGAAGGGATAGAATATAGGTAACAATTTGGTTCCTTGTGTTTTGTTCCAACGGATGATAAGACATATGTCCTTCTTTGTCTAGTGGGTCTGGTCTTCGCTACTGAAGTTCGTGATCAATTTGTGATGTTCCTCCTAATTCCTTCATCACATATTCCAAATATTCTCTATTGTCAAGTCACAAATCCTAAATGCATAAGCGATGTTGTAGGGAAGTTGGTTCTGGAAATTTGTCTCGCGATTATGAGTTTTAGTTGAAATCCTTTTCTGAATAAACGAATTTAGAAAATGGAGCAAATGATTTACTGGGTAATATTTTTCCTGATGATTCAAAATCCAGTAGTTATGAAATAGGAACTGTTTTCAAACATGTTGTGATTAAGACTGCTTACCAAAGTTTGATGTTTATGTATATTTCTCATTGTACAATAGTGTTGCTAAAGATTGACCAAAAAGGATCGTACTTGTTCAAAATAGGAATTTCAGAAATCATTTTTCCACAAGGTAGGTGATTTATGTAAACGCATCAACTTTATTTAAAAGTGAAAACACTAACAAGGATAAAATGGTAGAATAGGAATTGTTCGCTTAAATGCATAGATGTCTAACACTTAGTTCCTGAGGTTGGATAATGTCTATTGATGGTTATCTGGCATAACTACAAGCATAGGTATTTAGACTAACTTAAGTCCTGAAATTGTTTATCGTTGTAATAGACAAGACGAAGGTATCATTTGATGTTGTGTCGATGAATGTCTATTC
Source organism: Artemisia argyi (assembly GCA_030686995.1). Taxonomy (NCBI): domain Eukaryota; kingdom Viridiplantae; phylum Streptophyta; class Magnoliopsida; order Asterales; family Asteraceae; genus Artemisia; species Artemisia argyi. The sequence goes on from CM060681.1 coordinate 171,875,718, forward strand.
TGTTTTCCCATGTAGATGAGGAGATATGTTCTGGTTTGATCCCTTGCTTGGTATGAAGGTGAGGTTACCTGAAATTTCTAGACATAATGCCTTAAAGGAATCTACATCGATATTCTTGTTTCAAACAATTGTCCTTTGTGAAAACTTACTGCAGGAAAGTTTATGTATGGATGAGGCCATGTTTAAATGAAATGCTCTACAGTCTCAATTAGAAGCTTGGTTTATTTCTATTGTGTTGTCCTGCGGACATTTATTGAGTTCAATCCTGTAGCTCATTATAGCTAGTACCCTTGAATAATGACATTGGACAACTAAGTCAGAGATGGTGATTAGGATGGTCTCGCAGTATCTGAGGATTGTTGTTGAGTTCTGAATTCTCTCACTATATACTTCTAGTTCTGGTTAGTAGTTCTGTAATCCTTTCGTTGCTTCTATTGTATAAAGGAATCCTGCATGTAATTGATATGGAAAGTCTCTTCTAGGGAAGTCAATGGGAAAATCCAACTTAATGGCTAAGTGAGTGACTGGTGGGGTAAGTATCCAGGGATAGTTCGGCAAAAGGGATGTTTGTGAAAGAGTTCCTTTGTTTACAAAACTTTTGGATGAAGATTGTTATTAACAATCCTTTGAAAAGGTAATTATTTCCTTCATGGCATAATCCTTCCTGAATTTTACATAGGTGATCAGGCTATGTATAATTGAGGACTAATGATGCGATGTTGGATTTTGTCAAAATATCATAACTTTTCTCAAAAGTTTTAGATGGTGTTCAACGCATTGTTATAAAAATGGTATCCTGATGTTTCCTTTCAAGTAACATGAAAATTGCTTCGCGTAATAATAGTAAATACTTGGTGTAATGACAGAAAAATCAATGTATAGGATGGAAATAAAATAGCTTACTTCAGAAATTTTTCTGTAAAACAGTTTCCCCATATGATAGTAAAATAGCTTGACTGGTGCATTGGATACGTGGGTGAATCTTGTCGAATGGTAATAGTCTACTAGGTGTCATCTAGTTCATGTCAAGTGGGAATGGAAAAGGAAAATGACAATGATGGTACTAGTGAATGGAATACTACCCTCTTTCGCGCTACCTCGCGACATCCAAAAGGTAAAACTAAAGTACACACTGTAGGAAGGCCAATAGTGTAATAAGTAACTGATGGTGGTGATAGTACCTGAGTAGTAAGTGCCCTACTAGTGATGGAAAGAAAACACACTATCTTCCTTGCAATAAGCATCCTAATAAGTCCGTTAAGATTAATTCTGAATACACTACCAAAAGGCATTCTATGTACGGGCTGAATGATAGGAAAACCCTGTTCCTATGGCAAATCAATAGTACTAATGGTGGTGTAAATGCAACTGGTGGTATAATGGTAGTGTAAAATGACAAGGCATCTTCAATGTTGGAATACGATAAAAGGATGTCAGGGTGAGTATCTGAAGACATGTCACTTGTGAACCAGGTCAATAAAATGATATACACATATGGATATGAGTATAAATAACTCGCACAGGGTATGTATAAAACAACATGTATCATGATTATGCACTTATGATGAAATGATGAGATGCTATGATGATGTGGTTATAGTCTAGGGTCCAAGATACATCCTAGTTCGCTATAACCTTAGCTCTGATGCCAATCTGTCACACCCCCAATTTACCTGTCTTGCAGCGGAATGGAATACCTGGGGGTGTCTGTCATAGCACCACAGTTACAGTTACATTGAACGACCTAAAGTGTCGTTTGGAAAATACTGCATTTGATCATTGAAATAATTCAGAGTTTACAAAATGAGGTCCCCAAAATGTGTTGCATGTTTACGAAAACACGTCATACTAGATCAAACGTTTACATAAGTGCATGAAATAATGATGAGACGCGTCGACTCCGCGACTCCATGAAGGTCCAAATGCATGTCACATGAGCTACCTTAATAACCTGAAATACATTGCTAAAACGTCAACACGAATGTTGGTGAATTCCATAGGTTTGTAAAATGTACTGATGTACGGCCACCACAAGTAAAAATGCAAGATAAAAATCTCGTGAAAATTGTACAATAGCCTTAAGCTCATGACACCGAAGCTATGACTGATGAAATTCTATGCCCCTCCCGAATGTTCTGCCGAAACATTCATATGTAAAAGACATGACATGCATCCGCTTACTGTTGGTATCCACTACCACGGATGGAGGCGTCACCCTCGATAGATCTATCCACTCACTCTCGCTTAGTACTTGAAATTAACGGTTCATGATGTTACAGGGGACTTTCACATGGCAAGGTAACTTAAGCTATGTACATGTTTGAATACTTGGGCTCGTACTGAAATAATTGATGCAATGTATTCCCCCCGTGGGATTTGAAAACAATCAAAAATGTTGAATTGAAAACGGGGCTATGAAAACTCACCTCAACTGATGAAACCGTGATGAAATGAAATGAACACCAATGAACAATTTGCTGTCGTAACCCAATATGATGGTACCATGAACATGTACTGAACTGAAAGACAAGGCGCGCACACTAGCCGCAACCTAATGTAAATGATGAACGATCTACTTTAGATCATGAAATGATGTTATGAATGTCCATGCACATGTTTACTATACCACTCTACTCTTTGAAAAACACTTGTTGTTACCAAAAGTATATATTCCAAGACTTAGGAAAATATTGCTATTAGAAAAATAAACTAGTTGTAATATATATATTTATATATAAATCGTATGTACCAATGTTCGTGTTGAAATCCTCGGTTTGAAATCCTTGAAATAACGCCTTGTACTAATGAAAATATACTTGTAATCACTAATGCATCATTAGTTATGAAATTGGGTACTTGATTAATATTTCTAGAAAATCTAGAATTTAGTACGTAGAAGTATTATTACTTCTATTAGTGACAAAACAGTCTCGCAAAACTAGTCGTGAAATAATGAATATTAAGAGTTAGGAAAGAAGCTCAGTAGTTTTGAGAATATTTTCACCATATCTAAAAAGTCACAGAAGTGAAGTTTGTCCATACAAGTCTCGATCATAAAGATAATTAGCCGTCAAGTGAGGTGTTTGGGCTGTTTTGGCAGATTCTGGGCAGTTTTCGGGAAAGTTTGGGAGTCCATAAGTTGTTCGTTATAAACCCTTTTGACAAACGGCTTGATGTTTTGAAAACTAGGCTGGGTGAACTAACTTTTTGTCAATGATGCAAATTTTCCAGAAATGAGTTTGTCAATGAGTAAATTGGCTCTCAACATGATGTCTTACAAAAACTGTTTTCTATACTTAGTATTATTTGCTAAAAAGCTGATGGAAATAAATAAAGTTTCGCCAATTTTGAAACGTGTATATCTTGGTCGTTATAAGTCCGTTTTACTTGTTCTTTATATCCACGGTTTCGTCTTAGTATGTAGTAATATATTTTGGAAAGCTCGGCTCCTCCGGGTTACGTTTAAAGCCTCTTTTTGACCGACGAAAAATGTCCAACAGCAACTATTTTTCCAGAAAATACTTTTCGTCTATAATCTTGCAAAAATCATAACTTCTTCGTTATAAGCTCTTTTTAATTCGTTCTTTCGCCTACGGATTCGTTTTTGAAAGTATTTTCTAAAAATTTTGCCAAAGTTTCCTTGGTGTTTACTGATTTTCCAGATTTTTACAAAATGGGACAGCATGTCTAAAATGAGTTCCAAATCATGTTTCCAAGGTTAAAAACCAATTTCTACCATCACCAATCCTCTTGTAATCACCACATGACTAATCTAATCTTACCATACACCTTCTTAGGGTGCCATGGACTCCTAACCAAGTTATTAGAGCTAGGGGATTCATAACAAGAAAGTTAGGGTTTGTATGTTTCATTTTAGCAAAAATAAAGTATAGTATAGCTACTTATACATGGTTTTTAGCATGATTCTTATGTAATACATGTAAAAATAGGATGATTCATGAAAAAATAAAGATGAAAACTTACTTGACAAAATGAGGTGATTATTGGATGTTTATGCTTGATATTCTTGTGTTTTTGTTGCTTGTATCTTGATTAGGCAAGTAAAAGGAACAAGTTTGGTGTTTTAGCTTTTGGAAAACAATGGTTTGATCTTTGTTCATGGGGAAAGTCGTGGGTTTTGGTGTAGAACAAGAGAAAAATGAGCTTTTGATTCCTAAAAATTCTTATGTTTATGTTTTAAGTGTTTTAGAAAGATATTTATGCAAAGGTTCATATATGCATGAGGTCAAAGGGGGGTTCATGGCTGATTTTTCAAAGGGTTCAAAGGAGAAAACTTAGTTTTTGATTTAATTAGGAAAGTTAGTAGATGATTAGTGGTATAAGTATAGGTTTTAGGTGTTTGTTTGTGTTGTTTGTTAAAATCGGGTAACGGGTTTAATAGAGATAAATGTTCACGAAGTTATCCGGGTCTAAATAAAGTCATTATAATGATAAAAATATGTTGAAAATATGTTGGGTACAATTACTGAGTGATCGGGTGATTATTGTTTAGTTTTCACGAAAACCGTCGTTATATTCATAAGCGTACGTTATAAATAAAATAAATTTCCAAAATACTGGGTAACTGAATGTTATAACTTTTATGATGTTAAAATGGATATAAAAATATGTCGGGACCATTGTGGGAATATTTAGATATATTCGTCGTGTATAAACCGGGTGTTAACGTTTACTATAAATACTTATACGTAAAAACGTTAAATGTACTGAATATAGAAATTTGAAAATCCTAAGAGTGGTATAACATGAAAATGCTGTTATGATGATATGCAGACTATCTCCAGTCCGTATGCAGTGTTAAGAACACTAATGAAATGAATTCGCACCTAACCCAAACCGGTTACGCGAATTTGAATACCCGTAAACTAAATTTACGATGAAATGTGTAATGCAAGTGAATGATGAAATCTTTTCCCGCAATGAATAGTGTTCCATGAATAGTAAAATTTCTGAATGCTTCTCAGAATGTCAAACTGACACCAAAAATGATGAATAGTAAACTGATGAATAGTGTTTTGATGAATAGTGTTTGATGAATAGTGTTTTTCCAAAGTTCGGGAAATGACCTGAAATGACCTGAAATGGTGAGTTGTGACATAGTCCGTATGAAGTGTCCCTGACAATAATGCATGAATTCGCTCCTGAACCAATACGGTTACGCGAATTTGAACACTCGTAAACTAACTTTACGATAACATGAATAATGCACATGAATAGTAGTTTTCTCCCGGAAATGAATAGTGTCATGTGAATAGTAAAATTTCTGAATATGTCTCGGAATGTCAAATTGACCTCAAAAACGATGAATAGTAAAACGATGAATAGTGATCGATGAATAGTAATCTGTGAATAGTAGAATATCGAAGTTTGGAAAAATGACCTGAAATTGTGGGTTGTGACAGTCGCCCATCCAAAAAGGAATTCAGTCCCTGAATTCAGTCAGTGTTGGTCTCGGTACTAGGCTCGGTGAAAAGTTGTGGATACTTGCGTCGCATTTGGTCTTCTCGTTCCCAAGTAAACTCGGGTCCTCTTCGAGAATTCCAACGAACCTTCACGATCGGAATTCGACTTTGTTTCAACTGTTTGATCTCGCGATCCATGATTTCAACTGGTTCTTCCACAAAGTTAAGCTTGTCATCGAGTTGTATTTCTTCTAATGGTATAATGGCAGACTCGTCCGAAAGACATTTCTTGAGGTTCGAAACATGAAACGTGTTATGTACGTTGCTAAGTTCTGACGGAAGTTCAAGCTTGTAAGCAACCGGACCAATCCTCTCCAGGATCTTGAATGGTCCAATGTATCTCGGGTTCAATTTCCCGCGTTTTCCAAAACGTATTACGCCTTTCCAAGGCGAGACTTTCAACATAACTTTGTCTCCGATCTGGAATTCCAATGGTTTGCGTCGAACATCGGCGTAGCTTTTCTGTCGACTTCTAGCAGTTTCGAGTCTCTCTCGAATTTGAATGATCTTTTCTGTTGTTTCTTGTACCATCTCCGGGCCAGTACATTGTACTTCACCGACTTCGGCCCAACAAACTGGAGATCGACACTTACGACCATAAAGTGCCTCAAATGGTGCAGCCTTAATGCTCGAATGATAACTGTTGTTGTAAGAAAACTCGATTAACGGCAAATGGTTAGCCCAACCATTTCCAAAGTCAATCACACATGCTCTAAGCATGTCCTCAAGTGTTTGTATAGTTCTCTCACTCTGACCATCGGTCTGAGGATGGTAAGCAGTGCTCATGTCTAACTTGGATCCAAAAGAATCTTGTAATGACCGCCAAAAGTTCGAAGTAAAACGACTATCTCTGTCGGAAATGATGGAAACTGGTGCACCGTGTCTTGAGACTATTTCCTTGACATAAAGTCTAGCGAGTTGTTCCATTGAATAAGTCTCTCTAATGGGTATGAAATGAGCTGATTTGGTAAGTCGATCGATGATTACCCAAATAGCATCGAAACCTCCTGACGTCTTTGGAAGTTTAGTGACAAAATCCATAGCAATACGTTCCCACTTCCATTGTGGAATCTCCGGTTGTTGAAGTAACCCTGACGGTTTCTGGTACTCGGCTTTCACTTTAGCACAAGTAAGACATTTGCTGACGTACATAGCAATCTCTGCTTTCATGTTCGGCCACCAATAAAGCTTTTTGAGATCCTGATACATCTTATCAGAACCTGGATGAATAGAGTACTTCGACTTGTGTGATTCATGCATAATCAATTCTCGCACTCCACCATAGAGTGGTATCCAACTTCGGTCCTTGAAGCATAACACTCCATCTGATCTCTTTACAAAGCCATTCTCGCTTTCTGGCGTACCATAAAGTTTCTCATGCGGTCGGTTTCCTTCCTTGAGAGCCTCAATCTGAGCCTCTAGAATTTTCGATGGTAATGGTGAAATGATAGTCATTCCCAATGACCTGACTCTCAAAGGTTTGAGTCGTTCTTTTCGGCTAAGTGCATCTGCTACAACATTCGCTTTCCCTGGGTGATATCGGATTTCACAATCGTAATCACTCAACAACTCTAGCCAACGACGTTGTCTCATATTAAGTTCCTTCTGATCGAGTATATGCTGTAAGCTCTTGTGGTCGGTAAAAATTACACACTTAGTACCATAAAGGTAGTGTCTCCAAATCTTGAGTGCAAAAACTACCGCACCCAATTCCAAGTCATGAGTAGTGTAATTCTTCTCGTGTATCTTAAGCTGTCTAGATGCATAAGCTATCACCTTCTCGTGTTGCATTAGCACAGCTCCAAGTCCTTGATGCGAAGCATCGCAATATACCACAAAGTTCTCAATACCTTCAGGTAGTGACAAAATCGGCGCGCTACAAAGCTTTTGTTTCAATAGTTGAAACGCGGACTCTTGTTTTTCTCCCCACTCGTACTTCTCATTCTTTTGTGTCAGTTTCGTCAACGACTTCGCTATCTTAGAAAACCCTTCAATAAACCTTCTGTAATATCCGGCAAGTCCTAGGAATTGACGAATTTCCGTAGGAGACTTGGGCGTAGCCCAATCCTTAACTGCCTCGATCTTTGCCGGGTCGACCTGTAATCCTTGGCTATCAATAACATGACCAAGAAATTGAACTCTACGTATCCAAAAATCACACTTAGAAAATTTGGCATACAATTGCTCCTTCTTGAGTAGTTCCAGTATTGTTCTGAGGTGTTCTTCGTGATCTTCCTTACTCTTGGAATAAATCAAGATATCGTCAATGAATACGATCACAAACTTATCGAGATACGGTTTGCACACCCTATTCATGAGATCCATAAATACCGCAGGTGCGTTGGTTAATCCAAAAGGCATCACTTGAAACTCATAATGACCGTAGCGTGTTCTAAATGCCGTCTTCGGGATATCCTCTTCCCGAACTCTAAGTTGATGGTAACCAGATCTTAAATCAATCTTGGAATAAAAACTAGAACCTTGTAACTGGTCGAACAAGTCGTCAATTCTGGGGAGTGGATAACGGTTCTTAATCGTTAACTTGTTCAGCTCACGATAGTCGATGCACATTCTGAAGGTTCCGTCCTTCTTCTTCACAAACAAAACCGGCGCTCCCCAAGGCGAGGAACTCGGTCTAATGAATCCTTTGTCCAAAAGTTCTTGCAATTGATTCGACAATTCTTGCATTTCCGAAGGTGCAAGTCTATACGGTGCTCGTGCAATCGGTGCAGCTCCTGGCACTAATTCAATTTGAAACTCAACTTGTCGTGTAGGCGGAAGTCCTGGCAATTCTTCCGGAAAAACTTCTTGAAATTCCTTAACAATTGGCACATCTTCAAGTCGTTTCTCATCCGACTTCTTCTCCGTGATGTGAGCCAAAAATGCATAACAACCCTTCTTTATGTACTTCTCGGTTTTAATGCACGATATAATACTGAGTCTAGTTCCACTTCGCTCTCCGCGAACAACCAAAGTTTCACCGTTATAAGGAAGGTGAACAACTTTCTCATCACAAATAATTCTCGCTCGATGCCGAGATAACCAATCCATACCGATCACAACGTCGAAACTTCCAAGTTCTACAGGCATAAGGTCTATATTGAATGGATGGTTTAGGAAATTTATAGTGCAACCACGGATAATGGTGTTGGTGTTAACTAAAGATCCATCGGCTAATTCAACGATATAGGAAATGTCTAATGGGATTGGTTCTATGTTAAGCAAAGGTGCAAATGCAATGGAAACAAAACTTCTATCCGCTCCTGAATCAAATAAAATGGATGCATAATGATTATTAACGAGGAACGTACCCGCAACAACATTCGGGTCTTCTTTGACATCGTCTCCTCCCATGACATAAGCTCTTCCTCGAGCCCTTCCATCTTGATTTCCAGTTCCTTGATTCTTCTTCTGTGGGCACTCACCCCTAAAGTGTCCAATTTCTCCACAGCCAAAACATGTTACCGGTGGCTTCTGATTGTTACCCAAGGTTGGAAATTTGCAATCTTTTATGTGATGACCAACCTTCTTGCAGTTACCACATGTATTTGGGCAACGTCCTGGGTTATGATGCCTCTGACACCTTTCGCACTTGGGTAAATTACCCTCATATCCCCTCCTTTCAGTCGGTCCTGCAGCATAGGCCTTTGCCACTTCTTGTCTCTTAGGTGGCGGCTGAACAGCGTTTCCACCTTGGTGGTAATCGAACCTTCTCTTGTTGTTGTTATTGCTGTTTGGATTGTTGTTTCGGTTATTGGGATAGTTGCGGTTCCGATTGTTGTTATAGTTGTTTCGAGTGTTGGTGTAGTTGGTGTTGTTTGATCGGTTATTGTTGTTGACAGCAGATTTCCCTTTGACTACTTGGACCATGAGTTTCTGAGTTATACGAATAGCTTCTTCCATTGATTGAGGGTCAAAAGAAATCACATCTCCTCGGACACTTTCAGGCAATCCACCAACAAAGTTTTCCATCTTTTTCTCATCATCGGGAACCATAGTTGGACATAGTGCAGCCAACTCTTGAAACCTCCTGAAATAAGTCTCAATGTCATCACCTTTAGTCACAAGCTCATAAAATTCCGTTTCCATCTTTTGCACCTCGGTACGAGGGCAAAACTTCTTTGTCATCAATTTCTTGAATTCCTCCCAAGTAAGCTTGTGAGCATTTTCCATACCAATCGGCTGAGCATACGAATTCCACCAAGACATAGCTTCATCAAGAAGCATACCTGTAGCAAACTTCACCTTGCTAACTTCCGGGCATTCACACATGAGAAAAACATTCTCAGTCTTTTCGAACCAGCGGATTAGAGCAACCGCTCCTTCAGTGCCCTTAAATTTGACGGGATCACTAATCTTGAAATCTTTCCATGTACATCCACGCCTAGCAGTGGGTGGTTCAACGACCTCGGTATTAGAAGCAGCCTCAGCAGCCCTTGCAGCAACCTCAGCTCTCTCAACCTCCAGAGCTTCTGCAATACTATCCCTGACCAACTTGCGGATAGCGGCTTGAGTCATAGTGGGGGTTTCCTGTGCAGTCTTACCCTTCCTTGGTGCCATATTTCTGATAAATCATAATGGAAATAACCATGAGAAAAATCGTAATAGAAATAGTCATCGTACCAAAGATATACACCCACAACATGTATATAAATATACAACCACAACAAATATAAATACAACCACGACATGTACGAATACAACCACAATCTGTGTCGATACAACCCAACACGTACGAATACAACCACGACATGTATATATACAACCACAACCTGGATAAATACAATAATAACAAAGAGCAACCACGAAACATCATAAATATAATCACAACACATGAATATAATACATGAAAATTTTGGTCTACATGGACCGATATAATATATAGCACAACATTTCCACATAGTAGAGTCGCACTTGATAATATTTGTTTGTACAACAATCAAAAGATTATAAGTTCTTGAACTATGTCCCACATCCCGGGACTAGGAAAATAATACAAGCTAATATATAATACCAGTCTACGTCTAGGCTCCTCCCGGTGCTCTAGATGGTCCAGGCTCTCCCCTCAAGCGGCGAATCTCATGATCCATCGCCACCACAATCTCCTCAAGATGCTCAAGTCGTAACTGAGAAGAAGCATCCCTACGCTCCAAAACAACTACCCTCTCTCGAAGCAATGTCAACTCATCTACCTGTTCCCACTGGGTCTCCTGTGTCGCCTGAGCTCTATCTCGAATCTCAGGTAACTCACCCCTAAGTAGCTCAATCTCCTCCTGGTGCCTCAACTGTCGTGCCTCTAGTCCATGGTAAGACACATCAATACTAACTCTGCCCTGAACCAAATCCTCTACCTGCTCCTCAACAGTCTCAAGTCTAGTGGTAATGATCTCATCAACTCGATACCCCAACCTATCTACTTGCTCCTGCTGAGCACCCATCTGATCCTCTAATGTGACAGCTGTAGGGCTCCTAGCCGCAGCAGCTCTAGAACTCTCACCTATGTGGTACTCTGGTAGTGGTGAAAAGTCATCAGTCTCAGTGGTAAGTGAATCTGGAGTGGTAAGCCTTGCACGCTTCCGAAGCGGCAAGAGTGAGGTAGGCATAGGAGTAGTAGTGGGTAAGGCTGGTGGTGGTGGTGTAGGCACAATAGGACTCGGGAGACTCCTATAAGTAGATGTAGAAATACGAACCCTCTTCCTAGGGCCCTGAACAGTCTTCTCCCTAGGAAACATAAGTCTCGGCTCTGAATGGATAGTAGTAGTAGGAAATGATGGTATGTCAGTAGGTATAGTATGATGGACATGGGGAGTAGGAGCCGTCTCCTCCTCCTCGAAAGGTTCGGTATCATCATCTGACGCCAAAAGTGGCAACTCAGGTGTAGGAGAAACAAGTGGTGAAACAGCAGTAGAGGACACAGAGTCCTCATCATCAGAATCTGAGATGGTGTAAAGTATGACAGTGTCGGGATACGAAGACATGTCTCTGAGATAATCAAGGTGAAATAAATAAATAACTCGTATAATGGCATCACCAAAAATAAGTAAATATGCACTTATGATGAAATGATGATATGCTATGATAGTGTGGTTATAGTCTAGGGTCAATGATGCAACCTAGTTCGCTATAACCTTAGCTCTGGTACCAATCTGTCACACCCCCAAAATACCTGAATGGCAGCGGAATGGAATACCTGAGGGTGTAACGGATCATAGCACACAACCAGGATATATTGAACGACCTAAAGTGTCGTTTATAAAATACATCGTTTGATTCATTCAAAATAACCAAAGTTATAAAACATAGGTCCCAAAGTTAGAAAAGGTTTAAAGAAACAAGTTTAGTAAAATCAAACGATAGTTCAAAGTGCATGAAATCCAAAAGTGACGCGTCAACCTTGATACACAAAGTGACTCCATGCAATGCCATGAGAAATGCCTTAGATACCTGAGAAATACATTGCGAAAAACGGTCAACATAAAGTTGGTGAATAATCATAGGTTTATAAGAAATTCGTAAGTACATAAGCCACATGTATATAGTAAAGTGACAAATTGTCAAAAAGTTACATTGTCTCTTAAGCTCATGACACCGAAGCTAGACGTACTAAAATATGCCCCAAAGGAGTGTTTACCAGACACTCGTACTATATTAGACATGAAATGCATTCGTTTTCCTTATGGAGCAACCCAAACACGAATGGAGGAGTCACCCTCGATAGATCTATCCACTCACTCTCGCTTGGCAATATAATTAACGGTTCATGATAATAAAGGGGACTTGCAGTGGTAGTACTAGCAACTTAAGCAATGTACGGAATTTAATACTTGGGCATGTACAAAAATAATAGTGCAATGTATTCTCCCCCGTGGGATTTAAAATCAAATAAGTACTAAAAACGGGGCTATGAGAACTCACCTCGAAATAATGGTACAAAGATGGTGCAATGAGGTGAAAGTAGTCGGGACAACGAGGCGCGAGCACTAGCCGCAACCTAAATGAATAACCATGATCTAACTTAGATCAAGCCGAAATGAAGTGAATGCACATGCACATGATACTCATACCACTCGTAATTTGAAAATACTAGTTATCGTCGTAGAAAAATGGTTTCCATACTTAGGAAAAATAATTCCATTTAGTGAAGTATATAACTTGTCATAATAACTCGTACCAAAGTTAGCGTTAAAATCCTTGTAATGAAAACCTTGAAATACGTCGTTAAGTCGTATAAGTATTCCCTCGAGTCGTACGTATTCGTTTGATAAGAAAATAGTCCTTAGTAATATTTACTAGAAAATATACCGTTTAACGCGTACGTTATTATTTTTATTTGTGTCCATATACATATATATAGTTTGACGATGTTAGAATGGGTATAACTCGGTCGTTTCAAGCTCGTTTTCCTTGTTCTTTATGTCCACGGATTCGTCTTTGTGTATACTAGTATATTTTAGACAACTCGGCTCTTTTAGGTTACGTTTAAGGCCTCAAAATACCCATCGTATTCTGCCCAACAGCAAGCAGTTTTCTGGAAAAGTAGTTTTCGTCGTTAAGTTTGCAAAAATCATAACTCCTTCGTTATAAACTCGTTTTAATCCATTCTTTCGCCTAAAGTTTCGTTTTTGAATGTATTTTCTAAATCTTTGGTCAAAACTTAGTCATCACTTACTGATTTTCCCACGAATTTAAAATAAGGACAGTAGGTATTTCAAAAGTTCCAAAAATCATTTCCAAGTCTCTAAACTAGTTCCATCCTCCACCAATCCACTTTCAAACACCACAAGACTAATCTAATCCTACCATACACCTTCTTAGGGTGTCATGGGTCCTAAAATATCATCAAACCACTAGGTCTAACAAGAGTTTCATATGTTTCCATTTTTAGGGCTTCAAAGTTAAAATATACAAAATGAAGTGGTACAAGTTGATACATGTGTAAGATCTTATAAGAAAATTATATGAACATAATAATAACTTGTAAAAATCATAAAAATGAGTTTGTATACTTACTTGGTGGTTTAGAGAGTTTAGATGATAAAAAGCTTACTAATCCTTGAGTTTTTATTTCAAAACTCTAACAAGGATGATTATACTAACTAGTTTATGAAATGATCTTGTAAAATTTTTCTTCCTTGCTCCTTGTCTAACCCAATTCGAACCAAACTCCAAAGAAAAGAGAGAAAAACTTAGCTAGTTTGCAAGAAAAGTGATTTTAGTGAAAAGGGTTTAAGAAAAGTTTAATATATACTTGGACAATTTGTTTGGTGAGCATTTAATAAGTTTGGTGAGGCATTTAAAACTTGATGACCAAGGGGGGGGGGGGCTTGGCCGGTTTTGGTGAGGGAAAAGGGGAGGGATGTTGGGTAGTTAGTTAGTAAAAATTAGTGTTAGTAATTAAGTATAGTTAGGTTAGGTTTAGGTTTAAAGTTTAATCGGGTACCGGGTTTGTTAAAAATAAGTTTTGTTGAAGTTATTCGGGACGTAATAAAGTTATAAAAGTTGTAAAAATAAGTCGGGTACAAGTACGGAGAGTTAGGGTGATTATCGTTCAATTTTGATGAAAACCGTCGTTATTAAGTTAAGCGTACGATACGTATTAGTTAAATTTCCAAAATACCGGGTAAATTAATATTATAGTTTTTATATTATAGAAATGAGTATAAAAACGTATTAGGTTCATAATCGGGAGTGTCGGACACGTTAGACACTTTTATAGTTCGCGTATTAGCGTTTATTGAAATAAACGTACGTAATTCGTTAATCGTACCAAAAGTAGTAATTTAGATATCCTACGAGTGGAATAGTATGCACGTGCCCTAATGATGACATGCAGACTATTTCTAGTCCGTATGAAGTGTCCCTGACAATAATGCATGAATTCGCTCCTGAACCAATACGGTTACGCGAATTTGAACACTCGTAAACTAACTTTACGATAACATGAATAATGCACATGAATAGTAGTTTTCTCCCGGAAATGAATAGTGTCATGTGAATAGTAAAATTTCTGAATATGTCTCGGAATGTCAAATTGACCTCAAAAACGATGAATAGTAAAACGATGAATAGTGATCGATGAATAGTAATCTGTGAATAGTAGAATATCGAAGTTTGGAAAAATGACCTGAAATTGTGGGTTGTGACACAATTATGCAAACTTTGTGTGTTTTTCATCTGTTTTTGGTATTTTTGCATTTGAGACATGTAAAACACTTTCCTGGGATATTTTCACTATTTTGATTCATTATTGAGTGTTTTTGGATGTTTTGGCAGCTCAGAAATGGTAAAAATGATGAGTATTTACACACTCATCAGAAAGGTAGTAAAATCTCAGGTTTTGAAGGAGTGGACGCAATTAGTTGCTAGCCAACTAACCCAATTAATCTAAAGATGCAATCAAAGTAAAATAACAAAAATGAAAATGAAACTATTATACTAATGTGGTGGAGACAATAATAAGGAAAGTTGTGTTTACTTAGATTTCATTACTCCCTAGATATCTTTTACAGGTTAATAGCTTGTTACAATTGCATGGATGACGGGTCATATTCCTTAATACTAGTCGTAGGGCCGTGTACAATATTCCCTAACTCTATAGGATCCTACTTCACTCCTATGTCGAGCCGTTAGAAGCTCCTAACATGGGATCATTAGAATTCTCCTACGCATTAAATACAACCAAAAATCGTAGTACACCTCCGATTATGTTTCTTAAGACGTTCAAGCAAGTTACCAATGGAAGTCTGCCAGTTTTCTTAAGCCTAACATCGAATACAATCATCCGTAACAATTATAAACAAACAATCAACCCATAATCAACATCTAGGTTTCACTACATCTAAGCAAACACAATGAAAATCTAGCCTAGCATGTTAAATAGAAGACAAGCGTAAGATATAATCAAACAACACATAGACATATTGAATGATTTGAAGGAATACTTATCCTTAATTAAACATGAAAGAATCAAGGGGTTGAAACCCATGAAAATGTGATAAAATTCGGACTAGGGTTTATTCCCTCAAAGTTGCACCCTAATGAATGAAATTTGGAAAACTATATATAGATTATACATCGTGACGGCGTCATGTGTTAGATTGTGACGCCGTCAACTCGCCGCCATAATAAAATCGTATTGCCTAGATCTATTTGTGACGCCGTCATGTGTAGAAATGCTCTGGGCCGTCACTGGTGTTTGGACCCTGACGGCCATGGGTGACGCCCTCAGGTCCTAGGCATAAAAACTCTCTGGATCGTCACGTGTATTTTCCACTTCCACCTCTTTTGTAACTCTTAACGCCATCATGTGGAGATTCTTGACACCGTCAGGTACTGTTCCAGCAAGGAAAATTTAGACTTTGCCGTTTTCATCACTTTTATGCTCCAAAAACGTCCAAAATGCTTCCTTTTCCAAAGTTCTCTCCAAAAGTACCTAAAATGACAAAAGGAACAATTTAGGGCAATATTTGATCAAATAATCTCGAATTCGGGCTTAAATGACCCCTTAAAAGCGGTACACTTTTCGCCTCATCAAATACCCTTACACTTGAGATTTGCTTGTCCTCAAGCAAATGAGCTTTTATTCTAATCAAAATACAAGTTATGGGTCATTTAACACTAATACAAAAGTAATTACAACAAATAATCGTTCCACTAAAAACCAAAGACAAGCACGGAGGTCATACACTAGCACATCACAAATAGTGTTTAGATACTCACATCTCTCGGGTGTAATAAAGTATATATCACAATAAGGAAATGAAAAACATCTCTCACTACCTGTCATAGCAAAATAGATTACCATAGGCTTGGGAAAGGATCAAACTTCCACCACTTGGCGTAAGCACCTAGGATAAACTATCAAAGAGGTCTTTTAAAGGGTTATAACGTTAGGTGTAGGGATATGGAAAACACGGTTTTGTTGGATAAAGGCAATATTTACTAGTGGCGAGTTAATAATCTTGGTTAATTACATGTATAATATGGCGTTGCTAAGCCAAGACTCGACTCCACTTAAGCTAATAAATCAAAAATAACAAAAACATAAAATAAACATAGAATGAAACGGGATGGTAGTCCGTTTTTTTTTTTTTTTTTTGCATACACTCTTACCCTACTATCCAAAATAATACATCATAGGGAATGTACATTCCCCTTACACTTGAATTTTTACATATGGGGGTAATATATGATGCTCTTCCCCATTATTCCATAACACAAGTACTTTACCCATGAGTCCCAATCGTCCCAAAACAATATGTACAAGATATGACTCGACTTAGCAACCATGCAATCAATTAGACAATTAACTAAGGGTTTAAACAAATAACAATAATGCACTAAAGATGAGTGCATACACAGAAGGCTAAGGCGATTTGGTTGCACATTTGGGTGGGTTGTAACAAATTCTTCCTTTAAGTAAGATTCTTAAAGTTAGAAACGAAAAGATAGGCTCGGAGGGGTGTACTAGGGGTTTCGTGTACTAAAAATGAGTACAACGCTAAGGTGTGGGAAAAATTAATTGACTTTGCTAGTCAAGTAATATGACTTAAATGGTCAAGTAATTATGATACGGGTTTAACACAAGGGTGATCCTAATGCCTCTTATCATGTAGTAGATCCTACTACACGAATGTAGTCTCACTAGCGGTTTCGGGATGCATCACTACCGCAAGTTCTAGAATCTAAATGCTACCAGTACACTCATAAGCACTAATAATGAATGCTTTTCCTATCAAATCTAAAGGCGAACCTCACATATTTGGGTGGAAAATTTTTCCGAATGGTACGGTTTTGTGCTAGTCATACAACTCCTATCCATGAGACGCTTGTTAAGGCTAAAGTTTCACTCCTAAATGTTTGTAAAAAAATTTAAATTTGGCGCTAAAATTACACTAACAAGTATTTGTCTTAGTTTTATTACACACCTACCATCAAACAAACAAACTCAAGTGCAATTGTATCCTATAAGGTATCATCATTTACCCTCCCCTTACACTTAGGATGAACATTGTCCCCAATGTTCAATTAAAGGATGTAAAAGTAAAATAGGTAAAAGAATGAAAACAAATACTCCCCTGATTCGTTCGATGTGGATAGTGTGTCAACAAGGTTAGATCTTCCTCCAAGAAAATGAACATTCAAAGCTTCCCTTCCAAAAATATAAATCATCTTCTTGTCATATATAACCTGTTAAACCTGAGAAAATAAACAAGGCAACCTCGTGTAAAATCGGCGGCAATCTATATATACTAACAA
This sequence comes from Artemisia argyi, assembly GCA_030686995.1. Classification (NCBI taxonomy): domain Eukaryota; kingdom Viridiplantae; phylum Streptophyta; class Magnoliopsida; order Asterales; family Asteraceae; genus Artemisia; species Artemisia argyi. The sequence goes on from CM060681.1 coordinate 171,893,459, forward strand.
ATCCTAGAAAGCAATTTAAGATATAATGCTTGTGGAATGAATGTTTGCAGATTTCCTGGAGTTTATAAAACTAAAGAATTAACAAAAACTTTAAGACTCCATTAGAAAAACAAAACTAGCAAAATTTTCAGAATTTTACACGTGACACCGTCAGGTGTTAATTCCTGACGCTGTCAGAAGTGACCTGTAGAAATCTTTACGTTAAGTTTCCGGAAAATTTCTGGAAAAACTTATGTCCTACTTCCTGGAAAATCCTGCAAAACATCATTATGACTCGATACAAGCATTTGACTCTAACAAATACTAATATACATGTTCATTTAATATTGTGGCGAATCAAGATCATTTTCGTTCTTAGAAACAAATTTGGGGTTTCCCCTTACACTTAGCTTTTGCAAAATACCTTTATATGAAGTTAAGACGAAGTTAAACGACAAAATAAAGCATTTTAACAATTTAGTTTGAAACATGATCTACAAACAATAAAAATAAAACACGCATACGAAAGCAAATAACATCAAACAATTAAAAATCACACAAAACATGGGTTGCCTCCCAAGAAGCGCTTTTCTTTATTTACGAGTCTTGTAGCTAGACTCAAGGTCATGGGTTATCCTATATATGTGAGCTCCTCGTTGAGGACATCTTTGGGATCAAACTTAGGTTTCAATTTCCTATCCGTTTTCTTGGTACGGTATGACCTCTCAAACACTTCTCCATCCGGATCATATAAAATCATCTTCATATGCCATGATCCGTCGCCTTCCTTAGGTGGCTTGTCCCAATTCCATTTACACTTATCCCCTTCCCTTTTCCACTTGTTCATCTCTAGGTTGATAGGCATTACGCTTAAGAACTCAATCATTTTCCTAAAGACTAGGGGATCCTCAAAAGGGTCTAGTTCCTCATCTCTAGCTATGAGTTGTTCCACCGAATGTGTTTTATCGATGAAATCTTTTTCTAGATAGAATGGGCGTTGAGGTCCTATAAAGTTTCTTTATATCCAAGGCCCATATCTAGATGGTCTCCTATTCATTTCTACCTAATATGGTGTCGGTTCGTCCTCACAATCGTAGCTATGCTTCTTAACATCATAAACTGACCAAGTCTCACCCTCTCCTACCGCTATCTTAGACTCCTTACAATCTATAATGGCACTAGCGATTGCTAAAAATCGTCTTCCTACTAACAACAGGCATGTAGTATCACTAACCATATCTAGGATGTGAAAATCCGCTAAAATAGTTAACTTTCCTACGTGAACAACTACATCCTTGATCATTCCGACCGGGTGGGCAATACTTCCATCCGCTAGACCAATTAGTACTTCTGTCTCCTCTAACTTTCCTAGCTTAAGAGTAGTGAAAAGGGATAAGGGAATCAATTTGAGGCTTGATCCTAGGCCGGCTAGTGTGTCGAAAGCTTCGGATTTTCCTATCTTACAAGGCAAAACAAATATACCCGGATCATCAAGCTTCTTAGGCAACTTGTTTTGAACGAAGGCGGTCCCATTTTTACCCAATTTAAATTTCTCATATTTTTCTAGGAGAGCACTATAGTAGGGAGCACGGGCTAAGACATCAATAACGGGGCATTCAAGGTGGAGCTCCTTGAATTCATCATCAAGGTCTTGTGTAGGAGGTGTTTCAACTATGTTATTGACCGGTTTGATATCGGATGCTTTATTCAATTGGTCCTTTTGAAGAATTTGGGTTTGCTTGAAACACGTGCTCATTGCTTTGACTGAATAGTATTATGGACAAGAAGTAGGTGACGAAACCGATGATATGGCATTAACGTTTAGTTTCGGGTGCTTGACCGTGTCGCTTGGGAGTGCTCCCATTTCTCGGTCATTGAGAACTTTCAACAATGTGTCGATTTTGGTGGTCATCTCGCTTTGCTTTTGTTTGAAATCGGCTTCAAACTTAGATATGCGAGCTTCTTGAGATGCCATAAACTTGGACATCAATCCTTCAAGATTATTGGTACTACCATAGTTATTGGCCGGAAGGATTGTTGTTGAAAGTACGGTTAGAGGGTGGACCGTTTGGTTGGTAACGATTAGGTGGATTGGAAGAAATGTTTTGGGGCATGTTTTGGTTTTGTTTCCACCTAAGGTTCAGGTGATTTTTCCAAGAAGGATTGAAGGAATCACCGTAAGGGTTTGGCTCAGGTTTGAAAGTGTACCACTTGTCTCTCGCTTCGTCGGTACGCGAGGATGCGTAATCTGCAAAAGCTTGTCCGGGGAGTTCTACGCAATCACGAGTGTCATGAGGACCACTACATAATTCGCATGAAGAAGTGATTTTGTTCACTTGGCTTGAAGGCTTAGGAGCTTCGTAAGATTTCATGAGAAACTTGACTTGGTCCTCAAGTTCCATGATCCTACGGTCAGGAGTGCTAGAATTGTTCGAAGGCAAAGATATTGCCTTGACCGTTTTGTTCAAATCACGGGGATCATTCCAACTTTCGTTGTCATAGAGAGCAAGATCTTCTATGAGTTCCCATGATTCTTCCACACTTAGATCACGTAGCTTCCACCGGCCGATTGGTCAATGGTACGCCTTGTGGAGAGATCGATATGGTCATAGAAGATTTGGACTTGGAGCCAAAGATCTATGCCATGATGAGGGACTTTTTGGAGTAAGTCCTTGAAACGAGTCCATGATTCATATAGAGTTTCACCTTGACGTTGTTGGAACATCAAGATATCATTTCTAAGCATATTAGTTCTCCCCGGTGGGAAAAATTGAGCAAGGAAACGAGTGGTGAGATCATCCCATGAGGTGATGGATCCCGCGGGTAAACATTCAAGCCATTGACTAGCTTGATCACGTAGAGAGAATTGGAATAGGCGTAATCGGGTCGACTCTCTAGTTGCAACATCAAGGTATATGGAATCTTCGATTTTAAGGAAATCCTTGAGATGTTGATTAGGATCTTCGGAACGAAGTCCATGGAATGCACATCCGCTTTGCACCAACCGGATGGTGTCGGATCGCAAGGGGGACACATTGGCTCCTTGAGTGAGCTCAATAGTGTTTCGATAGCCTTGGTGGCTAGGACGGGAATACTCTCCTAAAGTTCGGGGCCTAGGAGGTGGGTTTGCTAGTGGTGGGTTTTGTGGGTGGTTTTGTTGTGGTGGGTTGATGGGTTCAAAGATGTTACCACCTTCCATGATGTCGGATGGTAAAGGTTACGAACAAAGACACGAAGAAATAAGATAGACTAAAGAAAACCTAAAAATAAAAATAAAATCATACTATAAAGGAATCTAGCAAGTAGACCTAATAAAAAGAAATCCTAACCTAGACAATAACTATTTCCCCGGGCTGCGGCGCCAAAAACTTGATATGTGGGGATCGCACCCTCGCAACAGGTTTTACCTCTCAAGGGATCTCGAGAAGCTTACAACCCCCACTAGGCAGTGTACCTGATCGTTGTAGTATAGTATAGTGACAAGTACCGGGGGATTGGTCGTTCAACTCAGGAATAGTGTCGTTAGGATTAGAAAGCCTACTGAACTAGGTCTAGAGGTGAGGGATGATTCTTTTTGTATTTTTATATTTTATGGAAAGCAAGTAAAATCTCGGGTTTTGAAGGAGTGGGCGGAATTAGTTGCTAGCCAACTAACCCAATTAATCTAAAGATGCAATCAAAATAAAATAACAAAAATGAAAATGAAACTATTATACTAATGTGGTGGAGACAATAATGAGGAAAGTTGTGTTTACTTAGATTTCATTACTCCCTAGATATCTTTTACAGGTTAATAGCTTGTTACAATTGCATGGATGATGGGTCGTATTCCTTAATACTAGTCGTAGGGTCGTGTACAATATTCCCTAACTCTATAGGATCCTACTTCACTCCTATGTCGAGCCGTTAGAAGCTCCTAACATGGGATCATTAGAATTCTCCAACGCATTAAATACAACAAAAAATCGTAGTACACCTCCGATCATATTTCTTAAGACGTTCAAGCAAGTTACCAATGGAAGTCTGCCAGTTTTCTTAAGCCTAACATCGAATACAATCATCTGTAACAATTATAAACAAACAATCAACCCGTAATCAACATCTAGGTTTCACTACATCTAAGGAAACACAATGAAAATCTAGCCTAGCATGTTAAATAGAAGACAAGCGTAAGATATAATCAAACAACACCTAGACATATTGAATGATTTGAAGGAATACTTATCTTTAATTGAACATGAAAGAATCAAGGGGTTAAAACCCTTGAAAAAGTGATAAAATTCAGACTAGGGTTTATTCCCTCAAAGTTGCACCCTAATGAATGAAATTTGGAAAACTATATATAGATTATACATCGTGACGGTGTCATGTGTTAGATTGAGACGCCGTCAACTCGCCGCCATAATAAAATCGTATTGCCTAGATCTATTTGTGATGCCGTCAAGTGTAGAACTGCTCTGGGCCGTCACTAGTGTTTGGACCCTGACGGCCTTGGGTGACGCCGTCAGGTCCTAGGCTTGAAAACTCTCTGGATCGTCACGTGTATTTTCCACGCCCACCTCTTTTGTAACTCTTGACGCTGTCATGTGGAAAGTCTTGACGCCGTCAGGTACTGTTCTAGCAAGGAAAATTGAGACTTTGCCGTTTTCTTCACTTTTATGCTCCAAAAACGTCCAAAATGCTTCCTTTTCCAGATTTCTCTCCAAAAGTACCTAAAATGACAAAAGGAACGATTTAGGGAAATATTTGATAAAATAATCTCGAATTCGGGCTTAAATGACCCCTTAAAAGCGATACACTTTTCGCCTCATCATTGTCACTATATTATACTACAACGATCAGGTACACTACCTGGCAGGGATTGCTAGCTTCTCAAGATCCCTTGAGAGGTAAAACCTGTTGCGAGGGCGCAATCCCACGTATCACTTTTTGTAAAGATTGCCAAAAAGTTAGACGTGAAACGGCTGTCTCGGTCTGAGATAATTGATACATGGGAATCGCACCAGGCTTTACCTCTCAAGGGATCTTGAGAAGCTTACAACCCCCACCAGGCAGTGTACCTGATCGTTGTAGTATAGTATAGTGACAAGTACCGGGGGATTGATCGTTCAGCTAGGAATAGTGTCGCTAGGATTAGAAAACCTAAATACTAGTTCTAAAGATGAGGGATGATTATTTTTGTATTTTTATATTTTTTTGAAAGCAAGTAAAAATCTCGGGTTTGAAGGATTTGGGCGGAATTAGTTGCTAGTCAACTAACCCAATATTAAAGATGCAATCAAAATAAAATACTAAAAATGAAAATAAACTAAATTAACTAAGGTTGTGAGCAATAAGTGGAGAAAATGTGTTTACTTAGATTTCACTACTCCCTAGATATCTTTTACACGTTAATTACTTGTTATAGTTGCGTGGATGACGGATTGTATTCCTTAATACCATTCATGGGGTGGCGCACTTAATTCCCCAATCCTATGAGTGCCTACTTCACTCCTATGTCGAGCCGGCTAAGAAGCTCTTAACATCGGATCATTAGAATTTACTCATGCATTAAATACAACCAATAAAACCTAGTGCACGTCAGTTCATGTTTCCTAAGACGTTCAAGCATGTTACCATTTGGAAGTCTGCCAGTTTTCTTAAGCCTAACATCGAATTCATTCACCCAATACAACCATAAACAAGTAATCAACACATAATTAACATCTAGGTTTCATTAGATCCAAGTAAACACAAGATAGATCTAGCCTAGCATGATGGAATTAAGACAAGAACAAGATATAGACAACCAACACATAGACATATTGATTGAATTAAAAGAATACTTATCTCAATTACACATGAAAGGGATCAAGGGCTTAGAACGTACCAAGATCGTACTTAGGGTTTCTCCAAAACTTCTCTTTTATAATGTGAAAATTAGAAAACTATATATAGGAAATAGGGTCTGATGGCGTCAAGACAAAATTTGCGACGCCGTCATCTCGCCGCCAAAATACTTCTCGGACTGCCTTGATCTACTTTTGACGCCGTCATGTGTTAGCAATTTCCAGGCCGTCATGCATTTTACTCTTGACGCCCTACCTTGTGACGCCGTCAATTCTGTACTGGGTCGTCATGGAAATTACTCTTGACGCCGTCAGAAATTCCTTCTTGACGCCGTCACCTACTGTTCCCAGCAAGGAAAATTAAGACTTTGGCGTTTTATTCACTTTTATGCTCCAAAAACGTCCGAATTGCTTCCTTTTCCAGATTTCTCTCCCAAAGTACCTAAAATCACAAAACGAACGATTTAGGGCAATATTTGATCAAATAAATTCAATTCCGGGCTTAAATGACCCCCTAAAAGTGGTTCATTTTTCGCCTCATCATATACCCTTACACTTGAGATTTGTTTGTCCTCAAGCAAATGCGCTTTTATTCTAATCAAAATACAAGTTAGGGGTCATTTAACACTAATATAAAAGTAATTACAACAAATAATCGTTCCACTAAAGACCAATAGACAAGCACGGAGGTCATACACTAGCACCTCACAAATAGTGTTTAGATACTCACATCTCTCGGGTGTAATAAAGTGTAAATTACAATATGGAAACGGAAGATATCTCTCACTACCTGTCATAGCAAAATAGATTACCATAGGCTTGGGAAAGGATCAAACCTCTACCACATGGCGTAAGCACCTAGGATAAACTATCAAAGATGTCTTTTAAAAGGGTTGTAACGTTAGGTGTAGGGATATGAAATACACGGTTTTGTTGGATAAAGGAAGTTTTACTGGTGGCGAGCTAACAATCTTGGTTAATTACATGTACAATATGGCGTTGCTAAGCCAAGACTAGACTCGACTTAAGCTAATAAATGAAAAATAACAAAAACATAAAATGAACATAGAATAAAAAGGGATGGTAGTCCGTATGTTTTTTCTCTTTTCTTTTTCTATTTTTTTTCTTTCTTTTTCTTGTTTTTTCGATTTTTTTTTTTTTTTTTTTTTTTTTTTTTTTTTTTTTTTTTTTTTGCATACACTCTTACCCTACCATCCAAAATAATACATCATAGGGAATGAACATTCCCCTTACACTTGAATCTTTACATACTTTACAATAACTAATCTAATGATTCGAATTAAGAAAATCAAAACACTTGGAGCACTTTTAAGATTAACGCACATACGGGGGTAATATATGATGTTCTTCCCCATTACTCCATAAAATAAGTACTTTACCCATGAGTCCCAATCGTCCCAAAACAATATGTACAAGGATATGACTCGACTTAGCAACCATGTAATCAATTAGATAGTTAACTTAGGGTTTAACAAATAACAATAATGCACTAAAGATGAGTGCATACACGGAAGGCTAAGGCGATTTGGGTGTACATTTAAGTGGGTGTAACAAATTCTTCCTTTAAGTAAGATGCTTAAAGTTAGAAATGAAAAGATAGGCTCGGAGGGGTGTACTAGGGGTTTCGTGTACTAAAAATGAGTACAACGCTAAGGTTTGGGAAAAATTAGTTGACTTAACTAGCCAAGTAATATGACATAAATGGTCAAGTAATTATGATACGGGTTTAACACAAGGGTAATCCTAATGCCTCTTATCATGTAGTAAATCCTACTACACGAATGTAGTCTCACTAGCGGTCTCGGGATGCATCACTAACGCAAGTTCTAGAATCTAAATGCTACCGGTACACTCATAAGCACTAATAGTAAATGCTTTTCCTATCAAATCTAAAGGCGAACCTCACATATTTGGGTGGAAAATTTTTCTGAATATACGGTTTTGTGCTAGTCATACAATCTCCTATCCATGAGACGCTTGCTATGGCTAAAGTTTCACTCCTAAATGTTGTAAAAGATTTTAAATTTGGCGCTAAAATTACACTAACAAGTATTTCTCATAGTTTTATTACACATCTACCATTAAACAAAACAAACTCAAGCGAAAGTGTACATGTAAGGTATCATCATTTTACCCTCCCCTTACACTTAAGATGAACATTGTCCCCAATGTTCAAGTAAAGAATGTAAAAGTGAAAAAGTAAAAAGAATGAAATCAAATACTCCCCTGATTCGCTCGGTATGGATAATAAGATGACCAGGTTAAATCTTCCTCCAAGAAAATGAACAATCAAAGCTTCCCTTCCAGAATATAAATCATCTTCTTGTCATACATAACCTATGAATCCTGAGAAAATAGACAAGACAACCTTGCATAAAATCGGCGGCATCCTATATAAGTTACTTAATCCTAGAAAACAAAGTAAGTAATAATGCTTGTGGAATGAAGTTTGCAGATTTCCTGGAGATTATAAAACTTAATAATTCACAAAAACCATAAGACTCCGTTAGAAAAACAAAACCGGTAAAATTTCCAGATTTTTACACGTGACGCCGTCAAGAGTTAACTCTTGACGCCGTCAGAAGTGACCTGCAGAAATTCTTATGTTAAGTTTCCGGAAAATTTCTGGAAAAACTTGGTCCTACTTCCTGGAAAATCCTGCAAAACTTCATTATGACTCAATACAAGCATTTGACTCTAACAAATACGAATACACATGTTCATTTAATATTGTGGAGAATCATGATCGGTTTGTTTCTTAAAAATATATTTGGGGTTTCCCCTTACACTTATCTTTTGCAAAAATACTTTTAGGTGGAGTTAAGACTAGGCCAAAACAACAAAGTAAAGTATTTCCACTATTTAATTGAGAAAACATGATCTACCAACAATAAAAATAAAGCATGCATACGGAAGCAAATAACAAACAAACAAAATAAAATCACACAAAACATGGGTTGCCTTCCAAGAAGCGCTTTTCTTTATTTACGAATCTTGTAGCTAGACTCAAGGTCATGGGTTACTACGTGACCTCATCGTTGGTTCTACTCTCTAGGTCGTCTTTTAAACCAGTTTTGTATTCTGGACCTAGTTTCAAGCATTCTTTGTAGAAACCAAGCATCCTATTATTTAAATACTCGACTCCTCTACGTCTATCCTCCTCATTCCTATAATAAGCCGCTTGCTTATGTTCTTTTTCTATATTAGAGAGGAGGCGGTATTGCTCAATTTTGTAGGGCATTTGATAGGCAACCTCATCATTTTCTTCCTTAAATCTAACTATCCCTAGAGTCGGGTCATAACTCATCCTAGTGGCCTCAACAAATGGTTTTCCAAGTATTATTTGGCTTAGGAAAGCATCTATCACCGGACGAGTGTCTTCTACTATCATAAAATCGATCTCATAAGTGAGATTGCCTATAATCACATGCAATCCCTTTACTCTTCCTGCAAAATTACTTATCAGATTCTTATTGGGCATCATCCTAAAATCAAGTTGTTTCTTCATCACCCAATTGCAATAAGTCCTAGTCATGATGTTAACAGGAGATCTAGGATCGATGTAAGCTTTCCATATATGCATGTGCCCAATATTGCATGGTATGTTTATGTTAGAGGGGTCTCCCATTTTGATAAGGGGTGTGCCAAGAATATATGGTCTCTCGGGACTATCGAATAAATCCTTATGGTATTCCCGTTCTTCCTTGGTAGGCAACTTATCAAAGTACTTTTCTATAGGCTCTACCTCCTCTAATTCCTCTTCCGTTTTAACCTCAACTTCCCTACTTTCATCCCTAGTCTTGGTTTCTACTCCAACTTCATCCTTGTCACTTTCCTCTATTCCCTTATCTATCGGCCTAATGGTGACAACATTGACAAAGTGGACATGTTTGGATGATGAGGGGTCCTTAATTTGGATTCCGTTATTGGTATCCCTAGTGTCCTTCCTAGGTGTGGTTAACGCTTGGTTGTTGAGGGCTTTCAACAAGTTGTCAATCTTGTTGGTCATCTCCATTTGTTGTTGGTTGAATTCGGTTTCAAACCTAGCTATGCGAGCTTCTTGAGATGCCATGAACTTAGACATCAATCCTTCAAGATTGTTGGTACTACCATAGTTGTTAGAAGGATTGTTGTTGAAAGTACGGTTGGAGGGTGGACCGTTTGGTTGGTAACGATTAGGCGGATTGGAAGAATTGGGTTGATTTTGTTTCCACCTAAGGTTTGGGTGATTTTTCCAAGAGGGGTTGTATGAATCACCGTAAGGGTTTGGCTCGGTCTTGAAAGTGTACCACTTATCTCCCGCTTCGTCGGTACGCGTGGATGCGTAGTCCGCAAAAGCTGTTCCGGGGAGTTCCACACAATCACGAGTGTCGTGGGGACCACTACATAATTCGCATGAAGAAGTGATTTTGTTCACTTGGCTTGAAGGCTTAGGAGCTTCGTAAGATTTCATGAGAAACTTGACTCGACCTTCAAGTTCCATGATCCTACGGTCGGGAGTGCTAGAATTGTTCGAAGGAAAAGATATTGCCTTGACCGTTTTGTTCAAATCACGGGGATCATTCCAACTTTCGTTGTCATAGAGAGCAAGATCTTCTATGAGTTCCCATGATTGTTCCGCACTTAGATCACGTAGCTTACCACCGGCCGATTGGTCAATGGCTCGCCTCGTGGAGAGATCGATATGGTCATAAAAGATTTGGACTTGGAGCCAAAGATCTATGCCATGATGAGGGACTTTTTGGAGTAAGTCCTTGAAATGAGTCCATGCTTCATAAAGAGATTCATTTTGACGTTGTTGGAACATCAAGATGTCATTTCTAAGCTTAGTAGTTCTCCCCGGTGGGAAAAATTGAGCAAGGAAACGAGTAGTGAGATCATCCCATGTGGTGATGGATCCCGCGGGTAAACGTTCAAGCCATTGACTAGCTTGATCCCGTAGAGAGAATTGGAATAGGCGTAATCAGGTCGTCTCTCTAGTTTCAACATCTAGGTCTATGGAATCTACGATTTTTAGGAAGTCCTTAAGATGTTGGTTTGGATCTTCGGAACGAAGTCCATGGAATGCACAACCGCTTTGCACCAACCGGATGGTGTCGGATCGCAATGGAGTCACATTGGCTCCGGTGAGCTCAATGGTGTTTCGGTAGCCTTGGTGGCTGGGTCGGGAGTATTCTCCTAAGGTTCGGGGCCTAGGAGGTTCTAGTAGTGGGTTTTGTTGTGCTGGGATGACGGGTTCAAAGATGTTCCCGTTGTCCATGATGTCGGGTGGTGAAAAGTTACGAACAAAAACACAAAGAATTAAGATAGACTAAAGAAAACCTAAAAATAAAAATAAAATCTTAATAGAAAGGAATCTAGCAAGTAGACCTAATAAAAAGAGATTCTAACCTAGACAATAACTATTTCCCCGGGCTGCGGCGCCAAAAACTTAATACGTGGGAATCGCACCAGGCTTTACCTCTCAAGGGATCTTGAGAAGCTTACAACCCCTACCAGGAAGTGTACCTGATCGTTGTAGTATAGTATAGTGACAAGTACCGGGGGATTGATCGTTCAGCTAGGAATAGTGTCGCTAGGATTAGAAAACCTAAATACTAGTTCTAAAGATGAGGGATGATTATTTTTGTATTTTTATATTTTTTTGAAAGCAAGTAAAAATCTCGGGTTTGAAGGATTTGGGCGGAAGTAGTTGCTAGTCAACTAACCCAATACTAAAGATGCAATCAAAATAAAATACTAAAAATGAAAATAAACTAAATTAACTAAGGTTGTGAGCAATAAGTGGAGAAAATGTGTTTAATTAGATTTCACTACTCCCTAGATATCTTTTACACGTTAATTACTTGTTATAGTTGCGTGGATGACGGATTGTATTCCTTAATACCATTCATGGGGTGGCGCACTTAATTCCCCAATCCTATGAGTGCCTACTTCACTCCTATGTCGAGCCGGCTAAGAAGCTCCTAACATGGGATCATTAGAATTTACTCATGCATTAAATACAACCAATAAAACCTAGTGCACGTCAGTTCATGTTTCCTAAGACGTTCAAGCATGTTACCATTTGGAAGTCTGCCAGTTTTCTTAATCCTAACATCGAATTCATTCACCCAATACAACCATAAACAAGTAATCAACACATAATTAACATCTAGGTTTCATTAGATCCAAGCAAACACAAGATAGATCTAGCCTAGCATGATGGAATTAAGACAAGAACAAGATATAGACAACCAACACATAGACATATTGATTGAATTAAAAGAATACTTATCTCAATTACACATGAAAGGGATCAAGGGCTTAGAACCCTTGAAAAACCTGTAAAATTCGTACCAAGTTCGTACTTAGGGTTTCTCCAAAACTTCTCTTTTATAATGTGAAAATTAGAAAACTATATATAGGAAATAGGGTCTAACGGCGTCAAGACAAAATGTGTGACACCGTCATCTCGCCGCCAAAATACTTCTCGGACTGTCTTGATCTACTTTTGACGCCGTCATGTTATAGCATTTTCCAGGCCGTCATGCATTTTACTCTTGACGCCCTACCTTGTGACGCCGTCAATTCTGTACTGGGTCGTCATGGAAATTACTCTTGACGCCGTCAGAAATTCCTTCTTGACGCCGTCACCTACTGTTCCCAGCAAGGAAAATTAAGACTTTGGCGTTTTATTCACTTTTATGCTCCAAAAACGTCTGAATTACTTCCTTTTCCAGATTTCTCTCCCAAAGTACCTAAAATCACAAAAGGAACGATTTAGGGCAATATTTGATCCAATAAATTCAATTTCGGGCTTAAATGACCCCCTAAAAGTGGTTCATTTTTCGCCTCATCAATAATAGAAATCGGCACTCCATGCCGTGAAATTATCTCTTTCAAGTATAAACGTGCAAGAATGTCCATATCATCAGTCTCTTTGATTGGCAAGAAGTGTGCTGATTTCGTGAGACGATCGACAATGACCCATATCGTGTCAAATCCACTCGATGTCTTGGGTAATTTCGTAATGAAGTCCATTGTAATTCTCTCCCATTTCCACATTGGTAGCTCTGGTTGAATTAAAAGACCGGATGGCCTTTGATGCTCAGCTTTTACTCTTGAGCAGGTCAAACATTTACCGACATACTCTGTAATGTCAACTTTCATATTTGGCCACCAATACAACTTCTTAAGATCATGGTACATTTTGTCTGAGCCGGGATGAATGGAATATTTAGACTTATGAGACTCATGCATGATGAGGTCTTGTATTCCTCCATACAATGGAATCCAACTTCTGTCTTTGAAACACAGCCTTCCATCTGGTTTCTTGACAAATCCATTCGTGCTTTCTGGCATGCCGTAAATCTTCTCGTGCGGTCTATTCTCATCTTTAAGGGCCTCAGCTTGAACTTCAAGAATTTGAGACGGAAGTGGTGATCTGATTGTCATTCCCAATGATCTGACTCTGAGGGGTCTAAGTCATTCCTTTCGACTTAAGGCATCTGCTACGACATTTGCCTTCCCAGGGTGATAACGAATTTCACAATCATAATCACTTAATAACTCTAGCCATCGGCGTTGCCTCATATTCAACTCCTTTTGATCTAAAATGTGTTGAAGACTTTTGTGATCGGTGAAGACCGTACACTTGGTTCCATATAGGTAGTGTCTCCATATCTTGAGAGCGAATACTACCGCTCCTAGTTCTAGATCATGAGTGGTGTAGTTTTCCTCATGAGGTTTAAGTTGTCTAGAAGCGTAAGCGATTACTTTAAGTCTTTGCATCAATACGGCACCCATACCTTGGATTGATGCATCGCAATATACCACGAAATCTTCACTTCCTTCGGGTAATGCTAATATCGGTGCTTCACAAAGCTTCTGCTTCAAAAAATGAAAAACCGATTCCTGCTCTTCTCCCCAGCTAAACTTCTTCTTCTTCTGTGTTAACTCAGTCAAAGGCTTAGAAATCCTTGAAAAGCCTTCAATAAATCTCCGATAGTATCCGGCAAGACCTAAATATTGGCGTATCTCGGTAGGATTCGTAGGGGACGCCCAATTTTTAACAGCTTCGATCTTGGCGGGATCAACATGAATACCTTTACTGTCAATAACATGCCCAAGAAATTGTACCTTCTCGATCCAAAAATCACACTTTGAGAATTTGGCGTACAATTTCTCTTCTCTGAGCAGTATCAGTATAGTCCTTAAGTGTTCTGCGTGCTCTTCCTTACTACGTGAATAGATAAGGATATCATCGATAAATACAATCACAAACTTATCCAAATAGAGTTTGCACACTCGGTTCATTAAATCCATAAATACAGAGGGTGCATTTGTTAGACAGAATGGCATTACTTCGAATTCGTAGTGGCCGTATCTCGTTCTGAAAGCCGTCTTAGGGATATCTTCTTCCCTAACTCTCAGTTGGTGATAACCTGACCTTAAATCAATCTTCGAGTAAACACTCGATCCTTGCAGTTGATCAAACGGATCGTCAATCCTTGGCAACGGATATCGATTCTTCACCGTAAGTTTGTTCAACTCACGATAATCGATACACATCCGGAAAGTTCCATCCTTCTTCTTTACAAACAACACTGGTGCTCCCCATGGTGACGAACTTGGGCGAATAAATCCTTTATCTAACAACTCCTGCAATTGCTCAGATAATTCCTTCATTTTCGACGGTGCTAGCCTATAAGGTGCTCGTGCTACGGGTGCTGCTCCTGGCACCAAGTCAATTTGAAATTCCACTTGGCGTGCTGGCGGAAGGCTAGGCAAGTCCTCAGGAAATACCTCAGGAAAGTCCTTGAATACTGGCACATCCTCAAGTCGCTTCCCCTCCGACTTTTTCTCGGTGACTTGAGCCAAAAAGGCTTGACATCCTCGTTCGATGTACTTCACTACTTTGACGCAAGAAATGATGCTTAGACGTGTTTCACTTCGCTCACCGTGAACAATTAGGGGTTCGTCTTGAAGAGGGATGTAAACGACTTTCTCGTCACAAATGATTTTAGCGCGGTTCTTGGATAGCCAATCCATTCCTATGACGACATCGAAACTACCAAGTCTAATGGGCATAAGGTCTATGACGAAGGGTGTGTTTAGTAGGCGTAGGGTGCAACCCGAGAGTATGGTGTTAGTGCTCACTAGCTTTGCATCAGCTAGTTCAATTTCGTATGTGGCGTCTAGTTTAGTTGGTGAAATATTAAGTAGAGGTGCAATAGAAATAGATACGAAATTTTGATCGGCTCCGGAATCAAATAAAACTTTAACGAGGCGGTTGTTAAGAAGGAACGTACTCGTGACTACGTTCGGATCTTGCTGAGTGTTTCCTTCTCCCAGCACGTACACTCTTCCTCGTGCATTGTTGTCCTTGTTTGGGCACTGACGCCTGTAGTGTCCTTTCTCTCCACAAGCATGGCATACCACAGCCACGGGTTGCAAGTTAGCTCCTGTAGCCTTTCAATCTTGTGTCTTATGACCGGTCCTTGAACATTTTCCACACATAGCATAACAGAGTCCAGTGTGGTGCAGTTTACACTTGTTACAGAACGGGGCAGGTCCAGCATACCCAGCATTCTTAACTGGTGCGGCGACATAAGCTCTGGCAGCTTCCTGTCGTCGGTTTTGTTGGTTGTGGTGGGTTTTTCTGTCATGGTGATAGTTACGGTTGGGGTTACGGTTGTTGTTGTTGTTTGTCTTTCGATCATCAAATTTCCACTTGTGATCATTGTTTCTTTGATCAGAGTTACGCTTAATCTCCCGGTCTAGCACTCTTTGGGCAATAGTCATTGCTTCTTCCAAAGATTGAGGATTTGACGAGGTGACGTTTCCCTCAATGCTCCTAGGTAGTCCCTCAATGTACCTTTCCAACAACTTTTCCAAATCGGGAACCTTCGAAGGGAAAAGTGTGGCAAGCTCCTGAAACTCCTATCATAAGCCCTGAGATCATTCCCTTTCACGACCAATAGATGAAACTCATCTTCTAGTTTCTTGATTTCCCCTCTTTGACAGAACTTCTTCAACATCTTTTCCTTGAAGTCAGCCCAAGGTGATCTGATAGGCTTCCTCCACACCTATCTTCTGAGCAGTTGCGTTCCACCAAGACAACGCGTCTTCCAGCAACGTCCCAGTAGCAAACGAGACTCTGTTTTCAGCGGCACAACCGCTCCTCACAAACACAGTCTCAGTTAGCTCAAATCATCGAGCAAGTTCTGTTACTCCTTCAGTACCTTTGAAATGAGATGACTTACAAGCTATGAAGTCCTTATAGGTACACTTTCGAGTCGCAGAGGACTCGCTTTCTGCAGTGGGTCGGTTGTTGCTACTTGATCGCGCCATTGCGGCAGCTTGCTCTTCCAAAGCTGTAGCAACACTGTCGGCAACCAATTTCTTGATAGCAACTTGAGTCATAGTGGGTGATGCGGTTTTTCTAGGGGCCATATCTCTATAAAATCGCAAGTGTATAAGTAAGAATCCCAAACATCGATCAATAATAAGAGAAATAATGTAACCAAGCTCATAATAGTCGAGATCATCACAAAACACATCACAATCACACCATGAATACATACATCAACATAAACCATATCATCAATAAATAACCATCACGACATGTAACAACACACATGGAAATTATAATGAATCTCAATATGGGAGCATAACATAAGATCAAACAACCAAAACATCATAAATCAATATCAGTACAGTACAATCATAACCAACACAAAGTTTTAATAATTTGAATTCATTGTTACAAAACAACAAGATACAACATTATTAATGTCGCGTAGGGCAAGTTAAGATGTCTCTAAATGTAATGATACGTCATAGATCTATGAAGCTCCAGGTGCGCCTCCTGATCTCCTCTCCAGCTCTCGAACAATCCTGATGAGCTCCAACATCTCTAGATCTCTAGCTCTCTCTCTGGCCTAGACCTCCTCAAGCGTGACTAACAGAGTGTGGATAGTAGCACTAGATGCTGCCAGCTCCTGGGTCTGATGTTCCAACATCTACTGTGTGATGACCGCAATCTCTCTCAGATCCTCCATCTCGTGTCTCTGCACGTCGAGTCTATGACCGAACTCAATAATGGTGGCCTGCGCCTCCTCGATCTCAGTACCCATCATCTCAAACACTGTCTCCAGAGCTGTCCTATGTACAACGAGGTTCTCAACCTCCTCCTGCATGATCTCAATCCTCTCCAGGGATATGTCCTCTATAACACTCAACAGATCATCATGGCGATCCTCATGTCTAACCAATCTAGCAGCCAGTAAAGGGATGGTATGGTGTATCAGCTCCCCAGTGACCGGTAACACTGCTAAGGAGCTCTCTCCAAGCTCAACAGCCCTAGGTGATCCCTCAATAAACCTCCAGCGGCGAACGCACTCTAACAGGAACGACCATCGACGGGCATCAACCATCCTATGAATGCTAGGTGAAGTAGTGGTCTCAGTAGGAACAGATGAAGGTGACGGAATAGGTGATGAAGCAGGTGATGGGGTCGGTACAGTAGTAGTCTAAGAGTAAAAGACCATAGGTGGTGGCATGGGTGGCAAAACCTCATAAGAGTGGGGTGCGGTGTAAATAGGCAGCATGTAAGGATGTGGCTCAGGTAATGGAACAGTAGAAGTAGGCAAAGAACAGACTCGTTTCTGAGCCGTGCACTTGCGAGTGAAGCTATCATCATGGTATCGGAACAACTCTCCAAAAGGCTCAGGCTCAAAAGGCTCAAGGGTCCTCACTCGCTTGCATCGACAAGTCGGTGCAGGTGGGGATGGTGGTGGAATAGATGCAGCAGTGTCAGAAGTATCTGAGTCAGAAGACTCGTCATCAACATTTGAATCGGAATGGTGACTAGCAGGTGGTGTAGGACGGTCATCAGCCGCAAGAAACTGCTGAGACGTGAGATACTGATCATACAGGTACTAATCATGTGTCATAGGTCCACAGACAGGACGGAAAAGTGGCTGCACAACAAAAAGAATCAACGGGTGTCGAAGCAACCTCACCCTCCTCGAAGGGCTCAGTCTCTACAGATGTGTTCCCAAACGAAACAGTAGATGGAATGACAGGTGATACTGGTAAGGTGTCATGGGTATCAGGGGAGTCACGGGTGTCTCTGGTGTCGTGGGTGTCATAGTCAGATAGGTCATAATCTAAAACATTCAAGGACATTGTGCTACAATTGAATCTCATAAACTAGTCATATATTCTTAACCAACTGCACTTCCATGTGGTTGAACATCTTCATCAACAATATTATCATGTTGTAAATTGCTACTATCATGTACTTCACGGTGATCATATAACAATAAAAGGTCATCGCTTAAGTGTAGCACCCTGAAAATTTGGGATGCAGCGGAAGTCTAATAGGGGTCATTACAGTTTAGAACACAGTAATACTTATAGAAAACAATTCAAAAGATAGTTAATATCATTCCATGAAAACTCAAAGTAGTCAGAGTTACAAACATTTTCCCAAATGTTAATTGTTTCACAAAAGCGATGTTGAGTTTGAAAAGAATGATACAATTATTGAAATAAAAGGGAGGTCATGTGTGCCCTTTTTGCCAGCTCCGTGCCATCATGCCGTTAGTTTCCTGAGATAAACATGCTAAAAAGTCAACACAACGGTCGAGTAAATCCATAGTAGTTTAAATTAGTAATAGTGTGAACACAAGTCAAATATTTTGAAATAAACAAGCCAAGATAGATCGGTCTTGACTAAATTGGTGTCATGTTGCTCCTAAGCCTCACGAAGCTCAAGCCTTAACATCGTATCGAAATATCATAAAGATAAAAATCACCTACACCACGGGGGATGTAGATAACAAAGGGGCCCTCGGTGATGGAAATGTACTAGGTTTCCATGGTACTTCGAATATAGCACACCTCCTGCCAAATGATCACTTTGACAGAGATGGGCTGCTGTTCCAATAGATCTATTAGCTATATTCGCGCTCACTCGCAAGTGATTAAGGTTCATGATAAGAGGGACTTGTAGTACGGGAGTCAACTTAGGCAATATCATATAGTAATAGCATACTGAAAAATACTTGTGTTCGATTTATAGCATGTATCTCCCCACGGGGTTTAGAAACAATTAAAATGTGGGACCATGAACTCACCTGACGGGTGTGTGAGAATCACAACGGTGCTCAAGGTGATGGTGTAATTCTACGACTAGCAATGAATAACCTCCGACTTGCGACCTATATTGATGTGATATATATATTACCATCGGTGTTTCAGATTCGATGCGTGAATGACATGTGATATGTCTCGAGTACGGTGATACCGATTCGGGTGTCATAAATATTCAAAAATAACTTTATAGTTATTTATAACGTTGATGCGAACAGGTGATCAATAAGTGTTAATTTATCCGTTATAATAATAACGTTAATAAAAATATTTATTTTAAATATTTTTAGTTATAATGTATATTTATTATTAAAGTTATATTATATTATATATATATATATATATATATATATATATATATATATATATATATATATATATATATATATATATATAATGGTATTTGGCGGAACCATCTCAAGTCCGTGTACCTTTTTGGTACCGAGCCTCCCACCCAACAAGGAAGGCATATCCCGGTAAATTACCTAGGCAACACTGGCTGACCAAGTTGGAGTCCGGATTCGAACCCCCGCCTTTAAGCTTTGACTTGGTCAACTGCGCGCTTTTGCGGTAGTTGGTGGCCAACTGCCCTAAGGCAGCTGGTTTATATATATATATATATATATATATATATATATATATATATATATATATATATATATATATATATATATATATATATATATATATATATATATTTATATTACAAAAATAATTATGTAAAGTAGTAAAAATAAAATACCATTATTAAAGTTTACCCTTAACCATTAAGAAAAGTTACATCTTTTACCCCTTGGTTAAAATAATTACATTTTTAGTCCTTGTTAGTCCTTTTTAATCTTTTTGCACATTAGACCTCGATTTAAAGTATTTGCAGTTTCTACCCTCTAATCTTATTGAAAATCGACTATTTTAGTTTTAGTTCGAGAGTTTGACAGTTTTGTCATTTTTGGTCCCTTATCGAGAGTTTTTGCGAAAATAGTCCTTAGTTAAGTTTTTGAAAAGCAAACTTTTTGGTACAACGAAAGTAGCATTTTATCATCTTGGTATCTTTCAAAATCAGTTGTCAAGGTTTCATAATATTCTCGAAAATCTTATAAGTTTTAAACCGAAAATTTCCTTTAGGAAAGTTTATGGGCTCGTTAGCCCAAATTAGGCCCAAACGAGAATTTAGTTAGTTATAGGGGTATTCGAACGTGACTTAGGAACTAGTTTAGTTTATGTAGCATTAGGTCTCGTATATCATGTATGTTAGGCTAGTTTGAATTAACTTGGTTCGAAGATATAAGTTATCGAAAAACATACGTATGTAGTACGTGAGAAAACGATATTACAAGCCCTTTTCTAAAGGGTGTCGAGGTGATATATATGTGTTTGTGTCATATGTGATTTGGTGTTTTCAAAGTGTTATGCAAAAGGTGCAATGCGTGCTATGCATGAAAATGAATAACGTACGAATTGAAAAGAGAAATGGTAACTTACAACACCTATAAGGTGGTGAAGAGTTCGAGTCATAGGAGTGGTGAAATGGAGGTACACGAATCAACAAAACAAACCTTGATAATCTTTATCAAAACCTTAACCCTTGTTCACAACTAATTAACCCAAATAGCTTATCACTTGAACCGATTCTTGAGTGATGCCTTCTCGTTCTTGAATATGGTTAGACAAAGAGAATTTGCTTGTGGGTTTTGTGAGTAGCGAGAGTGTGTGAAAGGGTGCATTTAATTTGGGTATTATAGGGGAATTGAGGTAGTTAGTAAGACACACATGTGATTTGTGTCCTTGGATGTGTCATTCGATTCAAGACAAGCATGGTCCAAAGTTCCTTTGTTAAGTCAAGTCGAGTAGTAGTCTTTGGGGCTATGATGATTTCTTTGATTTGTTTAGTACTAGGTCAAGATAGATTTAGGGAACATGTGAATGTACTAGGGGATTAGTTTAAGTTAGAAAAGTTGGTGTTTGTGGTTAATGAGACACAAGGTCTCTTAGATAATAGGATTTTAAGGTGCAATGTTATGTGCTAAGGGTTCTACTAGTGAGGTAGGTTAAATATAGGGCGGATTGTGGTTTGGTTTTGGTTAGTCCTTCACGCAAGAAGAAACAAAGGAAATGGGGTGGCTTTGTGTCGAGTTGTGGGGAACCAAAGAGAGAAAACAAAAGCAATGGATGTACTAGTAGGATAGTTGAGGTGTTTGAGCTTGTGTTGAGTTATGCATGGGAAATGATCATGTTAAATTCGTATGGTTGGGTCGTGTAGCTTATTGTGGTGTCGAGTAGTAAAACAAAAGGAAACAAATGTGTTTCATACATTTTGTACACGAGCTGAGCTTGTTGTGTAACTTTGGTCCAAGCAAAAACAAAACAGCCATGGGCTTGATGTGCCCGGCCCAAACAGAAACAAAGAAGAAATATGTTTTGGGCTTAAGGTGATGCTCGGCCCAATCAGAAACAAAAGAAAGAAACAGTTCTAGGGCTTAATGTGATACGCGGTCCAAATAGAAAAGAAAGGAAAAGTATAGTGGGCTTTAGGAAATCATAGGCCCAAAATGATAACGAGGTGTCGGTGACTAATATGTTCGTAACTTTATTTTCGGTGTCGGCGTCGGTGTCGGTTCGTGCAAACCTTGAAAATATTAACGGTGTTGCTCATATATATACTTATATATATACATAGTATAATAGTAATTGTGTAATAGTTAATATATATATATATATATATATATATATATATATATATATATATATATATATATATATATATATATATATATATATATCGGTGTCATTACAAGGTGTCGCGTCGCAAGTGGGAGTTACCGGTGTTAACCTTATTGGGTGGCATCCAAGAGTGACTAATGGTGATACCAGGTGATAAACATACGGTGACCAAAGTGTTTCAGGTGTCAAGCAAACGATGTCTCATAAAAAAAATAAACTAGCCCGCAAAAATGGCTTTGATTAGAATAGCTTTGGTAATTAGCATTAATAAATGACATGGGATTTTACGGAGTATTACATTAAGCATGCAACAGTAATATCACTTTGTGTAACAAAAGGATATGAGTGCATCTTCTTCAAGATTGGAAAACATGCTTTCAAGACACCAAAGGCACATTCAATTACATTTCTATGTTTCGCATGTGCATGATTAAAATTTTCTCTACTATTCATTGCACGGTTTCGGCGAAAATCTCCAAGCCAATACCTAACATTTCAACATGGTTCCATAAATCCACGGGTGTGTTTATAAGCAACATCACATAGATAGTACTTATGTGAAAGGGCATTGGGAAATCAGCTTCAGGATCTATCAAAGCCTCATTCAATATTCTAGCATCATGTGTCGTATTTTCTCACCCGACAACAACGTTTGTAAATATCATGTTGAAGTTACATATTGGCAAAACATTCTGATAACAATCACCTCGACCTCTTCCCCTGTATAGATGTTGTTGTGTAAACGGAACTAAAGCGTGTATCAAAGTTCCATCAAGAGCACCAAGTGCTTCCTGTTTAAGAAAAGAAAATTGTTATGATTCACCAAAACGAATGGCAAAACTCTTTAAAATATAGTAATTACCTTAAAATACGCTGCTCCCTCCTATTATTTCCTGGAATGTCCGGGTTTGGATTAAATGGTGTTGGTCGTATAACTTCTTGAGCAAACACCAACATTTGATTCAATACTTCGTGAAAACACTTATAATATTGGTCACTTTTTGTTAACTATTATAGCAAATATTATATGTGAAGCAAAGGTCCCAGTTAAGCTATATTTTAATATTATAATGTGAAGCAAAAAGTCACCAATATCATCTATAAACACAAAAAAGTAACCAATATCAGCAATATAGTTAAGCTATATTATACATATTCTTGGTATCCATATTAGTTTTTATATGTGAAGCAAAAGGTCATCAATATCATCAACAAACGCCATTTTTTATTTTTTGATGGTGACTAATGCAGTAGATTACAAAGTACAAGAAGAAAAGCAAGTGGCCAAAATCACAATTGTTTTAACAATGATGAAAAAAATTGTTTTAACAATGGATTAAAGAAAACAACGGACCTAATGTAGGAGGAGGCTGTAGGTGGCATCTTGTGGCCGGAGAAGAGGTGGCTGGCGATGGGTGGTGGCCGGAAATGGGTGGTGGCCGGAGATGGGAGAGGTGATTAAGGTTTGAAGAGGTAGGCAGGGAATGTGGGTGAGTGAAAGGTTTTTTTTTGTTTATTTTATGTCAACAAGAAGCATTAAGATATCTCTCTCATGTCTAGACCATTAAGATGTTATTGCCTCTGACCGCGTCGGAACGAGAGAAAAAAATGGTCCGAGTGCCGAAAATGTCTTACCAATTAAAAGGTTTGGCTAATTAAGAGCCTGTTAAGACATTTTGAAAAAAAAAAAAAAAAAAAAAAAAAAAAAAAAAAAAAAAAAACAACTTAGGATCGTAGTCGGCTTGTAGCATATTTCATAACCAAGTGATTGCCCATAATGATAAGGGCCAATGACTTAAATAGACCAAGAGAAATTTTTTATCCAGTGCACAGAGCATGGTCTATGTTTGAAAAAAAAACAAAAAAACAAAAAAAACAAAAAAAAATCCCAACATAGACTACTCGACCGCACGATTTTTTTGCACGACTTCACTTTTATTTTTTGCCCGACTTCACTATAATTTTGCTCGAATCCATTGTTGGGAAAACAGAAGTCAAACGTCTATAGGCAGGAAATCAACTTTCTTTTGGTCTATTTAAGTAATTAAATCTAATAACGAATATTGCGTTTGATAGGTTTTGGAGGTCGAGTTTTTATCTTAGTATGTTCGATTTTCACTTTCTGACATAGATGTCGAACTGGTTGTATATTTCAGAGTCGGTGTTGCAAATGTAGAATCAGGTTCATTGGTATTCCCGATTCAGTATTGATGTGTTACTAGTTTATGGCTAGTTTACTTACATATAAGTCTTTCGAAAAGAATCTTGACATAAAGATGTTATAACATGGGTATTCATAAATCGGGTAACACTCGTTGAAATCGAACCGAACAAGATTTTTGAAAATCGAACAGAACCGAATTCAATATTATGTTTTCGGATTGGATATGAATATATGATTTTGCTAAATGTAAACCAAACCGAAAGCCGAATTCACGTAAATATACATTTTTTTATATTTATATATATAAAAGATCATAAACTACAACCTAATTTTTAACCGAACAAATTTTTCAAAACTGAACTGAGCCGAATTCAATATTATGTTTTCGAAAGCCAAATTCACATAAGTACATATTTTTTTATATATTTATATACATAAAAAAAGTCATAAACTCTTTTCTAATATAAATATGACATTTTAAGCTTGAAAAAAAACCCATGAAATCTATATAACTAAATGAAAAAAAAAAAGTTATGTAGTTCGAGTTATTCGGGGCAATCTGAAAATTGAAACGAATTTTAGTTCGGTTAAATCCAATTTGAATTCGTTTTCATTCAATTTCGGTAAAAAAAAAATAATAAAATAAAAAATAAATAAATAAATAAATAAATAAAACTCACCGAATAAACCAAACGACTCGATAACAAAACCTATGAACACCCTAAAATTCATCAGTTAGACAAAATGGGCCAATTATTCTGAAAAAGAAGACAAAATGGGCCAATCGCCCAAGGATGCTTTCGACCTTGTCAATAAGTATTGTTCGTCCAAGGAGAAGCAAATAAGTCATGTATTCCTTTGCGTAACCCATTTAATAAGGATCAGTTGCGACCAATGACATGATAGGCCTGATATCATTTATCCCTAGTTTTGTTATGTTAAACATCCCAATACATTCAAATTAGCAAGCTAGGTTCCCATAGTTTGTAAGAATTGAGGTACAAAGGTTACGTATTCATAGTCGATCAAGTATTCAATCAATGTTTAACCAATTGACATTACCATATCCACTCGCTCTAGCTCACTTGCATTACCTTTTCAAGAACCAACTTCAGCTCGTTTGAGTCGTTTTCATGAATCCATTAGGCTGCCTTGACAAGTTGTACGAGGATAAAGAGAAATTTGATCATCAACATACAAAAGTAAGTCGTCGTAGTTAATTGTTAAGGACTAAGTTTGTAGATACGTAACAAACTTTATCAAAAGTACCGAAATACGTAACGTACTAAATATAATCCTTATATCGCTAACATACTTTCAAATTTTGCACATAATACGTAATGTCACCGGATAGTAGCAGGTTATTTCATACGTAGCATTTTTATTTTGAAATTTAAGTACACGTCATTAGTTAACCCAGTTTGTATGGTACCCAAAATGTTAACCCAACTTCTTTTTGACCCGATTGGCTTTATATTGACCCAATTGTACCAAAAAAAAAACCCTAGATCTTATTTTCTCCCAAAATCAAAATCACTCAAGCAAATAATGTAACCCTAATCCTAATTACATTGCAATGTCTTCTTCTTCCCACAATGGCAATTATTCTCGCAATCGTGCTCCTCCAACTCATTGCAAATGCAACCTTCCTTTGGCTAAGCGTGTTTCTTGGACTGAGCGAAATCCAGGGCGTCGTTTTCTTGTTTGTCCAAGGCCATCGGTATTTTCTTGTTTTATTATTTTGATAAAGTAGGTTTTTTGCAGCATATTGATTCTTTTATTTTTTTTTCCTTTTTTTTTGTTTTTTTGTTAGTCTTCTCGTCATAGGTGTGATGCTTTTTATTGGATTGATCGAGAGCTGTATAGTTGGTATAAAGGTGTATTGTACGAGATGTATGTGTGTATGAATCCAGAGCAAAGAGATGCGTTTGAACATGAGGTCAACCAACAAGAGAGGGAAATTGAGTATCAAGAAAGAATTGCTTGTTTGGAAGAAGAAATAAGATCAAAAGCAAATATTGTTAATGAATTGAAAAGTGCAAAATCAAATGTTGCTGGTTGGAGAAAGATTTCTACTTTCTTAATGTTTCTCATGTTTGTAATGCTTATGTTGTTGTTAGTTGCTCTTCGAACTTTCCATGTTAGTGTAATGTTGGTCTTTTGTCACTTATATTAGTGTAATGGTAGTCTTTTGGAACTTATATTAGTGTAATGGTAGTCTTTTGGCACTTCTAAATGTATGTAACAATGTAGGGTATTAGCACTTTTGTACAAGCCCAATGAAGTATGTAATGAAATCTATCATCCTTTGAATCTGTTTTGTGTTTTTGCAAAAAAAAGTTTGTTATTGGCACTTATATTGAGTTGGTTATGTTTTTGGAGTATATTGGGTTATGTTATTGCACTTGGAAAACATACCTGCACATGGATGGCAAGCAGACTGCACATCACCCAAGCCTGTTGCACATGCCCAAAGCATAATGCACATGCTAAATACCATTTTACATGTTAAATAACCAAACTGCACATGCTCCAATAAAATAAAAAAATGGACAACATACATAATCATTAAAACTGCATAGATAGATAGGCAAAATGTTCAAGTGTTTACAGGCACCAAGGTGGTTACAAAAGTTGTGCCATGTTTTGCACACCCATCTAACAGTTATAAGGCTGGCTACAGACACTAATGTGGTTCCAACAAAAGGTGTGCCTTTCCAGCTCACACATTTAACAGTTATAAAACCTACTTACATAACAAGTTTTGATACAAAAGCATTGAAACAGATTGACAGATACATTTAGAGACTAAATGGTCTGTCTGGAGTTTTCCCAGTGCCATCTACAGAGTAGTTGAACTTCCTCCTCTTGGCAATCCTTTCTGATCTAGGCCTTGGTCTCACCTCAGGTCTTTGTCTTGGTGCCTTTTCAGTTTGACTTTCTTCAATAGGAGCTTGCACTAGATGTGGAGGAATTGGTTCAGGTTGTGACTCTTCCACACTAACATCTTGTACTCCTTCTGAGATTGAGGGGAGAGTAGCATTATGTTCATCAATTGCTTCATCAAGTGCTGCTAGTTCACTCAATGTAGCTCTTCTATCCATTAAATTTTCTGAGAAAGTATCATTATTCCAATCCAGATCATCCCAATCTTGGCAAATTTTTCCATTTTGTTCCCTCTCAGCTTTTTTCCTTTCCTCTTCTTCCAATACTTCTCTTTCTGCTTCCACATCTTTCCTGTATTGAAGTTCCTAGCAGTTCAACATTATCAAAGATGGTATAGTTAGTAGTTGTTATATTCAGATTAAATGGAAGTATCATTATCAATTTTTTGAAAGCAAAAAAGGAAAATAAATAAGTATGGTACTTGTGTATCAATGGTACCATCACATTCTTTACTTGCACACCTAACACCTTTGCTTGCAGATCCACCCCTCTTGCTTCCAGATCCACCCCTCTTTATTGCAGAACCACCCCTCTTGATTGTAGAACCCCTAACCATGCTTGAAGACCCTTTAGACATACTTGCAGACCCTCTACCTCTACTTGCAGTCCCTCTACCTCTACTTGCAGACCCCCTACCTAGGCTTACAGACCCTCTACCTCTACTTGCAGACCCCCTACCTCTGCTTGCATTCCCTCCACCTCTCTTGCTTGTTTCCCCAACTTCTTTTTGAGAGTTATAGTCATCATTGATGGTAATACCAGATTTTATTTTTACACATTTTGGTGGCCTTGGTGGATCAGTATTTCTTGGTTTGTAAGTTTTAGGATTAGTGCAACTAGCCTTGTTATGACCTTTTCTCCAACAGTTTTGACAAGTCATAACCCTTCCAAATATACTAACATGATGCTCATCATCCTGCTCACTAGGGTGTGGTATTCTTAAGTTCCTAGGCCTTCCAGGCATTTTTTTCACAATTGGTGGAAGTGGTGGTGTGTTTGTGGTTGACCTCCATATCTTAGACCCATATACTGGTTTTATAGAAAACTGATAAGTATCAAACCATTTAGCCTGAGTGTACCAACTACTGACTCCATCATCTGGATTTAACTTAAAATGAAGGTATCCTGCAACAGTGTGTACATACGGCATCCCACTTAATTCCCACAACCTACAGTCACATGTTCTAGCTATCAGATTGACACCATATGCCTCATTCCTATTTCTAACTTCAACTACTTGGTATGTACTTGGAACAACCTGCCACTTTCTCATATCATGTTTCAGTTGTTCCATATGTTTTATAATTGATGGAGTTAATAAGTCATCACATGCAGCAACTTTCTCACTCATATGCCACATTCTTTGCATAATATATACTCTAATATCCTCAAGCATAGTGATAAGTGGCTTACCTCTAGCTGAAACTATCTTCCCATTGAATGACTCTGAAATTCCATTCCCAAAAGAAGCACATTTTGTATGTGTTTGGAAAAATGCCTTACACCAGGTTGCAGGTTCTTTTTCCCTTAAAAAAGCATAAGCCTCTTCATCCATTTCTTTTATCTCCTGCATCTTGCTTTTGAAATCTTCCTCAAAGGTTGCTGTAGCTGCACTCCAAAACAATCTTTTACACTTCAGGCCACTCCATTTCCTTTTAAAATTTGCATAGATATGTCTTGTGCAGTGCATGTGTTCTGCTTGTGGCAACCATGTCTTTACAGCATCAATTAAACCCTACAAAACAAAAATAGTTAACTATGGGAGTGCAAACACATATGTATGACAGAAAGTATGTGATAGGCAATATTGAATGTTACCTTGTGAGAATCTGAAAGTATTGTCAATCCTAGCCCATTATCCAGTTGCAGATCATCAACTAATAGTGATAAAAACCAACACCAATTATTCTTATTTTCAACATCAACTACTGCCCATGCTATCGGATACATTTGATTGTTCCCGTCCCTTCCCATGGCAGTCAACAACTCACCTTTGCACATGTGTGTAATGAAGCAACCATCAATTCCAATCACCTTCCTACATCCAGATAACCATCCATCATTCACACCCTTAAAACACATATAAAACCTACGGAAGTAATTCAGTCCATCATCATGTACATCTACATCTATGTGACAGGTGGAACCAGGATTTGAATCAAGTACTGCTCGTCGGTATTCCCAAAGTTTCCGATAATGTTCAATGAGGCCTCTATCATATTCATACAAAGCACATTGCTTTGCCCTCTTACATTGGCCTATACTGACATCTATTGAAAACTTTTCTCTTATATCTTCCCTCATAAACCTGTATGTTAGTGCAGCATTCATTGTAATCTCCTTTGCATAATGTCTTGCTATCCACCTAAATGTAACAAGTGAGCCCATATTGTAGTTTCTAGTACACCTATGAGCATCGTACAATGACTTAATTTGAAAAGACCTTTCACCACTCATCCAACTAGCCCAAAGCCTAAATGGACAATGCTTACCCCTATGCTCCTGCACTCTCATCCTTGTCCATTTAACCTTAAGTTTCTTACCACTTTCATCTCCCACTTTCATACCCTTCTCCTTGTCACTCTCATCTGCCACTTTCTTACCGTTCACCTTGTCACTCTCATCTACCACTTTCTTACCCTTCACCTTGTCACTCTCATCGACCACTTTCTTACCCTTCACCTTGTCACTCTCATATCCACTTTCTTACCCTTCACCTTGTCACTCTCATCTCCCACTTTCTTAC
Organism: Artemisia argyi; assembly: GCA_030686995.1. Classification (NCBI taxonomy): domain Eukaryota; kingdom Viridiplantae; phylum Streptophyta; class Magnoliopsida; order Asterales; family Asteraceae; genus Artemisia; species Artemisia argyi. Next base: position 171,923,007 of record CM060681.1, read on the forward strand.
CCTTCTTCTTTTTTTGTCCTCTCCTACCGGCACATCTACCCAATTCTACATCTCTACCACAATATACAAGCAAACACTTATGGTCACTCCTATAATACCACAACCTGTATCCATGCTTAACACCATAATCAGCTAGTGCATTTTTTAACTGCAATGGGCTTTCAAATTTCATGCCAAGAACTGGTTTAAACTCATCCCAAGGTGTTTCAGGGTTATAAGAAGGATACTTAACACCCTTTTTGATCTTATAATTAGCATCTATAAGATCATCATCTGGATCATTTTCTTCAAGGATGTATTTTCCACTTAATGGGGGGTATAGGGTCCTCTCTAGTTCCTATGAAATTACCCTTACCAACCAGTTTTGTTAGAAAAGGGTCATCCAGTGTCAACCTGTCAAACACTACATCATGTTCTCCTTCTGTATGGAAATCTATGTTATCTGGATCCCCATCAGATTCATCACTCCCATAATCAAGGCCATCTGAGGTCTCATCATTCTCACAAAGGTTATCATTATTAGCGTATTTCATAACATCTTAATCATTAAACTTAGTATAAAAAGTAACCTTACATCCATTTTCAAAGCCTACTTTGGTTAATGCTTCCATATCATTGTCTGTTTTTAGTGGCCTAATACCTCTAGACAGTGTTGTACTAGGTAGACTATAGTACAAACTTGTAGGGGGATTAAGAACAAACCGTCTAACAGCCTCGAAAAGCTCACCAATTGGCATTTCTTCAATCTGGATATTATTAAGTACTTGCAACCCTCCTTGCACGTACTTAAGTGGGTTTGGAACAAAAAACCCATCGTGATGGAGGTTAACAGTAAACGCAGCCATCGAATTACCTGAAATTGAAAATTAGGGTTACAAATTGATGTTTAAAAATTAGGGATCTGAAAGATTAAACAACAATTAATTACAACGTACTATACCTTATAACATTTGCACAACCACAATTTTCTTCCTTGGGATTATTAGGGTTTCACGTTGTCTGGATTTGGGATTAGGTTTTGTAGGTGAAAAAAGTGATAACGATATGGGTGAATTTTGGGGGGATTAAGAAGTCAACATTTGTTTATATAGGGTCAATATTTTTATTAGGACTAATTTCCATGTAGATAAATCAGTTAAATCCACTTGGACAAACAAAACTAATAAAAATGCCACGTATGAAATAACATGCTACTATCCGGTGACATTACGTATTATGTGCAAAATTTGAAAGTATGTTAGCGATATAAGGATTATATTTAGTACGTTACGTATTTCGGTATTTTTGAGAAAGTTTGTTACGTATCAACAAACCTAGTCCAATTGTTAATTGTATTTTAGGCTAACATGGAAAGGCTTTGTGTCTAACATCATGAACAAAAAAAAGTCTTGGTGTCTAACATATATAGTAACATCCCTCGTGCTATAGAAAACCATATTTAAGCCATGAAGATGATGTATCGCTTTTGTGCTATGGAAAGCAAACACAAAGTAACCACAAGGGGTGACCTAATGGTAAAAATATCAGCTTTCTAAAAAGGAGGTCAAAAGTTTGAATCTAACAAGGAGAAAATTAATCCCTTTGTGGCCATGAAGGTTCACCTGCGCCAACTCCGAGCTATCTAAAAAGATAGTCGGCTCGTAATGTTGAGTCAAAAACCCGACCAAGTTAAAAAAAAAATTATAATACCAAACCTAGGATAACAAACCATGATTTCTTAAAAATAAACTCAAAAGTTGATTCATTGTCAATGAGGTTAAATGAGCAAAAGACCTATAATACATGCAGTCGAAATAAATTTCTTTCATACATACTAGTGTGTATGCATTATTTTTTATGTTACAAAAGTTTTCACTTTCTTTTTTTCATTGCATGAATCCGGAATGTTCCTTTTCACATTTTTGAGTTTTATCGTATTTATTTGCTTTCATTTACACGAAACAATCATGATATCAACAGATAATTGCAAGTCTTATCATACTTTTCTAGTTTTCTTGTCGCTTTAGTTTGGGTCATCATAATATGAGCATTCTATTTCTATCATGAAATTATGATCTTCTTGTCAAATAATGCATATATGTAAATGTACTTTCTCGTGTCATTTTTTTTCTGCAATTTTTTAGTTTCATCGATCTGTTACAACTTTAAATTGTCATCTAAAAAGTAAGGTTATAAACACTCTTTTCAAATTGGAATTCACAACCATTTAATATATATACATAATCTATTTGATTTTAATGTACCAAAAGCTAGCTTATGGCTTTGCATTTAGCTTTTTTGTTTATTTAATTTGCTTAACTTTATTCAAGTGTCATAGGCTATTTGTATACCAAATCTAAAGAAGCAAATTAAATACTCTACCGAAGTCATGAAGGACCAGTCTATAGTCATGTTAGTTTTTCCAACCTCTATGTAAACTTTAAAGTCAATTAACTAACTTTATTCATTTCATACTTTCTTTTGTTACGGGTATATATTTATAGAGTAATGCTAGACCAACTCACAAAATTCATATAAAAATTCACCCGCTGCAAGTGATTGATACATTTTCTGACAGTTTATCTCTCATCTCTTTTATTAAACCAATCACTCGCTGACATATCATCGAATGAATTTTTTGCGTGAATTTTATGAGTGTCTCTAACATTTCTCTTATTATTTACGTGGGAAAGTAGAGTACCACAGTTGAGCGTATAGCTGGTGGTCCAAGTGGCTAAAGTGTACAATGGTGTTCCAAGTCTACGTGGTAGGGATTGCAATTTATGTTAAAGACAAAGACCATGCATTTGCCATTATTATCCTCACATGCCACCTCTATCTATAAACGGCTACACCCTTAAATATAGCTGCTTCTTTTTTTACATTATAAAAATTGGTGTTAGCTATTGATAACGTATGTTTTAGTCGTTAATAATATATACTCCAGTATTCAAACCTTTGTATATAACATGTTAGATCTAATATGTTATTATTATGAACCTACCAAATAATTATTGGTTACAAAGTCTACATGGTGTCAAAACATGTCAAGTTACATGTTACTACTACGTTTTACGGATCAAATGGTAAAACAAGTGAACAAGAAAGGTGGACTAGTTGGTGAATGAGTTAGAATACCTTAAGTCAGAGTTGAAAACTTTTTTTTGGAAGGACAAGTTTTTCTCACCTTATACTACATATTACAATTATTTTTAACGAGACTTAAATCCACAACATTTTAAGTTGTTGAACAACTTGCATACTAATAGATAGGCCAGAGGCTTTGGGTATACGAACATTTCTTATTAACTCAATAATCTGGTTTCGATTTTTGATCTTTGTCTATTAGTCAAGTTTTTGCTGGCTTCATTATGCATATAATTGTATTATCGACCCACATGGACCTTGCTAAGAAATAATTGATATTATTGAGCGACATATTCTTCAAGTTGGTATGTTTTATTTGGAAAAAATACAAAAATCAACTGGACCGGCTGTCAAATGGAGGCTTGCTTTTAATCAGGTTAACAATCCCCACAAATCACTCTTGTACAAAGAAAATAATAATCCCAGTTCCCCACCAATCACGCACCTATTCAAAAATGTGTTATTTCGTGGTTAGAGTAATTAAACATGTAACGTTTTATATCAATATGTCAATGTGTTGGCGTATGTGTCCGAACGGTTCCCACCCTTCGGACTCCTCACTCGCCTCCGGTAATGAACCCTCCGGATTCTTCGTGTAATCCGAAGGGTAGAATGAACACATCCTTATATCCGAGGATCTCTTTTTTACATGAAGGACAATAGCATTTATTGTGGTCACGCCGCCATCCCAGATTCTCAGGGATTGTGTTACCCACGTGATCTGACACCTACCTACTAGGTACTGTGCAACACTATTCGCTCCTTCCCAAGGTAAAGACGGTACAGAGGTGAGGTAGTATAAATACCCCCACCTCATTTATGTCATGCAACTAACACACACACATCGCATTTACTCTCACCCACTCCTTTATCCTTCGTATCATACATACTTACTCTCACACCGGAGGTGGGTCCTGGGATTACACCCGGGACGAGCCTAACGTGTGCTCCTTGTGTGCAGGTCTTTACGCCTATCCGAAGACCCTACATAAGAGGTGGGCACTCACAAGATTTTACCTTAACAAATTGGCGCCATCTGTGGGACCCGTTATTCATTCTACCTGAGAAAGATGACTGGTCCTCCTCCTCCACCCTTCCATACCCCGCTTTCATCAGCCGGAGAGAGCGGAGTAAACACCAACCCAGATAGCACAAACAACCCGATGAATGATTCCCCAAACCTTCAAGAGTTAATTCTTGGACAAATGGCATCCCTGACCGAACTGATTAGGAAGCATAACGCTCTGGGGGAAAATGTGCTCAGGCCGATACGTTTGGATTTCGGGGATGAGGGAAATGAAGTCCGAAGAGAAAAAGTAGTTGAAGTGAATGAAGATTTAAGCAAACCCTTCAAGGAGGCATCACGATCACCGTTTACTAGCCGGATCGTGGAGTTTGCTGGAGAGAAATATACGATGCCTCTAAACATGAAGTTTTATGATGGATCTACGGATCCGAATGATCATCTCACCCGGTTCACTGGGGCAGCAAACCAGGGGCAATGGCCGATGCCCACCTGGTGTCTAATGTTTCAACAGACCTTAGATGGAGCAGCCGGAGGATGGTTTGAGCGGTTAGAGCCCGGTAGCATCAACAGCTGGAATGAGTTAAGAGAGCAATTTTCCACCCGATTTGCTCTCCGGAGGAAATGTACAAAAGATCCAGCGGAAATTACCAAGATCGTCAGGAGAGCCCACGAGTCGTTGGCGGACTTTAAGGAAAGATGGACTGACGAAGCCAGCTACATCAGCGGTGTTCCGGAAATTATGCGTATTTCGGCTTTCATGAATGCTCATAAATGTCCGGCTTTGGCGAAGAAATTTTCAGACAGAGTACCTCGCTCGGTAACAGAAATGTTTGCAAGAGTGGAGGATTTCATCCGAGCCGAAGACGCATACCGAAGCACGGAGCTACCCCGAGGGGAAGGGTTTGAGACAAACAGAAGGAGAGGTTTAAAAGATGACAAATACAGGAGTGAAAGGAAGAACGAACCTCATCACAAAGATACGTACCACCCGTACGTGGCCCCTAGAAAGGAATTGAACCGCAATGATTATTATCGTTCAGATCGTAGGCCGATGGAAGCCTTCAGGGAAGGACAGCGCCCCGGTCTAAACGCACTCACAAAACCCCCAAGGGAGATCCTAGCCACAGAACGTCATCTAAACTTACCGGCACCTAGACCCACAGGCGACAAACCCTCGCGTGAAAACATGGGTAAGTTCTGTGAGTATCATAAAGAAGCTGGCCATTTAACCAACCATTGTCGAGAGTTGAAGAAGCAACTAGAGATGGCATTGGAGTCCGGAAGACTCGATCACTTGTTAAAAGAATGGAAACAGAGAGATGCCGGCAGAGATAGAGAGCCAGCAAAAAACTACGACAAAGGAAAAAACAAAGTAATCAACATGATAAGATCCTCCGGAGGAACAAAACGAAGAAGCTATGACCATGAAGAAGCGTGGATGAAAACCCCAATTACTTTCCCTCCGATCATGACGGAGGACTTATCCGATGAGCCCCTCATCATTGAAGGAGACATCATTGGATATCTCGTACAGCGGATATATGTGGTTGAAGGGTCGGCAGTAAATGTCATGTATGAGCACTGTTTCAATAACCTCAGCACTGACATCAGGGACAGGCTCAAAGAGACCACTACGTCTCTCGTAGGTTTTTCTGGAGAGACAAATAAGCCCTTGGGGAAAATTGAATGAGAAGTATGCTTCGGTGACCACGGCATGTACCGAAGGACGATGACGAGTTTCTGTGTGGTTAATTCCCCGTCACCATACAATGCTTTTAGACACTTGATTTTTAGACTACCTGTTTCATGACGAGCAATTCGTCGTTATCCATAGTCATGTAGATGAGATTGACCACGATGGAGTCACGTCTCAAAGTTCATACATTTTGACGATCGACATGCCTAGAAAAGACTCGTCGTGAGAAAGAAAACAAAAGAATCTTTACTTTTACGACATATCCAGTACTTGGGCTAATTGAGCCACGTCCAACAACAATGTAACATAAGGTACAATTGTACAAAGTCGATTAGTAATGATTGCTATCAATAACTACGATAGTAAGATGTGAGATAAGGTGTGTCTTTTTCAACCTTATAATAGCGCGAGGCGTGGTCTGACGACATGATCAAGCCTCACATTTTAGCGGTCAAGACAAAGTTTTTGCGTTTATAAGACGTGAAATAAAGCGACTAAAAATATGAAAATGTTATATATTAATATCATATTTATATATATCGAGTTTACAAAAAAACGTGACCAATAAATCTGAGGGTTCAAGTGTCACTTGCGACATATACTCGTGGTTTATAACCAAAATAAATAGTGGGAATGTTTGAAACAAATATCGAAAGTCCCAAACTCCCAAATCCCAATATCCAATATTGGACCATATACTCCGTATTTAATACATTACCATATTTTGTGTTTGGGAATATAGGACCGTTAGTATTTAATACATTACCATATTTTGTGTTCGGATTATTATTATTATTATTATTATTATTATTATTATTTTGGCACAAGCTTATAGTGGTCTATACGATAATTTATAAGTCTAATTTATTGTTTTAAAACTTATGATTTCATATTTTGTACCATAACAATCAATTTATAATTCTAAGTTATAACGGTCTATATTAAAACTATATATTAAACTGGGTTCAATGGAAGTCCATTCTCCTTGGTTCGAACCATAGGGGGATAGGTATCGGTTGCCTGCAATCTAAGAACCTTAGCCTTTTGGGAAAATGGAAGTGGCGTTTCCTAAACGAAAAGAACGCTCTTTGGCGTACTGTCATTGAGGATTTCTATGGGGAGGATGGTGGTTTCTATTCTCATATTAGTTCTCTCGGCAGTGGTGGAGTTTGGATGGATATTATCAAGGCCACTAAACACGTTGAGGATATTGATTCTAACTTCAGGAATTCTTTTGTTCGCAAGGTGGCTGATGGTGCTGATACTTTCTTTTGGCTCAACCTGTGGTGTAGTGATGGTTTGTGTCTTAAAGATAAGTTTTCATGACTTTTTGTGCTTGAATCCATTAAAGATTGTAAGGTTAAGGATAGAGGGGTGTTGAAAACGGGTCACGGATTGGCTCATGAGCTTGGCGTATACCTCCTAGGGGTCGAGCTATGGACGATCTCAATATTTTATCCAACTCTTTAACTTCGATTGTGCTTAACCCAAATGGCCGTGATAAATAGTTTTGGTCTTATGTGGTTTCCGAAATTTTAAAGTTAATATCCTGACCAAAGTTATCGAAAACACCCTCTTTGGTGTTAATAGTTTGGGGTCTTACCATAAATGGAATTCTTGGATTCCCCATAAAGTGAACATCGTAGCTTGGAAGGCGTCTTTTAATAGGCTGGCAACGGGCTCTAACCTTGTGGCTTGTGGTATCACTCTTTTTACTTACAACTGCCCTTATTGCTGAATGGATATAGAGGACATTGATCATGTTTTGGTTAGTTGCCAAAAAGTTTGTGGCATTTGGAGAAAGGTGTGGAGTTGGTGGAATCTTCCTTCCCCGGTCTCATTCACTTCGTTTTCGGCTATTGAGATTGAAGTGGGGTCGTCAATTTTCATGGTAATGCAAACCTTATCAAAGTGTCGAATGAGGTCTTACAGATTACTATATGGGCTATTTGGAATTGGTGAAATCGTCTCATTTACGCCACCGATGATGACATTGCTTTTATTAAAAACGAAGACATTTTCCTAGGTATCCAACGGATTGCTAAGTTATGGATATGTCCGCACGTATAAGCTCAAAAGTGAAGACGGAATTGTTAGGTTGCTAGACCCTTCGATTTATTTTCTTAATTCTCTTGTTGCTTTTTATAGTATGTGATTTTGTTTAGTTTGTTGGGTTGTGGCCTTTTGCCCGTTTGGTTTTCTTTGTATAGTTCCGCCCTTGCTTTGTGAGGTCCCATTTTTGGGGTTCCTCTGTTTATAAGTATCAATCTTTTAAAAAAAAAAAAAAAAAAAACTTTTTTTTTTTGGTGTTTATAAGATAGTTTTATAACTCTAATTTTACAAAATTTTAACTAATATTAGTTCTCATTATTTTAACTTATCAATTAAACTTAGAAAGATTGATTGGGAAAAAAGGTTTTTTTAGATTTTTTTTTTAATAAAAAGTTATGATATATCCGGGTTTATCAAACCGGACGAACCTCGGTCAACGAAAAATCAGTGGTTCAATTCGGTTCTCAAAATAAGCAAAACCCGATCATATCTAGGCCGGTCTCTGAGCTAGTTCCCGGTTGAACCGGGATGGTCAACCCGGGTTTTCATATTGGTTTTTCGGTTGAACCGAGCTAGTCAACACGGGTTTTCACATTGGTTTTTTGCAACGTTGTAAAAATCGTGAATCGATAATCGTGCTGTCGACTACCTTGTAGCTTGTAATCGGTATAGGTGGGATTAATCGGTGATTAATCGGATTGGTATTACTAACAAATTTTAGTTATTTTCGGCAAATTTTGTGTATTTCTGGTGAGTTATAGGTATTTCCGGCAAGTTATTTTTTAAAAAAAAACTTGTAATAGACTTAAACAGTTACTATAAGTGATCAAAATAAGTTTATAGTGAGTTTTGGGTACTTCCGACAAGATTCATAAGTTTCCGGCAAGTTTGACTACCATTGACAGCCGTTGATCGCCGTTGACCATAGTTGACCTATTTATTTGACCCAATTACATAAATCGCCAAGGTCGATGACCTTATAGCACTTAATCGGCACTTAATCGGCCTAGTAAACTTTTTTTCCAACCATGGTTTTTTGTAAAAGAAAATAAAAACAAAAATTGTGGCACACCAGCCACATGGCTAGACCTTATTGGCATCAACATCCTCTTTCTTACACCTCCAATAATTGCTCATTCTCCTAATCCACTCTGTACTCCTGCTGTCATATGACAACTCTCTCTCTCTCCTCTTTCTATATTCCCTTAAACCCTAATCCACTCACACAAAAACACATTTCTCACACACACTAAACACACCTTCATTTTCACACACACAACCCCAAAACCCCATTTTCCACACCATGTCACCAAACACACTCCACCATCTTTTCACACTAACCTTATTATTCAACTTTGTTTACTCCAAACAACCTTCAACTATATACGAAATACTAAGATCAAATGGCTTACCAATGGGTTTACTACCCAAAGGTGTCACAAACTACACTATCGATGATTCGGGCCATTTCGAAGTGTACTTAGAGCAAGCATGTAATTCCAAATTTGAAAATGAGTTTCATTATGATGAGAATGTTAGTGGTGTGTTGAGTTTTGGTCAGATTGATGGTGTGAATGGTATCTCAGCACAAGATTTGTTTATGTGGTTTAGTGTTAAGGAGATTAGAGTTGATGTGCCTAGTTCTGGTTTGATTTATTTTGATGTTGGTGTGGTGCATAAGCAGTTTTCTTTGTCTAGTTTTGATACACCAAGAGATTGTTTGGCTAATGGTGTTGGAGATGATGAGAAGGTGATTGCTCAGATTGTGCCTAAGGTATATGTTTGACTTTTTTAAGTTTGACTTTTTGGTGTTTGGTTTGGTTAATTGGGTAGTGATTTGAGTGTGTTGTGAGAATTGGGATGTGGGTTTTGTGATTTGGGTGGTTTTGGATATGGGTTGTGGTTAAAGATTGATTTTGAACTTAAGGTAGGAAATTTATGTGTGGTTTTGTGGTAGTTTGACTTTCTTGATATTGAGTTTGATGAATTGGTTACTTATTTGAATTTGTGATGTGAATTGGGATTTGGGTTTTGTAATTTGGGTGATTTGAAAATGGGTTATGGTTAAAGATTGGATTTTGCACCACAAGTAGCAAATTTAGCCTGATTTTGTTCTAGTTTTGACTTTTTTTCGTAATCAGTTTGATGAACCGAGTACCGGAAAAAATGAATGATGTGAACTGGAATCTATGTTGTATAATGTGTTTACTTCTGAAAATGGGCTATGTAGAATATAGGATTTTATAGCTAAGGTAAAAATGCTTTCTTTTGCTATTTGCTACTAAGTTTGGTTATTGACCACTGATTGCAATGTATGATATGAATGGGAACATAGGTTGTGGATTTGGCCAATTTCAAAAATGGGTTATGATCAAACGTTGGTTTATGTAGTATGGTTCTGATTTTCTTGTTAAGAATTGGATGTTAAGAACCAAAGAATCCTTAAAATGTCTTCTGATGTTTTAATAATAATGTTTTGGTTGACTGATTGAAAGCCTTAGCATTTGTAGCTAGACCTTATCAATGACAATGTATTCTGATCTTCATGTTTATGATGTGTAGAGGCTATCAAGAAAACTTGGACACCATAAGCACTACCGCCCAGAACATTCAGTGGCAGCATTATAAAGTTGAAGTTGTGGGTACATACAAATGATTCAATATGGCACAATATCTCAATCAAGTTATGGGTATTTCCATTTCTTGTATGTATATGTTTTCGTTAGAAGGTCGGAAAGTGTTGTGGTGTTCTTGCTTTTGGGTATTTTTTGTATAGTATAGAGTCTGTGAAGGGTCTCAGATCATCAATTTTGAATGGAATAAACAATGCAATGGAAAAGTGAATGTAGAAGAAAGTGAATTCAGAAGCATACATATTGGGGCAAGGGATCAAAAGTTGTATATCAGGTGATCATACTAGTTTACATGTATGTTGTTTAATTCATGATTAAAAAAATAATATCATTCGTTCCTGGACGAATTCTGTTTTTGTTGATATCAAGTATTAAGGTATATCTATTTCTTGATCGAATCAAATACAAAATAAATTACTATATTTATACTAAGTTATCATTCATATATATATCTTAGCTAGGTTTTCGCTCTTTCAGATTTTGTGGTTATACTATGTCATAAAGTGTTCTAGAACATTAGCTCTTTGCATGTTTTGTGGGCATGAAGTTGTCAAACCTAGAATATGATATACAGATTTATTTCATTATTATTTATGAATAATTTCATAATATAGGTAATGCACAAATGAAGCATAAACAAGTTGCTTGAAGTTCATGTAGATTAATGCTGTTGTGATGTAGGAATACAACTTGAAAGTGGGTGGTTAGTATATTTGCACACCTACTTGTGTTTGCCACTGTTGATTGTTTACTATGTTTGTTGGTATCAGCAAATAGTTGCTTCGAGTATAAGTGCATTTACATTCTACTTTTAATAAATCATTAAGGCGAATGAATGAATAGGTATATATACTGATTGTTAAACTTTAAATACCAATCTGTACTTTTTTCGAGTTATTTGCAATTTGTTAATAAGAAATGTAAGAATGACGTCAACATTTTAGTTTCTTTAAGCGTGGTGTCCGACGTTTGGCTGACTAAATCCGCATGTCCTAACTCCTAACCCGCCGTCACACAAACTTGAACCTCCTAGCACACTCAGTTACAGTAAGTGACAGTACCTCTTGGGTCTCCCACTCTTTGGTAATAGTGTCCAGACTCGCAACCAACATGAAATAACATTAAAGTTGGCTATCTTTTTTTCGGAGTACGACTTTTTGCAATTGGTTTGAGGTACTGCACTACTGCATCATCCTTTTCAAGTGAAATACAGTACTGTAACAAACAATGAGCCAATAAGGTAATCCACCTGTAAAAATGCAGAGGTCAAAATTTCAGATTAGTGACATAAATTTATAATTGACTTGCATTGATATTTTTATATGTGGGTGACCTTTTAGAAACCTCTTTTCTTTGGCAAAAAAATGAATTTCCTTAAAACATTCGATATGGTTGAAAATGAGTACCATACTTGGTGAAAGATCTAAGGCCAATATAGTTGATACAGGATCTAACACAACTTAACCAAAAGCCAGACTAGCTGAACTAGTGTTGTAGCACGAACCTGAGAACAAAATTGACGCTGAATAATACAAAAATGATATAGGTGCCTGAAGCTTCAGTAGACAATCATTGTCCAGCAAAAAAGATAGGTCTAATTGGGACGTAACTGTCATGTTTTATGAATTTAACATAGAGAAGTACTGGACTTTGAGACTTTGTCACTTTGACTAGTAAATGATGGAACACTAGCACATGGTAACCGAACAATAACTTCAACAGTCCACATCGTAGCGATATATTTTGAATGTGAACTGCGGAGTACAAGTCCTGAGCTCTCCAAAAACGTGATTTTGCTTAAGTTTATATTTGGTCTCTCAAGAAACAAATGAACTTGAGTTGTTTGTTTTCACTTATTTATATCAACTTCACTATAACTGGCATTTGAATTAGTTACTGAAGAAGGGTTATTCATTATTTTTTTTTCCTGGACTAAATAATATTTTCTATTAACTACTAAGATTGAACCAAAGTTACATGTATCTTTGTTCTAGGCCCATGATTGAGGCCCACAATTTGATGTTCTGCAGTTCCATATGAAAAACAAACATTGCAGACGCCAGACAACATGTACTCGCTTCTTTTAACTACTTCTTAACATGCCTCTACCAACCGTCCAACCATTTATATAACAAACACACATTATAATTGATCAAAAACGTATTTAAATTTCCCGTTTTCTATTGTTGTGAATCGATTTATTTTCTTTCCTATTAGATACTTTTAACTACTTGTTTTTATGCCAATGTTGACGTGGCACCATCGTTAATTCGTTATAAGCTGCCACAAAGGGTGTCATGTCAGCATTAATAGACAAAATAGTATGATCAACAAGTGATACGTATATACGAGTAACATGCTAGAATTAAGTTGATACACACGACAAAGAAAAATAGAAACTTCGATACATTCTCAATCTATTAACTCATAAATTTACTTGCATGTATACTTATTCATAATTTTCAATCAAGTGTGATGTATATTGTTTGAAAAGACGCTACAGGTGAAAGTATTATGCACAATACATCAAATTGCTAATGTGAACCAATAGACTTGTCAATAAATGTTATCTGGTTTATGCTGTTTTTGTCTCAAATGTCACGAGGTAAAGATGCATAAAGGGTTCTGGACACACGAGTCTAGTACCGCTTAGTTACAAACTTACAACCCTTTTGATTACGACTGATGGTCCCGTTTTTGTCTTGATTCTTTTTTGAAAGCCTATTGATGTTGAGTATGATAAAAATCTAATATGAATTTTGATTTGGTTTTTTGAACTCGGTCTTTCTCTACTTCTCTAGTAAGAATTTAATGAAAATGAAATCCTGAAGAAATAATTTGGTTTCCTAAGGAATAATTAGTGGTTCATAGTGGTAAAAAGTAGCATTTTGGACCGATAGCCCATCATCTTACGACAGAAAGCAGCTTTACACCACAAATATATAGGCATATAGCACTCATAGTTATTGTGTTTAATATAATTATTTAACTTAATGGAGTAACTATATCTAAAGTGTGTTTGATGCCCATCATTAACAGCAATAACAAACTCGTTTATGTCAAAACGTGATAAGAGAAATGTAAAATATAAACGGTCATACTTATACACAATGATATACCAAAAAGAAACTGATTTCCGGAAAATCTCTATAAATCATATTCATTTGATTCAATGGTTTGGAGCAACACATAACAAAACACAACAGTTTTTGTGGTTATTGCATATATTATTTTATGAAGTTAGTGTAGCACAAAAGAAAAAAGGTACATATACTACTCGTACATCTTTGGAATATCCATCAATTAACAAGAAAATAATATCAGTGGAGGAAATGGTGACACGATGCAAGATGCATTATTGTTTGTAGAACACTCTTTAGAAATATGGCGTCGCAAAATTATAGTAAGTGAATCCAAGGAAGTTGTCATAATTCTTAAAGCACATTGTGAGAGGCGCCATATGCCTATAGCCCCTATGGCACAACTATGTGCATTGTCGTCGGCCCATAGGCGCCGAGCCATCCCAACAACGGCATTTTTTTTTTCTATATGGCACTTTTTTTTTTTTAAGTTTTAAAATCTAACTTTTTTTTTCTAATAAATACCCGCTTTAACTTTACAAACACAAAAAACACTCAACTTTCTTCTCATTTTGTACACTTTCATATATATACCTTTACCATACAAACAACCTTAACCACTCAAGGGTGGTCTAGTGCCAAAAGAGCTTGTAACTATCCCTTTAAAATGTGTGAGGCCCCGGATGGAGTCTTAAAACAACTAGAAGGGTTGCATAATTCTTTCTTCTTGGGGAGGGGAGATGAATGAGCATATAATGACTTGGGTTTGTTGGAGAAAAGTGATGGCGCAAAAACATTATGGCGGGTTAGGGGTTAGTAGTTTGTTCGCCCTTAATGGTGCCTTGTTTAAATGGATCTGGAGTTTCTATTCCTCTTAATCCGGTCTTTGGCTTGACGTTATTAAAGCTATCTACGGTCCAAACGACTCTCTTGACCAGTCGTCCCCAAATCACACAGATTTGGATCATGGTTCGTAAAGCCATTATCCACCTTAAATCTAAGAGCGTTGATTTAATGGAGTTTTGTAAAGAATAAAAAATAAAAAGCAAAAAAAAAAAAATATGATTGGGAATGGTAATAGTTCAAGCTTTTAGCACGAGAAATGGTTTAGTGACGAATGCTTCATAGTTAAATATTCAACAGATAATTTAACTTGGAGCTTCAAAAACAAGTTTTAGTTGCGCAAAAACTCAAGAACTTTGATTATGCTTCTTTCTTTGAAGGTGTCCAAGAGGGGGTGTCCAAGAGTGTCAATGGTAGGAGCATTCTCAGTTGTTATCCTCGGCGGTTTTATCTCCTGTTAGAGACTGTTGGTTTTGGTCGTTGAACGGGAATGGTGTTTTCTCTGTAAAGTCGGCAAGGGAAGAGATTGATAAGCACTTTCTCGTTATCTCTCCCTCCTCTACGAGATGGTCGAATAGAGGTATGGATATTCCTTGTATGTTGTGTCCGGTTTATGGGAACGAGGTAGAATCTCATAACCATCTTTTCTTTAGTTGTTCGATGGCTTTGGATTTATACCGGTTAATTGGGCGGTGGTGGAATATCCACATTCCTATTGTGCTTGATCCTATAGCATAGGAGATGTGGTTCAATGGGTTGTGGTTCAACAGCTTACAAAGGATGGCGATGAAGCTACTTTCTTTTCCTTGTGGTGGCATATTTGGGATTACAGGAATGTGGTTTCGTTTTCTGTGAAGAAGCCTAAAAAAGGTTTGATCTTCGACAATTTTGTCTCTCAAACTTGGCTATGGGTGGTGAATAATAGATGTAGGAAGGTTATTGTGATTTGGTTAGCGTGGTTAAAAGACTCGTCAAATGCTATCTCTTCTATGTAATCCTTCTTTTGTCTAGCTTCTTGCTAGTTTTTTCAATATAATATCGTCGTTAAAAAAAATAAAAATGTGTGAGGTCTGAAGTTTAATTCCTGCTAGGTGTAAATAACCTTAAAGTGGCCACGCTAACCTCCTGAAAAGGGAGGGATTTACCTGGTTTGAGTCTGTGTGGCAGTGGGTTCAAAAGATGTGGATTAGTCAGCCAAAAAATCGAAAACCATGGTCACCCCACCCCCCGCCCCCCCCCCCCCCCAAAAAAAAAAACCCTCATATTTTTTATCATTTCATGCACTTTCAACATGAGTTATTCCAATGAAGAGCGAACCAAAAAATTTTTACGATTGAATGGAGGAATTACCCGTCTTCATACAAAGGGCAACTCAAAATGGGGGATTACAAATACCCGACAATAATGCTTTAAGTAGTTGCATCACAAGATTTGTTGATTTGACATGCAATTTTTTGTATAGCGGGTGCAAATAACAACCTTAATGTCTGTATCATTCAAATTTGTTTAACGGGATATGTTAGTCTCGTTGCCAATCTGCAACCTGCATGGTTCTAGAGATGCAAAACACACCGAAGGAATTAAAAGGAACTACGTGACAAAGATCTGCATAATGACTTTTGACATAATCTTATGGATAATCTTTAGCAACGATATCAAGAATGAGAAGAAATGTAGTTTGTTTATGTATTATACTTTTATTTTTAGCGAAATTTCGTTTTCTATTTTATGTATTGTAATTTTTATTTGTAGTTTAATGGAATTTATTTGTTTTTAATGAAAAAGAAAAATAAAATAAAAACTAGGTCTCATTGACACACCTATAACATGTTATAGTTGGGGGAGGGGGTATTTTTCACGATGTGTGTTATATGAATGTTATAGGGTAAAAGCTGGCGTGGCAGCGCCTATAATTCCCCTAACACTCTCAGGGATATGCATGAAAAAGCCTTGAGAAACAATTAAGCAAGTTTCAAAAACTTGAATTGACAAGTTGGCTTGAAGCTTTTGGAATCCATTAACTGCTTATGTTATCAAGTATTATTAAACCACTATGTGTAAGGATTATATAGACAAACAGCGGATCTTAAGCCCATCAAAGAGGCTTTGGTCGACTAACTTATTATAGAATAAATAGAAGAGTTCAGTAAGTATCAGGCTGAGCTTTTCAGGCGTCAACCAAGTCTCACATCAGAAAATAAAATAAATTAATTCCTACATATAAGATTGTAATTATTTTCAAATGTAGTGTAGCTTCAAACCTCACTAGTTGCAAAACTTGGGGTAACCAAGGAAAGGACCAGAAACGATCACGGGGAAATACCTTAGTCCACATACATCTTAGTCAAAACTCACCCTTACCAGAAAACTGAAGTTACCAATTGCCTACATATAAGATTGATGGACCACAACATCGTGTGTACTTATTGTTAAAATTATATTACCATGACAATTAGATCAATGATAAACTCCTTACCGTTATGTTTATCGATCTCTTGATAACAACTATAGTGAGTTGTTACCTCGTTCTTGTACACACAAATTAAACTGTATTAAGGTTATGCAAGTAACTACACAAGAATTGATTTTTTGATGAACAAAAATTCGATCCACAAACCCTTAGGGGTGTACGATCGGTTTTGGAGAGCAAAGAGGAAAAGAAAACACTTAGGGTTAATGTGTGTGTAAAGAGTACCCAAACAATGACCTTATGTGTTTGTTTATATAGTGTTTAAGAATCTTAGGGAACAAGTTAGGGCAAGGGTGCCCCCTTTATGTTTGCTCGGCCGATCCAACTCAAGCAAGGGGTTCTAGACCCTTCTTGGGTTACCATATTACATAAACACATCTTTTCCTAATTTGTGTCTAATGGTCGTTAGTCCCTTTATCCGTTAGGTACTAACGGTCATTAAATTCTCGTGCCTAATAATAAATATATAAATCTATTTATTATTTTTCCTTAATACTCATTTGTAATGTGTGCAATCCCGAGGTCTCGGGTTCGATACTAGACATTTAACGTATTAATATTTATCCACAATTTAACAGCTCTCACTTGGATATCTATTAATAGTAAAATGACATTTGTTGGCGTCTTGCAACACTCCAATGCCCCTAGTACGACTCGAGCTAGGTTTCCTGGAAAAACCCTTAATGGTTCATCATTATAATTATCTTTTTTTTTCTTCTAATACTACATTAATAAAGAATGATTCTCTTTATTAACTTTCCGTTTCTCGTTTCTATATGATTGAACAAAATTACCAAAACATCTGAACGTATTCCAGATAGACTTTGGGCGTGGCCACACAAACATTTTGTCAATCCTACGAGGGGCCCAGCAGTATTAAACTTCTGAACAAATCTGAAGGAAAAAATTATTTCTTGACTACAAGAATAACCCATGGACTTTGCAACACTTCTGAAAACAACCCTTA
This sequence comes from Artemisia argyi, assembly GCA_030686995.1. Lineage (NCBI taxonomy): Eukaryota > Viridiplantae > Streptophyta > Magnoliopsida > Asterales > Asteraceae > Artemisia > Artemisia argyi. Next base: position 171,940,901 of record CM060681.1, read on the forward strand.
TAACTCCCTGTTACGGTGAGCGGTAGATTGCTTTACAAAAATGCACTACATCCATGACTATTATCTGGTATCTCAAGTCTTAAGATAACTTTAAACATGATTCACATAAATGTGAGATCATATAGTTGGGATAAGTCCTATATTCAATTCATTTAATTGATGAGGCGAAAAATGAACCATTTTTAGGGGGTCATTTTAGCCCGGATTCAAATTTATTTGATCAAATATTGCCCTAAATCGTTCCTTTTGTCATTTTAGGTACTTTTGGAGTGAATTCTGGAAAAGGAAGCATTTTGGACGTTTTTAGAGCATAAAAGTGAAGAAAACGGCAAAGTCTTAATTTTCCATGCTGGGAACAGTACATGTCGGCGTCACATGCTCCTTAATGATGGCGTCAAGAGAAATACAAGAGGTGGAAGTGGACAAATTCCGTGACGATCCAGAAGAGTTTTACACTATGGGCATGACGGCGTCACCATAGGCCGTCATGGTCCAATTACATGTGACGGCCCAGAGTAGAAGTGCACATGACGGCGTCAAATCTGGATCTAGGCAATCCGATATCATTATGGGCGGCGAGTTGACGGCGTCAAAAATTCCTTCTTGACGCCGTCACCCTGTAAAATCTATATATAGTTTTGCAATTTTCATTCATAAAAGAGGAACAAGTAGGGTGTAACTTTGGAGAAACCCTAGCACGAATATTACTGCTTTTTCAAGGGTTTTTACCCTTTGAAACCTTTCATGTCAATTTGAGATAAGTACTCTTTCAATTCATTCAATATATCTATGTGTTGTTTGAATATATCTTACGCTTGTCTTGAATTCAACATGCTAGGCTAGATCTCTTTTGTGTTTGCTTAGATGTAGTGAAACCTAGATGTTAATTATGGGTTGATTGTTTCTTTATAGTTGTTACGGATGATTGTATTCGATGTTAGGCTTAAGAAAACTGGCAGACTTCCATTGGTGACATGCTTGAACGTCTTAAGAAACATGATCAGAGGTGTACTATGATTTTTGGTTGTATTTAATGCGTAGGAGAATTCTAATGATCCCATGTTAGGAGCTTCTAACGGCTCGACATAGGAGTGAAGTAGGATCCTATAGAGTTAGGGAATATTGTAAACGGCCCTACGACTGGTATTAAGGAATACGACCCATCATCCATTCAATTGTAACAAACTATCAACATGTAAAAGATATCTAGGGAGTAATAAAACCTAAGTAAACACAACTCTCCCTATTATTGTTCACACCACTAGTTTAATTAGCTTTATTTTCATTTCTGTTATTTTATTTTGATTGCATCTTAGTTATTGGGTTAGTTGATTAGCAACTAATTTCGCCACTCTTCCAAAAACCGAGATTTTACTTGCTTTTATAAAAATATAAAAATACAAAAAGAATCATCCCTCACCTCTAGACCTAGTTTTTAGGCTTTCTAATCCTAGCTACACTATTCCTGAGTTGAACGATCAATCCACCGATACTTGTCACTATACTATACTACAACGAGCAGGTACACTGCCTGGTGGGGGTTGTAAGCTTCTCGAGATCCCTCGAGAGGTAAAGCCTGGTGCGATTCCCACGTATCAAGTTTTTGGCGCCGCAGCCCGGGGAATAGTTATTGTCTAGGTTAGGTGATGAGGCGAAAAATGATCCGTTTTTAGGGGGTCATTTAAGCCCGAATCCGAATTTATTTGATCAAATATTGCCCTAAATCGTTCCTTTTGTGATTTTAGGTGTTTGGAGAGTGAATTCTGGAAAAGAGGCTATTTTGGACGTTTTTGGAGCATAAAGTTAAGAAAACGACAAAGTACCAAAAAATCCAAGCTGGAAATACAAGGTGACGGCGTCAAGGGTTTGCTCTTGACGGCGTCAGACATGAAGAATAATTTACCGTAGCTGGTGACGGCGTCAGATGGAGTTATGACGGCGTCAAAGTGGCCAAGAATAATTTACCGAAGGTGGTGACGGCGTCACATAGGCCGTCACGATTGGATCTAGGGCGTCCGAGGAAGTGTATGGCGGCGAGTTGACGGCGTCAGATTTTACTCTTGACGCCGTCAGGACGATTTTCCTATATATAGTTTTCTAGTTTTTTCATTAAAAAAAAAGGAGAAGTTTTGGTGAAACCCTAAAGACGATTTTGGTGCCTCTTTTACAGGTTTTTCAAGGGTTCCAAACCCTTGAGACCTTGCATTGTAATTGAGATAAGTATACTCTTAATTCAATCAATATGTCTATGTGTTGGTTGTTTATCTTTTGTTCTTATCTTAATTCTACTATGCTAGGCTAGATCTCTCTTGTGTTTGCTTAGATCTAATGAAACCTAGATGTTGATTATGTGTTGATTACTTGTCTATTCTTGTTTTGAATGAATGATTTTATATGTTAGGCTTAAGAAAACTGGCAGATCTCCAAATGGTAACATGCTTGAACGTCTTAAGAAACATGAACCGAGGCGTACTAGGTCTTTATTGGTTGTATTTAATGCATGAGCCACTGTTTACAATCCCTATAGTTGTGCTGGGTCATGGTGTAGGAGGAGATAAGAGCTCATAGAGTTGGGGAGTTATGTATGCCACTCCACGAATGGTATTAAGGAATACAACCCGTCATTCATACAAGTGTAACAAGTAATTAACATGTAAAAGATATCTAGGGAGTAATGAAGTCTAAGTAAACACAATTTCTCCAATTACTGCTCACAACCTTAGTTTAATATTAGTTGAATTTCATTTTCATTAGTTTAATTAGTTATATAGTAGTTTTTGGGTTAGTTGATTAGTAACTAATTCCGCCCACTCCTTCAAAACCCGAGATTTTAATTGCTTTCATAAAATATAAAAACACAAAAATAATCATCTTTCATCTCTAGAACTTTTAATTAGGTTTTCTAATCCTAGCGACACTATTCCTAAGCTGAACGATCAATCCCCCGGTACTTGTCACTATACTATACTACAACGATCAGGTACACTGCCTGGTGGGGGTTGTAAGCCTCGCGAGATCCCTCGAGAGGTAAAGCAAGGTGCGATTCCCACGCATCAAGTTTTTGGCGCCGCAGCCCGGGGAATAGTTATTGTCTAGGTTAGGATTTCTTTTTATTAGGTCTACTTGCTAGATTCCTTTCTAGTAAGATTTTTATTTTTATTTTTAGGTCTTCTTTAGTCTATCTTATTTCTTCGTGCTTTTGTTCGTAACTCTTTACCATCCGACATCATGGAAGGTGGTAACATCTTTGAACCCATCATCCCACCACAACAAAACCCACCATTAGAACCCCTTAGGCCCCGAACCTTAGGAGAGTATTCCCGACCTAGCCACCAAGGCTACCGAAACACCATTGAGCTCACCGGAGCCAATGTGACCCCCTTGCGATCCGACACCATCCGGTTGGTGCAAAGCGGATGTGCATTCCATGGACTTCGTTCCGAAGATCCAAACCAACACCTTAAGGACTTCCTCAAAATCGTAGATTCCATAGACCTAGGTGTTGAAACTAGAGAGACTACCCGTTTACGCCTATTCCAATTCTCTCTAAGGGATCAAGCTAGTCAATGGCTTGAGCGTTTACCCGCGGGATCCATCACCACATGGGATGATCTCACCACTCGTTTCCTTGCTCAATTTTTCCCACCGGGGAGAACTACTAAGCTTAGGAATGACATCTTGATGTTCCAACAACGTCAAAATGAATCTCTTTATTAAGCATGGACTCGTTTCAAGGACTTACTCCAAAAAGTCCCTCATCATGGCATAGATTTGTGGCTCCAAGTCCAAATTTTTTATGACCATATCGATATCCCCACGAGGCGAACCATTGACCAATCGGCCGGTGGTAAGCTACGTGATCTTAGTGCGGAACAATCATGGGAACTCATAGAAGATCTTGCTCTCTATGACAATGAAAGTTGGAATGATCCCCGTGATTTGAACAAAACGGTCAAGGCAATATCTTTGCCTTCGAATAATTCAAGCACTCCCGACCGTAGGATCATGGAACTTAAGGACCAAGTCAAGTTTCTCATGAAATCTTACGAAGCTCCGAAGCATTCAAGCCAAGTGAACAAAATCACTTCTTCATGCGAATTATGTAGTGGTCCCCATGACACTCGTGATTGTGTGGAACTCCCCGGAACAGCTTTTGCGGACTACGCATCCACGCGTACCGATGAAGCGGGAGATAAGTGGTACACTTTCAAGCCCGAGCCGAACACATACGGTGATTCATATAACCCCTCATGGAAAAATCACCCAAACCTTAGGTGGAAACAAAATCAACCCAATTCATCCAACCCACCTAATCGTTACCAATCAAACGGTCCACCATCCAACCGTACCTTCAACAACAATCTTTCTAACAACTATGGTAGTACCAACAATCTTGAAGGATTGATGTCAAAGTTCATGGCATCTCAAGAAGCCCGCATAGCTAAGTTTGAAGCCGATTTCAAACAAAATCAAAGCGAGATGACCAATAGAATTGATGCATTGTTGAAAGTTCTCAATGACCGAGAAATGGGAGCACTCCCAAGCGACACCATCAAGAATCCGAAACTAAACGTTAATGCCATATCTTCAGTTTCGTCACCCACTTCGTGTCCACAATATTACTCGGTTAAATCAACGAGCACGTGTTTCAAACAACACCAAGTTCCCCAAAAGAACCAATCAACTAAAACACCCACTATAGAGCCGGTCAAAAGCATAGTTGAAACACCTCTTACGCAAGACCTTGACGATGAATTCAAAGAACTTCACCTCGAACGCCCCGTCATTGATGTCTTAGCGCGTGCTCCTTACTATAGTGCCCTCCTAGAAAAATATGAGAAGTATAAGCTAGGAAAAAATGGGACTGCCTTCGTTCAAAACAAGTTGCCTAAAAAGCTTGATGATCCGGGTATATTTGTTTTGCCTTGTAAGATAGGAAGATCCGAAGCTTTCGACACACTAGCCGATTTAGGGTCAAGCCTCAACTTGATTCCCTTATCCTTATTCACCGCTCTTAAGCTAGGAAAGTTAGAGGAAACGGAGGTATTGATAGGGCTAGCGGATGGAAGTATTGCCCACCATGTTGGAATGATTAAGGATGTAGTTGTTCACGTAGGAAGGTTAACTATATTAGCGGATTTTCACGTTCTAGACATGGTTAGTGACACTACATGCCCATTATTGGTAGGAAGAGGATTTTTAGCAACCGCTAGTGCCATGATAGATTGCAAGGAATCCAAGATAGCGGTAGGAGAAGGCGATACTTGGTCGGTGTATGATGTTAAGAAGCATAGTTATGATTGTGATGATGAACCAACACCGCATTGGGTAGAGATGAATAGGAGACCATCTAGATATGGACCTTGGATAGAAAGGAACTTCATAGGACCTCAATGCCCATTTTATCTAGAAAAGGATTTCGTTGAGAAGACACATTCGGTAGAACAACTCATAGCTAGGGATGAGGAGCTAGATCCCTTTGAGGACCCCTTAGTCTTTAGAAAGATGATTGAGTTTTTGAGCGTAATGCCTATTAATATAGAGTTGAATAAATGGAAAAGAGATGGAGATAAGTATAAATGGAGGTGGGACAAGCCACCTAAAGAAGGTAACGGGTCATGGCATATTAGAATGACCTTGTATGATCCGGATGGAGAAAAGTTTGAAAGGTCATACCACACTAAGGGAACCAATAGAAAGTTGAAACCTAAGTTCGATCCCAAAGATGTCCTCAATGAGGAACTCACCCGAATCACGTAGTAACCCACGACTTTGAGTCTAGCTACAAGACTCGTAAATAAAGAAAAGCGCTTCTTGGGAGGCAACCCATGTTTTGTGTGATTTTTATTTGTTTGATTGTTATTTGCTTCCGTATGCATGTTTTATTTTTATTGTTGGTTGATCATGTTTTTCAATTAAAATGTGAAATACTTTATTATGTTGTTTAGCCTAGTCTTAACTCCAACCTAAAGGTATTTTTGCAAAAGATAAGTGTAAGGGGAAACCCCAAATATGTTTTTAAGAAACAAACCGATCATGATTCTCCACAATATTTAATGAACATGTATATTCGTATTTGTTAGAGTCAAATGCTTGTATTGAGTCATAATGAAGTTTTGCAGGATTTTCCAGGAAGTAGGACAAAGTTTTTCCAGAAATTTTCCGGAAACTTAACATAAAGATTTCTGCAGGTCCATTCTGACGGCGTCAGGCAATTGCTCTTGACGGCGTCAGGAGTTAAAAATCTGGAAATTTTACCGGTTTTGTTTTTCTAACGGAGTCTTATGGTTTTTGTGAATTATTAAGTTTTATAATCTCCAGGAAATCTGCAAACTTCATTCCACAAGCATTATATCTTACTTTGTTTTCTAGGATTTAGTAACTTATATAGGATACCGCCGATTTTACGCGAGGTTGCCTTGTCTACTTTTGTCAGGATTTACAGGTTATTTGAGACAAGAAGATGATTTATATTCTGGAAGGGAAGCTTTGATTGTTCATTTTCTTGGAGGAAGATTTAACCTGGCCACCTAAAATAACCGAGCGAATCAGGGGAGTATTTGATTTCATTCTCTTTACTTTTTCACTTTTACATTCTTTACTTGAACATTGGGGACAATGTTCATCTTAAGTGTAAGGGGAGGGTAAAAAGATGATACCTTACATATGCACTTTCGCTTGAGTTTGTTCTGTTTGATAGTAGATGAGTAATAAAACTATGAGAAATACTTGTTAGTGTAATTTTAGCGCCAAATTTAAAATTTTTTACAACATTTAGGAGTGAAACTTTAGCCATAGCAAGCGTCTCATGGATAGGAGGTTATATGACTAGCACATAACCGTATATTCAGAAAAATTTTCCACCCAAAATTGTGAGGTTCGCCTTTAGATTTGATAGGAACAGCATTCATTATTAGTGCTTATGAGTGTACCGGTAGCATTTAGATTCTAGAACTTGCGTTAGTGATGCATCTCGAGACCGCTAGTGAGACTACATTCGTGTAGTAGGATTTACTACATGATAAGAGGCATTAGGATCACCCTTGTGTTAAACCCGTATTATAATTACTTGACCATTTAAGTCATATTACTTGGCTAGTTAAGTCAACTAATTTTTCCCACACCCTTAGCGTTGTACTCATTTTTAGTACACGAAACCCCTAGTACACCCCTCCGAGCCTATCTTTTCGTTTCTAACTTTAAGCATTTTACTTAAAGGAAGAATTTGTTACACCCCACTTAAATGTACACCCAAATCGCCTTAGCCTTCCGTGTATGCGCTCATTTTTAGTGCATTATTGTTATTTGTTAAACCCTAAGTTAACTTTCTAATTGATTACATGGTTGCTAAGTCGAGTCATATCCTTGTACATATTGTTTTGGGACGATTGGGACTCATGGGTAAGTACTTATTTTATGGAGTAATGGGGAAGAACATCACTTATTACCCCCATATGTACGTTAATTTTAAAAGTGCTCCAAGTGTTTTGATTTTCTTAATTCGAGTCATTAGAATAGTTAAATGTAAAGTATGTAAAGATTCAAGTGTAAGGGGAATTCTCATCCCCTATGATGTATTATTTCGGATGGTAGGGTAAGAGTGTATGCAAAAAAAAAAAAAAAAAAAAAAAAAAAAAAAAAAAAATCAAGAAAAAGAAAAAAAAAAATTAGAAAAGAAAAAAAAAAAAAAAGAGAGAGAAAAAAAACATACGGACTACCATCCCGTTTTTATTTTATGATCATTTTATGTTTTTGTTATTTTTCATTTATTAGCTTAAGTCGAGTCTAGTCTTGGCTTAGCAACGCCATCTTGTACATGTAATTTACTAAGATTGTTAACTCGCCACCAGTAAAATTCCCTTTATCCAACAAAACCGTGTAATTCATATCACTACACCTAACATTATAACCCTTTAAAAGACCTCTTTGATAGTTTATCCTAGGTGCTTACGCCATGTGGTGGAGGTTTGATCCTTTCCCAAGCCTATGGTAATCTATTTTGCTATGACAGGTAGTGAGAGATATCTTCCATTTCCACAATGTTATATTACTTTATTACACCCGAGAGATGTGAGTATCTAAACACTATTTGTGAGGTGCTTGTGTATGACCTCCGTGCTTGTCTATTGGTCTTTAGTGGAACGATTATTTGTTGTAATTACTTTTATATTAGTGTTAAATGACCCCTAACTTGTCTTTTGAGTAGAATAAAAGCTCATTTGCTTGAGGACAAGCAAATCTCAAGTGTAAGGGTATATGATGAGGCGAAAAATGATCCGTTTTTAGGGGGTCATTTAAGCCCGAATCCGAATTTATTTGATCAAATATTGCCCTAAATCGTTCCTTTTGTGATTTTAGGTGTTTGGAGACTGAATTCTGGAAAAGAGGCTATTTTGGATGTTTTTGGAGCATAAAGTGAAGAAAACGACAAAGTACCAAAAAATCCAAGCTGGAAATACAAGGTGACGGCGTCAAGGGTTTGCTCTTGACGGCGTCAGACATGAAGAATAATTTACCGTAGCTGGTGACGGCGTCAGATGGAGTTATGACGGCGTCAAAGTGGCCAAGAATAATTTACCGAAGGTGGTGACGGCGTCACATAGGCCGTCACGATTGGATCTAGGGCGTCCGAGGAAGTGTATGGCGGCGAGTTGACGGCGTCAGATTTTACTCTTGACGCCGTCAGGACGATTTTCCTATATATAGTTTTCTAGTTTTTTCATTAAAAAAAAAAGGAGAAGTTTTGGTGAAACCCTAAAGACGATTTTGGTGCCTCTTTTACAGGTTTTTCAAGGGTTCCAAACCCTTGAGACCTTGCATTGTAATTGAGATAAGTATACTCTTAATTCAATCAATATGTCTATGTGTTGGTTGTTTATCTTTTGTTCTTATCTTAATTCTACTATGCTAGGCTAGATCTCTCTTGTGTTTGCTTAGATCTAATGAAACCTAGATGTTGATTATGTGTTGATTACTTGTCTATTCTTGTTTTGAATGAATGATTTTATATGTTAGGCTTAAGAAAACTGGCAGATCTCCAAATGGTAACATGCTTGAACGTCTTAAGAAACATGAACCGAGGCGTACTAGGTCTTTATTGGTTGTATTTAATGCATGAGCCACTGTTTACAATCCCTATAGTTGTGCTGGGTCATGGTGTAGGAGGAGATAAGAGCTCATAGAGTTGGGGAGTTATGTATGCCACTCCACGAATGGTATTAAGGAATACAACCCGTCATTCATACAAGTGTAACAAGTAATTAACATGTAAAAGATATCTAGGGAGTAATGAAGTCTAAGTAAACACAATTTCTCCAATTACTGCTCACAACCTTAGTTTAATATTAGTTTAATTTCATTTTCATTAGTTTAATTAGTTATATAGTAGTTTTTGGGTTAGTTGATTAGCAACTAATTCCGCCCACTCCTTCAAAACCCGAGATTTTAATTGCTTTCATAAAATATAAAAACACAAAAATAATCATCTTTCATCTCTAGAACTTTTAATTAGGTTTTCTAATCCTAGCGACACTATTCCTAAGCTGAACGATCAATCCCCCGGTACTTGTCACTATACTATACTACAACGATCAGGTACACTGCCTGGTGGGGGTTGTAAGCCTCGCGAGATCCCTCGAGAGGTAAAGCAAGGTGCGATTCCCACGCATCATTAGGATTTCTTTTTATTAGGTCTACTTGCTAGATTCCTTTCTAGTAAGATTTTATTTTTATTTTTAGGTTCTCTTTAGTCTATCTTATTTCTTCGTGTCTTTGTTCGTAACCTTTACCATCCGACATCATAGAAGGTGGTAACATCTTTGAACCCATCAACCCACCACAACAAAACCACCCACAAAACTCACCACTAGAAAACCAACCTCTTAGGCCCCGAACCCTAGGAGAGTATTCCCGTCCTAGCCACCAAGGCTATCGAAACACTATTGAGCTCACTCAAGGAGCCAATGTGTCCCCCTTGCGATCCGACACCATCCGGTTGGTGCAAAGCGGATGTGCATTCCATGGACTTCGTTCCGAAGATCCTAATCAACATCTCAAGGATTTCCTTAAAATTGTAGATTCTATAGACCTTGATGTTACAACTAGAGAGTCGACCCGATTACGCCTATTCCAATTCTCTCTATGTGATCAAGCTAGTCAATGGCTTGAACGTTTACCCGCGGGATCCATCACCTCATGGGATGATCTCACCACTCATTTCCTTGCTCAATTTTTCCCACCGGGGAGAACTACCAAGCTCAGAAATGATATCGTGATGTTCCAACAACGTCAAGGTGAAACTCTATATGAAGCATGGACTCGTTTCAAGGACTTACTCCAAAAAGTCCCTCATCATGGAATAGATCTTTGGCTCCAAGTCCAAATCTTCTATGACCATATCGATCTCTCCACAAGGCGAACCATTGAGCAATCGGCCGGTGGTAAGCTACGTGATCTAAGTGCAGAAGAATCATGGGAGCACATAGAAGATCTTGCTCTCTATGACAACGAAAGTTGGAATGATCCCTGTGATTTGAATAAAACGGTCAAGGCAGTATCTCTGCCTTCGAATAATTCTAGCACTCCCGACCGTAGGATCATGGAACTTGAGGACCAAGTCAAGTTTCTCATGAAATCTTACGAAGCTCCTAAGCCTTCAAGCCAAGTGAACAAAATCACTTCTGCATGCGAGTTATGTAGTGGTCCCCATGACACTCATGATTGCGTGGAACTCCCCGGAACAGCTTTTGAGGACTACGCATCCTCGCGTACCGACGAAGCGGGAGACAAGTGGTACACTTTCAAACCCGAGCCAAACCCTTACGGTGATTCCTACAGCCTTTCTTGGAAAAATCACCCGAACCTTAGGTGGAAACAAAACCAAAACAATTCTTCCAATCCGCCTAATCGTTACCAACCAAACGGTCCACCTTCCAACCGTACTTTCAACAACAATCCTTCTAATAACTATGGTAGTACCAATAATCTTGAAGGGTTGATGTCCAAGTTTATGGCATCTCAAGAAGCTCGCATAGCTAAGTTTGAAACCGAATTCAATCAACAACAAACGGAGATGACCAATAAGATTGACAACTTGTTGAAACCCCTCAACAACCAAGCGCTAACTACACCTAGAAAGGACACTAGGGACGCCAATAGCGGAATCCAAATTAAGGACCCCTCGTCATCCAAACACGTCCACTTTGTCAATGTTGTCACTATTAAGCCAAAAGATAAAGATATAGAAGAAAGTGACAAGGATGAAGTTGGAGTAGAAACCGAGACTAGGGATGAAATCAAGGAAGTTGAGATTAATAAGGGAGAAAAGTTAGAGGAAGTAGAAAACGTAGATGAGTACTTTGATAAGTTGCCCACCAAGGAAGAACGGGAATATCACAAGGATTTATTCAATGATCCCGAGACACCATATATCCTTGGTTCACCCCTTATTAAAGTAGGTGATCCCTCTAACATCAACATACCATGCAACATTGGGCATATGCATGTATGGAAAGCTTATATCGATCCTAGGTCTCCTATAAACATCATGACTAGGACTTATTATAATTGGGTAATGAAGAAGCAACTTGGTTATAGGATGATGCCCCGTAAGAATTTGATAAGTAATTTTGTTGGAAGAGTTAAAGGATTGCATGTAATTGTAGGAAACTTCACTTATGTGACCGACTTTGTGACAGTGGAGGATACTCGCCCGGTAATAGATGATTGCCTATGTCAAGTAGTGTTTGGAAAACCGTTTGTTGAGGCCTCTAAGATGAGTTATGATCCAACTCTAGGGATAGTTAGATTCAAGGAAGAGAATGATGAGATTGCTTACCAAATGCCCTATAAGATTGAACAATACCGCCTATTATCAAACATAGAAAAGGAACACAAATAAGCAGTTTACTATAGGAATGATGAGGATAGACGTAGAGGAGTAGAATATGTTATGAATAGAATACTTGGTTTCTACAAAGAATGCTTGCAACTAGGTCCGGAATACAAAACTAATATTGGAGATGACCTAGAGAATGCGACCAACGATGAGGTGACGTAATAGCCCATGACCTTGAGTCTAGCTACAAGACTCGTAAATAAAGAAAAGCGCTTCTTGGGAGGCAACCCATGCTTTGTGTGATTTTTAATTGTTTGATTGTTACTTGCTTCCGTATGCATGTTTTATTTTTATTGTTGGTAGATCATGTTTCAAAATAAAATTGTGAAAATGCTTTATTTTGTTGTTAGGGGGTCATTTTAGCCCGGATTCGAATTTATTTGATCAAATATTGCCCTAAATCGTTCCTTTTGTCATTTTAGGTACTTTTGGAGTGAATTCTGGAAAAGGAAGCATTTTGGACGTTTTTGGAGCATAAAAGTAAAGAAAACGGCAACGTCTTAATTTTCCTTGCTGGGAACAGTAACTGACGGCGTCACATGGTCCTTAATGACGGCGTCAAGAGTAATACAAGAGGTGGAAGTGGACAAAGTCCGTGACGACCCAGAAGAGTTTTACACTATGGGCATGACGGCGTCACCATAGGCCGTCATGGTCCAATTACATGTGACGGCCCAGAGTAGAAGTGCACATTTCGGCGTCAAATCTGGATCTAGGCAATCCGATATCATTATGGGCGGCGAGTTAACGGCGTCAGAAATTCCTTCTTGACGCCGTCACCCTGTAAAATCTATATATAGTTTTGCAATTTTCATTTATAAAAGAGGAACAAGTAGGGTGTAACTTTGGAGAAACCCTAGCACGAATATTACTGCTTTTTCAAGGGTTTTTACCCTTTGAAACCTTTCATGTCAATTTGAGATAAGTACTCTTTTAATTCATTCAATATGTCTATGTGTTGTTTGAATATATCTTACGCTTGTCTTGAATTCAACATGCTAGGCTAGATCTCTTTTGTGTTTGCTTAGATGTAGTGAAACCTAGATGTGAATTATGGGTTGATTGTTTGTTTATAGTTGTTACGGATGATTGTATTCGATGTTAGGCTTAAGAAAACTGGTAGACTTCCATTGGTGACATGCTTGAACGTCTTAAGAAACATGATCAGAGGTGTACTATGATTTTTAGTTGTATTTAATGCGTAGGAGAATTCTAATGATCCCATGTTAGGAGCTTCTAACGGCTCGACATAGGAGTGAAGTAGGATCCTATAGAGTTAGGGAATATTGTACACGGCCCTACGACTGGTATTAAGGAATACGACCCGTCATCCATGCAATTGTAACAAACTATCAACCTGTAAAATATATCTAGGGAGTAATGAAACCTAAGTAAACACAACTCTCCCTATTATTGTTCACACCACTAGTTTAATTAACTTTATTTTCATTTCTGTTATTTTATTTTGATTGCATCTTAGTTATTGGGTTAGTTGATTAGCAACTAATTCCGCCCACTCTTCAAAAAACTGAGATTTTACTTGCTTTTTATAAAAATATAAAAATACAAAAAGAATCATCCCTCACCTCTAGACCTAGTTTTTAGGCTTTCTAATCCTAGCGACACTATTCCTGAGTTGAATGATCAATCCCCCGGTACTTGTCACTATACTATACTACAACGATCAGGTACACTGCCTGGTGGGGGTTGTAAGCTTCTTGAGATCCCTCGAGAGGTAAAGCCTGGTGTGATTCTCACGTATCATGAATATCATGTGAAATTGGTATGACTACGCATCAATATACTTTCAAGTATATTCTAACCAATACTCAAATTTGTCTTAGTTTAATGATATTCCCATATCATTAATCGACAACGGACAATTTAGAATAATAATTTATTCATGGATTTAAACATGCAAATACATGATATATTATTAAGATAATGATAAATAAACATAAACAATATTTTATTCCATTAAAATAATAATTGTACATTACAGCCTTTATCCAAATACTAATCACAAATAGGCATGAAACTTTCAGCTAAACGAAGTCCTGTGCCTTCAGCATGCTTATAAAGCTTAGTGCCAGGTAGAGGCTTTGTTAATTGATCTGCTAAGTTTTCATCTGTGTGAACTTTGAGTAACTCAATTTCACCTATTTCGATTTGTTCTCGAACATAGTGATGCTTAATCGGGAAATGTCTGGTGCCTTTCATGATTTCAGGTTCATTGGCAAATGTAATTGCAGCTGAGTTGTCGCAATACATTTTTATAGGTCTTTGAATTGATGGCATAACCCCAAGCCCCGAAACAAACTTCCTAATCCAAACAGCTTCCATTGCAGCTTCTGAAGCAGCTATATACTCACTTTCTATTGCAGACATTGCTAGTGTACTCTGTTTCCTGCTCCTCCAATCCAAAGCTCCTCCATTAATGACAAAGACATAACCCATCTGAGACTTCGTATCATCCTTATCACCTTTCCAAGAAGCATCGCAATAACCTGTAACATCAAGTTCTGCAGATGGAGTACCCCCACAAACTAAGAACATCTCTTTAGTAGCCCTAAGGTACTTAAGAATATTCTTAACAGCAGTCCAGTGAGCTTCACCTGGATTCTGCTTATAACGACTGGTTAAATTCTGAGCAAATGCTACATCAGGTCTTGTGCTTTTCACTGCATACATAATAGATCCCACAGCCGAAGCATAAGGGACTCTCTTCATGCGTTGCACCTCTGCAGGTGTTGAAGCACAAACTTTGCTACTCAAGCCATGTTGTTCTTGCATTGGCAAATATCCTTTCTTGGAATTTTGCATATTAATTCTCTTCAATATTTTATCAATGTAAGCACTTTGGCTTAATCCAATTAATCGCTGAGATCTATCTCTATATATTTTGATTCCCAGAATGAATGTAGATTCCCCTAAATCTTTCATAGAAAAACACTTTCCAATATATGCCTTAACCTTTTGCAAACTTGGAATGTCTTTTCCCATGATCAATATGTCATCGACATATAAAATAAGGAAAATTACATCACTCCCACTAGCTTCGTGATATACACATGGCTCATCAAGATTTTGAGTGAATCCATACTTTTTAATATCACTATCAAATTTTTTATTCCATTGTCGTGATACTTGCTTCAATCCATAAATGGATCTTTGAAGTTTGCATACACGATTTGGGAATTCTGGATTCACAAACCCCTCAGGCTACGCCATATAGATGTCTTCATCTAGGCGACCGTTTAAGAAGGCGGTTTTGACATCCATTTGCCAAATCTCATAGTCATAGTAAGCTGTTATAGCTATAAGAATCCTAATAGCCCTAATGTCAGCTACAGGAGAAAAGGTCTCCTCATAGTCAACACCATATGTTTGAGTATAACCTTTAGCTACCAAATGGGCTTTATAGGTGTGTACAATGCCATCCATATCAGTCTTTTTCTTGTTGAGCCATTTACTCCCAACTACCTTGGCACCAGGAGGAAGGTCTACTTCTATCTAGACTTCATTATCTTTCATGGATTGCATTTCCCCATTCATAGCAACCTGCCATTTTCCCTTTTCAGGACCATTAATGGCAGCCCTATAACTAGCAGGTTCATCAAGATCGCCTAGTATAGTTTCCACACACTTTACGTTAAGACATAGACGTTCAGGAGCTTTCACATATCGTGTTGATCTACGATTGGGAACCACTTCAACTTTAGGTGGAGGAACTAAACTTTCAGGTTTCACAGGAAGATGGCTAGTGTTTTCAGAAGGTGCTACATCTTCTTGATCGTCTTCCAGATCATATACTCTCCCACTGAAATCTTGAGATATGAGTTCCTTCTCTAAGAAGTCTCCATACCTTGCAACAAAAACTTCGTTTTCAGGTGGGTAATAAAAGTAGTAACCCATTGTTTCCTTTGGATATCCTACGAAGATGCACTTTACAAATCTTTGTTGGAGTTTATCTGCTGAGTCACGTTTAACATACGCCTCGCAACCCCAGACCTTTAGATAACACAAGTTAGGAGCTTTTCCAGTCCATAACTCATATGGTGTCTTATCCACCTTCTTTGTTGGAACCACATTTAGAATGCGAACCACAGATTCTAAGGCATAATCCCAAAATGAAAAAGGAAGAGTTGTTAGATTAAACATAGATCATATCATATCTTGCAATGTACGATTCCTTCTCTCAGATACACCATTTTGTTGTTGAGTATATGGAGAAGTAAGGTGCTGGACAATTCCTTCCTTAGCTAAGTAATCTATAAACTCTTGACTCATGTATTCACCACCTCTATCGGATCGAAGAGCTTTAATCTTCTTTCCAAGTTGCAACTCTACTTATGCTTTAAACACTTTGAATGTTTCAAACACCTCATGTTTATGTTTAAATAAATAAACATAACCATAACTACTATAATCATCCTTAAATGTTAAGAAGTAGCTAGCACCTCTCCTTGACACATGTCTAAGTGGTCCACACACATCAGTGTGAATTAGACCAAGTAGATCAGAAGCCCATTCAGTCCTATTCTTAAAGGGTTTCTTTGTCATCTTCCCAGCAATACAAGATTCACACTTATCAAATGATTCATTATTGATCTTTTCTAAAAGCCCATCATGTTTCAGCTTTTCCATGCGAGCCTTGCCGATGTGAGCAAGTCGACAATGCCAAAGATAAGACGAATCCAGACCTTTCTTGATTCTCTTATGATTGATGCTATACATTGAATTATTTTTAACAAAAGAATTATCATTATCATTCATATATATCAATCTCAAAAAATACCATTCACAACAATAACATTAAAATAAAAAACACCATTTAAAGAAACTGAAATTTCATTGTTAGTAACAGTATGATCAAAACCAAGGTTCAACAAACATGAAAATGAAATAACACCTCTAACAATTGACGGTGCATAATGATAATTATTTAAAGATAGTACTAGGTCCGAAGGCAACACTAAATTAAAAACGCCTATAGCTTCAACTTCTGCATGTGCTCTACTACCCACGTGCAAGAATTGTTCTCTATAGTCCAACTTTCTCTCAATTCTAAACCCCTGCAAGGTATTGCAAATATTAATGCCACATCCCGTATCATATACCCATGAATTCAATTTAGGAGTAAGAATGAATAATTCAATCATAAAGAACACACCTGAAGTACTGGGGTTACCAGCCTCATTATTCTACTTCTTTTGTCGCAGGTCATGAATGTAGAGTGGACAATTGCGCTTCCAATTGCCCTTCTCATGACAGTGGTGACAAGCCTGATCCTTCTTGTTTGGAGGATTCACCTTGTTCTGTTTAGGCTGATGCTGCTTCATCTTGGGTTGTGGTTGATAGGCCATAACCTGCTTGCCTTTATATCCCTTCCTTTTACCTTTGTTCACATGCAATTTCTTTTGGATTTCCCCCATGAATTGCCAACACTTGCGGGGTAGGAGCCTTGCCCTTGGCTGGTAGACCTTTCTCATAATCAACAAGCAATGCTAGTAATTCTGAGACTGTCTTCCCCGAGCAATGCATGTTGAAGTTCTGAACAAAACCAACAAAATCCTTGTTAAGGGACCTGTTGATCAAGTTCACTTGCACATTCTCGGGGTAACCAAAGACAATTATGTGAAGTTGATCAAAGTAGTCTTTCATCTCATTCACATAATCTTCAACTGGTTTACCATCACCATGCTTGCAGCTGTGTAGTTTGTCAAGAGACTCATACAATTCAACTGCAGGAGACTTTTCATACGACTTTGGAAGTTCATCGAGCATGTCTTTTGGAAAGTAGTAATGATACGTGGGAATCGCACCAGGCTTTACCACTCAAGGGATCTCGAGAAGCTTACAACCCCCACCAGGCAGTGTACCTGATCGATGTAGTATAGTATAGTGACAAGTACCGGGGGATTGATCGTTCAACTCAAGAATAGTGTCGCTAGGATTAGAAAGCCTCCTAAACTAGGTCTAGATGTGAGGGATGATTCTTTTTGTATTTTTATATTTTATAAAAACAAGTAAAATCTCGGGTTTTGGAAAAGTTGGCGGAATTAGTTGCTAGCCAACTAACCCAATAAAATAAGATGCAATCAAAATAAAATAACAGAAATGAAAATTAAACTAATTATACTAGTGGTGGAAACAATAATGAGGAAAGTTGTGTTTACTTAGGTTTCATTACTCCCTAGATATCTTTTACAGGTTGATAGCTTGTTACAATTGCATAGATGACGGGTCATATTCCTTAATACTAGTCGTAGGGCCGTGTACAATATTCCCTAACTCTATAGGATCCTACTTCACTCCTATGTCAAGCCGTTAGAAGCTCCTAACATGAGATCATTAGAATTCTCATACACATTAAATACAACCAAAAATCGTAGTACACCTCCGATCATGTTTCTTAAGACGTTCAAGCAAGTTACCAATGGAAGTCTGCCAGTTTTCTTAAGCCTAACATCGAATACAATCATCCGTAACAACTATAAACAAACAATCAACCCATAATCAACATCTAGGTTTCACTACATCTAAGCAAACACAAAAGAAATCTAGCCTAGCATGTTAAATTGAAGACAAGCGTAAGATATAATCAAACAACACATAGACATATTGAATGATTTGAAAGAATACTTATCTCTTATTGAACATGAAATATTCAAAGGGTTGAAACCCTTGAAAAAGCTGTATAGTTCGGCCTAGGGCTTTTCCCTCAAAAGTTGCACACTAATGAATGAAATTTGGAAAACTATATATAGATTATACAGGGTGACGGCGTCATGTATTAAGTTGTGACGCCGTCAACTCACCGCCATAATAGAAATCGTATTGCCTAGATCTGATTTTGACGTCGTCATGTGTAAAATTCCTTTGGGTCGTCACTTGTGTTTTGATCCTGACGGCCTTGGTGATGCCGTCAGGTCCTATAGTTAAAAATCTTCTGGACCATCACGTGTATTTTCCACATCCACATCTTTTGTAACTCTTGACGCCGTCATTAAGGAAGTTGTGACGCCATCAGGTACTGTTCCCAGCAAGGAAAATTAGGACTTTGCCGTTTTCTTCACTTTTATGCTCCAAGAACGTCCAAAATGCTTCCTTTTATTTCTCTTCAAAAGTACCTAAAATGATAAAAGGAACGATTTAGGGCAATAATTGATCAAATAATCTCGAATTCGGGCTTAAATGACCACTTAAAAGTGGTTCACTTTTCGCCTCGTCAAATACCCTTACACTTGAGATTTGCTTGTCCTCAAGCAAATGCGCTTTTATTCTAATCAAAATACAAGTTAGGGGTCATTTAACACTAATATAAAAGTAATTATAACAAATAATCATTCCTCTAAAGACCGAAGACAAGGACGGAGGTCATACACTAGCACCTCACAAATAGTATTTAGATACTCACTTCTCTCGGGTGTAATAAAGTATATATCACAATATGGAAATGGAAAACATCTCTCACTACCTGTCATAGCAAAATAGATTACCATAGGCTTGGGAAAGGATCAAACCTCCACCACTTGGCGTAAGCACCTAGGATAAACTATCAAAGAGGTCTTTCAAAGGGTTATAACGTTAGGTGTTGGGATATGGAATACACGGTTTTGTTGGATAAAGGCAATATTTACTGGTGGCGAGTTAATCATCTTGGTTAATTACATGTACAATATGGTGTTGCTAAGCCAAGACTAGACTCGACTTAAGCTAATAGATCAAAAATAACAAAAACATAAAATAAACATAGAATGAAACGGGATGGTAGTCCGTATGTTTTTTCTCTCTTTCTTTTTCTATTTTTTTCCTTTTCTTTCCTTTTTTTATTTTTTTATTTTTTTTTTGCATACACTCTTACCCTACCATCCAAAATAATACATCATAGGGAATGTACATTCCCCTTACACTTGAATTTTTACATAATTTACAATAAACTAATCTAATAACTCGAATCAAGATAATCAAAACACTTGGAATACTTTTAAGATGAACGCACATATGGGGATAATATATGATGTTCTTCCCCATTACTCCATAACACAAGTATTTTACCCATGAGTCCCAATCGTCCCAAAACAATATGTACCAGATATGACTCGACTTAGCAACCATGTAATCAATTAGATAATTAACTAAGGGTTTAAACATGTAACAATAATGCACCAAAGATGAGTGCATACACGGAAGGCTAAGGCGATTTGGTTGCACATTTGGGTGGGTTGTAACAAATTCTTCCTTTAAGTAAGATGCTTAAAGTTAGAAACGAAAAGATATGCTCGGAGGGATGTACTAGGGGTTTCGTGTACTAAAAATGAGTACAAAGCTAAGGTGTGGGAAAAATTAATTGACTTTACTAGCCAAGTAATATGACTTAAATGATCAAGTAATTGTGATACGGGTTTAAACGCAAGGGTAATCCTAATGCCTCTTATCATGTAGTAAATCCTACCACACGAATGTAGTCACTAGCGGTCTCGGGATGCATCACTAACGCAAGTTCTAGAATCTAAATGCTACCGGTACACTCATAAGCACTAATAATGAATGCTTTTCCTATCAAATCTAAAGGCGAATGTTGGTCCCTTTTACTTGGTTAACTATAACTACAAAGCTAAAGTAACCAAGTTCTATGACATTTAGACAAAGATGTATAAAAGATTAACAATAAAGTAACGTAAATATAAGAGACAATATTTTCCAACGTTTAATTCTTTATTAGAAATTAATCAAAAAGAATCGTACCCAAGTGTTTGCGGAATAACACTTGGGATTGAAAATGACAAGTATGGTATGGACTCCTCACTAAACTCAATCTATGTTGAGTGACAACTTTCAGGACCCACTGAGCTATCTCAGGAGTTGTGTTGTTCTTTGGAGGAGTAAAAGTGGTTTGTGAATGCTTTGCATTAATTGCACAAACTTGTCAACTTTTACTCCTCTCTTATGCTACCTATTTATACACAAGTATAGAACAACTAGTTATACATTGGACATAAAGCTTCCTTAACAATATCTTGAAAGATATTATTCTTCTGGCAAGGAACCTTCATTGAGTTAAGTCCAAAAGGAACTTTCTGATGACAGCCTGGTTTTAGCCATTTGAGGAAAGTTTGACCTTAAAGTGATAAAGCACTTTAGTGAAATAGATCAAACTTTCCCGCCCAGTCCCGCCAAAACTTCAGTCTTCTAGTCATCAGTCTTTAGTACCATGAAGTTGTTGAGGAGTCATGGGGTTCAGTGAGTTATTGTCATCCTCACTGAACCCATCACCTTCTTCTTGGCTTAGATCACACTTCACTGAGTTCCGCCTCACTGAATGGAGAACTTTTCTTCTTAGGCTCGGTCTAAGCATCCTGAAGATGACTCACTGAGTTACTGTTCACTCAGTGACTTGTTTATACTTAGGTTATTTTACGTTCAAATCCTTGTTAGAAGAAGATTGGGGAATTCAGTGACCCAACAATCTCCCCCTATTTGAACATACAAATAGCCTAAGTGTTTCTTGATTCAGTGTGAGTTGGTAGGGGTCTTCATCTCTTACTGAATGTTGTTGTAATTATAAGTAGGACACATAATTTTAAACAAAACATCAAAGTTTATTCATAGTTATTACAAGTCCTACAAATTACAAAAAAATAAAAGGATAGTTGTTGCAGATCAGATGTTCAGGCGGTATCCAAGGTTTTCAATCTTTGCTTTCTTTGATCTGAGTAGGTGTCTTTCAGGATGTTCATTGATCATTGCTTCCAAGTCCTTGCAGAATCTTTTGTTCTCATCACTCTTGATGGGGGACGCCAACATGAGGTACATGAGCATAGCTTTGATTCCTGCCTTATCCATATCAAACCACCTTTGGAACGCCAGGCTTCCATACTCATCAGTAAACCATAAGCCTCTTTCAGGAGCTTCAAGGACCGCATTGTTCACGAACGTGATCCCTTCAGGAAGCGACCTGTCACACTCTAACCCTGGTACCTTGATCTCAGGCCCCAATTCTATTTGCTTCCTTTTCCTCTTGGAAGCCTTAGATGGATCAGTCTCTTCTCCTGAGTCAAGAAAAAGTGAGGGAATGTTAAGAGCCTCAGGCATTGCTCTCAGTCTGTCGTACCTATCCTTCAGTGATTCGAGAAGTTTAGGTACTACAACATTGTTCTTTTTGGCAATTATTGATCGAAGCTCATCAAGCTCAGTGATGCCAAAGTCTGCAAACTTGAAAGGCTTATGGATGTCCATTATTCTTTTATCACGTCCCCTGAAGACGGTGACCATTGTAGGATCGGTGTTTCTGTGGATTTGAATGTCAGTGATGGTTTCAGGTCTTAACCTTTCTTTCGTCACCCAAGTATACTTTTCGATCCTGTGTTTTCTGATTTGGGCATCCTTCCTGAGCTTGTTTTCCCTTTCCACTTTGAGAGCATTTAGCTCTTCTTCCTGAGCCTTTTTAAAGACAGCACCAACCTGTACAGTTACTAGTGCCTCAGTGTTCAAACCAATCTTTTCAGCTTCCTCATGAACAACCTTAATGATAGCAGGCTTGCTCATTCTCTCTTCCTCAGCCACCTTGAGTAGTGTCTCAGTCCTTTCCATGTGAGCTTGAATTTCGTCATTCGTGAGAAGTTGTACTACTCCATTGATTTCAAACGGGACCCTGATAGGTGCATCAGGATCAAATCTGACCATGGTTGAGGCTGGCTTGAGAACATTTTTAGGACTTGAGGTGGTAGCAATACTTTTGCCTCTGTCCTGTCCGAGAGAAGAGGAGACTGGTTCCTCCTGTGGTGGAACTTCGGTGATTGGTGTTGCTTCAGTGACATGCTCCCCCTCAGTGTGAGAGGGCTGTCCAGCTTCTTGTTCAACAGTATTAGGGGCTTCAGTAGCATTCTCCCCCTCAACATTTGCCTGAATGTCAGTGATGGCAAGTGTTGGCTGTACTGAAGAAGTAGATGCACCCTTGAAGGCTTGAAAAATTTCGGTCATCATAGACTTGATCTCCTGAGTATCATGTTGAATGATGGACACCCTGGATTCAAGTGCAGCCTGTGCATTTTCAAGAGCTGTCATCCTGGAGCCCAAGGTCCATGCCAGAGAAGTAGACCTTTGGGACTGAGCTGTCACTGATTCCTCCATGTTGATGAAGGAAGATTTGAGAGACTCCACGGTGGTGGTGAGACCCTGAAGATTAGAACCCTTCAACAAGTCAAGTAATTCAGTGAGAGCCACTGAGTTTACCTGATATGTCTCGGATGCCTGAAGTAGCTTCCTGGTGAGTTCAGGATCATCCTTGACTGATTCTTGAACCGACTGAACCCCTACATTCAGCTGGTTGAGGGTTATCAAAAACTGGTTCATGCGGGTGATCATCTGTGTCAGGGAATGATTGACGGAGGAATTTTGTTCCCTGACATCTTCATCGAAGTCTTCGACAGCATCTTTGAGATTGTGAAAGTGAACCGCCTGTTCAGTGTGCATGTCAAAGACCTCATAAGTGATCCCCCTGTACAAAATGTTAGTAATCTTTTTGATGAATTTGGTGAAGGTCTTCACAGTGAGAGGAGCCTGATCATCTCCTGAGGACTCTGGCTCGGACTGAGTGTCAGCATCGTCATGGTTTGAAGATTGAGGAGACTGAGGAATTGGTTCAGGGATTGTCTCCTCAAGATCCATATCCTCTCCGGCCTTGAAGACTTCCTCATCACTGTTGAATTCATCATCAGAGTACAAAACAGCCTGAGCTTCAGCTAGGGACTGAATCTGCAAAAAAAGGTTAGCCGGCTCCTCTTCATAAGAAGATTCGCCTTTGTTTTGGCCAGGTCCTGACCCCTCAAATCCGGTAGGTTGGGTTTTACCTACCTGGTCTTCAGGGTCAGTTCCCGAGTTATGCGCTCCTTCGGAGTTGGTTGTGAGTTCCATATCAGCGGGTGGTATGTTTCTCTCTGAGTCTTTTTCCCTCGTGACCCCTTCAAGTACTGATGGGTATGTTTCAGTACCATCACTAGGAGCCGTGATTGTTGTATCCGTATCAGCGGGTTGTATGATTCCCTCTGAGTCTTTGGGATGAGTTGTTGTGCCCTCAGACAAAAGCTTTGATTGGCGAATGTCCTCATCAGGCACCTGAGTGGTTATGCCCCCCATTCCAACAGGCTTGTGCTGGCCTGTCGAAGATTTAGGGGCTAGAACTCCCTGTTGCTTGGGTTGTGATTTACCCGAGCCTTTGGCAGGATGTGATTGTTTGTGGTCCCCCTTCTCAGTGGAGTAGTGCTGCCCCACCGAGGGTATAGGACCCCTTACTCCCTGATACTCTGGTTGTGATTTGCTAGAGTCTTTAGCAGGATGTGAAGGTTTAGTTGGTTCCGACCCTACTGACTTGTTTATGCCAGCAGGGCCTTTGGGAATAGGTTCGCCCAAGGACACTGAGTGTGATGTCTCAGTGCCCTCCATTGGCCGTTGTTTTGGGGCCAAAGATTGGCTTATGATCCTGAGGGTGTCAGCAGTCAGGGTCTGTTGTTGTTGCCCCCTTTTGTCAGGCTTAGGGGCAGAGGTCTCAGTGGCGAGTGGCTTGGGTTGAGCCACCTTCCTTGACCCCTGTCCCTTCTTCCTCTTCACCTTTTTGGTGGGAGAGGGAATTGGTGAAACAATGTTGTCACCCTGGATAGCAGTCAGCATATATGTGGTCAGGGCGACAGGTGTAACCTCATTAGGGTCACGTGAGTAGTTTTCCTTATGCAAGACATCAGGTTCAAAGCCGACACTGTCAGGCTTGAAGTTCTCAGACCCTAGTAGGTCATTCAGGGCGCAGGAAATGAATCTAGGGTAAGACATGTGTTTTTGCCTAGACTTCCCACCCAATTTGCCTATGAGGTCCCTGAAGATAATTTCTCCAAGGTCAATCTTTTTACCCTCAATGAGACAGTACACTATCATTGATTGAGTAGTGTTTAGTTGCTCAGTTGAGGACTTGTTCCCCCCAAAGACCTGAATAACGAATGTCATTAGGATTATCCAAGGGGCAGGGAACCATGTTTTGATGATGGGGGCTTTGTTCAGTAGGGCCCCTGGAGCAACATCAGGATGATTCTTGTCAAAGGGCCCTAGTTCTAAGAGGAGTTGTTTAACCTCCTCTTCAGTAGGTGGGGCAACAAAAGTCTCAGTGTAGTCAAGGCCAGTGGCTTTGCCAAAGGTTTTGTAGTCAAGAACAATGGACTTTGTCCCATTCTTCACTGAGAACTTAATTTTGGCCTCCTTTGGTGCATCAGGGTTTTCAACCACCGCTGAGCACCAGAATTCCCTCAAGTAGTCATGATAGATGACTGAGGGGGTCTTTGTGAATGTGGTGGTGAGAAAACAGTTTTGTAGGAACTTCACCACATCCCTGTAAGCAGGGAACCCTTCAGGGTAGGCAAAGTTCCCCACCACATTGTTTTTGGTGAGGTCTACGCTTTCCATTTGGAATTCCACATTGGGTGCATATTTTATGACCTTAGAAGATGCCATTTTTGTATTAAAAGGTCTGGTTTTGTATAAAGAAGAAGCACACACAGATTTTGAAAGCAAAAGTTCTTGAAATAATTTTGCAAGAGTTTTGTTAAAAATTTTTAAAAAAGCGTGTGTGTGTTCTTCTTTGTGGGGGTATTTATAGGGTGGGAATTAGGGTGGTGATGTTACGGATACCAAAGGTTTAATTTATTTAACCGAAACTGCATAATAATGTTGGTTTGATATCCGCATTAAATATCACGATTCCCATTACCCTATTTTCTCTCACATCGTGGGTGAACAGTTGTGCGGCTCTGCAAATAATGCACTTTTGCAGAGTAAAATCATCACAACTTTTGTGTGTGAGGGAGCATTTAATGCTCAGTGGTGTTTGATGAGAGAGATGTGGGGGCCCAAGGAGTGGATTTCAGTTGTGTAAGTGACATATATTCCTATATTTAATAGGATTCGGTTACATACCTGAGACATTAACGAACTAAGTACTTAGAGCATTTAGTTAGGGTATTCAATGCCATTTTTCATCCTGAGCCCCCTGAATGAATTTTCATTCAAAGAAAACTTTCAGGAAGGGTGTGATCAGGGACCTAGAGAATTTACATCAGGTTGGAACACTTTTGATCAGTTTCCTGATTCTATGTCCAACATGCCCAGTTCAGCTTTCAATCTTGTGAAAGTGGGTTCATCCAAAGGTTTAGTGAAGATATCAGCTAGCTGATATTCAGTGGGGATGAAATGTAGTTCAATTTCTCCATTAGAAATGTGGTCCCTGATGAAGTGGTATCTGATGTCAATGTGTTTGGTTCTTTGATGAAGTGCTGGATTGTTTGAGATGGCTATGGCACTTGTATTATCACAAAAGATAGGTACCATCTTATACTGAATGCCATAGTCACTCAGTTGGCTCTTCATCCATAGTACATTTACACAACATCCTGCAGCAGCCATATATTCAGCTTCAGCTGAGGACATGGCCACTGACTGTTGTTTCTTTGTACTCCAACACACAAGTTTACCACCAAGAAATTGGCAGGATCCTGAAGTACTTTTCCTATCCATGTTACATCCAGCATAGTCAGAGTCAGTGTACCCTTTGAGATCAAATCCTGAACATTTTGGGTAATACAAACCAAGGTTTGGAGTACCCTTCAGGTACCTGATGATTCTCTTGACAGCAGTGAGATGTGATTCTTTAGGGTCAGCCTGGTATCTGGCACACAGGCAGACTGAGAATTGGATATCAGGCCTTGAGGCAAGTAGGTACATCAGGGGGCCAATCATTCCTCTATATTGGGTTTGATTCACTGATTTTCCAGTGAGATCAGGGCCAAGGTTGTTTGGAGGAACCATAGGAGTCTTTACTGAAGAGCAGTCAGTGAGCTCATACTTCTTCAGTAGGTTCCTGAGGTATTTTTCTTGGCAAATGGATATTCCTTTTTCAGTTTGTTTAATTTGGAGTCCAAGAAAGTATGTGAGTTCACCCATCATGCTCATTTCAAACTTTGTGGTCATCAGTTTCTCAAACTGTTTGCAAAGTTTGTAACTTGTTGAGCCAAAGATGATGTCATCAACATATACTTGGACAAGAATGACATCATCCTTTGTTCTGTAGATGAACAATGTGTTGTCAATTCTTCCTCTAACAAACTTGTTTTGGATCAGGAAGGCTGAAAGAGTTTCATACCATGCCCTGGGTGCTTGTTTCAGTCCATAAAGGGCTTTGTTAAGCTTGTAGACATGGTTAGGGTATTCACTACTTTCGAAACCAGGAGGCTGTTGCACATAAACATCTTCTTTGATGTTACCATTCAGGAATGCACTTTTAACATCCATTTGGTAAACTTTAAAGTTCATGTAAGTTGCATAAGCAAGGAAGATCCTGATGGCTTCCATTCTAGCAACTGGTGCAAAGGTTTCCTCATAGTCTATACCTTCCTGTTGATTATATCCTTTGGCAACCAGTCTTGCTTTGTTTTTTATGACTGTGCCATTCTCATCGGTCTTGTTTTTAAAGACCCACTTCATACCAATGATTAAAACACCCTGGGGGCATTCAACAAGGGTCATGACATCATTTCTGTCAAATTGTTCCAATTCATCTCTCATGGCCTGAACCCAACTTTCATAAGTCAGGGCTTCTTTGACATTTTTAGGTTCAATCTCTGAGAGATAGTCAGCATAAAGACATATATTGGCAGTGGCAGCCTTGAGTTTAGCAGCCTTGCTTCTTGTGAGCATGCCTTTAGTGGGTTCACCAATGATGTTCACAAGCTCAATGATTTTGGATCTAGTCCAGCTATCCTGAGGTTTGGGATAGGAATTTGAGCTTGTAGGAGTCTGATTAGGTTCAGACTCAGGAACATGAGGTAACTCATCAATATGTGCTTCAGTGACTACTGTAGGAACAATTTGTTCTGAGGGTTCCTGAAAAATTTGTTCAGTGGTGTCAGTCTCATTTGAGACAGGCTGAGTTTCAATGAACTCACTGATAGGTGGTTGGGGTAGGCTGTGAGGGATGATATAATAGGAGACGTCAGCATCAGATTGGTATTGGGTTGAGGGATTGTTCTCAGGATGATACTCATCAGGAGGATATCTTGATGAGTCATCAATACCAATTTCTTCTACTGAGGAATTTGAGAACCTGATGGATTCAGTGCTCTCATCAACAGTAATGTGATAAGTTTCCTCAGTTTGTTGTCTCCTTGTGTTGAACACCCTGAAGGCTTTAGAAACCAGGGAATATCCCAGGAAGTATCCATCATCAGCTTTGGCATCGAATTTACCCAAGTGATCCTTGTGATTATGTATAAACACAGGACACCCAAATACATGAAAGTAGCTGATGTCAGGAATCCTTCCTTTGAAAATTTCATAAGGAGTCTTGTTATGCCTTTTCACAATGATTGACCTATTTTGAGTGTAGCAGGCTGTTTTAACTGCCTCAGTCCAAAAATGTTTTGAGAGGACTGAGCCATTCAACATTGTTCTTGCTGCCTCAATGAATGTTCTATTTCTCCTTTCAACTACTCCATTTTGTTCAGGAGTATAGGGAGAAGTGAAATTTTGAGAAATTCCTCTCATCACAAAAACACTCAAGGTCTTGGTTTTTGAATTCAGTGCCATTGTCAGTCCTGATCTGTTTAACTTTGACATCATTTTGA
Source organism: Artemisia argyi (assembly GCA_030686995.1). Classification (NCBI taxonomy): domain Eukaryota; kingdom Viridiplantae; phylum Streptophyta; class Magnoliopsida; order Asterales; family Asteraceae; genus Artemisia; species Artemisia argyi. Next base: position 171,969,461 of record CM060681.1, read on the forward strand.
TTTTCAATGTTCCTGACAAATGACATGATGATTTCAGCTGCCTGACTCTTCTTGGTCAGGAAGTAAACCCAAGTATATCTTGAGTATTCATCCACAATGACCAGAGTATACTTCTCATGGTGAATGGACATTGGACTGACAGGTCCAAAAAGGTCCATATGAAGAAGATGTAAGCAGCTTTTGATGGAAAAGGTTTGTTTGGTTTTGAATGATGCCCTGTGGTGTTTTCCTTTTTCACAAGCAGAACAAGGCTTGTCTTTGGTATACACCAGGGATGGAAGGCCCAAAACTTTGTTCTGTTTGGCCAGGTTGTTGATGTTCTTGAAGTTGAGATGAGAGAGTCTCCTATGCCATAGCCAGTTGATTGTCTCACTTGCCTTTGAGAATAGACAAGTCCCATTCTGAGTCAGGGATGACATGTCAAGGACATATACATAATCCCTTCTAGGGGCAATCAACACAACTTCCTTATTGGCATTAAAGATGGTCCCTCTCTTGTCATCAAACTGAACTATGTATTTGGCATCACATAGTTGGGAAACACTTATCAGGTTGTACTTGAGACCATTAACATAAGCTATTCTTGTAAAAACTATACCATTGCAGTTTACTGAACCATAACCTTCAGTGGGAGCTGATGAGTTATCACCAAATACTACTTTGGGTCCTGGTTCTTCCACATATTTGTGCAGAAAACTTTTCACACCAGTCATGCTTCTGGAGCATCCACTGTCTAGATGCCAAGTAGGATCCTTGATGTGTTTCTGCACAAATAGTAAACTGGGTTAGTTTTTCTTGTTGACCCACTTTCTAGTGGGCTTGGTCCTTAGGGACTTTTTGAACTCAGTTAGTGAATCATGGTCTGAAGTTGTGTGACCTGAGCTTCCACATGTTTTACATTTTGTGGAGGTTGATGCCTCAGGTGACTGAGAAGTGTTGGTCAGGTTTTTCCTTCTGGACTGAATAACTTTGTCATGTCCCCTGGTTTCATGGGAGGGATCTCCACAGATGTCACAACAATCTTTCATCATACAATCATCAGGAAGATGATCATTGAAACCACAGTGAGGACATGGTGAGAAAGGATTAGCCTTCAGTCTTTGTTTGGAAGGTGTGGCATACTGATAGCCTTGGTTTTTGTATAGACCCCTTGCTTTTAAAGAAGCGGTGTGGGGGATGTGATCACAAGTTCTGTGGTCCTCTTGTTTGCATATCATACAAAACAGGACTCTGTAGCATTTATCAGTGCTGTGATTTGGATAATTGCACAGTTCACATCTCCCTGAGGGTCTAGGTGTGGTTTTAGGTTTGGAAGAACCTGAGGATACTGAGGGCTTTGTAGATTTTGAGTCAGAGTTTTTCTCAGTAGACTCGATTTTCTCACTCAGCATCCTAACAAGTTCAGTAAGCTGATCAACTTTTGAATCAGTGCTTTCATGCTTCACTTCAGTGGGTACTGAAGGTTTTTGGTGTTCAGTGGGTGCAGGAGTAGGTCTTTTCAGAATAGTCTTTCCTAACCCTGATTTCTCTTTGGGAGAATGTGGTTGATAGACTAATGGTGCAAGGTCAGAATTGGGTTCCGCTCCCTGAAGTTGTTTCAGTAGAAGGAGTGGTGAATCAGACTTAGACTCAATGATGGACTCAGTAGGACTAAGTTCATCAGTGACTCCTAGCAGCTCCTTGATAGCCTGACTTTCAGGCTCCAGAATTCTTCCAGTATTAAAATTTGGCATTTTACTATCAGGATTGTTTCTTTCAATCCAATCACTGGGTTTGGGAGCAAGTTCTTTGCTAGAGAGTATGTTGGTTAATAGAAAGGTTGTAGAATGGCTACTCTCTCCAGAAACTTCAGTGAGTTGATCATCACCCAGACCTGCCTTTTTGGGGCTGGGTGTGAGACTCAGTGTTTCATAAAGTTTGGGGTTTTTCTGAGTCCATTTCCAAATAATTTCCTTTTCTTTCTTAAGTTCTTCCTGAAGAGCTTGATTTTGTTTTACAAGTTCAGAGTTTTGAATTTGAAGTGTAACACTTTCAAGCTTGGCATGTTTTAAAGCAAGTAATTCATCTCTACAATGATTTAATTCAAAACTCAGTTTGTTAAATTTTGAAAACAAATTAAGTCTTTGCTCTTCAACATACTTAAGATCAACATTAATATAATCTAAGTAAGATTTCCAATCATCATTATCATCCATAGAAAGTAAAAGATTTACCTTCCTCATAGTGATGTTAACCCATTCACCATTTCTTGCATGACTCTTCCCCACAGCAAGTTTGTTGTCATCTGACAGAGCCATCAGGGCACTGATGTGAACTTCATCATCATCAGAGGATACTTCAACCTCATCCCAATCATATGTTTCAGCAACAAGCCCTTTGTTCTTGGCTTGAGTAGGCTTTGGAGCCTGAGGAGGCTGAGAGACTGTTGAGGATGATTCAAGAAGGGCAAGTTTAGCTTTTGCCTTTCTGTACTTGGCTTCAAAGTCAATTTGAGGGACTTTTTCAAATCTTTGACTAGACTGAAGCATTTTTGGTTGAAATTTGCTGGGGCCTGAAAAAGAGTTATTTCCTGAAAATTTGAAGGATGGTTCTGAGGTTGTTTTTGAAAAACAATCTTTAGCAAAATGTCCCATTTTACCACATTTGAAACATTCAGTATTATCATTTGCTTTTGAAGGGAATTTGTTTTTCTTAAAAAATCTTTTTGAATTAGCAAGGAGGGCTCTTTCATGAAATTCAATTTGAAGATCATTCAGGTACTCCTCACTGGTTCTTTGGTCAACCTCATCATCAGAACCATCCTGAAAATCCTGCACAACACCTTTAGAATAGAAAGCAGTTGATATGGGTGAAATTGTCAAGGCCTTTTTGGTCTCCTGAGCTTTAGCAGGGTATCTCCTGGTGATAAGATTGTCTTCATAGACAAACTTCCCATAGATGGCAGGGAGCTCAGGGTTCTGAATGTGGTTTGCATTTCTCAATCCCTGAGAGAAGTTTAACCACTTCTCAGGGAGACTGTTGACAAAACCAACATTGATCTCATGTTTTGACAGTATAACACCATCATTGGTCAGCTCATTCAGGAGGGTCTTATACCGAGTATAAGTCTCAGAGAGACTTTCAGAATCCTTGGCCCTGAAGGTATTGAATTCAAGCTTCAGGTCCATGATTCTGTTCTCTTTGGTATCAGAAGGCCCTTCATAGCTATGAACCAAGTCAGTCCATGTCTGCTGGGCAGTGGGACAGTTGATCACTGATTCCATTATATCATTAGGAAGGCATGATATAATGATGCTTTTCAGGCGCTGGTCTTGATTGACCACCCTCCTTTCATCTGGGGTCCACTGAGCTTCAGGTTTAATTAAACCTTGGGCAGTTGTTGGGACATATGGACCATCATTAATCAACTTAATGTAATATGGTTCCATCCCAGTTAAGTAGCAAAGCATTCGCTTTTTCCACTTATTAAATTTGCCAACTTCAAGTCGAGGGGCAATTGCTGAATAACTTCCACCCTTTTTGTCGACAAGTTGGGGAACATCTATGTCAGTCATAGTGGGATCTAGATTTTAAAAAACTTGAGCACTCTTAAGTTTTGAAAACAGGTTTATGTTTTACAAATCAGAGGCTCTGATACCACTTGTTGGTCCCTTTTACTTGGTTAATTATAACTACAAAGCTAAAGTAACCAAGTTCTATGACATTTAGACAAAGATGTATAAAAGATTAACAATAAAGTAACGTAAATATAAGAGATAATATTTTCCAACATTTAATTCTTTATTAGAAGTTAATCAAAAAGAATCGTATCCAAGTGTTTGCGGAATAACACTTGGGATTGAAAATGACAAGTATGGTATGGACTCCTCACTAAACTCAATCTATGTTGAGTGACAACTTTCAGGACCCACTGAGCTATCTCAGGGGTTGTGTTGTTCTTTGGAGGAGTAAAAGTGGTTTGTGAATGCTTTGCATTAATTGCACAAACTTGTCAACTTTTACTCCTCTCTTATGCTACCTATTTATACACAAGTATAGAACAACTAGTTATACATTGGACATAAAGCTTCCTTAACAATATCTTGAAAGATATTATTCTTCTGGCAAGGAACCTTCATTGAGTTAAGTCCAAAAGGCACTTTCTGATGACAGCCTGGTTTTAGCCATTTGAGGAAAGTTTGACCTTAAAGTGATAAAGCACTTTAGTGAAACAGATCAAACTTTCCCGCCCAGTCCCGCCAAAACTTCAGTCTTCTAGTCATCAGTCTTTAGTACCATGAAGTTGTTGAGGAGTCATGGGGTTCAGTGAGTTATTGTCATCCTCACTGAACCCATCACCTTCTTCTTGGCTTAGATCACACTTCACTGAGTTCCGCCTCACTGAATGGAGAACCTTTCTTCTTAGGCTCGGTCTAAGCATCCTGAAGATGACTCACTGAGTTGCTGTTCACTCAGTGACTTGTTTATACTTAGGTTATTTTACGTTCAAATCCTTGTTAGAAGAAGATTGGGGAATTCAGTGACCCAACAGCGAACCTCACATATTTGGGTGGAAAATTTTTCTGAATGGTACGGTTTTGTGCTAGTCATACAACTCCTATCCATGAGACGCTTGCTAAGGTTAAAGTTTCACTCCTAAATGTTGTAAAAAATTTTAAATTTGGCGCTAAAATTACACTAACAAGTATTTCTCTTAGTTTTATTACACACCTACCATCAAACAAACAAACTCAAGTGCAATTGTATCCAATAAAGTATCATCATTTACCCTCCCCTTACACTTAGGATGAACATTGTCCCCAATGTTCAATTAAAGGATGTAAAAGTAAAACAGGTAAAAGAATGAAAACAAATACTCCCCTGATTCGTTCGGTTTGGATAGTGTGGCAACAAGGTTAGATCTTCCTCCAAGAAAATGAACATTCAAAGCTTACCTTCCAGAAAAATAAATCATCTTCTTGTCATATATAACCTGTTAAACCTGAGAAAACAAACAAGGCAACCTCGCGTAAAATCGGCGGCAATCTATATATACTAACAAGTCCTAGAAAGCAATTTAAGATACAATGCTTGTGGAATGAATGTTTGCAGATTTCCTGGAGTTTATAAAACTAAAGAATTAATAAAAACTTTAAGACTCCGTTAGAAAAACAAAACTCGCAAAATTTCCAGAATTTTACACATGACGTTGTCAGGAGTTAACTCCTGACGCAGTCAGAAGTGACCTGCAAAAATCTTTACGTTAAGTTTCCAGAAAATTTCTGGAAAAACTTATGTCCTACTTCCTAGAAAATCCTGCAAAACATCATTATGACTCGATATAAGCATTTGAATCTAACAAGTACTAATACACATGTTCATTTAATATTGTGGCGAATCAAGATCAATTTCGTTCTTAAAAACAATTTTGGGGTTTCCCCTTACACTTAGCTTTTGCAAAATACCTTTATATGAAGTTAAGACGAAGTTAAAAAAACAAAATAAAGCACTTTCACAATTTTAGTTTGAAACAAGATCTACCAACAATAAAAATAAAGCATGCATACGGAAGCAAATAACAATCAAATAAATAAAAATCACACAAAACATGGGTTGCCTCCCAAGAAGCGTTTTTCTTTATTTTACGAGTCTTGTAGCTAGACTCAAGGCCATGGGCTATCCTATATGTGTGAGCTGCTCATTGAGGACATCTTTGGGATCAAACTTGGGTTTCAACTTCCTATCGGTTTTCTTGGTACGGTATGACCTCTCAAACTTTTCTCTATCCAGATCATATAAAATCATCTTCATATGCCATGATCCGTCACCTTCCTTAGGTGGCTTGTCCTACTTCCATTTACACTTATCCCCTTCCCTTTTCCATTTGTTCATCTCTATGTTGATAGGCATTACGCATAAGAACTCAATCATTTTCCTAAAGACTAGGGGATCCTCAAAAGGGTCTAGTTCCTCATCTCTAGCTATGAGTTGTTCCACCGAATGTGTTTTATTGATGAAATCTTTTTCTAGATAGAATGGGCGTTGAGGTCCTATAAAGTTTCTTTCTATCCAAGGCCCATATCTAGATGGTCTCCTATTTATCTCTACCCAATGTGGTGTCGGTTCGTCCTCACAATCGTAGCTATGCTTCCTAACATCATAAACCGACCAAGTCTCACCCTCTCCTACCGCTATCTTAGGCTCCTTACAATCTATCATGGCACTAGCGGTTGCTAAAAATCCTCTTCCTACTAACAATGGGCATGTAGTATCACTAACCATATCTAGGACGTGAAAATCCGCTAAAATAGTTAACTTTCCTACGTGAACCACTACATCCTTGATCTTTCCGACCGGATGGGCAATACTTCCATCCGCTAGACCAATTAGTACTTCCGTCTCTTCTAAATTTCCTAACTTAAGAGTGGTGAAAAGGGATAAGGGAATCAAGTTGAGTCTTGATCCTAAGTCGGCTAGTGTGTCGAAAGCTTCGGATTTTCCTATCTTACAAGGCAAAACAAATATACCCGGATCATCAAGCTTCTTAGGCAACTTGTTTTGAACGAAGGCGGTCCCATTTTTACCCAATTTAAATTTCTCATACTTTTCTAGTAGGGCACTATAGTAGGGAGCACGGGCTAAGACATCAATGACGGGGCGTTCTAGGTGGAGCTCCTTGAATTCATCATCAAGGTCTTGTGTAGGAGGTGTTTCAACTATGTTATTGATCGGTTTGATATCGGATGTTTTATTAAATTGGTCCTTTTGAAGAGTTTGGGTTTGCTTGAAACACGTGCTCATTGCTTTGACCGAATAGTATTGTGGACAAGAAGTAGGTGACGAAACCGATGATATGGCATTAATGTTTAGTTTCAGCTTCTTGACCGTGTCGCTTGGGAGTGCTCCCATTTCTCGGTCATTGAGAACTTTCAACAATGTGTCTATTTTAGTGGTCATCTCGCTTTGCTTTTGTTTGAAATCGGCTTCAAACTTAGATATGCGAGCTTCTTGAGATGCCATAAACTTGGACATCAATCCTTCAAGATTATTGGTACTACCATAGTTATTAGAAGGATTGTTATTGAAAGTACAGTTAGAGGGTGGACCGTTTGGTTGGTAACGATTAGGTGGATTGGAAGAATTGTTTTGGTTTTGTTTCCACCTAAGGTTCGGGTGATTTTTCCAAGAAGGGTTGTAGGAATCACCGTAAGGGTTTAGCTCAGGTTTGAAAGTGTATCACTTGTCTCCCGCTTCGTCGGTACGCGAGGATGCGTAATCCGCAAAAGCTTGTCCAAGGAGTTCCACGCAATCACGAGTGTCATGGGGACCACTACATAATTTGCATGAAGAAGTGATTTTGTTCACTTGGCTTGAAGGCTTAGGAGCTTCGTAAGATTTCATGAGAAACTTGACTTGGTCCTCAAGTTCCATGATCCTATGGTCGGGAGTGCTAGAATTGTTCGAAGGCAAAGATATTGCCTTGACCGTTTTGTTCAAATCACGGGGATCATTCCAACTTTCATTGTCATAGAGAGTAAGATCTTCTATGAGTTCCCATGATTCTTCCGCACTTAGATCACGTAGCTTGCCACCGGCCGATTGGTCAATGGTTCGCCTTGTGGAGAGGTCGATATGGTCATAGAAGATTTGGACTTAGAGCCAAAGATCTATGCCATGATGAGGGACTTTTTGAAGTAAGTCCTTGAAACGAGTCCATGCTTCATATAGAGTTTCACCTTGACGTTGTTGGAACATCACGATATCATTTCTGAGCTTGGTAGTTCTCCCAGTGGGAAAAATTGAGCAAGGAAACGAGTGGTGAGATCATCCCATGAGGTGATGGATCCCGCGGGTAAACGTTCACGCCATTGACTAGCTTGATCACGTAGAGAGAATTGGAATAGGCGTAATCGGGTTGACTCTCTAGTTGTAACATCAAGGTCTATAGAATCTACGATTTTAAGGAAATCCTTGAGATGTTGATTAGGATCTTCGGAACGAAGTTCATGGAATGCACATCCACTTTGCACCAACTGGATGGTGTCGGATCGCAAGGGGGACACATTGGCTCCTTGAGTGAGCTCAATAGTGTTTCGATAGCCTTGGTGGCTAGGACGGGAATACTCTCCTAAGGTTTGGGGCCTAAGAGGTTGGTTTGCTAGTGGTGGGTTTGGTGGGTGGTTTTGTTGTGGTGGGTTGATGGGTTCAAAGAGGTTACCACCTTCCATGATGTCGGATGGTAAAGGTTACGAACAAAAACACAAAGAATAAGATAGATTATAGAAAACCTAAAAATAAAAATAAAATCTTACTAGAAAGGAATCTAGCAAGTAGACCTAATAAATAGAAATCCTAACCTAGACAATAACTATTCCCCGGGCTGCAGCGCCAAAAACTTTATACGTGGGAATCGCACCACGTTTACCTCTCAAGGGATCTCGAGAAGCTTACAACCCTCACCAGGCAGTGTACCTGATCGTTGTAGTATAGTATAGTGACAAGTACCGGGGGATTGATCGTTTAACTCAAGAATAGTGTCGCTAGGATTAGAAAGCCTCCTAAACTAGGTCTAGAGGTGAGAGATGATTCTTTTTGTATTTTTATATTTTATAAAAGAAAGTAAAATCTCGGGTTTTGGAAGAGTGGGCGGAATTAGTTGCTAGCCAACTAACCCAATAAAATAAGATGCAATCAAAATAAAATAACAGAAATGAAAATTAAACTAATTATACTAGTGGTGGAAACAATAATGAGAAAAGTTGTGTTTACTTAGGTTTCATTACTCCCTAGATATCTTTTATAGGTTGATAGCTTGTTACAATTGCATGGATGACGGGTCATATTCCTTAATACTAGTCGTAGGGCCGTGTACAATATTTCCTAACTCTATAGGATCCTACTTCACTCCTATGTTGAGCCGTTAGAAGCTCCTAACATGGGATCATTAGAATTCTCCTACGCATTAAATACAACCAAAAATTGTAGTACACCTCCGATCATGTTTCTCAAGACATTCAAGCAAGTTACCAATGGAAGTCTGCCAATTTTCTTAAGCCTAACATCGAATACAATCATCCGTAACAACTATAAACAAACAATCAACCCATAATCAACATCTAGGTTTCACTACATCTAAGCAAACACAAAAGAAATCTAGCCTAGCATGTTAAATTGAAGACAAGCGTAAGATATAATCAAACAACACATAGACATATTGAATGATTTGAAAGAATACTTATCTCTTATTGAACATGAAAGATTCAAAGGGTTGAAACCCTTGAAAAAGCTGTAAAGTTTGGTCTAGGGTTTTTCCCTCAAAAGTTGCACACTAATGAATGAAATTTGGAAAACTATATATAGATTTTACAGGGTGACGGCGTCATGTATTAAGTTGTGACGCCATCAACTCGCCGCCATAATAGAAATCGTATTGCCTAGATCTGATTTTGACACCTTCATGTGTAAACTTCCTCTGGGCCGTCACTTGTGTTTTGATCCTGACGGCCTTGGTGACGCCGTCAGGTCCTATAGTTAAAAATCTTCTGGACCGTCACGTGTATTTTCCACATCCACATCTTTTGTAACTCTTGACGCCGTCATTAAGGAAGTTGTGACGCCGTCAGGTACTGTTCTCAGCAACGAAAATTAAGACTTTTCCGTTTTCTTCACTTTTATGCTCCAAAAACGTCCAAAATGCTTCCTTTTCCAGATTTCTCTCCAAAAGTACCTAAAATGACAAAAGGAACGATTTAGGGCAATAATTGATCAAATAATCTCGAATTCGGGCTTAAATGACCCCTTAAAAGTGGTTCACTTTTTGCCTCATCAAGTACTCAAACTTCTTTTGTAACTGAGCATTCATACTAGTGAGCATTAAACAAGCAATCTCATTGTATTTAGCATGCTCAAGTCTCCAAGCTGCTTTAACTGGTTCTGGTTCAGTTTCAGCAGGCTCTTCTTGGCAATTAGTAGTCAAGTAATTGAGTTTGCCGGTCGCCCTCAAGACAATTCTGAGCGATCGGTACCAATCATTGAAATTCTTTCCAGTCAGTTTTTCCCTTTCAAGATGGCTCTTGAAAGCGGAAATCATAGTTGGATTATCGGGTTGAGCCATATCTACAGATAAAAGTTCAAACATTAGTATTTTCGATAATAAATATTTCCAAGAAAATATAATACCCAAGGCTATATTCATATAACCAACTAATTTTCTTGAAAATCTAGGATCCAACTTTACATAAATTCCACCACATCAGTTGATCTGCTAGTGGTGAAAGTATAAAAGATGGTAATCTGTCGAACAATAATTGGCAAACAAGATTTCCAATTCCTAGATCATTATGAGATTTACATCAAATTGATTCATCAATTTACAATGTAAGCATGTTTCATCCCATCTCATGCCTTAAGTTCTAGGTCTCACGCACAACTTAATTAAGTCGTCTACCTTAGAAACATGTAAAATTACTATCTATGGTCTCACGCATTAACAGAATTTTACCTTGTTATTAAAATTTAGCCTAGGTCTCACGTTTACTAAATTATAACTTCAAGTGTTTCTTATAGATAGATGGCATGTAACTTAAATTTTAGGGTATTTAGTTTGATGTGACAATCAAAACATGTATAAGGATGCATGCACTCACCTTTATAACATAAGTTTTCAAAACCTTTTTATAACCAATTCTTAAGATTAATACAAAAAGTTTTACTTGAGGTATCGGGTTCACCAATTAAAGAAGAACCTACAATTACCGCCCACATAAGTGGAATTGAGGTAAATCACCCTTAAGATGATATTGTACAAGAATGGAGATAAAAGCAAATCGTTTAAGACGTATTAGTAAGTGTGATAACAAAGGCAGACTCTAAGGCTCTTTCAAGCCTTCTTACCATCACTATGAATTTGTCTTAAAGGAGTTACTTTTAAAAACATGTGTACAAAAACATCAATCAAGCAAAAGTTTATGGATTAAATCTTAAAACATGTAATAAAGTATGAATCTTGCTAGTCTCGCCTGGGAGCCAATTACCGTGCGAAGCGAACCACTGTCGGCACATAAGACACCACAAGATTCAATCTTTATCACTTAAAGTTTCACCATTATTAGTCCAAATTATTTTCTTTATGAAAAATTACCCTTTTATTGCTTACATTCATGTCCAACAAATTAAAACAATAAAATAACTAATCAAAGACAAATCATAACAACTAATAATCATAACAATTATAAAGGTGAAACAAATAGCCACATGCAATCTTGATTAGAAAAGATCCTAACAAAATCAATTACATGTTTTAATATGCATATAATCAACTAAGGCCTTCTCTTCTTGAAGGAAGTGAGCCACATACATTGACTAGTCAATTGCGTAGGCCAAAGTCAATCACATACCACATAGCACATAAATTGATTTTTAATTAAATATATTGAGGCCTTTCCCAATTTTAGATCTATCTAAATATGTGACATAAACAATAAACAATTAACAATCCATGACTAACATGCATGTTTTGTCACAGATTAAAGCATAACAATTACCAATTAGGTCACAAAGATACGTTCAAATAACCGGTTAATGACCTAGGGTTTCTAATTAATTACAAATTAATTAATTTTAAACCACAAACCCTAATTGGGGTTTCATGGAAAATCGACCCCCCCAAATTTGGGTTAGGGTTTCGAAAAAATTAAAAAAAATTTCAAAAGAAAAACCCTAGATCCAAAACATGTATCTAAAACTATTAAAGATCCGGTTTTTATTATGTTTTAGTAATAAATTACATGTTATACATGGCTCGTGATGCCACTGTTAGAATTATATTACCATGACAATCATATAAATCAAAATACACGTTTGCGGAAGCTAGGAACAAGTATAACACGTAAAGAATTAACCAAAACATAAATAGAACGTACCGTAGTGATTCTAGCCCGAACAAGAATCAATAAAGCAAATCTTTGTCTTGTGTAAATTAGATCAATGATAAACTCCTTACCGTTTTGTTTATCGATCTCTTGATAACAACTATAGTGAGTTGTTACCTCGTTCTTGTACACACAAATTAAACCGTATTAAAGTTATGCAAGTAACTACACAAAAATTGATTTTTTGATGAACAAAAATTCGATCCACAAACCCTTAGGGGTGTATGATCGGTTTTGGAGAGCAAAGAGGAAAAGAAAACAGTTAGGGTTAATGTGTGTGTAAAGAGTACCCAAACAATGACCCTATGTGTTTGTTTATATAGTGTTTAAGAATCTTAGGGAACAAGTTAGGGCAAGGGTGCCCCCTTTGTGTTTGCTTGGCCGATCCAACCCAAGCAAGGGGTTCTAAACCCTTCTTGGGTTACCATATTACATAAACACATCTTTTCCTAATTTGCGTCTAATGGTCGTTAGTCTCTTTATCCGTTAAGTACTAACGGTCGTTAAATTCTCGTACCTAATAATAAATATATAAATACATTTATTATTTTTCCTTAATACTCATTTGTAATGTGTGCAATCCCGAGGTTTCGAATTCGATACTAGACATTTAAGGTATTAATATTTATCCACAATTTAACACTTATATATTGAGCAATTGGGCTCAGTAGTGAAATGGTCAGGAACTGTCACGAAGATGCTTCAATTAGGTCAAGACTTGCTATCCCCCATTAACTTGAATTTACATGTACAGATACTGATGGACTACAACATCTAGTGCCGACTGATTTTAAATCGAAAACTCCATATGTATTTACACACGTTGAGCATTATGGCCTGAATGAGCTAAGATTGAACACAAATGTATATCGAGTAAGTGGCACAACTAATTTTGAGATAACTTTGTACAACAAAAGATACCATTTACATTCAAACCATTCAATTAACGACACCACTGATCACTTCTTCTATTATTGAGTCGACCGAATCACTAACATAATCTTCTTGATTGTAAATTAACAAAGCAAAATCTAACACTTAATCAACATCTTTAAAAGGATAACCTAATAGCCGATGTCTAGAACTCACTAATTTAAGCTAATGTTCAAACTTCACATGCTACAAGCTAACTTTAGGTTTAGGTTAATTTGATCTAGAAAGAGGCGTCTCAATTGTATCTACGGGTGGAAACGAGCCGCGCCAAGACCGAGCCTGCCAGAGCTTGAGCTCGGCTCGTTTATATATATAAAGCTTGAGCTCGTTTCAAGCCTCATATTTTGAGTTCGAGCTCGGCTCGTGAAAATTTTCAAAAGCTCGAGCTCGATTTCGAAAGCTCGTTATTCACACTAGGCTCGAGCTCGTTTATTTTTTAAAGCTTGTTAATGTATAAATTAAAAAATATATATATACGAATATATTTTTAGGGCTCGTTTAGGCTCGCGAGCCTAATCGAGCTTTATATATGAAGCTCGGGCTCGAGCTCTATTATTAAACGAGCCTAAATTCACGCTCGAACTTAGGTTCGAGCTCGTTTAAGCTTGGCTTATTCGAGCTTTTCACGAGGGGCTCAGCTCGTTTCCACCCTAATTGTATCTAAAATAAGAACTTTGTGATTATCAATATTTTACAAAAGTTTATCTAAGATCTATTGTCTAAAGCCTAAATCAACTAGATTAAACCAAATTATTGTAGCTATAAATGGATTTTCCATTATGTCTGAAAAAGTAAATTCCAATGCTTAATAATCAAACCACCAAAAATCAACCACGTGTACACCTTCTTCTCAACAAACAAATAAAACAACATCATCTACGTACTATGAATCCAACTTTCCAAAAACCAACCCATAATAAAACCAAAAACAAAAAAATAATAATAATAAATTTAAAAAAAAAAAAAAAAAAAAAAAATCATATTATCTTCTTATCATCGTTTCCATTTCCACTTTCTCCGCCGGGAAAAAAACCCAACCATTCCCTCCGGCGGCTAATGACGTCATCAATCCCATACTTACCAGTCACACCACCACTAATTCACACACTACACTCAAAACCCACAAATAAAAACCCATCCTTTTCATCTCAAGCGCTGAAAAAACTCAGTTCCGGCGGCGCGTGTACCCCACGCGCCTGCTACACGCACACAGACACCATTTTTCACACACTACGATTAAAACCCAGAAATAAAAACAAAACCTTTTCACCTTCTGGAGGCGCGTGTACTCCACGCGCGTGTTCCACGTCGTACCCTTTTATTGGGAAAGTGGGCTTGCATAGGAGGGAAGGGAATTTTAATATACTGTCGTATGGTTCAAGTTCTGATGGTGGATCAACGGTTGCTGTGAAAGGTGGCGTGTCACAGATTTTGTCGGCGGCGTTGCCGGTTGTGGTGGCGGTTACGGCGGTTGCTGCGTTAACTCAGCCGATGACGTTTACATGGTACTGTAAATAGTTTTTTTTTTTTTTTTTTTTTTTTTTTTTTTTTTTTTTTTTTTTTAATTACTAAAATGTTGGTTTAACTAACTTAAGGTATATTGTAAAGTAGGTGTGTTGATGTTGTTATTTGCCAAATATGTGTAAGCAAATATATAGTGTTTCGAGTGTTTGGGAATGTTTACTAGATAAAAAGTAAAGTAAAAGTAAAGTAACTCCCAATACCGTCTTCCACGGGTTATGAGTCCCAATACCGTCTTTCACGGTGTATGGGGGAGGTTGAGACGTAGACAACCATACCCCTACCTAAGGTAGAGAGGCTACTTCCGGTTCTACCTAAGGTAGAAAAGGACCTCCGGCCTTTTGTAGGGAGTGAGGATCGAACCCTTGACCTCTAGGTTAAGAGGCAAGGGGTTTTCCAACTGATCCAACCCTACTTGTTGGAATGTTTACTAGATAAGCCACTTTTAATGAACTCATTTTTTTAGTTACCTATCAGATAAGTAGTTTGGAAATGCAATACCAAATACCCTTCAAGTGATTTAACTCATATAAGCTTGTATCATTTTTTTTTTTTTTTTTCTATATAATACATAAACTTTCTAATTATAGACTTGATTGAATACACCAAACTGCATAATAGTTCTATTGTGTCTAAATGACGGGTGTCACGTTAGCATAAGTTTATGATTAACTTAAATAGGAAAAGTAAGTTTGATACACGCTAAATAATTTTGTGTTAAGTTACATATAAAAGTAATATGCAATCCCAAACACACCCTTTATTCATAAACTATAGAATGTGATAAGCCAAAGACACAATTTTAATGAGCAATTCCAAATTCCAAACACACCCGTTTGTTTATATAAGAATGTTCATTAAAATACTACTAGTGTCAGTTATTATACTATTATTTTAATCCAATTAATATTAAAATGTGTTCTGACTTTTAAGGTTTAGGGATTTGACATTTTAAAGGTATGAAGCTTGTGGTTTT
Source organism: Artemisia argyi (assembly GCA_030686995.1). Lineage (NCBI taxonomy): Eukaryota > Viridiplantae > Streptophyta > Magnoliopsida > Asterales > Asteraceae > Artemisia > Artemisia argyi. The sequence continues at coordinate 171,984,800 of CM060681.1, forward strand.
AGCCTTTAGGTGTATAGTTTAATAGAAAGAATCTTTATCTTTATTACACTTATGCAGGGTGTCAAAGGAACTCTATGCTCCTGCTCTTGGTGGGATCATGCTGTCAATTGGTATTAAGCTTTCCATCGAAGATTTCAAGCTTGCTTTTAAAAGGTCATTTTTAATTTTTAAGCTTGTCTGTGTATCAAAGTAATGATTTTGTTAATTATTCTCATATCTTATGCAAGGATCATACAGACTGGCCCCTCCAAATCAAAATCTGAAAGGTGTTAAAGCTTCTTATTAGCTATCAGTTCAACGGTTACTAGCGTGAAATCAGTTCAACGTTTACTAGCGTAACAGTTTGAATTGTTTTCAAAGATCTTATTGTTTTATGCGCATTTGCAGGCCTTTACCGTTAACTGTGGGGTTTCTTGCTCAATACATGTTAAAACCGGCTCTAGGGGTGTTTGTGGCAAGATCATTTGGGATGTCTCCAATGTACTATGCAGGGTTTGTGTTGATGTCGTGCGTCTCTGGTGCTCAGTTGTCTAGCTATGCTAGCTTCTTGAGCAATGGGGATGTGGCTTTGAGTATTCTATTGACGAGTACAAGTACTATCGCCTCTGTTCTTGTTACCCCTCTTTTAACCGGTCTTCTTATTGGATCAGTAGTCCCGGTTGATGCTATAGCAATGTCAAAATCGATCTTGCAGGTACCAATAAAACTAATGCTCGGTGTTTAATATGAATTTTATGGACGTTGTTGGTTAGGTGTTGGGTCCATACAGGTAATTTTGGGTATGGTCGAGCTAGTTGACCTGGAACACTTCTGTTCAAATAATTAATGTCTTCTTAAATAACTATCTTGCCAACTGTAAGTTCGAGATTTATCCAATTTCAATAAAAAAAAATGATTTTTTAAGTAAAATGTTTCTGTAAGGATTTATTCATTATAAATATATTTTAGGCGACTCTTGACCCATTTGACCCGTTTCCTTTGGAAGCTTTTCCTTTTCTTCAGTTTCTACTTGTTTAACATGTTACAGATTGAACATAACCCAAATCAACTCTTTATAAGTAAATGGGGTCATTCAAATACTTCTGATTTCTGAGTTTTGTTTGTTGATTTTGCAGGTTGTTCTTCTTCCAGTGACACTCGGATTAGCCCTAAATACATATGCAAAACCAGTCGCGTCTTTTCTTCAACCCGCAATGCCATTTGTGGCTATGTTTTGTACTTCCATTTGTATTGGTAGCCCTCTCGCTATTAATCGAGCCCAAATTCTTTCTGTAGAAGGTCTCAAGTTGGTTTGGCCTGTATTGACATTTCACACTGTGGCATTTACCTTTGGTTATTGGGTTTCCAAACTTCCGTTTTGTAGGTAATGCATTCTTTCAATACTTTCCTTCACATGTTTTATCATTTACTTGGTGGAGGATCTTTTTGAGCTGCATTATATCTTTCTATATTTGATTTTTTTATTTACTTGCTAAAGGGTCAAATTAAGCTGTGTTTGATCTTAAAGCGGGTTAAAAGCCTGGATTTTTTTTCAACCAGCACAAAAATCATCTGTTACTTACTGACCCTCCCATTTTGCCACCTCTAAATTGTTTGATATTTTTGTAACTAGGCAAGATGAAGAAGTAAGCAGAACGATTTCACTATGCACGGGAATGCAGAGCTCGACATTAGCAGGGTTACTTGCGACACAGTTTCTGGGAAGCAGCCAAGCAGTCCCACCTGCATGTTCAGTAGTTGCAATGGCTACAATGGGACTCTGCTTAGCTTCTTTTTGGGGCAATGGTTTTCGAATTAGAGACTTACCATATTATTTTATCCCACAGACTGATTCAACGGTTAGCCCATGATAAAGTTCATTCATTAAAACCTTTTTTTGGGGCAATCATCCAGTAGAACTTAATATAATACAGGTAGGTTAGTATAGCAGCTAGTAGATAGTATTTATGATAGAAAACCTATGATATGCATGGGCTATAACAAGGGGCGACATACTTATGTGGAGTAAAGCGCTCGCATGGAAACTTGGGTGGAGGAAATGTCGGGCACTTGGGCTTATTGTCTTTATAAAATGCGGAGCATGTTTGTTACGTGAATTCCCACGAGTTGTTAATTAACTGTGTATAATTATAATTCAGTTTAAATGTTTGGCTCGATAACAGTATCATCATGCGCAAGTGTTTGAAATCTTGGGTTGCTGGTTTCAAACTGAACGACAATGGGTTTGAGATGATGCAAGTGTACAGTTGTATGATATATTGAAAAGCTCTTTATGGTAATTGTAAATTTTATGTTGCTTACAAAAAATAATCAGCTGACGATCAATGGTTTAAATTGTATAATATACAATAAAATACTAGTGGTAAAAACTAACAAGTTATAAACTTATGGATGAAATTAGTAAGGTAATTACACATCATGTTTAAAATTTATTTGTTTTACAATGAACTGATTTTAAACTATATTAGCTATACATTATTCTTCTTTTCTTAAAAGGCCAGTTGTGTCAAGCGTGACTTGAGCTGACAGTAACTTGGTTGCTGATCATATTACAGATACAGTAATATTTAAGCTTTTCCACGTACAGTTATTTTTGGTAGTCATGAATTTTATCTTTTAGCCGACTAATCCATGACATTTTACTCACTGCTACATAGACTCAAACCATGTAAAGTCTTTCCTTTTTAGAAGGTTAACGTGACCACTTCATGGTTGTTTGCACCAAGTAAGAATTGAACTTGAGACCTTACACGTTTTAGATATAACATATATTTAGACTAAAGGTTTATGATTTTCACACAAAAAAACTCTGAACTGCTCATGGTAGTCTCCTAAAAAGAAAAGCTATGGTTAAATATATATATCATAAACCTTTATATGGTTTGGTTAAATATATATGTTATAAATTTACAATTACCATAAAGATATGATTTACACATTCTTTATAATATATATATTTAACCAAAACTGTTTATACTCTGATATAATTTACACATTCTTTATAACATATATACTAAATAGGACTAGAACTTACAATCAAGGTTGTCAAGATCGCGAGTAAACTCGTAAGATCGTACGATCTTACGTGCTCACTAGCTAAAATCGTGTAGGATCGTCATTGGATCGTATGTGGGGTAAGATCGTGAGTAAGATCGTGGGATCGAACGTAAACTCGTAAGATCGCTAGTCGATCCGAGTTTACCTAAGCCTTTTTTTTTTAGCCCATCCATTTATGCTTAAGCCCAAAATTAAAAGTAATAAGTAACTAAAGAACCTATTTAGGTACTAGGGCATGTTGATAAACTACTGCGGATGATTAGTTTTCTTATTAAATTATATACAGTTATACACTTGGTTATGAACCTTGTGTAACATTCATAAGTCGTTTTGTGTAATCAGGAATATTAGGTTTATTATATAAATGTTTTTAATAAAGTAATAACATATAGATGTATTATGGTAATAGTTTCTAATCCTGCTTGGTTGGCAGGATGGAAGGATTGTAATTTAAATTATATTACCTTGATTGTTTGTTTCGCGAGTGAAAGTAATTAACTTTCATTCAATTACGTCCAATAATTGAATTCAGATTACATACTAAACTGGATGGAATGTTATGAATTATGTTAGAATTCAGAATTTCATTATTATTATTATTATTATTATTACACTACTTTTCAGCCAACCTGTTCATTCAGTTACAATTACAATTATTGCGCTTTACAATTCATTACATTAAAATTGATTCGGATTACAATTACTTTAACAAATTACAATTTTTTCAAAAAACATTTTGCAAACTAAACGGCCCATTACATTAATAACCTACAGAGTGAGTTTAACTAAAATAATTTAAGTCAGCATGAAACTCAGTCTTTAAAGATAATAGAATAATTACACTACGTTTTCAACCAACCAATTCATTCAAATTACAATTACAATTACTGTGCATTACAATTCATTACATTACAATGGATTCAGATTACAATTATTTTGACAAATTTTAATTTCTTCAAAAACATTCTGCGAAAAAAACGGCCCGTTATATTAATAACCTAAAAACTTAGTTTAAGTAAAATAATTTAAGTCGTTAATACTTACATTAAAAGCATGAAACTCAATCTTTAAAGATACTAGATTATTATTTGTCAAACAAGGTAATGAGTCCATGACTGTATATTATACAAATATGAATATTAGCTAGACAAGTACCCGTGCATAGCAACGAGATTTTATAACGGTAGATAGTTGTTGTGATAAAAAGTTTAAGAATTCTAAAATTAAACACGATTTAAACTGAATGAAAATAATATGGGTTATAAAGTAAGTTAAAGTTTCAATAACTTGATAATCATATCATATATACCGTTAGACTATAACCGTTTTGGCATAACATTCTTTATAAGAGGGAACCTAAAGTGAATATACAGGTGTTATTGATGAATATTGCCCATTTCCACATGGTTTTAAAGTCGCCAAGTTGTTTTAAGAATCTATTCCATTTTAGTAATGGACCTTTAGAAAAACTAACACCATAAATATTAAGATAATCAAGAAAAGACATTATTCGGTGACAGAGTGAGAGAGGGACAAACATGTACGATGTATATTGTAATATAATTTACATTGAGATCATTTTTGAAAACATTGTACCATGTAAGAGCTAATTAACATATTGAACAAAGCCAATTAAATGTGATGTTCTGGAGTATGAATTTGCATTTTTACAAGACCTATATATTTACTTCATGCGCTATACATGGAGTGGCATAGTTGTTCTGCTATATGTGATTTGTGAAAGACTAAATACAGTGGTTTCGAAAGGCAATGTTATGAACATGAAGAAATGGCATATCATACAATGATAGTATGATACTGCATATGCAAAATACGTGACAAAAAGTGTATAAATACCGAATTAGTAAAAATGGTTGAAATTAAGAAAAATATTGATACAATGATACCGCATATGCAAAATACGTGATTAAAAGGTATAAATACCGAGTTGTTGAAATGGTCGATATCAAGTCATTTTTAAGTAACGATATTACTCAGAAATGTATAAAAGGAAAAAAGTTGCAAAAGGAACTTGGTGCAAAGGGTGTTTCTTATAGCATAAAAACAAATAATTGATTTGATTATATACAAAGATAAAGATACTCTTCACATGGGACATGACTTGTATTGAAGGGAAACCAAATTAATTTGATGTTCAATCGTTAATGGTGAAAGCTAATTACATCATTAAGCATTAAACATATACTTTTTTAACTTTATAAGTAATCAATTTAATGCATTTTATGTATCGGCCTTTGTTGACTAACATTTTAAGTTATGATCTAACTAAACAAACGTTTAGAATCCATCGATGGATAAACTAGATTATTTTATGAGATACATGGAGTAGTATATTCGACATAAGTTGCATTTAACGATCTTTACGGATTAGATAATATTAGGTGCACCTTCCGCGAATAATTAATCTAATCCTTATGACATAATGTTGATGGATGCGTAACAAAGTCCAATCGGAGCAACAATACCATATGATAACAAACTAAACCATTCGTTAACTAACTCTAAAGCAACACCTCACGTTCTCTGAAATGAACATTTTAAACCATACAAAAACTTGTATGAAAAATCATGAATCGGCAACCACATATATATATGCTTTTGATTTCTCCAAATCAAAGTAGCTGATTCTAGCAATTAGTACCAAAGTGTTTCAAAAAGGTTTAGTTTCTTTACAAACAGATACGTGCAGTGCTAGCTAATTAATCTAGAGCGTTCGTTAATTAGTAATAAAGCCACATCAATTAGCAGATTTCTTTCTAATTTGCTAAGAATCAAAGACTAGATAGTAATCCTACGCAAGTAAAATAGAAATGAACATCCTAATCCTTATGTTTGGAAATCATGATCTACTACATACAGATTAAAGCGTTATTAATTTCCAAAAATCAAAGTAAATAACCTTAATGATGAATACAAAAGGAAGTGTAAAATTCATATATAGCTTTTTGACAAACATTAACAAAAACTTAAAAATAAGCAAGACCAACTTGATATAATTCCTTTATATATTATGCAAATTAACTTGAGCTTAGATGTTCTCGAACTTAAAAAGATAACCAAAACCTTAATTAAAATCACCTTCACATATTATGTTTCACAAACTTATTATACATACACTAATCAATATACATATATGTGTTTGAGTAATTATATATGCGTGTATATATTTTATATATTCATATGGTAGAGTAAAGATCTACCAAAGTTCTCATAACCTCTACCTGTGTAGCAAGACACTTTATATAATCAGCAGTTTCATCCAACAAACCACATGCATCCATCATTACAGCACCCGGTACAAGCTTCCTCAGCTTTACTTCAAGGCCCGGATTACCACTCGGGTCGATATAATATTCTCCATTAGGGTTTGAACAACTAGGGTTTCTTATCTTTGTAGACCTTGCATGAAGATGATGATGGACCCGAACACGACTAGCTTTATGATCAACCCTTTTCTTGATTCTTGCTAACACGCCTCGGTTTCTAATCTTGCGTAAAATAGAGCGGCTCCAAGCTCTTCTTGATCCTGTTACAAAAGCCATCGATGCGTAGGCTGCGATCTTGACACGATGAGTCCTTCGATTGATTTGAGTGTTGTCTAGATTGGATCTTGTTGTGTTTATGTTGTTTAGATTGTGAAGAAATCGATAGGCAAGTTGGATCTTGAGGGAATTAGGGTTTATGGATGTGGGTTGATGAGGTGGAGACATGGTGGGAACAAATTAGGGTTGTTTGAAAAGATAATAGATTATCTTCTGACACAAAGGTGAATTCAAGAAAAATGTTGTGTACTTGTTTCTGACACAAAATCTACCTTGAAGAGAGGGAGAGAGAGAAATAGAAAATGAGGAAAGTAGATGATAGAAAATGGGGCATGTAGAAAGAGACTTAAGAATCAATCTTTATTTAGTGGCAAAGATATTAAAATAAACTATTCGTTTTATCTGGTAAGAATCTATTAAAGATAGTTTGCGCAAATAACCTTTTTTTTTTTCTTTTTTCTTTTTTTTTAAAGAGCAATTTTTCGCACCTTATACAACTTATATTTTATAAATGCTTAGACTTAAGCCCACAAGTTGGTGCGCAAATGTAGTTTTATTTTATGGAAAATAATCACCAAAACCACGTATAATGCACAACTTATATTTTATAAATGCTTAGACTTAAGCCCACAAGTTGGTGCGCAAATGTAGTTTTATTTTATGGAAAATAATCACCAAAACCACGTATAATGCACAAATATCATTATTAAAAATTCAATATCAAAAACTCCACTACAAGAGAATAGACATTTGGTGACAGATGTTCTAATAACAAAAAAAGTGTCATTAAATCTAACTTTTTAATGACACTTTTAAAAAATGTGGGCAAAAGGCTAAAAGTTTAATATTTAGTGACACTTTTATAAACATAATGTGCAACAAAAGGCAAAAAGTGTGTAATCATTACAGTATTTTTTTTGAATAACTGTAAATAGATTTTACTGGTATTCTACTTACATTTTTTTAAGTGTAAAAGAAGCAAATAAAAGATTTAGTGACACTTCTTTATACTTTTGGTGACACTTTTTTATTTTTAGTGACACTTTTTTAACTTTTGGTGATATTTTTTTAAGCATCATTAGATGATAAAATTTTTTAGTGATTACTGATTTATCTTTAATGATTAAAGGGTTGTTTGGTTTGTTGGTTGAAATCACAATGGGTATCGGATTTGGTATGGGGTATAATGACAATGGATATGTAAAAGTGTATTATTACGATTATTTATTTTTTTATGACAAAATATAGTATGAAAAAGTGTATAGATATTTGAATTTTGTAGTGGAAAAGAGATGAGCTAACGGATTAGTAAATAATGAATCTATTACTATGATATATATATTTCATTCACGGGCTCACTAAACAAACACTTTGAATCGGAATAAAATTCATAGGCTGATTCCGATAGGATCATACCAAACGCACCCAAATAAAATATTTACTGCCAAAACGCTTTGATTTTTTTCGAGCCAAAATACTACTCCATCCGTCCCAAAATTATTGTCCAGATTGAATTTTCAAAGTTAAACTGGTTCAACTTTAACTATAAATATATATATATTTATTATATAATACTTGATGAAAAATTATACAATTGAAAAATACACTTAAAAACCAATCAATTTATATATTTTGCATCAAATATTATATAACACCCACAAAAAATATTTAAGGTCAAATTTAAAAAAAAAAAAAAAAATAGTTAATAGTGGACAATAAATTTGAAACGGATGGAGTATATTTAATAAATGTCATAGTTACCATATCTCCTATAGCTAACTACATACGTAAATTATGACACTAATATTACAAATTACAAATCAAATTCTAAGTAAAAATAAACTTCTTCCAATTTAACCCTATATAAATAAGATTGCACAATCATATTACACATATACCACTTGAGTGTCTACAAAAAAGAAAAACTGCAGTTTTATTTTCATATAATTGGTAAACCCAAAAAAAGTTTGTTATTAGTACTTGGTAGTTATTTCAATATAGATTTCTCGCAATACATATTGTTAAAAACATATATGATAAAGTGTTGCTCGTCGAAAAATTTAGTTGCATCGTACCATCTCCACAACGCGTGGGTACCTTTCTATTCCTACCAATATTAGATAAATATACGACTATTCGCGTATAACGGCGATATTGTATAATAGTGTCAATTTGGGTGTGCGTGTTTATTATTATTATTATTATTATTATTATTATTATTATTATTATTATTATTATTATTATTATTATTATTATTATTATTATTATTATTATTATTATTATTATCATTATCATTATTTTGTATAAATGGGTGTTAAGTGAGATTGGAGAAAGTTTGTGAATTAAACAATAATTATGTATTTAAATTATTAATAGATTAAATTTTCTTTTGCATGTAAGGGCAGGTAAAGGTATTTTAGTAGAAGAACATTACTCATTTTATAATTTTTTTGTAGACAAATGTATTTTCTCTCTTTATATATATATATATATATATATATATATATATATATATATGAAGTTTGTTCTCACTTTTAGTACTTATCTTTGATCTTTACACATGTCTTAATATCTCTTTTAAACATAAGATTAATTACATAAGTTATTCATGCCGGTTAATGCTCTTCTTTTATTCTTTTATGGTTAAATATCACATAATTGGAACAATAAGTGATAAGGATTTATTTGTTACGTTTTTAGGGGGTTATTTAAGCCTAAATTCATGAATATATGATCAAATATTGCCTCAAATCATTTCTTTTTTCATTTTAGGTACTTGGGATGTGATTTCTGGAATTTGGAGCATTTTGGACGTTTTGAGCTCAAAAGTGAAGAAAACCGCAAAGTCATGAAAAACCTGTCAGGAATTGCACCTGACGGCGTCACGCCTTAATAGGTGACACCGTCACTTGAAGATAATGGAGCTTGGAAATATTACACATGACGCTCAAGTGAACTTTTAAAGGATTTACACATGACGGCGTCAGGTGTATTTACAAGTAGGCCGTCTGGTGTTAGCTTAAAGAGAGACGACCCAGAAGAGTTATAACGTGACGACGTCAGATGGTCGACATGCAAAAGACATAACCCTAAAAGCGGTGGTCAGACGGTGTCAGGATTTATAACTTGACGTCGTCAACCTTGTAAATCTATATATACTTTTCGATTTTTCATTCATTAGTGTGAAACTTTGGAGACATAAACCCTAGTATGATTTTCAGAGGATTTTTAGGGTTTTCATACCCTCTTTTCTTCCATGTTCGATTGAAGATAAGTTTTTTTTTACTCATTAAATATGTTTATATGTTGTTTGATTAGTTGTCTATCTTTTCTTCCTTTTAACATGCTAGCTTATGTTTATTAATGTTTGCTTAGATCTAATAAAACCTACTTATTGATTGTTGATAAGTTGTCTATTGTTTAGCTGATTGCTTCGCGTTAGGTTAAGAAAACTGACTGACCTCCATTGTGTAACAAGCTTGAACGTCTTAAAAAACGCAATCGTATGTGCGCTATGGTTTTTCTCATTGTATTTAATGCATGAATTGATGTAAGTGATTTTATGATAGGCTACTAAACGTGCCGTTGTAGGAGAAATTGAAATTCATAGAGTTGGGGAAGGTTGCACACCCCCACGACTGGTATTAAAGAATACAACGCTTCAACTAAAACAACTGCACCGTGACATTCAATGAACCAATAAGAAATCATAGGGAGTAATTATATCTAGGGTATTTCTAATGTGTATCCTTGGGGCATAAGATAAAATGCATTTATTGCTAGAAGATTCTTCTTGGGATACTAATTAAATATATGTTACTTTTACTTTTTATGTTACATCACAACTACTCCTTTTCTTAGGATTAAATAATCCAACTAAATGATTCACACTCCAACAAATTTATACAGTGACCAAAAATAGTTTAGAAGTAAGCCAAACAAATTACGGAGTACTAAAAGAATCAAATTACCCTCAAAACTTCCCTCCCAAAAAATCTAAATATACATCACTGATATAAAATTTCCCTCCTAAATATACTTTCCCTCCGTTTCCATTTCCCACCAAATATTAACTTTTCACTTACCTTTTTGACTTGTCATATTCTTCCAAATTTTAGACTAATCACTTTGCAAAATTTACTTAACTGTTTTTACTTTTTTTTATGATGAAGGAACTAGCTTTTGATTTGAACGAAATACCAATCGAAGAAGATGTTGAAAGCCAAAAAGAATTTTTTGGCACGCCTTTTATTGGTCAATGTTTTCTTAGTGAAGAAGAAGCATTTCTTTTCTACCAAAAATAATAAAAGATGAATGGATTTTCGGTTCGATATGGAAGGTTCGTGAATAATAAGAAAACTGGAGAAAAGAAAAGGCGCGATTTTTTTGTCATCGTGAAGGAACTCAAGAGGCAAAAGTGGTAGACTACTCTAAAAAACAAAGAAACAGGGGTTCTTCAAGATGTGGATGCAAGGCTCACATGCGTATTAAATTGAAAAGAATTAACAAAATATTCCCGGAGGAATGGCAGGTTACTCAATTCGTCGCGGATCATAACCATGTATTATTGTCCACCCAAGAGGTTCGTTTTCTTCCATCGTATCGATGTATTACAATAGAAGATGAAAACCGTATACTTATGTTGAAAGAAGGGGGGGGGGGGGTTATCAGTTAGACAAATTATGCGTGTTATGGAACTTGAAAGAAATGTGAGACATGGAGAACTTTCTTTCCTTGTAAAAGATGTTCATAATTTCCTAAACAAATTTCATCGAATGCACTCAAAAAATGATGCTAGAGACCTCTTGGAGTATTGTAAACAAACTAAAATTGAGAATCATAATTTTCAATACACATATACACTTGATGGGGAAAGCAGGTTAGAACACATTTATTGGTCTCATGCCCATAGTTTTGATTGGTACAAAAAATATGGAGATGTTGTCGTGTTTGATACAACATATAAGGTGAGCTCGTACGACATGCCTTTTGGGATTTTTGTCGGTATTGACAATCATGGAAGGACAATATTACTTGGTTGTGCACTTTTACTGATGAGGCGAAAAATGATCAGTTTTTAGGGGGTCATTTAAGCCCGGAATTGAATTTATTTGATCAAATATTGCCCTAAATCGTTCCTTTTGTGATTTTAGGTACTTTTGGAGTGAATTCTGGAAAAGGAAACATTTTGGACGTTTTTGGAGCATAAAAGTGAAGAAAACGGCAAAGTCTTAATTTTTCTTGCTGGAAACAGTACCTGACGGCGTCACAAGCTTCTTCATGACGGCGTCAAGAGGAAAACAGGAGGTGAAGAGGATAGAGTCCATGACGATCCAGAATGTTTTTACACTAGGGCATGACGGCGTCACCATAGGCCGTCATGGTCCCTTTACACGTGACGGCCCCAGAGGAAAATTGCTCTTGACGGCGTCAGATCTGGATCTAGGCAATTCGATATTATTATGGGCGGCGAGTTGACGGCGTCAGAATTTTCTTCTTGAAGTCGTCACATTGGAAAATCTATATATAGTTTTGTAATTTTCATTCATTAGAAGAGGACAATTTTAGGGATAACTTGGAGAAACCCTAGCACGATTTTATCAGTATTTTCAAGGGTTTTCACCCTTTGAAACCTTTCATGTTCAATTAAGATAAGTATCCTATCAATTCATTCAATATGTCTATGTGTTGTTTGAATATATCTTACGCTTATCTTGATTTTAACATGCTAGGCTAGATCTCTTGTGTGTTTGCTTAGATGTAGTGAAACCTAGATGTTGATTATGGGTTGATTGCTTGTTTATAGTTGTTACGGATGAATGATTTCGATGTTAGGCTTAAGAAAACTGGCAGACTTCCATAGTGTAACTTGCTTGAACGTCTTAAGAAACATGAACCAATGCGTACTAGGTTTTTATGGTTGTATTTAATGCATGAGCGAATTTTAGTGATCCCATGTTAGGAGCTTCTTGCAGGCTCGACATAGGAGTGAAGTAGGAGCTTATAGAGTTGGGGAAGTACGTACGCCACCCCACGATTGGTATTAAGGAATATAACCCGTCATCCATGCAACTGTAACAAACTATCAACCTATAAAAGATATCTAGGGAGTAATGAAATCTAAGTAAACACAATTTTCCTATTTATTGTTCACACCACTAGTTTAATTAGCTTTATTTTATATTTTTGTTATTTTATTTTGATTGCATCTTAGTTATTGGGTTAGTTGACTAGCAACTAATTCCGCCCACTCTTTCAAAACCCGAGATTTTAATTGCTTTTATAAAAATATAAAAATACAAAAAGAATCATCCCTCACCTCTAGACCTAGTTTTTAGGCTTTCTAATCCTAGCGAAACTATTCCTGAGTTGAACGATCAATCCCCCGGTACTTGTCACTATACTATACTACAACGATCAGGTATACTGCCTGGTGGGGGTTGTAAGCTTCTCGAGATCCCTTGAGAGGTAAAGCCTGGTGCAATTCCCACGCATCAAGTTTTTGGTGCCACAGCCGGGGGAATAGTTATTGTCTAGGTTAGAATTTCTTTTTATTAGGTCAACTTGCTAGATTCCTTTCTAGTAAGATTTTATTTTTATTTTTTGGTTTTCTTTAGTCTATCTATTTCTTCGTGTCTTTGTTCATAACTTTTACCATCCGACATCATGGAAGGTGTTAACATCTTTGAACCCATCAACCTACCACTAGCAAACCAACCTCTTAGGCCCCGAACCCTGGGAGAGTATTCCCGACCTAGCCACCAAGGCTATCGAAACACTATTGAGCACACCCAAGGAGCCAATGTGTCTCCCTTGCGATCCGACACCATCCGGTTGGTGCAAAGCGGATGTGCATTCCATGGACTTCGTTCCGAAGATCCTAATCAACATCTCAAGGACTTCCTTAAAATCGTAGATTCTATAGACCTTGATGTTATAACTAGAGAGTCGACCGGATTATGCCTATTCCAATTCTCTCTACGTGGTCAAGCTAGTCAATGGCTTGAACGTTCACCCGCGGGATCCATCACCTCATGGGATGATCTCACCACTCGTTTCCTTGCTCAATTTTTCCCACCAGGGAAAACTGCGATGCTTAGAAAGGATATCTTGATGTTCCAACAACATCAGGGTGAAACTTTCTACGAAGCATGGGCTTGTTTCAATGGTCTACTCTAAAAAGTCCCTCATCATGGTATAAATCTTTGGTTATTAGTTCAAATCTTCTATTACCATGTCGACTATCACACCAAACATACCATCGATTGAGCCGCCGGAGGTAGATTGCGTGATAGGAACGCCAAGGAATCTTGGGCAATTATTGACGAACTTGCCGCCAATAATCAAGAATTATGGGAGTTTAATCACACTATAGAAGCAGCCATCAACGCAATCTCAACACCTGGAGGGACTAATCAAATCTTCGATGAACTCCTCTGCAAACTTGAGGCAAAAGTTGACTATTTCGAGGAAAGGCAAAAGAGACCTTTAAGTCCTAGACGGGCTGCTGTCAATTCTGTCTCGAAAATGACTTCAACGCTGTTATCAGAGTCACCTTCTAGAGAGAATGTTGAGACCTTTCAAAATTATGCCCACCTTATTCTCCTCCTGAGAAACTTAGCCCGGAATTTGAAGCTCGAATAAGAAATATATGGCAACCCATTCCGAGCGGCTTGCTAGATTCGAGGAAGTAGTTTATAAATAAAAGGAGGAGATGCAAGAGAAAATGAAGGAGATGATGAGCCTAGTGGAGGAGTATGCAAACCAGAAAACCCCTGAAATGATGTTACTAAGGAAAGAAAGTGCCACCCCCACTACCCGGTTTGTTAATTCCATCACAATTGTCCACACGGATAATGAGAAAATAGAAACCCCTAGTGAACAAACCACAGAAGAACCGCCAAAATCCCAATCCTTAAGTTACTACTTGAAACATGATATAAACGAAAACACCATAACAAATTGGATAAAGGGTGATGGGCGTAACCAATCCTCCAATCAGGGTTCAGAGAAGGAGGAAGAGGGAAAAGATGAGTATGATACATTACCTGGGGGACCGATATTTGAGAAACTACTGGTATAAAAAGTGGCTACTAAGCAGATGACGTGTGGGAACTTTGAGATACCAACCAGCATCGGGAATTTGAAATGTCTAAACACTTTCGCCGACTAAGGATCGGAAGTAAATCTTATGCCCCTAACTATCTACACCCAACTAACGTCAAAAATGCCAGCCACCACTCGTGTTAGGCTATCCTTCGCTGGACACTCTTATGTGTACCCCCTGGGAATCGCAGAAGATGTGCTGGTCAATGTCGCAGGATTCATGTATCCCGTTGATTTCATGATCATCGATGATAAAGGAGGTGGATGCATGCCAATAATCCTTGGGGCACCATTCCTTACCACCGCAAGAGCTGTCATTAGGTATGAAAATAGGAAAATTGAGCTTAAATCTGGAAAAAAAAAGATTAGCTTTCCCATGAACCCGCAATATACGCAAGAAAGCTTGATGGGGAGAAAGCTCAAAAACAACATTGACACATCGCCTATTCGTGTTCAGGAAAAGATTCTTGCATGGGAGGCAAGGATCAAAAGTTACAAAGAAATTGAACATGAAGAAAGCAAAAGTAAAAGCAACAAAGTTCATGTCGATTTTGAACACAGTCAACCAACAAAGAATCGTGTACCATTCGCGAAAGGGGACCTAGTACTCTTAAGACACTTGGAGATAACAATACCTCCTGATAAACCGAGTCCTTGGTAGTATGGGCCTTTCACAATTGAAGGCATAAGCCAAGATGGGATAGCTAACTTGAGCAGTAAAGGAGGAGGAGAGGTGACTGCGAGTATCGATCGATTGAAACAGCACAACCACAATAGTAATGATCGCAATTATATGGGGTACATCATCTCGAGAGACGAGGTCACGTAATAGCCCATGACCTTGAGTCTAGGTACAAGACTCGTAAATAAAGAAAAGCGCTTCTTGGGAGGCAACCCATGCTTTGTGTGATTTTTATTTGTTTGAATGTTATTTGTTTCCGTATGCATGCTTTATTTTTATTGTTGGTAGATCATGTTTCAAAACTAAAATGGTGAAAATACTTTATTTTGTCGTTTGGCTTAGTCTTAACTTCATCCAAAGGTATTTCGCAAAAGATAAGTGTAAGGGGAAACCCCAAATATGTTTTTAAGAAACAAAATTGATCATGATTCATCACAATATTAAATGGACATGTATATTCGTATTTGTTAAAGTCAAATGCTTGTATCGAGTCATAATGATGTTTTGCAGGATTTTCCAGGAAGTAGGACATAAGTTTTCCAGAAATTTCCGGAAACTTAACTTAAGGATTTCTGCAGATCACTTCTGACGGCGTCAGGAATTAACTCCTGACGGCGTCATGTGTAAAATTCTGGAAATTTTGCTAGTTTTGTTTTTCTAACGGAGTCTTAAAGTTTTTGTTAATTCTTTAGTTTTATAAACTCCAGGAAATCTGCAAACATTCATTCCACAAACATTATATCCCTTTAATTCCTAGAAAGCAATTTAAGATATATATGCTACTTTTCTAGGATTTGTTAGTATATATAGATTGCCGCCGATTTTACGCGAGGTTGCCTTGTTTGTTTTCTTAGGTTTAACAGGTTATGTATGACAAGAAGATGATTTATATTCTGGAAGGGAAGCTTTGATTGTTCATTTTCTTGGAGGAAGATCTAACCTTGTTACCGCACTATCCACACCGAACGAATCAGGGGAGTATTTGATTTCATTCTTTTACCTATTTTACTTTTACATTCTTTAATTGAACATTGGGGACAATGTTCATCTTAAGTGTAAGGGGAAGATAAATGATGATACCTTATAGGATACAATTGCACTTGAGTTTGTTTGTTTGATGGTAGGTGTGTAATAAAACTATGAGAAATACTTGTTAATGTAATTTTAGCGCCAAATTTAAAATTTTTTACAACATTTAGGAGTGAAACTTTAGCCTTAGCAAGCGTCTCATGGATAGGAGTCGTATGACTAGCACAAAACCGTACTATTCAGAAAAATTTTCCACCCAAATATGTGAGGTTCGCCTTTAGATTTGATAGGAAAAACATTTACTATTAGTGCTTATGAGTGTACCGGTAGCATTTAGATTCTAGAACTTGCGTTAGTGATGCATCCCGAGACTGCTAGTGAGACTACATTCGTGTGGTAGGATTTACTACATGATAAGAGGCATTAGGATCACCCTTGTGTTAAACCCGTATAATAATTACTTGACCATTTAAGTTATATTACTTGGCTAGTAACGTCAACTAATTTTTCCCACACCCTTAGCGTTGTACTCATTTTTAGTACACGAAACCCCTAGTACACCCCTCCGAGCCTATCTTTTCGTTTCTAACTTTAAGCATCTTACTTAAAGGAAGAATTTGTTACACCCCACTTAAATGTACAACCAAATCGCCTTAGCCTTTCGTGTATGCACTCATCTTTAGTGCATTATTATTATATGTTTAAACGCTTAGTTAATTATCTAATTGATTACATGGTTGCTAAGTCGAGTCATATCGTTGTACATATTGTTTTGGGACGATTGGGACTCATGGGTAAAGTACTAATGTTATGGAGTAATGGGGAAGAACATCTTATATTACCCCCATATGTGCGTTAATCTTAAAAGTACTCCAAGTGTTTTGATTATCTTAATTCAAGTCATTAAATTAGTTTATTGTAAAGTATGTAAAAATTCAAGTGTAAGGGGAATGTTCATTCCCTATGATGTATTATTTTGGATGGTAGGGTAAGAGTGTATGCAAAAAAAAAAAAAAAACGGACTACCATCCCGTTTCATTCTATGTTTGTTTTAGGTTTTTGTTATTTTTCATTTATTAACTTAAGTCGAGTCTAGTCTTGGCTTAGCAACGCCATATTATACATGTAATTAACCAAGATGATTAACTCGCCACCAGTAAATATCGCCTATATCCAACAAAACCTTGTATTCCATATCCCTACACCTAATGTTATAACCCTTTGAAATACCTCTTTGATAGTTTATCCTAGGTGCTTACGCCATGTGGTGGAGGTTTGATCCTTTCCCAAGCCTATGGTAATCTATTTTGTTATGATAGGTAGTGTGAGATGTTTTCCATTTCCATATTGTGATATATACTTTATTACACCCGAGAGATGTGAGTATCTAAACACTATTTGTGAGGTGCTAGTGTATGACCTCCGTGCTTGTCTTTGGTCTTTAGTGGAACGATTATTTATTGTAATTACTTTTATATTAGTATTAAATGACCCCTAACTTGTATTTTGATTAGAGTAAAAGCACATTTGCTTGAGGACAAGCAAATCTCACGTGTAAGGGTATATGATGAGGCAAAAAATGATCCATTTTTAGGGGGTCGTTTAAGCCCGGAATTGAATTTATTTGATCAAATATTGCCCTAAATCATTCATTTTGTGATTTTAGGTACTTTTGGAGTGAATTCTGGAAAAGGAAGCATTTTAGACGTTTTTGGAGCATAAAAGTGAAGAAAACGGCAAAGTCTTAATTTTCCTTGCTGGGAACAGTACCTGACGGCGTCACAAGCTTCTTCATGACGGCGTCAAGAGGAAAACAAGAGGTGAAGAGGATAGAGTCCCTGACGATCCAGAATGTTTTTACACTAGGGCATGACGGCGTCACCATAGGCCGTCATGGTCCCTTTACACGTGACGGCCCAGAGGAAAATTGCTCTTGACGGCGTCAGATCTGGATCTAGGCAATCCGATATTATTATGGGCGGCGAGTTGACGGCGTCAGAATTTTCTTCTTGAAGTCGTCACATTGGAAAATCTATATATAGTTTTGTAATTTTCATTCATTAGAAGAGGACAATTTTAGGGATAACTTGGAGAAACCCTAGCACGATTTTATCAGTATTTTCAAGGGTATTCACCCTTTGAAACCTTTCATGTTCAATTAAGATAAGTATCCTATCAATTCATTCAATATGTCTATGTGTTGTTTGAATATATCTTACGCTTGTCTTGATTTTAACATGCTAGGCTAGATCTCTTGTGTGTTTGCTTAGATGTAGTGAAACCTAGATGTTGATTATGGGTTGATTGCTTGTTTATAGTTGTTACGGATGAATGATTTCGTTGTTAGGCTTAAGAAAACTGGCAGACTTCCATAGTGTAACTTGCTTGAACGTCTTAAGAAACATGAACCAATGCGTACTAGGTTTTTATGGTTGTATTTAATGCATGAGCGAATTCTAGTGATCCATGTTAGGAGCTTCTTGCAGGCTCGACATAGGAGTGAAGTAGGAGCTTATAGAGTTGGGGAAGTACGTACGCCACCCCACGATTGGTATTAAGGAATATAACCCGTCATCCACGCAACTATAATAAACTATCAACCTGTAAAAGATATCTAGGGAGTAATGGAATCTAAGTAAACACAATTTTCCTATTTATTGTTCACACCACTAGTTTAATTAGCTTTATTTTACATTTTTGTTATTTTATTTTGATTGCATCTTAGTTATTGGGTTAGTTGACTAGCAACTAATTCCACCCACTCTTTCAAAACCCGAGATTTTAATTGCTTTTATAAAAATATAAAAATACAAAAAGAATCATCCCTCACCTCTAGACCTAGTTTTTAGGCTTTCTAATCCTAGCGACACTATTCCTGAGTTGAACGATCAATCCCCTGGTACTTGTCACTATACTATACTACAACGATCATGTACACTGCCTGGTGGGGGTTGTAAGCTTCTCGAAATCCCTTGAGAGGTAAAGCCTGATGCAATTCCCACGGATCATTTACGTAACGAGACAACAAATACTTTTCGATGGCTTTTCAAGGTACGTTAAGTTAATCTTCATTTTTTCCTTAGACATAAAACTCTACAATCTCTAATATTGTTAGTTTAAAAAGCATGAGCAGTAGATGCCACTCCATTAATGAGTTAAAATGATATCGTAAGGACAAGTTCTTATTTGTGATATGAATAATACTTACTAGCTCTCCACTAATGATTTTGTTACTCTTTTTTCATAAAATATATACACATTTGCAATGAACCTGTTATTAGAGCTAGTTACTTGGTTATTAGACTTGTAGATGTTTAAAAACTCTTTATATTTACTATTCTGTATAAATTGTAGAATTTTTCTTTACTTATGGGTAAACCGCCACAAACAATATTAACCGATCAAGATCCATGGATGAGCGAGGCAATTGCACAAGAGATGTCAACAACAAAACATGCATTTTGCATATGGCATATCACTACTAAGTTTAGCGGTTGGTTTACTTCTATTTTAAGAAGTGAGTATTCAAGTTGGTGTTCAGAATTTTACAACTTATACAAGTTGGACACGATTGAAGAATTTGAGCAACAATGGCCATTGGTTATCGCAAAGTATAATTTAAATGAGAATAAACATGTAGTTAGCTTGCATGAGATTAAAGAATTTTGGGTGCCCGCTTATCTTCGTGGTTTCTTTTTTGGTGGCATGAAGACTACCGAAAGATCGGAAAGTATAAATGCTTTTATAAAAAGATTTATCTCTTCACGTACATGTTTAAATCAATTTGTTAGACAAGTAAGTACTATTATACATTTGATACTTTCTTAACATTCCATATGTACTTCATTGTGTAAGTCTCAATTTATTCTTGGATGTATAATTTGTAGGTTGATCTTACAATTGAAGATGTTGAGCAAAAACAAGTGCATGACACAATGTTGGAGAAATATAGGGGGTCGTTCTTGAGATCACTCTCACCGTTGGAGGAACAAGGTCATCACTATTTGACTCCATATGCATTCAAAAAATTTCAAGATGAGTTCGGTAAAGCGTTTCAATATTCAATCCAAGAAGAAAATTGTACCACTTTTATCGTCAACCATCATAAAGTGACTCGATATCATACGGTATTTTGGGATGGTAATGTCGCTAGTTGTAGCTGCAAATATTTTGAATTTATTGGAATACTTTGTCGTCATATTTTAAGTGTTTTTTTACACAAAGATTGATTTGAAATTCCTTCTACGTATTGGCTATCACGTTGGAGACGACAAGAGGTTCAACTTCAAGACACTTCTCCATCACACCAAGAAGCAACTTTGATGGATTCAAACCCTTCAAACAACTCTGAGCTTGGTCCCCTCTCAATTGATTTGGTTCAACGTCCTCCTATGTCTAAACGAAAAGGATGACCAAAAAAGATATGCCCAAAAGGTGGAAATGAATTTGCAAAACAAGTAAGACGTTGTAGCCTCTGCAAGGGTATTGGTCATTATATTATTGGCTGTCCGAATAATAAAAATGTTATTGGTCGCGGTATTGCTCAACGACGTACTAAGAAGATAAAGAAGATTGCCGAAAAGGAAAACTTAAATCCAATCTTTTGTTTAAAATATTGAAATTTATCAAGTTTTTTGTTTGATCTAATTAGCTACTATTGATATTTTTTGCTACTGTTCGAATATTCTACTTAGTTGACTCTTTGTTTTGTTCGAATATGTTAGTTTACTTTTGAACTACTTTTGGCCATTGTTTAATTCGTTGAAGTGTCTGATTCATTTAATTGAAAGAAAAAAGACAACTTTTGTATGAGATGAAAAGTAAAAGTAATATATACTTAATTAGTATCCCAAGAAGAATCTTCTAGCAATAAATGCATTTTATCTTATGCCGCAAGGGCACACATTAAAAATACCCTTATATCTAAGTAAACACATTTGTCTCATTATAAGAAGTCCACCACTTTTTATTTTCTTGTTATTTAAATTTTGTTATTAGTTTTGGGTTAGTTGACTAACAACTAATTCCGCCACTCCTTCAAAACCGAGATTTTACTGCTTTCATAAAATATAAAAATACAAAAAGAATCATCCATCACCTTTAGGCTTAAATTGACATACACTTTAACCTAACGACACTATTCCCCTAGAGAACATTCAATCCCCCGGACATACCTATACTACACTACAACGACCAGATACACTGCCTGAAGGATTGCAAAGCTTCTCAAGATCCCTTGAGAAGTACAACCTTTTGTGAGGCCGCAATCCTCGCATCAATAAGCTATAACCAAAGATTGTGTAAAGATATAAGACATATACAAAAACCCCATGTATATACAGGGTTGTAAACTAATGTCTTATAGAATGGGAAAATATCAAAATATTATAGCAAGTTACATACATATATGAAATTTTAGTTTCGAATGAAATTGAAGTTAAGTTGCGGTCAAGGTGTGGTTTATATATGGTCGTTGTGGCAAGGGTTTTTGGTCGGAAGTTTGTCCTTGGCTCATGTTAGAGTTTGCTTGTCTAGCATCTTGCTAGTCTATAATTAAATCGCCATTAAAAAATGTTAGAGTTTGTCCATCGGCAAGTTTTTAGGTTAGCTAATTATCTGACATGAAAGCAAGCTTCAAGTCGGGGTTGAGTTGTTTTGATTCGGCAAGGGTGGTTTCAGGAGGTCAAGATTTAGGGGTTTGGGGAGGGTTGTGTTTTGAATTTGGGATGTAGCGGGTCTACAATCATAGGCATGAGGTCGTTCGCTGGTCGTTGCGGATTTGTATGTTTGTTTTTTCGGAATTATGTTTGTAGGATCACTAGTTCTGCGGTCGTGTTATCGAAACTTCATTTAGAGTCATTGCAAACGTAATTTCAACTTTATGCTAGTATATATTGTTACTTTTAACAAAAGGTAATAGAACCTTAGGAGTTTTCTTTTTCATGCAAGACACGTAAAAACCAAGTGGTATGTTAGATACTCTTTTGGATCCTCGCATGTATTTGGTTTTGACATAAGTTAAAGTTAATGAATATTTATGTTTATATTTATTATAATTAACCTGTGAATTCATATTTATACTCCATATGCATAATAATATTATAAAGACTGTTTCATTTGAAAAAACTTTTTTTTGAAATACGGAATTCATTAAACTAGGAAGGAGCTAGAAATGGTCAATTACAAAAGGAAAAATGAATTACATGGATTACATAGCCACTCTAATCAACTAGGAGACACTTTCTTATTCTTGCTAGAGATCCAAGTGAAGGCTGATACCTTGATGTAGTTAAATATGAGATCTTTTCGAGGACGCTTTTAAGAAAAGGACACCTTGTTTCTGAAACTTCATAAGTGCCAAACTGTAGTGCGAACCACCACATCAAAGTATTGATGGAATTTGGTTTCAAGAGAGACACGATTAGCCAAGGATGAAACGTCATCAAGGGATGTGATGGTGATACCTAGGATGTTACACCAAAGAAGAACATCTCTCCAAGTATCCACTGTAATGCAACACTTGACGAAGATATGGTTTTCTGATTCCAAATCATCATCACATACGGGACAACGAACGCTATCGAGATCAATGCCACACCTGTATAGGTTCATTCTGGTTGGAATCCTTCTGTTCATTACTCTCCAAAGAAGGATGTTAATCTTAGAAGGCAGCATTTTGTTCTGGTGTGTAGGTTGGGATGGCAGAAAAGAAGTCAAGAGGGCGATGTGGTTACGAATGGCCTTTACAGAAAACTTTCTTGATGGATCTATGATAAACTCCCATGAGTCATGTTCATCAGATAGGTTAAGGTGTGATAGGAGGCTCGTTAACTCAGCAAGCTCACACGAATCATGGCGAGAACGAACTGGCCTCGACCAGGACCAGTTAATGATTAGCCCAATAAGCCTAGATTAGTTCATTTGAAAAAACTAAAGTTTAGGTCTTGTATATTAGTTTAATATTTGTGCCCCGTAAGTATACACAGTTTTTTAGTATTACGATCAACAATGAAACAACAACAATGATGAAAGTTATTCTTTTCTAAAGTTTAAAGACGCTTTTTATTTTCTTTTTTAATTTATAAACTTATTAAATATTATGGAAATTTATAATTTTACATTTAAGTCAATAAACCTGAAATTTGATTGTAAATTCTATTAACCAAACCGAATATGATGTTATTTTACACATAAATCCGGAAGAAGAAGAAAAAAAAGTTACCAAGGTCATGCGTGTTTTTATTTTTTTTATATGAATTTTATTTAATTTTATTTTTGAAGGAGATTTAATTTAGACTTTTATGGTTGATTCACATGCTTAATTTTGCCACGTATCAAAATAGAGACCTCTTACTATACCGGTAGAATTTTGTTTTCATAAAGATAACTTTTGCAAAATTGATCCGAAATAACAAAATTCTCTTTTATTGTATTACAGATCAGTGTACGTACGTACAAACTAGCTCAAAAAATTTGCGTTCAACCAAACTTAACAATCACGTTATTTGGATAACATTTACCAATCTATATTACGGAGCTTACATAGATTGATACCATCATGCTTAGATGGTGTTGTCATCTTGGAGTTCTTGCTCATTTGTATCTTCTTGTAATTAAGAATAGAGCCACCAGCCATGTACACCCACACCCTTTTGATGCTTTGTGGATAGTGGATATAAATCATGGCTAAGAACGTGTTTTAAAAAGGTCATTCGAAACAATTATGTTAAAAGTGTACCCTACTCACTCCGAGCACAAAGTCCCACCTACCTTCCCACCACCACCACCAAGTACTTAACATCATCATGCCAGAAACAATAAAAGTCTTAGGATGATCTATCTAGGTTTATCTCAAATAACTTCGCAGAGATGTATATTATATTATGAGGTTGGACAGCATAAAGATCTAAAACATTTATTTTGAACAGGATTGCCATATTAGGTAATAGTAACTTGTTCAAAAAACTCTGTTATGACTATTTGAGTCAAATGATCGATTCTTCTCCTAACGCAAAAGGTACAATTAAGTTCCTGCGTAACGTTTCAAAAAGTAAATGGAACCGAACAACGAAACTGTTCATCGCATCAAAACTAGTGTAATGCCAAATAATCACTAGCTAATTACACATATCTTAATATATTCATCTTGACCATTTTACGACCTCAATAAGCCAATGGACCATCATGAAAAATATTTGTTTCTATATGTGATGATAATTGATAGGAACCAATCGTATAACAAGTTGTGGTGAAAAGCAAATAATCCAACTTTTAAAAGTGTAAGATCTTTAATAAGAATCCTAAATCCTAAACATGTCATCTTGGTATAGATTAAACACTTTGTTACGTTACTTCCTTATTGGTATCTGAGTAGTTAAATATAATAGAAAGAAAATTTGTATTTTAAGGTAGTCGAATTATTTATTGAACTTATTTCGTTTAATTTCCAACATAGATCATCTAGCTAGCTACCTTATTACAATAACCTTTATTTGCTGTTAATACAGTGTACATAAATATCTAGCTAGCTCTTTAATTTGTACCTTAGTTGTTTCTTTTTTACCTTGGTATGCTAGATAGTATAAGCTTAAATGGTTATTTGTATTTGTTATGCCATTATGTATCATTTTTCCTAACTGTATGTAGTTATTGACTTATTTCTGAAAATGAGGTTTTTATGCAGTTTGAGTCCACTTAAAAGTTGAGTTAGAATGTGAACGCTTCTTTTAGTACTGTTAGAAAACATACCGCTGGCGCCAAACAAGCCTTGTATCTTAAACGTTGTAAAACACACCGTACCCTAAATATCTAGCTCTTTGTACTTTTATTGTTTTGGTACGTTATATACTAATGCTTAAATGTGACTTCTTACCTAGAGTTAATGTTACATGTCCTTTTATTAAGGCTAAAGATAATGGATTGATGGAGTTGAGGTTTGAAACCAATAACCTTGTGTGTATTACTAGTTCATCATTTAGTTTGATGTTGCGTGTTAATTAGCTCATGTGGTTGCAGGATCCTAGGTTTTAGTCTAGATGTGTTTGTGTATATAGTCTTTTAGATAACATAAAATAACTTGTAAAACAGAAATTTACTATTATATATATTTGAATAAAAGTCACTTCTACTAATAAGAAAAGAGATCATGGGCGCATCGCATGGCATGAAAACTTAATTAATTTTGGATAAATATAGTTGGTGGGGAAGTCATGAAAAGTGAAGGGATGGATGTGACGTGGCAACTACCATATGACTGCACATGGTTTCCATTGACCACTTTTGGATTAGTTGATGGGGTCTCTTTCCTCATTTGATTATAGTTACCATCATCTTTAGGTCGTTTTACAGTGGTGGTCGATCGGTTTTTTAACCACCACCTAACGTCAGTAACGCATTCATTGCCTGCTTGTGAAGCAAGTTATATAGAATGTTTTCTGTTTAGGTTATCCGAATTGTGCACGTACGTTCGCATCCTAGTTTAGATATGACTTCTTTGGCTACCCCATCGCTTATCTTAAAGCAAATGTACATGTTTATGATAATTGAAGTGGTCACGCTAATATTTTTCGAAGACAGTCGAGAGTTTTGCACAAATTGAGAGCCAGTGTTATATATATATATATATATATATATATATATATATATATATATATATATATATTGATGGGTCAATATCTTTACTGGCGTGACGACAACAAGAACAAAAATTACCTAAACACCATGGTCACGTTCAACATAGTCACTAGCTAATATTGGTACATTAATCTTATAGTATGTTACTCATAATGATACATATGAATTAAGTTAAGTTATTTAAAATGATACTATATTTTACAAAGGTGATTTGACGAACTTCCTTGTATATTGATTGACAGTCTCGAATACTTTTGTTACGTAAGAGTTATGATCGATCGGTTTAAAAGCACATAAGTCATTGAATCGAAATAGAGTGCATAAGTCTAGTATAGTGCTATATATACGCCATATTTATATTTAATCCCTTATATATAATAAGAGAACATATAAAAAGTGGTTGCTATAGCAGCACCCCTATTATACAAAAGGCACAAAAAAAAGTACAAAAAATAAACCGGCGATGCACACCGTACAACACCGCTAATGCATAAAGGGGTGTATGTATAAGAGATTAGGGGTGTTTGTATAGAATAACCCATATAAAATCGTGAAATGAATTAATGAACCTTCCTCTAAAAAAAACTCTTTGAGTTTTTTTCTAACAAGTTCTCAAAACACGTATGATTAGACCTCCTTTCAAGAGTGTCGACATTAAAAAACTAAAAAAAATTAAGTAATTAATAAAACTTTAGTTATCTTTTAAAAAAATATTTATAAATTTAATAAATTAAATAACCTTTACATTTATATTCTTTTTAAAAAAACAACATATATGTTTTTGTTATTTATAAACATTGTATATATAATTCGAAATGAAAGTACAATTACTGTCATATGTAAATGAATACACGGAATTATACGCATACGAACAAGTCATGTTATTCCTTTTTGTGAGATTAAGTAAGGATGGCTGAAATTTTTTATTTTTTATTTACTATCCATATTTAATAACGACTCATGTTATTACTATTTATAAGTTGAACCCGCACGTACACGAGTTTACAAATTAAATACGGCTAAAATCAGTATTGACATGAATATAAATACTAAAATGAAGGGATAACCCCACAGGTTATTGTGAGATGAAAATAAATACACGAGATTATACTTATAGCAACCACACATATAATTCGTCTTTAAAGTTTAAATTAGGATATCTAGAAAAAGCATATTTTCAAAAGTTATTACGTGCTATTAAACATGTATAATGTCTAAGATATGATATCAATTTGTTAATACAAATATCGCCTAAAATCGTTAATTATATTTTACGATATTTGCTAAGTTTTGTTAACGACAAAGTGTAAACGTTAGTTTTTAGTAAAACATGATTTTAGTTTTAGTCTTGCATAACTAGACTTTACTTGCTATATTTACATTTCACATTTAACATAACATTTTCATATTATTAAATATAGAAAATGTAACATGTGCATTTATGGAAAGATTGAGTGTTTGACTTTCCATAAGACTTCTTACACATTGTTCTTACACATTATAGATGGTCTCTTACTCTATCTATTGTGTGTTGACTTGAAGAAGCTTGATGTAACATTGCTAGATATGGAAAGATTTCTTGAAAGCTTTCACTGTCAGACACTGGAGGAACCCTGGGGTTA
Source organism: Artemisia argyi (assembly GCA_030686995.1). Taxonomy (NCBI): domain Eukaryota; kingdom Viridiplantae; phylum Streptophyta; class Magnoliopsida; order Asterales; family Asteraceae; genus Artemisia; species Artemisia argyi. Next base: position 172,012,492 of record CM060681.1, read on the forward strand.
CAAGGGCGGAACCCTTGTTTTGGTTCCGCCAATGGTCTGGTTTGTTTGGCTATAAATACCAAGTCACTTGCAAGAAATCTTTCATCACTTCTCATATATACTTTGCACACACATATTTATATCATTCATCTAACTCATTAACATTTCATTTGTGTGAAGTTCTCTTGTAGCAAAGAAGTTCACAAGTTCATATCAAAGTTACAAGTATTCAACACAACCTTGCAAGACTTGTTAGCTTAGCATTGTGTAGACTTCATGTAGTATATACTTGATTTGATTGTGTATATTCAGTAGTGATCGGTTAGTATTTTAGGCCTTAAAATACATAGTGTGACGAGAGTGGTTGTACCCTTGTAAAAGAACTCGACATCTAGCTTTGTGTCGGAAATCAAGTGTAAACGACGTGTAAGGTTTTCTCTGCCGGTGAAAGGAGCTTGTTGACTAGTGAAAGAAACTCACGAGTTGGATACTCGAGGCGTGGAGTAGGGCAAGGAAAAAGAGTCCTTGTAGCCGAACCACGATAAACTATCGTGTTGTGGTTTGATTGTTTCTTTCGTTACTCTTGCATATTATATATTGTCTTGTAGTTTAGATCTTTGATTAAACGTAAAGTTTCACAGGATAATTAACTTAAAAACCGGTAAACTATTCAACCCCCTTCTAGTTTTCACAATTGGCATCAAGAGCCACGTTGCTCAAGCTTTTAAAATATATTGTGTTTTAAAACTTGAAACGATCCATGGATTTTGAAAATTACAAAGAAGGGCAATCTATGCAAAGGCCACCACTTTTTGAAACAAACGGTTTTATATATTGGAAAAACCGATTTGAAACTTACGTAAAATCTGAAGATATAGATCTATGGCATATAATAATTGATGGTGATAATATAGCCACTTTCAAGGATACTTCAAGTAGTAAAGATGAGGATAGCTCAATTACTAAACATAATAAAGATCAAAAGAAACTAATTGCCAAAAACAATGAAGCTAAAATGATGCTTTTCAATGCTTTACCAAAGAAAGAATATGAAAGAGATTTTATGTGCAAAACCGCTAAAGAAATTTGGCAATCTTTAATAGTCACTCATCAAGGAAACTCACAAGTAAAGGATAACAAAATTGATCTTCTTATTCAACAATATGAACAATTTTCTATTCTCGAAGATGAGATAATTGATTGTGCATTTGCTAGGTTTATCACTATTATTACTTCACTTAAAGCACTTGATGAATCTTTTTGCAGCAAGAATTTTGTCAGGAAATTCCTTAGAGCACTCCATCCGAAGTGGAGAGCCAAAGTGACGGCGATTGAAGAATCTAAAGATCTTTCAAGCATGTCACTTGATGAGCTAATTGGAAACCTCAAAGTTCATGAAATGGTTATGGAAAAAGATTCGGAAATAGTTAAAGGAAAGAAAGAAAAGGTCAAGTGTAACACCCCAATCTTTTCAGGTACCAAACTTATAACAATTTCCTATTACAGGGGTTAAAGTTGCCAAAAGGTGAAACTTATAATGATAACTATGAATTTACATCATTCTCAGGAATGAATTTCCAGAGAACTCTCCCTCCTTCACCAAAACTCACGACTAAAATACTCACATCACTCTTCTGATCTAGGGTTTGATTCCAAGTCAATTTGGTGCAAGTTTGGAACAAGATATTACTATACATAAGCTTATAAACGAATAAGCTAGGGTTTCCATCATCTAATTTAAGGTATAAACCATGTTTTGATCCTTATTTCATGTTTTAGAGCTACCTTTTTATGGGTAATGCTTAAAGATGAAGTCTTTATGCTATTTATGGGTTATTGTAGAATTTCACATGATTATGTGAAATTATGATTTTTGAGAAATCACCAAGAACCCTAGTTATCATGTATAAATGATTAGAAAAGTGATGGGTACCTTATTAAGGTGCTATAACACCATTTTGTGGTGTTAATTTTCAGAAATTATGTTGGTGTGGTTATATAAGCCATGAACCAAACACCCCCTTATGACTTATCTATCCTTTTAGTGCTTATTATAATAAGCTTAGTTATGTTCTAAATAAGCTCCATGTCATTTATGTGTTCCTAGGTTATAAGAGTTAGCCGGGGACGTGTTTAAGGGAGCTCGTGTTCTATTCAAGCGTTACAAGGTGAGTAACATATTTAAGCATAGAAACGGGTCCTTGGTAACCCGTTAGTGTGCCACTTTAATTGTGGTATTTATGGTAAGGTTCATGTATTATATTTGAGTTACAAGTTCATGGTGTTACAATTATACGTTATGTGCCTAAATGAGTTACTTGTAGTATGTTTATACATGAATTATGCTAGACGGGTCAAAACAGCCCCGAATGACCCGTTTGGGTTTAGTTATGTGATTTTAACTCTATTTCCACAATACTACTTGTATAGCGTCCTAAGTGGACGACACATGTTATTATGTCATGACATGCTCCGAAATGGAGCCTAGACATCCTTAGTGGATGACCGAGCCTTTATTAGTGTCTCATCTCGTTAAATGGGACTTAGACATCCTTTGTGGATGATCAGTGTGTATAAGCGGCTCAAAGTCATGGAATATATGACTTAGACGTCCTAAGTGGACGACTAGAACATTTCCAGTTATATTGAACCAATATGGGTTCACAACGTCCTTAGTGGGCGACTAGTATATAATAACAACACGAAGCAACCATAGTATTATGCCATGTTATGATTAGTATCTTTTATATGTTATCTCACTAAGCTATTGCTTACGTTGCTTCGTTATGTTTATTATAGGTGAAGCTAGTGGTAGTGCAATCAAGGGTACGAAGACCGAGAACTAGACCCGGTGAAATACTTGGGTATGGAGCCTTTTTCCCTACACGCTCTCTTACCAAGAAACGCCCTAGGTTGTATGCTTTTGTGTATGAACATATAAACTCATGGTTATGTAATGATCAAGTAGTTAAGTAGTTTCTTTATAGTTTAAAAAGGGTTGTTTGGCATAGTGCCATTCTTGCCCATATTGACCCATTTTGATCATGTACGGGTCAAGGCGAATGATATATGTTATGCACAATTTCATATGTTAATATAAGTGTTGGTGTTATATTAAGTTGGTCAAAAAAAAAAAAATTTTACCTGGGCGTTTCAAGTTGGCATCAGAGCTGTGGTTTAAGGGATTTAGGTATCCACTGTAGATGGGTACTTAGACTTAAACCTAGGCTCTATGGGACCTATAGTATTAGATACGTTTCCGCATTATTATGTAGCATCAGTATTAGTATTAGCATACGTTTCCGCATTATTAGTGTAATATGGTAACGGTAAGAACTTGGTTATCTGATGGAATTATTACGACGTCTGGCCAACGTAGTAATAATCGCATCACATAACGGGAACTTACTGGTGGTATGTTACACTAAAGGAATGAATTATGAATCTTACAGTGAGTCTTATTATTCCCTTATCGTGCAATATGTTTAACTTTCAGCGTAGATATGGCTGAAAGACCTCCTGAAAGCTCTGAGTGGCCGACTCATGTAGACATACCAGAACAGGATGATCGGGAGCCAACCCCCGATCCACCAGAAACAGATGAGCATGATAATGCTCCTATTTCTGATGCTATGGCTAGACAGATTAGAGATATGATATCTCAAGAAGTAGCCAAGGCACAGGAAGTAGCTATACCATATTATACAGAACGTCTCAGTAAGATTATAGCTCAGGCTATCACAACAGAACTTGATCAGAAGATGGCTGCACGAGTCGGTCTAACTAAGGAAGTTACTTATACTGACTTTTCAGCTTGTAAGCCCCCGACTTACTCGGGAGAACAGGATCCTTTTAAATGCCACAGATGGATCCAGGATGTTGAAGGGGCATTTGCCACCAGCAAGGTCCCTGAGGATCGTTGGGTTAATTTTGTTATTAATCTCCTTCGCGATCGGGCTAAATCATGGTGGAATTGGACCCTTTCATCAAAAACACCAGAAATTGCTAGGAGTATGACTTGGAAGCAGTTCAAGGAATTACTCTTTCAGAACTTTGCTCCAGAGGCGGAACTTAATAAGATTCGCCGAGACTTCTTGGGTACTCACCAGACCACGGAGTCAGTACATGATTTCTCCATGACCTTCCTGGACAGAGCACATTTTCTGCCTGAATATGCTAATGATGAAAGGTTGCTTATGAAACATTATGTGGATATGCTTCGAAAGGATATCCGTCAGTTTATTTCAGCCAGGGATTGGAAAAACATGGATCAGCTCATGAATGCAGCTTTAGAGCGAGAACAGGAAACAAAGAAAGAGGAAGAGATTCCTCCTAAGAGAAAGATGGAGCAGGCTAGTTCGTCTCGAAAGAAAGTTAAGCCAAGTGAGGCTTATCCTAGCACGGGGGGTAGGAGTTTTCCACTGTGTGCGAATTGTAAAAGGTATCACCCGGGGGAATGCCGTGCAGGTAGCCGGACCTGCTACAGTTGCGGTGAACCTGGTCACATCAGTAAAGATTGTCCAAAACCAGCTCAGGTTTGCAGGAAATGCTATGATCCGAATCACACGACTGAGTCTTGTCCAAATGTCAGACCTCCTCCTCCACGTCAACAAGAACCTAGGAGGAATACAGACAGGCGAGGGGCGCCATCTACTTCTAGACCTTCAGGAGCCCCTGGCTTTCCTACTACCCAAAGACCACATAGACCCCTAGCTCGTGTTCATCAGATGACTGTGGATGAAGCTAAGGAAACATACGACGTTGTGACAGGTACCTTCTTTGTGAATCAATTACCTGCTCGTGTGTTATTTGATTCTGGTGCAGATAGATCTTTTGTATCCGAAAGGTTCAGTCGGAGATTTTCTATTTCAATTAGCCAGCTTAAGCCACCACTAGATGTGGAAGTAGCTAATAACAAAGTGATACGTGTAGTTGATGTCTTTCAGAACTGTGAAATAGAAATTGATAATGAAAAGTATCCGATCGACCTAATTCCTATCCCTATGGGAGAGCTTGATGTAGTTATCGGTATGGACTGGCTTGGCACAAATGAAGCCATCATTTTGTGTCATCATAAGCTAGTCCGACTCAGAACCCCAAGTGGGGGAGAAACAGTTATCTATGGTGAGCATAAAAAGGCTAACCTTGCTATTTGTACTTATGCTAGAACCAAGAAACACTTGGCACGTGGCTGTCAAGCCTATTTAGCTCATGTTGTCGATATTCAGAAACCCGTTCCAAACTTTAATAAAATCCCAGTTGTTCAGGAATTTCCTGATGTCTTTCCAGAGGAACTCCCAGGTCTACCGCCTGATAGACCAGTAGAGTTCCGCATTGATCTTATTCCAGGGAGTACCCCTATTGCTAAAACTCCCTACAGACTCGCTCCATCAGAAATGCAGGAACTCATGAAGCAGTTACAAGAACTGCTAGACAAGGGCTTCATTCGCCCTAGTAGTTCCCCGTGGGGGGCACCAGTTCTTTTTGTCAAAAAGAAAGACGGTAGTATGCGAATGTGCATCGACTACCGAGAGCTTAATAAAGTTACCATCAAAAATCGTTATCCTCTTCCTAGGATTGATGATTTATTTGATCAGCTTCAGGGCGCAAGCTTCTTTTCAAAAATAGATCTTAGATCAGGATATCACCAGTTAAAGGTTCGGGAAGAGGACATCCCGAAAACAGCTTTCCGGACTAGGTATGAGCATTACGAGTTTACAGTTATGCCATTTGGCTTGACGAATGCCCCAGCAGCATTTATGGACTTGATGAATCGGGTCTGTCGTCCGATGTTAGATCAGTCAGTTATTGTTTTCATTGACGATATCCTGGTTTATTCCAAATCAGCTAGTGATCATGAAACTCACTTGCGCCAAGTCCTCAGTATGTTAAGACGAGAAAAGCTTTATGCTAAGTTCTCGAAGTGTGAGTTCTGGCTCCGAGAAGTTCAATTTCTCGGGCATGTTGTAAACAGCGAAGGCATTAAAGTAGACCCAGCTAAAATTAGTGCCATCATGAATTGGGAGCGACCAAAAACTCCCACAGAAATTAGATCTTTCCTTGGACTTGCGGGTTACTACCGCCGTTTTATCCAAGATTTTGCAAAGATTGCTTTTTCGCTCACTGAGCTCACCCGCAAGAATGTAAAATTCGAGTGGGATGAAGATCAGGAACTCGCCTTTCAGACTCTTAAACAGAAGTTAAGTCAGGCTCCAGTCTTAGTATTGCCAGAAGGCAATGATGACCTGGAAGTTTATTGTGATGCATCGGCCAATGGCCTCGGCTGTGTTCTCATGCAGAGAGGCCGAGTCATAGCTTATGCTTCAAGGCAGCTCAAGAAACATGAGGAAGATTACCCCACTCATGATTTAGAGCTAGCAGCAGTAGTTTTTGCCTTAAAATTATGGAGGCATTATCTTTATGGAGTAAAGATCAAGATCTTTACCGACCATAAAAGTCTCAAATACTTCTTTGATCAGCGTGACCTCAATATGAGGCAACGACGTTGGTTGGATCTAGTCAAGGATTATGATTGTGAAATTCTTTACCACCCGGGTAAGGCCAACGTTGTGGCAGATGCCTTAAGTCGAAAGACAAGGCATGATTCTCTACTAGTAAAATCACTTCAGATGGTGATTACTCCAGACTTTTATGAGAACATCAAAACAGTTCAGTTAGAAGCATGGGAGAACGGTGATGTAAACTCAGAACGACTCGTGGGTCAGGTGCACAACTTAGTTGTGGACTCACGAGGACTCAGAACACGTTTCGGTAGTATATGGATACCGAATAATAAAGAGCTCAAAAAGTTGTTGCTCGACGAGGCTCATAAGTCGAAATATTCCATTCACCCAGGTGCCACCAAGATGTATTATGATCTTAAACCAGATTATTGGTGGCCAGGTATGAAAAGAGATATTGTAAAATATGTCGAGCAGTGTCTTACTTGCCTTCAAGTTAAGACAGAACATCAGAAACCTTATGGTAAGCTACAACCTCTCGAGATTCCTGTCTCTAAATGGGAAAGGATCACTATGGATCTTATCACGAAATTACCCAAGACACCGCGTCAGCATGATGCAATATGGGTAATTGTAGATCGTTTAACAAAGAGTGCGATTTTCCTTCCTATTAAGGAATCAATGTCCTCAGAAGCTCTCGCGGAGTTGTATCTTCGTGAGGTAGTAGCTAGACATGGAGTACCAGTCTCTATAGTATCGGATAGAGATATCAGATTTACCTCTAGATTCTGGCGGAAATTCCAAGAGAATCTAGGTACTCGTGTCCATTTTAGCACAGCTTATCATCCGCAGACAGATGGTCAGAGTGAAAGGACCATTCAGACACTCGAAGATATGCTTCGAGCCTGTGCTATCGACTTCGGTGGTAGCTGGGATAAGTACTTAGCACTAGCAGAATTCTCTTATAATAACAGTTATCATTCCAGCATTGAAATGCCTCCATATGAGATGTTGTATGGAAGGAAGTGCCGAACTCCTATATGTTAGGGTGAAATCGGACAAAGAGAATTAGCTAGTTCAGATGTTGTTCAACAAACGAATGATAAGATTGATCAAATCAGAGAAAGGCTTAAGATGGCCCAAGATCGACAGAAGTCTTATGCAGACAAAAGGAGACGACCTATAGAATTTCAAGTTGGTGATCGTGTCATGCTGAAAGTTTCTCCCTGGAAAGGTGTTATCCGATTCAGGAAGCGTGGAAAGCTAGGACCACGTTACATTGGTCCATTCAGAATAATCGATAGGGTTGGAAAAGTAGCATACAGACTTGAGCTACCAGAAGAGTTGAACAGTATTCACAATACTTTCCATGTGTCTCAGTTACGAAAATGTCTTGCAGATGAGGCGCAGTATATCCCTCTAGCGGATATAACAGTTGATGAGAAACTTGGCTACGTTGAAGAACCGGTAGAGATTCTTGACACCATGGTCAAGAAACTCAGAAAAAGAGAGGTCCTCCTTCTTAGGTGAGATGGAAGCACAGAAAGGGGTCAGAGTGCACATGGGAGCCCGAAGAGGATCTCATCAAATACTACCCCGCTTTTTATCAGGAATGGTTTGTGAGGACCCAAACCGAATAAGTGGGGGAGAGTTGTAACACCCCAATCTTTTCAGGTACCAAACTTATAACAATTTCCTATTACAGGGGTTAAAGTTGCCAAAAGGTGAAACTTATAATGATAACTATGAATTTACATCATTCTCAGGAATGAATTTCCAGAGAACTCTCCCTCCTTCACCAAAACTCACGACTAAAATACTCACATCACTATTCTGATCTAGGGTTTGATTCCAAGTCAATTTGGTGCAAGTTTGGAACAAGATATTACTATACATAAGCTTATAAACGAATAAGCTAGGGTTTCCATCATCTAATTTAAGGTATAAACCATGTTTTGATCCTTATTTCATGTTTTAGAGCTACCTTTTTATGGGTAATGCTTAAAGATGAAGTCTTTATGCTATTTATGGGTTATTGTAGAATTTCACATGATTATGTGAAATTATGATTTTTGAGAAATCACCAAGAACCCTAGTTATCATGTATAAATGATTAGAAAAGTGATGGGTACCTTATTAAGGTGCTATAACACCATTTTGTGGTGTTAATTTTCAGAAATTATGTTGGTGTGGTTATATAAGCCATGAACCAAACACTGTCACAACCCACAATTTCAGGTCATTTTCCAAACTTTGCCATTCTACTATTCACAAATTACTATTCATCGATCACTATTCATCGTTTTACTATTCATCGTTTTTGAGGTCAATTTGACATTCCGAGACACCTTCAGAAAATTTACTATTCACTTGACACTATTCATTTCCGAGAGAAAACTACTATTCACGTGCATTATTCATGTCATCGTAAATTTGGTTTACGAGTGTTCAAATTCGCGTAACCGTATTGGTTCAGGAGCGAATTCATGCATTACTTCAGGGACATTTCATACGGACTAGAAATAGTCGACATATCATTACTAGGGCACTTGCATACTATTCCACTCGTAGGATATTCAAATTATATTTTTAATATAATTAACGAATTTCGTACGTTTATTTTAAATAAACACCAATACGCGAACTATAAATGTGACTAACACGTCCGATACTTCCGACAATGATCCCAATATATTTTTATATTCATTTTTATAATATAAAAATTATAATATTAATTTACCCGGTATTTTGGATATTTATTTTAATTATTAACTTAAGATTTCTAAAACTTCGACGGTTTTCGTGGAAATTAAACTATAATTATCTAAACACCCAATAATTTTATCCAAACTATTTTTATAATTTTTATAACTTTATTATGACCCGGTTAACTTCGTTAAAATTTATTTTTAGTTAACCCGGTACCCGGTACAATTTAAAACTACTCAAAACAACTAATAATACATTTTCTTACCACAAAAGTCTTCCACTTCCCCCCCCCCCCCCCCCTTGACTTTTGCCGCCCCCCCCCCCCCCCCTTGCCTTTTCTTACAATTTTCACTTACACACTCTAGGTTCATTAATGCATACTACTAACCAAATAAAATAATACAAATACAAACCAATAATACTTATACATTACTAGTTTTTCTCATCTCATTTTTCATAAACCAAAAAGTGTGCTATCTCTCTCTTTTTCTCTCATATAATCGGCCACAAGGAAGAACAAGGAAGGAACCAAAATTTTTCAAAGATCCAAGTGTTTATCTAGTGTTTATAGTATCCTTGTTAGAGTTTTGAAATAAAAACTCAAGGATTATTAAGTTTTAATCATCATTAACTCCACTAATCTTACAAGTAAGTTACTAAACTCATTTCATAATTTTTACAAAGTTCTTACTATATTTATACATGATTCTTGCAAGATCTATTTCATGCATTAACTTATACCACTTTATTTTTGTAACTTTTGATCCTACAAGCCCTAGAGTGATTTTTGGTTAGATCCTTGTTAGATCTACTTGGTTTTGGTGATTAGGAACCCATGACACCCTAAGAAGGTGTATGGTAGGATTAGATTAGTTTTGTGGTGTTTGAAAGAGGTTTGATGAATGATGGAACTAGTTTGGAGACTTGGAAATGGTTTTTGAAACTTTTAAAATACCTACTGTCCATATTTTAATTTCGTGGGAAAATCAGTGAGTGATGGGTAATTTTTGGCCAAAGATTTAGAAAATACATTCAAAAACGAAACTTTGGGCGAAAGAACGGATTAAAACGAGTTTATAACGAAGGAGTTATGATTTTTGCAAATTTAACGACGAAAACTATTTTTCCAGAAAACTGCTTGCTGTTGGGCAGAATACGATGAGTATTTTGAGGTATTAAACGTAACCTAGAGGAGCCGAGTTATCTAAAATATACTAGTATACACAAAGACGAATCCGTGGACATAAAGAACAAGGAAAACGAGCCTAAAACGACCGAGTTATACCCGTTTTAACAATGTCAAAACTATATGTATATTTTTGGTCACAAATAGAAATAATAACGTATGTACTAAAATGGTATATTTTCTAGCAACGTACTAATGACTATTTTCTTAACGAACGAATACGTACAACTCGAGGGAATATTTATACGACATGACGACGTCATTCTAAGGTTTTGATACAAGGATTTTAACGATAACTTTTGCACGAGTTAATATGTCGAGTTATATACTTCTCTAAATGGAATTATTTTCCTAAGTATGGAATCTATTTTTCTACGACGATAACTAGTATTTTCAAATTACGAGTGGTATGAGTATCATGTGCATGTGCATTCATTTCATTACGGCTTGATCTAAGTTAGATCATGATTATTCATTTAGGTTGCGGATAGTACTCGCGCCTCATTGTTCCGACTACTTTTACCTCATTGCACCATCTTTGTACCTACACTTCGAGGTGAGTTCTCATAGCCCCGTTTTAATTCTATATTTTGATTTCAAATCCCACGGGGGAGAATACATTGCATTACTTATTTTTGTGTACATGCCTAAGTATAAAATTCATACATTGCTTAAGTTTCCTTATTACCACGTCTTGAAAAGTCCCCTTTTATTATCATGGACCGTTAATTTCTGGTACTAAGCGGGAGTGAGTGGATAGATCTATCGAGGGTGACGCCTCCATTCGTGTTTGGGTTGCTCCAAATGGAACGAATGCATTTCATGTCTTTATTATTCGAGTGCCTGGTAAACACTCATTGGGGCAAAGTATCGTCTAGCTTCGGGGTCATGAGCTTAAGAGCCAATGTATATACTTTCCGGACATCCTAATTCATGGCAATACTTATGGCATTTATACACTTGATTTTACTTATAAACCTATGATTATTCACCAACTTTATGTTGACCGTTTTTCGCAATGTATTTCTCAGGTAACTAAGACATATCCTCATGGCATTGCATGGAGTCACTTTGTGTATCAAGGCTGACGCGTCTCTTTTGGATTTCATGCACTTTGAACTATCGTTTGATTGTACTAAACTTGTTTCCTTAAACCTTTTCCAACTTATGGGACCTATGTTTTATAAACTCTGATTATTTTGAATGAATCAAACGATGTATTTTATAAACGACACTTTAGGTCGTTCAATATTTCCTTGCTTGTGTGCTATGATCCGTTACACCCTCAGGTATTCCATTCCGCTGCCATTCAGGTATTTCGGGGGTGTTACAGATTGGTACCAGAGCTAAGGTTATAGCGAACTAGGTTGCATCATTGACCCTAGACTATAACCACACCATCATAGCATATCATCATTTCATCATAAGTGCATATTTACTTATTTTTAGGCAATGCCATTACGCGAGTTATTTATTTATTTCACCTTGATTATCACAGAGTCATGTCTTCGGATCCCAACACTATTGTACTTTACACTATATCCGATTCTGATGATGAGGGCTCTATGTCCTCTACTGCTGTTTCACCACTTGTTTCACCTACACCTGAGTTGCCACTTTTGGCATCTGATGGTGACACTGAGCCTTTCGAGGAGGAGGAGACGGCTCCTACTCCCCATGTCCATCCTACTATTCCTACTGACATACCATCATCTCCTACTACTATTGTCCATTCAGAGCCGAGACTTATGTTTCCTAGGGAGAAGACTGTTCAGGGCCCTAGGAAGAGGGTTCGTATTTCTACATCTACTTATAGGAGTCTCCCTAGTCCTACTGTGCCTACACCACCACCACCAGCCTTACCTACTACTACTCCTATGCCTACCTCACTCTTGCCGCTTCGGAAGCGTGCTAGACTTACCACTCCAGATTCACCCATTACCGAGACTGATGACTATTCACCACCACCAGAGTACCACATAGGTGAGAGTTCTAGAGCGGCTGCAGCTAGGGATCCTACAGCCGTTACACTAGAGGATCAGTTGGATGCTCAGCAGGAGCAAGTTGATAGCTTGGGGTATAGAGTCGATGAGATTATTACTACTAGACTTGAGACTGTTGAGGAGCAGGTTGAGGATTTGATTCAGGGCAGGGTTAGTATTGATGTGTCTTACCATGGACTAGAGGCACGACAGTTGAGGCATCAGGAGGAGATTGAGCTACTTAGGGATGAGTTACCTGAGATTCGAGATCGAGCTCAGGCGACACAGGAGACCCAGTGGGAGCAGGTAGATGAGTTGACACTGCTTCGAGAGAGGGTAGTTGTTTTGGAGCGTAGGGATGCTTCTTCTCAGTTACGACTTGAGCATCTTGAGGAGGTTGTGGTGGCGATGGATCATGAGATTCGCCGCTTGAGGGGAGAGCCTGGATCATCTAGAGCACCGAGAGGAGCCTAGACGTAGACTGGTATTATATATTAGCTTGTATTATTTTCCTAGTCCCGGGATGTGGGACATAGTTCAAGAACTTATAATCTTTTGATTGTTGTACAAACAAATATTATCAAGTGCGACTCTACTATGTGGAAATGTTGTGCTATATATATTATATCGGTCCATGTAGACCGAAATTTTCATGTATTATATTCATGTGTTGTGATTATATTTATGATGTTTCGTGGTTGCTCTTTATTATTATTGTATTTATCCAGGTTGTGGTTGTATTCGTACATGTCGTGGTTGTATTCATACCTGTTGTGCTTGTATCGACACAGGTTGTGGTTGTATATATATACGTGACGTGGTTGTTGTGGTTGTATATATATACTTGTCGTTGTGATGTCTAGGCAGATTGTGGTTGTATTCGTACATGTCGTGGTTGTATTTATATTTGTTGTGGTTGTATATTTATATACGTGTTGTGGGTGTATATCTTTGGTACGATGACTATTTCTATTATGATTTTTCTCATGGTTATTTCCATTATGATTTATCAGAAATATGGCACCAAGGAAGAGTAAGACTGCACCAGAAACCCCTACTATGACTCAAGCCGCTATCCGCAAGTTGGTCAGGGATAGTATTGCAGAAGCTCTGGAGGTTGAGAGAGCTGAGGTTGCTGCAAGGGCTGCTGAGGCTGCTTCTAATACCGAGGTCGTTGAACCACCCACTGCTAGGCGTGGATGTACATGGAAAGATTTCAAGATTAGTGATCCCGTCAAATTTAAGGGCACTGAAGGAGCGGTTGCTCTAATCCGCTGGTTCGAAAAGACTGAGAATGTTTTTCTCATGTGTGAATGCCCGGAAGTTAGCAAGGTGAAGTTTGCTACAGGTATGCTTCTTGATGAAGCTATGTCTTGGTGGAATTCGTATGCTCAGCCGATTGGTATGGAAAATGCTCACAAGCTTACCTGGGAGGAATTCAAGAAATTGATGACAAAGAAGTTTTGCCCTCGTACCGAGGTGCAAAAGATGGAAACGGAATTTTATGAGCTTGTGACTAAAGGTGATGACATTGAGACTTATTTCAGGAGGTTTCAAGAGTTGGCTGCACTATGTCCAACTATGGTTCCCGATGATGAGAAAAAGATGGAAAACTTTGTTGGTGGATTGCCCGAAAGTGTTCGAGGAGATGTGATTTCTTTTGACCCACAATCAATGGAAGAAGCTATTCGTATAACTCAGAAACTCATGGTTCAAGTAGTCAAGGGGAAATCTGCTGTCAACAACAATAACCGATCAAACAACACCAACTACAACAACACTCGAAACAACAACAACTATAACAACAATCGGAACCGCAACTATCCCAATAACCGAAACAACAATCCAAATAACAACAATAACAACAACAAGAGGAGGTTTGATTACAACCAAGGTGGTAATGCTGTTCAGCCGCCACCTAAGAGGCAGGAAGTAGCAAAGGCTTATGCTGCAGGACCGAATGACAGAAAAGGTTACACTGGTAACTTACCTAAGTGCGAAAGGTGTCAGAAGCATCATAACCCAGGTCGTTGCCCAGATATTTGTGGCAATTGCAGGAAGCTTGGTCACCACATCAAAGATTGTAGACTTCCAATCGTGGGTGACAATCAGAAACCACCGGTAACATGTTTTGGCTGTGGAGAACTTGGACACTTTAAGAATGAGTGCCCGAAGAAGAGGAATCAAGGAACAGGAAACCAAAATGGAATGGCTCGAGGAAGAGCTTATGTCATGGGAGGAGACGATATCAAAGAAGACCCGAATGTTGTTGCGGGTACGTTCCTCGTTAATAATCGTTATGCATCCATTTTATTTGATTCAGGAGCGGATAGAAGTTTTGTTTCTATTGCATTTACACCTTTACTTAACATAGAACCAACCCCATTAGACATTTCCTATATCGTTGAATTAGCCGATGGGTCTTTAGTTAACACCAACACCATTGTCCGTGGTTGCACTATAAATTTCCTAAACCATCCATTCAATATAGACCTTATGCCTGTAGAACTTGGAAGTTTCGACGTTGTGATCGGTATGGATTGGTTATCTCGGCATCGAGCGAGAATTATTTGTGATGAGAAAGTTGTTCACCTTCCTTATAACGGTGAAACTTTGGTTGTTCGCGGAGAGCGAAGTGGAGCTAGACTCAGTATTATATCGTGCATTAAAACCGAGAAGTACATCAAGAAAGGTTGTTATGCATTCTTGGCTCACATCACGGAGAAGAAGTCGGATGAGAAACGACTTGAAGATGTGCCAATTGTTAAGGAATTTCAAGAGGTTTTTCCGGAAGAGTTGCCAGGACTTCCGCCTACACGACAAGTTGAGTTTCAAATTGAATTAGTGCCAGGAGCTGCACCAATTGCACGAGCACCGTATAGACTTGCACCTTCGGAAATGCAAGAATTATCGAATCAATTACAAGAACTTTTGGACAAAGGATTCATTAGACCGAGTTCCTCGCCTTGGGGAGCGCCGGTTTTGTTTGTGAAGAAGAAAGACGGAACTTTCAGAATGTGCATCGACTATCGTGAGCTGAACAAGTTAACGATTAAGAACCGTTATCCACTCCCAAGAATTGACGATTTGTTCGACCAGTTACAAGGTTCTAGTTTTTATTCCAAGATTGATTTAAGATCTGGTTACCATCAACTTAGAGTTCGGGAAGAGGATATCCCGAAGACGGCATTTAGAACGCGCTACGGTCATTATGAATTTCAAGTGATGCCTTTTGGATTAACCAACGCACCTGCGGTATTTATGGATCTCATGAATAGGGTGTGCAAACCGTATCTCGATAAGTTTGTGATCGTATTCATTGACGATATCTTGATTTATTCCAAGAGTAAGGAAGATCACGAAGAACACCTCAGAACAATCCTGGAACTACTCAAGAAGGAGCAATTGTATGCCAAATTTTCTAAGTGTGATTTTTGGATACGTAGAGTTCAATTTCTTGGTCACGTCATTGATAGCCAAGGTTTACAAGTCGACCCGGCAAAGATCGAGGCAGTTAAGGATTGGGCTACGCCCAAGTCTCCTACGGAAATTCGTCAATTCCTAGGACTTGCCGGATATTACAGAAGGTTTATTGAAGGGTTTTCTAAGATAGCGAAGTCGTTGACGAAACTGACACAAAAGAATGAAAAGTACGAGTGGGGAGAAAAACAAGAGTCCGCATTTCAATTATTGAAACAAAAGCTTTGTAGCGCACCGATCTTGTCACTACCTGAAGGTATTGAGAACTTTGTGGTATATTGCGATGCTTCGCATCAAGGACTTGGAGCTGTGCTAATGCAAAACGAGAAGGTGATAGCTTATGCATCTAGACAGCTTAAGATACACGAGAAGAATTACACTACTCATGACTTGGAATTGGGTGCGGTAGTTTTTGCACTCAAGATTTGGAGACACTACCTTTATGGTACTAAGTGTGTAATTTTTACCGACCACAAGAGCTTACAGCATATACTCGATCAGAAGGAACTTAATATGAGACAACGTCGTTGGCTAGAGTTGTTGAGTGATTACGATTGTGAAATCCGATATCACCCAGGAAAAAGCGAATGTTGTAGCAGATGCACTTAGCCGAAAAGAACGACTCAAACCTTTGAGAGTCAGGTCGTTGGGAATGACTATCATTTCGCCATTGCCATCGAAAATTCTAGAAGCTCAGATTGAGGCTCTCAAAGAAGAAAACCGACCGCGTGAGAAACTTTATGGTATGCCAGAAAGCGAGAATGGCTTTGTAAAGAGATCAGACGGAGTATTATGTTTCAAGGACCGAAGTTGGATACCACTCTATGGTGGAGTGCGAGAATTGATTATGCATGAATCACACAAGTCGAAGTACTCTATTCATCCAGGTTCTGATAAGATGTATCAGGATCTCAAAAAGCTTTATTGGTGGCCGAACATGAAAGCAGAGATTGCTACGTACGTCAGTAAATGTTTTACTTGTGCTAAAGTGAAAGCCGAACACCAGAAACCGTCAGGGTTACTTCAACAACCAGAGATTCCACAATGGAAGTGGGAACGTATTGCCATGGACTTTGTCACTAAACTTCCTAAGACGTCAGGAGGTTTCGATACTATTTGGGTAATCGTTGATCGACTTACCAAATCAGCTCATTTCATACCCATTAGAGAGACTTATTCAATGGAACAACTTGCTAGACTTTATGTCAAGGAAATAGTCTCAAGACACGGTGCACCAGTCTCTATCATTTCCGACAGAGATAGTCGTTTTACTTCGAACTTTTGGCGGTCATTACAAGATTCCTTTGGATCCAATTTAGACATGAGCACTGCTTACCATCCTCAGACCGATGGTCAGAGCGAGAGAACTATTCAGACACTTGAAGACATGCTTAGAGCGTGTGTGATTGACTTTGGAAATGGTTGGGCTAACCATTTGCCGTTAATCGAGTTTTCTTACAACAACAGTTACCATTCGAGCATTAAGGCTGCACCATTTGAGGCACTTTATGGTCGTAAGTGTCGATCTCCAGTTTGTTGGGCCGAAGTCGGTGAAGTACAATGTACTGGCCCGGAGATGGTACAAGAAACAACAGAAAAGATAATTCAAATTCGAGAGAGACTCGAAACTGCTAGAAGTCGACAGAAAAGCTACGCAGATGTTCGACGCAAATCATTGGAATTTCAGGTCGGAGACAAAGTTATGTTGAAAGTCTCGCCTTGGAAGGGCGTGATACGATTTGGAAAACGCGGGAAACTAAATCCGAGATACATTGGACCATTCAAGATCCTGGAAAGGATTGGTCCGGTTGCTTACAAGCTTGAACTTCCGTCAGAACTTAGCAACGTACATAACACGTTTCATGTTTCGAACCTCAAGAAATGTCTTTCGGACGAGTCTGCCATTATACCATTAGAAGAAATACAACTCGATGACAAGCTTAACTTTGTGGAAGAACCAATTGAAATCATGGATCGCGAGATCAAACAGTTGAAACAAAGTCGAATTCCGATCGTGAAGGTTCGCTGGAATTCTCGTAGAGGACCCGAGTTTACTTGGGAACGAGAAGACCAAATGCGACGCAAGTATCCACAACTTTTCACTGAGCCTATTACCGAGACCAACACTAACTGAATTCAGGGACTGAATTCCTTTTTGGATGGGCGACTGTCACAACCCACAATTTCAGGTCATTTTCCAAACTTTGCCATTCTACTATTCACAAATTACTATTCATCGATCACTATTCATCGTTTTACTATTCATCGTTTTTGAGGTCAATTTGACATTCCGAGACACCTTCAGAAAATTTACTATTCACTTGACACTATTCATTTCCGAGAGAAAACTACTATTCACGTGCATTATTCATGTCATCGTAAATTTGGTTTACGAGTGTTCAAATTCGCGTAACCGTATTGGTTCAGGAGCGAATTCATGCATTACTTCAGGGACATTTCATACGGACTAGAAATAGTCGACATATCATTACTAGGGCACTTGCATACTATTCCACTCGTAGGATATTCAAATTATATTTTTAATATAATTAACGAATTTCGTACGTTTATTTTAAATAAACACCAATACGCGAACTATAAATGTGACTAACACGTCCGATACTTCCGACAATGATCCCAATATATTTTTATATTCATTTTTATAATATAAAAATTATAATATTAATTTACCCGGTATTTTGGATATTTATTTTAATTATTAACTTAAGATTTCTAAAACTTCGACGGTTTTCGTGGAAATTAAACTATAATTATCTAAACACCCAATAATTTTATCCAAACTATTTTTATAATTTTTATAACTTTATTATGACCCGGTTAACTTCGTTAAAATTTATTTTTAGTTAACCCGGTACCCGGTACAATTTAAAACTACTCAAAACAACTAATAATACATTTTCTTACCACAAAAGTCTTCCACTTCCCCCCCCCTTGACTTTTGCCGCCCCCCCCCCCCCTTGCCTTTTCTTACAATTTTCACTTACACACTCTAGGTTCATTAATGCATACTACTAACCAAATAAAATAATACAAATACAAACCAATAATACTTATACATTACTAGTTTTTCTCATCTCATTTTTCATAAACCAAAAAGTGTGCTATCTCTCTCTTTTTCTCTCATATAATCGGCCACAAGGAAGAACAAGGAAGGAACCAAAATTTTTCAAAGATCCAAGTGTTTATCTAGTGTTTATAGTATCCTTGTTAGAGTTTTGAAATAAAAACTCAAGGATTATTAAGTTTTAATCATCATTAACTCCACTAATCTTACAAGTAAGTTACTAAACTCATTTCATAATTTTTACAAAGTTCTTACTATATTTATACATGATTCTTGCAAGATCTATTTCATGCATTAACTTATACCACTTTATTTTTGTAACTTTTGATCCTACAAGCCCTAGAGTGATTTTTGGTTAGATCCTTGTTAGATCTACTTGGTTTTGGTGATTAGGAACCCATGACACCCTAAGAAGGTGTATGGTAGGATTAGATTAGTTTTGTGGTGTTTGAAAGAGGTTTGATGAATGATGGAACTAGTTTGGAGACTTGGAAATGGTTTTTGAAACTTTTAAAATACCTACTGTCCATATTTTAATTTCGTGGGAAAATCAGTGAGTGATGGGTAATTTTTGGCCAAAGATTTAGAAAATACATTCAAAAACGAAACTTTGGGCGAAAGAACGGATTAAAACGAGTTTATAACGAAGGAGTTATGATTTTTGCAAATTTAACGACGAAAACTATTTTTCCAGAAAACTGCTTGCTGTTGGGCAGAATACGATGAGTATTTTGAGGTATTAAACGTAACCTAGAGGAGCCGAGTTATCTAAAATATACTAGTATACACAAAGACGAATCCGTGGACATAAAGAACAAGGAAAACGAGCCTAAAACGACCGAGTTATACCCGTTTTAACAATGTCAAAACTATATGTATATTTTTGGTCACAAATAGAAATAATAACGTATGTACTAAAATGGTATATTTTCTAGCAACGTACTAATGACTATTTTCTTAACGAACGAATACGTACAACTCGAGGGAATATTTATACGACATGACGACGTCATTCTAAGGTTTTGATACAAGGATTTTAACGATAACTTTTGCACGAGTTAATATGTCGAGTTATATACTTCTCTAAATGGAATTATTTTCCTAAGTATGGAATCTATTTTTCTACGACGATAACTAGTATTTTCAAATTACGAGTGGTATGAGTATCATGTGCATGTGCATTCATTTCATTACGGCTTGATCTAAGTTAGATCATGATTATTCATTTAGGTTGCGGATAGTACTCGCGCCTCATTGTTCCGACTACTTTTACCTCATTGCACCATCTTTGTACCTACACTTCGAGGTGAGTTCTCATAGCCCCGTTTTAATTCTATATTTTGATTTCAAATCCCACGGGGGAGAATACATTGCATTACTTATTTTTGTGTACATGCCTAAGTATAAAATTCATACATTGCTTAAGTTTCCTTATTACCACGTCTTGAAAAGTCCCCTTTTATTATCATGGACCGTTAATTTCTGGTACTAAGCGGGAGTGAGTGGATAGATCTATCGAGGGTGACGCCTCCATTCGTGTTTGGGTTGCTCCAAATGGAACGAATGCATTTCATGTCTTTATTATTCGAGTGCCTGGTAAACACTCATTGGGGCAAAGTATCGTCTAGCTTCGGGGTCATGAGCTTAAGAGCCAATGTATATACTTTCCGGACATCCTAATTCATGGCAATACTTATGGCATTTATACACTTGATTTTACTTATAAACCTATGATTATTCACCAACTTTATGTTGACCGTTTTTCGCAATGTATTTCTCAGGTAACTAAGACATATCCTCATGGCATTGCATGGAGTCACTTTGTGTATCAAGGCTGACGCGTCTCTTTTGGATTTCATGCACTTTGAACTATCGTTTGATTGTACTAAACTTGTTTCCTTAAACCTTTTCCAACTTATGGGACCTATGTTTTATAAACTCTGATTATTTTGAATGAATCAAACGATGTATTTTATAAACGACACTTTAGGTCGTTCAATATTTCCTTGCTTGTGTGCTATGATCCGTTACACCCTCAGGTATTCCATTCCACTGCCATTCAGGTATTTCGGGGGTGTTACAAACACCCCCTTATGACTTATCTATCCTTTTAGTGCTTATTATAATAAGCTTAGTTATGTTCTAAATAAGCTCCATGTCATTTATGTGTTCCTAGGTTATAAGAGTTAGCCGGGGACGTGTTTAAGGGAGCTCGTGTTCTATTCAAGCGTTACAAGGTGAGTAACATATTTAAGCATAGAAACGGGTCCTTGGTAACCCGTTAGTGTGCCACTTTAATTGTGGTATTTATGGTAAGGTTCATGTATTATATTTGAGTTACAAGTTCATGGTGTTACAATTATACGTTATGTGCCTAAATGAGTTACTTGTAGTATGTTTATACATGAATTATGCTAGACGGGTCAAAACAGCCCCGAATGACCCGTTTGGGTTTAGTTATGTGATTTTAACTCTATTTCCACAATACTACTTGTATAGCGTCCTAAGTGGACGACACATGTTATTATGTCATGACATGCTCCGAAATGGAGCCTAGACATCCTTAGTGGATGACCGAGCCTTTATTAGTGTCTCATCTCGTTAAATGGGACTTAGACATCCTTTGTGGATGATCAGTGTGTATAAGCGGCTCAAAGTCATGGAATATATGACTTAGACGTCCTAAGTGGACGACTAGAACATTTCCAGTTATATTAAACCAATATGGGTTCACAACGTCCTTAGTGGGCGACTAGTATATAATAACAACACGAAGCAACCATAGTATTATGCCATGTTATGATTAGTATCTTTTATATGTTATCTCACTAAGCTATTGCTTACGTTGCTTCGTTATGTTTATTATAGGTGAAGCTAGTGGTAGTGCAATCAAGGGTACGGAGACCGAGAACTAGACCCGGTGAAATACTTGGGTATGGAGCCTTTTTCCCTACACGCTCTCTTACCAAGAAACGCCCTAGGTTGTATGCTTTTGTGTATGAACATATAAACTCATGGTTATGTAATGATCAAGTAGTTAAGTAGTTTCTTTATAGTTTAAAAAGGGGTGTTTGGCATAGTGCCATTCTTGCCCATATTGACCCATTTTGATCATGTACGGGTCAAGGCGAATGATATATGTTATGCACAATTTCATATGTTAATATAAGTGTTGGTGTTATATTAAGTTGGTCAAAAAAAAAAAATTTTACCTGGGCGTTTCATCAAGTCTATCGCCTTGAAGGCTAGAATTCAATCAAGTGATGATGAATCTAGTTCGGATAGTGACGATGAAGAATATGCCATGGCCGTTAGAGACTTTACGAAGTTCTTTCGAAGACGAGGGAAGTTTATAAGGCAACCTAAAGATGACAAGAAAGCCTTCCGAAAAGATCGTGATGACAAGAAAGGAAAGGTTGAAAGGAAATGCTTTAGGTGTGAAGACACAAGTCATCTCATAGGAGAATGTCCAAAACCACCCAAAAGTAAATCTCAAAAAGCTTTTGTAAGTGGTGCTTGGAGCGATAGTGAAGATGATGACGAGGAGCCAAAGAATGACGAAATTGTTCTCATGGCTTATGACTCAAATGAGGTACACTCCGACTCATCTTGTTCTTCTATTGATGATGACACCTTACAAAAGAAATACAATAAACTTTGTGAACTAAGCTTAAAAATCATAAGCAAAAACAAATTTGTGAATTAAATGAAAAAGCTAAGAGATTAGAAAAGAGTAAAGGCACTAACACATTATGTACATCATGTGAAGAGTTTAAACTCGAAATTGAGAAATTTAAAATTACTCAAAATGATCTAATAAAACAAACCATAAAGTTTAAAAGGTTCGATAAAAGTATTTCTTGTGCGGATGAAATAATGAAACTTCAAAAGTCACCATTTGATAAAACAGGACTAGGTTTCATGAAATTAGAAACTTCAAAGAGTCAAACAAAACAAGAAGAGAAAGCTCAAGAAACTAACAAAACTGCTACAGGCTCCCACGGACCAGACGGAACCCAAAACAGGGTTCGGCCCGTTGAACCCAAAGGTTCCGCGGGGTCTGCAGCAGAAAAGATAGTTTTTACGTCGGATCGTACAAAGTTTGTTAAAGTCACAAATAAATCCAAAACTAGTGCAAATGAAACAAAACTGAAACCAGCTATTAAAGTTGGAGTAGGACTTGGTAGAAATGAATTTAGAACTAAAACCACTCAACCGAGACCTAAAACTCCTATTACCAAACGCCCCTTTCCAAAGAGCAACTACAACATGCAACCAAACTACCAACATGGTTGGAACTAAAACACATCTAGACATTACCAAACTCCGAATTACATGTCATGGAACCCATATCTTCCATTTCCATACATGAATCAAGTTAATGGTATGTTTAACCAAAATGGACCCATGAGATATTGGGGACCAAATGTTTGAGTGTTTTGTATAAAATAGGTGTGTTTCAAAGTAAATTTGGAACCGGATGAATGGATCAAAGATAGTGGTTACTCAAGACACATGACGGGGAACAAAAGCATCTTCTCATCTTGTCAAAAATGTGATGGAGGTAATGTCATGTTTGGTAGCAAGGCTAAAAGCAAAATCATCGGAAAAGGTACAATCTCTTATGACTCTCTCACTAGTACAAAAATGACCTTTCATCACACATGGTCGATTTTGAATGGTCACACGGTAACATTTTTACGTGACTAAATGTACAGAAATAAAATAAATAGCCACACTTGATCCGACTTATGTGACCATTTCAGAATTCTATTGTCACACATTTGTGTATTTATGTGACTAGAGGGTAATTGGTAAATATTTTTCGATCATTTCGTCACTTTTAATTTGGGACGTGTGACAGATACAAATCAGCTTTAAACATTAGTCACACTACAAATATACATATGTCACAAATATATGTCATACAATTGAAGAGTGTGATCAAAATAGATATATGGTCACATGAAGTAATTGCGTATGTGGCTAAATTATATAGTCAAGTTTGTCACACATTATTTAAACGTGACTGCTATTCTTTGCTGAATATTTAGCCACATACGAATTTGAAATGTGTGACAACTGAAAAGTAAGTTTGAAGCGTTAGTCACGATATGCATTTAAAAGTGACAAATATATGTCACACACTTGAACAGTGTGACCAAATGTCATATATGGTCACACTAAACCATAGACATACATGATTAAGTGTAACCAAAATTCGATACATATGGTCACGTAAGTTAACATGTGTGTTTAAAGTTTAGTGTGTGTTTGCTTGCCAAATCCTAATGTGTATAGTCACATTTAATTGAAGCACGATCATGTAACTATAGGATTTACAATAGTCACACCATATCACAAATGCGTATCTAAATTGTGTTTATTGCCACATTATAAGGGTATTATATGTGACTAATACATTCAAAATAGTCACATTGTGAAATATTTATGTGACTATTATTTATTGCAAAATGTGAACTCAGTTATCATTAACCTTGATATTAGTCACATTGAGTATGTTTGCGTGACTAAATTCAAGTTGTTATATATGGTCACATGAAGTATTTATTTAGGTGATTAAATCATAGAGTCATATTTTGTCACACATTATCTAAGTGTAGTCACAATTCGATACATATGTTATGGCTTGTGTTTTCTTTGTTTCTAGACTAACAAAGTTGTTTGGATTGGAATTTGGGTGAATGCTAGTAAGTCAGAACTTAATGCTGCTTGGCATAACTTAATGCTGCTAGGCATAACTTAATGCTGCTTGGGAAACGTTGTGACTGTTAAAAACTTATTGTAAACCGGTGTAAATGTAAATACTTAATTGTAAACCGTTGTGACACTTAAACGTTGTGCCATTGCGACTCTTGTGTGCCTATAAATACAAAGGAATTACAACCAACTTCTTTCATCTTTTCATTACATATTTAATTTTTGTTTGGAACGCAATGACTTCATCATCTTCAAATCCTTCAAAGAAAACAAAACGTTCAAGGGATACTTCTCCTCCTCCTCCAATGCCAGAAAAATATAAAATCCATGGCCTAACCCAAGAGTGCTGGGACAAATGCCATTCTGCAGGCCAATATGGTACTGAACAACAGTTGGTTGAACTTTACAACAAACGAATCACACGGTTGGAAGAACATAACAAAAAAGACCAAGAGATCATACTGGCGCATCAGGAGATCATACTGGTGCATTAGAACAAAGTTGATCTTCGGAATAAAGAAATAGAAGAAATCCGTGGAAACATTGTTGATATTTACAAAGGCATTCAAAATAATTTGTATAATTTTCATTGAATTTAACCTGATGTAAGATGATATTAATCATTATTATGTTATTTTTAATATTTTAATCATTCAGTATGAACCACTATGTTACCATTAATTTTTCTGTATAATTGTTATTTACATCGGTGCTTGGGTGAATGCTAGTAATTACTCAGAACTTAATGCTGCTTGACATAACATAGTGCTGCTAGGGATAAATATAAAATGCCACAAAAATTAACGATTCATATTCAGTTCATTACTTGCATTAAATAAAAAAAATTTAAATATAACAATAGAAATAACAAAACAATCTAAAAGCTAAACTTATGATCCTTCTCTTGATCATAAGCAAGATGAAGATTGTCATAGTCAATGTGATCCAAAGGATCATCATGGCTGACAGTTTCATCTTCTTCAAGTTTAGCTTTCTTCTTTCTTCTTATTGCAGCCTTGAACTTGTTTGCTTTGTACTTCTTCCTTTGCTTCTTTTCATTCTTCTCCCAAGCCTTTATCTTCTTCTTCCTCATTTGGTCCATTTTTGCAATATACCAAACTACAGGATGTTGTGGTGTGGATGATGCCGCTGTAAAACATAAAGCAATAAAATGATTAGAAATGGACCAAAGAAAATGATGTTACATATATCTAAATACAGATGTTTGTAGAGATTTTATAAAACTGGTAAATATGTGTAAGGAACAAAAACCACAAACCTGCTTGATCCATTTGCAGATTGGAAAGTATGTGTTAATTAGAAATTGTTTGAGAATGATGAAATGCAGTAAAAAGGTAAAAGTTTTATAGGCCTAGTAATTCGACAGAAATTAATTGTGGAATTTGGAAGGTTAAAATTTGAACTTTGACCATTAACCATGTACACATTTATCCTTGTAACATAAATGACGTTGTTGTAATCTACTTTAATTAATTTATCATTACCTAAATAGATTAAGTTAGTTGAAAAATGAATTTAGATAGGATTGTTTTATTTTTTAAAAATTTACAAAGATTTGCTCGCTGTTTTAATACAAATTGTAGTTTTAAATGTTTGTAACAATCATTTAAAACTATAATGTAAAAGTTATCGATTTGATTGGGGGTTTAAACCCTTAAGTGTAAATGTTACCAATCGACCCCTGCACTCGCATATCTAGCAGTACAAACCCAGCTGTAGTTGTGTTTTCTTAGCAGCAGAAACTTTTGATTAACATAATACAAAATATATCCCAAGTTCTTCTTAATGAACACAACAATCAAAATCTTCTAACAATTAATGAGAAAATTGAGCAATGACAACATGTTTATTGATAAAGTCAAATAAAGTAGTACAAAAGGATTACATAGGTTTATTCAAATTACTTCCTAACTCAACTAATACATTTTCTATTTACCCTTCCCTTTTCAACAAACTTTGGGCATTTTTGGTTCCCATGGTTTTATACTCTTGTCTTCACAAGTCTTAGCATTGTGCAGGCCTAGCACCTGAACCCTCTCATCAAAAAGCTCTTTGGCTGTCTTTTTTGGAGTTTTAACCTTCCTAGCATCTTCCTGTTTTGTGCCTAATCCAGAATATCCCTTTGGAAAGTAGTCTGCCCATGTATTTTGAGGACCTTCAGAACTGCTTGATATGTGAAATGAACTTGAGTCACTGCTGTCAATGTTAATGATTTCTGCAAAAAAATAAAAAATATATTAAAATTAAAAAATATATATAGTGTAAATGAAATAAAAGATAATGTTGCAATTCAGGGTGTGTTTGAAACAACTTTTGTTCTTGGAACTCCAATGGCCACATTACTTGGTAGACGGTTGGTTTTAGATCATAAGAAAGAATGGAATGCAATAAACCAACATACGTAACCCTTCTAAGTTCCCCCTACAGCTCCTTTTGTCGTTTCAACTCCCTTTGAGCAAAGGACTGCACCACCCGCATTGCTAGATTGTTGAAAAAACAAAAGGAACTGTATGGGAGCTTAGAAGGGAAAGGTATGTTGAAAATCCAGACTCATTTAGATCATGAAAATGTTGAGTAAAGAATAGAGTCAAAGTAACATCACTCATCTTGAATGCGATAATGAAGGAGTGTGGCCTGTCATGAACAATACACACTATATCAACATCGCATTGAAGACGTCTCAATGATCAGGCCAGATCTATCTAATGTTGCAGAATGGTTCCATTGCTTTGTTTTTTGGACACCGTCTACTACCGTTTGTGTGGTTGATCTTGATCACAAGCTTTGGCACTTTCAAGAATGTATCTTCATTGTCGGAACAAAAATTTTAATCAAGGTACATTATTGAAAGAGCCAAAGCTTGTGATCAAGATCAACCACACATACGGTAGTAGAAGTTTTCCAAATTAAGCAACGAAGCCATCTACAACGCCAGATAGATCTGCCCTAATTATTGAGCTTTAAGTTATTAGAAAACAGATTCTTACTATCATTTATATTGCTCCCTTAGATGTGACGAACATACATATTAATTATGTAGATTCTATGACATTAGAGAGCTAATCGTCCATGAATGAAATCATATTAAATTTATATTAACAATGCAATGAACTACCATCCTTTCTACCCTAGCCAACAACAACATAACCTACCAACATGCTGGAATACGAAGACAAAGAACAAAGATGAATCAACAATGGATGAACAACACCAAAACAAGTTTATGTTCATACTTGAAAGTGGTGTCTGTTCACCCATCATTGATACTTCTTCCATCTTTGATACTGGGGTGTTTTAGCCTAAATATTCGCACACACATCCGCCACTTTTCTTCCTTATTCTCTCAAAACAAATGCAACATAATTCTTATACCAGATAGTCAACCTAAGCCTAAGATAAAATAAGCTAATCCAAGCAAACCTTAATATCTCTTTTGCTCTAATTATTCGCAAAAACAACACAGCATGTTCTTCCTTATTCTATCAATACAAATGCAACATACTTCTTATAACAGATAGTCAACCTAAGCCTAAGAATAAATAGCTCTAAGGGGGTATTTGGACTATATTAATTTATGATCTTATCAGCCTTTTGAGATTTGGGGATGCCAATAAGCCTATGTTATTTTAAGTGTATAAGCTAATAAGCCAACAAACAGTGAGCTTATTAACTTTCCCAAAACTGAATAAGCCGATAACCACACAAAATAAGCTAATCCGAACACACCTTAATATCTCTTTTGCTCTAATTATTCGCAAAAACAACACAACACAAATCTAATACATAGAGTAACAAGTCTCTAACAAATGTAAGACAAAACTGAGAATAAATGATCAAAACCCTAGATCCGTTTACTTGGTCAATTGTAACAGAGTGAGTTTTATAACTGTGAGAGAGAAAGATAGGATTATGTGGAAGTGTGTGAAGCGTATTAGATAAGCTTTGCATACTGTCTATTATAAGTTTAAAAGTGAAGTGTGTTTGATACTCTTTGTATATATTATAAGTTTAAAATATAAGTTAATTATTACAAGTATAAAAACTAAAAGTAAAAAGTAGTAAAAGTTTTAAAACTAATTAGTATACCGTTTGTCACAGACACTATGAAGCAAGCTACCATCACCCTCTCGATCATGTTATCTGGGATCGAGAAAGTTTGAACTCGGCTTGAGCTTGACTCGAAAAGGTATATTTATCTGTAAAGATGTGTTTTCTTACAAAAATTAAAATTGAAATATAACTTAAGAATTGAATTCGGTTCGACTTCAGCTCGAAAACCTTGATGCATTCATAAATACAGTAACTATTTACACTTAGTACACTTAAAAAAAAAAAAAAAAAAAAAAAAAAAAAAAAAAAAAAAAAAAAAAACCTCGAATCCAACTTACATAAGGTTGAGCTAAACTCATACAACATTTGGAGCTCACCTTTTTCGCCAAAATTTCAATCTGTGGCTCAAGATATATATCCCGCCCCTTTTTTCCCCAAAATTTCAATCTCTGGCACAAGATCCCGCCCCCTTTTCACCCAAAATCAAAACACAAATTAACACTAGTAAGATATATCTTCTCTCTATTATTCATCTCTTCTCCTTCTCTCTAGAACCATCTCACATACCACCGCCACACTTCACTGCCGTATCTCGCCGTCGTTCCACCAACCATCGCTCCTCCACGCCATCACCGTCATCAAGACAAGGGAGGCAATGGGTGTGAGTTTGTTTGCTTCGGTACGTTGTTTGGTTCGAGATAACCACCACATCCACCACCATCATATCACAGTCAAGCCTCCATCACTCTCTCGATCATGTTATCCGGGATCGAGAAAGTTTGAACTCGGCTTGAGCTTGACTCGAAAAGCTCAATTTATCTGTAAAGATGTGTTTTCTTACACAAATTCAAATTGAAATATAACCTAACAATTGAATTCGGTTCGACTTCAGCTCGAAAAGTTTGATGCATCATAAATAACTATTTATACTTAATACACTTACATATTTAAAAAAAAAAAAAAAAAAAAAAAAAAACTTATTTTATATCACTTACAAGCTCGAAAACTCAACAATAACTCGAATCCAACTTACATAAGGTTGAGCTCAACTCATAAAACATTTGGAGCTCACCTTTTTTCCCAAAATTTCAATCTGTGGCTCAACATATATCCCGCCCCTTTTTTCCCCAAAATTTCAATCTCTGGCCCAAGATCCCACCCTTTTTTCACCCAAAATCAAAACACAAATTAACACTAGTCAGATATATCTTTTCTCTATTATTCATCTCTTCTCCTTCTCTCTAGAACCGACTCACACATCACCGCCGTATCTCGCCGTGGTTCCACTAACCATCGCTCCTCCACGCCATCACCGTCATCAAGACAAGGGAGGCAATGGGTGTGAGTTTGTTTGCTTCGGAACGTTGTTTGGTTCGAGATAACCACCACATCCACCACCATCACAGTTAAGCCTCCATCACCCTCTCGATCATGTTATCCGGGATCGAGAAAGTTTGAACTCGGCTTGAGCTTGACTCGAAAAGCTCGATTTATCTGTAAATATGTGTTTTCTTACACAAATTAAAATTGAAATATAACCTAACAATTGAATTCGGTTCGACTTCAGCTCGAAAAGCTTGATGCATTCATAAATAACTATTTACACTTAGTACACTTATATATATATATATATATATATATATATATATATATATATATATATATATATATATATATATACATACATATTTTATGTCACTTACAAGCTCAAGAACTCAACAATAACCGTAATCCAACTTACATAAGGTTGAGCTCAACTCATAAAACATAAAACATTTGGAGCACACCTTTTTTCCCAAAATTTCAATCTGTCAAGATATATCCCGCCCCTTTTTTCCCCAAAATTTCAATCTCTGGCCCAAGATCCCGCCCCTTTTTCACCCAAAATCAAAACACTAATTAACACTAGTCAGCAGATATATCTTCTCTCAATTATTCATCTCTTCTCCTTCTCTCTAGAACCGACACACACACCACCGCCACACTTCACCGCTTTATCTCGCTGTCGTTCCACCAACCATCGCTCCTCCACACCATCACCGTCATCAAGACAAGGGAACTGTATGGGAGAGTTTGTTTGCTTCGGTTGTTTGGTTCGAGATAACCACCACCATCACAGTCAAGCCACCATCACCCTCATCTCACCTATCGTACTTTGTTCAAGGGTATGCTCAAACACATATTTAATTTCTATTTTCTTGAATGTGTAATCGAATATAAAATGATTTATATTGATTTTCGTGGATTAAAACTAGCCTTAAACATGTTTTTGATTATAAATTCGTGTGGTGGTAATCGTTGCAGGTAGACTTATTAAGATGACATAGTTTTCTTTTTTATTGGAATAGAGACAATCGACGTGTTCTAAGAGGCCACTGTTTTGCTCGTAAAGGGAGTCTAACTTGGTTTCCACTCTGGGAGGATGTTGCTGAACAGTTGGAGTTTGCTTATCGCAGTTGAGTAAGTTATCTATCAAAAGATTAACATAACATCTGTTATATAGGAAATTAACTCAAATATGGTTTCTTTTTGTGAAACTGTTTCATTTGTACCAAATGTTAGTGATTTGCTTGCTTGGTAATGTGTTTGACATTTATTCGTTCCATGTTTGGCACTGCAGAAAATTGCAACCAATTGTATATTATTTGTTGCCCGAGTTGATATGCAACCCGTATGTTTGTTTTTGAGGCTAAACTTATATTTGGGACATCTAATGTTGTCGTCTTTTATGTTAGCATTAATCGCGTTACTTGTTTCTTGCAGGGGCTACATGCTATTTTCACGGGTGAGGATGATACATGGGATGCCTGGCTAAAAATTCCCTCAGCTGGATTTTCTGGCACACTTCATTTTCGAGGCGTGGGTATGCTCCATCTCAGTCACCAAAGCCAACCGATGTATATTTTTACTGTTTCATGGTTGGCAGATCTTATATTATGCAGCGTTATTAGTGCCTTGGTTTCTTACATTTCCCTTTTTTTTGCAGAAAGAAATTGCCATTAGACTCAGATGTAATCCATTTTTTATGTTGTTAACAATTTCATTTTCTAATGATAACACCATTGTATTTCTTAATTTATATTGCAGGTGACCACTCAAATGGCCATTGAAACTTTGGAAAACGTACCAGTAATGGAAACAGTGGTAAGTAATAAAACATCCACCTTGATTTTTTTAGTTTTACATACATGACTAATGTACCGTGTTTTATATATACATATAGGAACCTGTTAAAACTATCGGACATACAAAAACGCTTAAGCTACAACAAACCGGTTCTACAGGTTACACCACCAACTATGATACCAAATATTAGTGAACAAGGACTAAAATTAGTACCAACGAAGCGAAAACATTTGGTCTCTAGTGAAACCTTGCAAAAGCAAGCTAAGGCGGCGAAGAGTCAACAAGTTTTAACTTATGATAGTTGAGAATTTGATTATATACGACATTACAATTTTATATATATTTGCTTCATTTATATACATTCGATTTTTATTGAATTTGAAATACAATTGTATATATATTTGCTTCATTTATATACATTCTGTTTTATATATATATATATATATACTAGCAGTAGTAACTCTGCTCAAGCAGTACTAACGTGGTACTAGTATTAACTCTCCTATCATGTTTGTGCATATAGTTGAACCAGTGGCTCATCTAGTTCTATTATGTTGTGAGCTTTGACATGTTCTAGTTCTGCTCTCATCCTAATGTGTTGATATGCAGCAGCCTACATTTTCAAGGCTTTTATATCCAGATGATGAGATTAGATCAATGGGAGAAAAACTTGTAAGTTTAACTGCAAATTTTATTATTATGTTCATTGTTTTGGATTAAAAGTCTTCATGATGTTGTTTGATTTACTGCTGATCATGTTTGTGTTAATATTGCCTAGATGGATTTAGTGCAGTTCATGAACTTCAAAGAAAATGTGCCAAGTATTTACTACTTCTAGTACAAAAGTTACTATTGCTAGTTAAAGTTGGTACTGCTGAGAGATTAAGACCGCTCGAAGTTGCTACTTGCTTATGGAAAAGATTATAGATACTTAAGAAACTATTGTAAGCAGACTAGGACTCCTTGGTGGATAAAAGTGTTAGGAATACAATTATTCCTATAGAAGACTCGGTCACCTAATTGATGTAATAGCATTTTAGTTAGCTCGTAGTTAGTTAATTATATATTAGTTTAGTTTAAGTAACACCGTGGAAGAAGGACGGGTCTTTACCCACTATATGCCTGATCCACAGCCCGGGTGTGGGCATTTTTATCTTTTTTTGTAAGACACTATATATACCACTCTCCACATGTGGAGAGGGTTGGACCTTCTCACAATTTCAATCTAACATCTCATTTTTGTCTCAAGGTTCCAAACTCTCTTTCTTTCCTCCTCCTCTTTCACACTCAATGCCACACACACCAATACTATTATCATGTTTGTGACTTAATTTGTATCCTACAATTGGTATCAAGAGCCAAGGTTTCATCTTAGGGCCTTGGTGAATCTTATTTGGTGTGGTTTTGTGAGTTTGAAGTTTTTCTTTCTTGAAAACATCTTGGTTTGATTTTTCTAGTGTTATTAGACGTGTTAGAGATGTACTTTTATGACCCTTGGTGTTAGTATAACATTGTACTTCAGCTGGTTACACTATATCATACGTTTATTTGAAGTTTGGATTGGTTTTGAGTAGTTTTTCTTATCTGCGGTTAGCTCCACTGCCCTAGTTCTTAGCTGCGATTTGCTTCTGGAGTTTGTGGTTAGTTTGTCTGCGTTTACTTTTTTGGGAATACAGAAAAATCGCAAGGAAAGTGACAGATTTGGACTATTGTAGTCTGCGATTAGCTCCTGCGGTTAGGTGGTTTGCGGTTTGGTCTTTGTGGTTTGCTACTGTGGTTTGCTTTTCCTGCGATTACCACACTTGAGGTTTTGTTCTTTCTGCGGTTTGCTTCTCACTGTGGTTAGTGACTTGTGGTTAACTCACCTTGTGATTACCTCTCGCTGTGGTTACGTATCCTGCGGTTAACTTTCCCTGCGATTTGCTCACCTTGCGTTTAACTCCTCCTGCGATTTGTGCATCTTGTTGCGGCTAACTTCTACGTTGCGGTTTGGTCTTTTTGGTTGCGATTCTCTCAAATTGTTTAGCAATTTACTAAGTGATGAGACTCACGTGATAGGTCAATCATTTTGCAATTCGTGAATTGTTGTAACTTTAGTCGTTTCAATTAATCTAATTGTGATCTGACGTTGTGAGTTAATCCTTACGACTTGACTAATCTCAATTGGTTACATTGCAACTTGACTTGTCACAACTTAACACTTGATGCAAACTATGACTCATCTGGTATCTCTCTATTAGTTTAATCTGCTGAATATATCTTCCGGTTTCTTTTGTTGACTTTAGTAAAATCCCTAGAAAGAATCATTTCTCGGTTTAAGTCACAAAAGCTGTAAAATCCCGTTTGAAGACTTTGAGATGTCGACAGTATCAGATGACATTCAAGCTGCTGGGTCCGACACCCGACCTCCGATGCTAGACAGGACAGATTATGAATCATGGGCACAAAGAATTAGATTGTATTGCTTGAGTAAAGAAAATGGTGAGAACATTCTGCGATCTATAGATGAAGGTCTTATGCAGATGGGTACAACCAGAGATGCTATCTCCACGGCTGAGAATGGTTCTGTCGTCCAGGGAATTGATAGACCATGGTCTTACAATGATCTCACTGATGCTGAAAAGAAGCGCCATGATGCTGACATTCGAGCCTCTAACATCGTGATACAAGGGCTCCCCAAAGATGTGTACGAGCTAATCAACTTCAACACTGAAGCCAAAGCTATGTGGGACTATGTTAAAATGCTTCTGTCTGGATCGGAGCTGACCAAAGAAGACCGTAAATCTCAATTGTATGACGAGTTTGAGCATTTCAAAATGAATCCTGGTGTAAACATTACCGACTACTATGTCAGATTTCACAAGCTGGTTAATGACATGAGAATGATCAGTATGACAATGCCCAGCATTCAACTCAACTCTAAGCTTGTGAACAACATGTCACCTGAATGGGATCGTTTTGTCACAGCTGTCAAGCTCAACAAATGATTGAGAAATACGAACTACGAACAATTGTTTGCTTACCTACAACAACATGAGAAGCATGCTGCATATGATCATCAATTAAGAGAGAAGCTCAATCCAACTGTCACCAATGACTCACTTGCTTTCATGACTAGTATGGTGCCAACTACTCAACCTATGTCATCAATGGATCACTCATCTCTACAGTCATCAGCTGCCATGAATACTCATGTTGACTCAGGATACTCTCATACTGACAAGATGATTGACAATCTTCCAATCAAGTGTCTCTGCTAGTTCAACATTTCAGGGCTGCACTCCCATCTTCTAACAATCAACTCAGAACTTCTTCCAATCCACGTAATCAGGCTATTGTGGAAGACGGAAAAGTAATGGTGCAAAACGTTCAGGGAAGATAGAATGTGAATCAAAGGAATGCTTTGCGGGTTAACTTTCAGAACAGAGTTGGAAATGTGAATCATGGACAAGGAAGGCAACCAAAATGTTACAACTGTGGGGGTCTAGGTCACATCGCCAGAAATTGCACTCAGCCAAAACGTCCTCAAAACTCAGACTACTTTAAGGACAAAATGTTGCTCATGCAAGCTCAAGAGAATGGAGTAGTGCTTAATGAGGAAGAATTGGCATTTCTTGCTGCGGATGATGGAAAGACATTCGATGATGATGTGGGTGAACAACCAGTTCAGGATTTAGCTCTTAATGATCCAAACATCTTCCAAGCAGAAGATTGTGATGCTTTCGACTCAGATGTTGATGACAAACCCACTGCTCAGACAATCTTCATGGCTAATTTATCATCTGTTGTCTCACCCACACAACAATTTGATCGATCCAAATCATCCATCATATATGAGATACTAAAATTATACGATATATGTGCTAACAACGATGAACAAAAGACCGTCAATGATATACGACAAAATAATGTTCGTGAATCAAATGAGGCTGAATTGGAAACCATTAACGTGTTCCCAACTGAGCAACATTCGGATCACGACAGTATTTCTGACGTATCTTGTGGAAAGTCTTCTGTTGTAAGTGATAATGATGTGATGCATGAACAAACGATATATAACGAAGTACAACAAACTGACGTTGCTGAATTTGATACTGCAAATTTGGGAAATAGCAATATTGTCCCATATGAACAATATGTAAAACACAACGTCGAGTCTGTTGTATCAAGTAATATATCTTCTGTTGATGTCGATATGTGTGAATTGGATGAGTACACTGTTGTTGCACCTGATGACACCCTAACCACTAGGATAAATACTCTTAAGGATCAAGTAAGGTTCTATGAAAAACGTGCAAAATTTGAGCTAACAGAACGAGAACAAAAAATGGAATGGCAAATGTATGCTTACATCACTGAACAAAATTTAAAGGAAATGGCATTTAAACAAGAGATAAATCTTTTCAAAATCAACTTTTTTTTTGAACGGCGGGTTAGTTTGTTAGTTGTTGGCTCGAGTTAGTGTTGCATCCTCGGGCAGAGATACCAACCGCGAGCCTCTCCTTAGGGGATAACCCCACTCCTATTCCCGATTCGCTTAAGGGGAAAATCCCAAATTCAAGTCCCTTGCGGGATTCGAACCTGGGCAACAACCCCTCCCAAGCTCCAAGGTGATCGTGTTCTTAAGGAAAAACAGGAAATTCAGGATAGTTTAAACGAATTTGCCAACCTTAAACAGTTGAAAAACAAACTTGAAAACAAGTTGTATGTTCAAGGCCAAACATGTCAAACAGCTTAAATGATGGAAAAGCACATTAAACTTCGGGATAAGCATAGTGATAAGGATTTAGGATTGCCTAAAACAAACTTCCTTAAGAGCGTTAGAGCCTCTCAACCTGCCCTCTATGATGCTAAGGTTATGTTTACTCCCAACCATGAACCACCAAATAGTTGGTCCGATAAAGAATTGGATGAACTTGATTCTGCCAATAGAGAGAGATTTGATAAAAAAAATGAAGGATCCAAAGTGCATTAAACACCGAGTCATTGTTAAGCCCCATGATTATTATGAACAAAACCGAGTGACTGTTTTTGCACTTCAAACTAAGTTAACACCAGAACAGGTATTTTGGCCCTTAGACATTGAGAAAATAAAAGCTGAGGAAATTAAGGCCAAGACATCCCAAAAGTTAGCTGCCCCAATGGTGTATCCCCCCAATACACCGATGCACTTAGTTCAGTTGTCACTTCCCACGCAATGTAAAACTCTTATTAGCATTTATGTCCTGTGTCAAATGTTCACTGATTTTGATAAAACATGCAAAAAGAGAATCACACCAACGAGAATCACTGAGGGTGAACGGGGATTTAAGTTAACCAAAGAGTGTTACTTAACTGAAGTCATCCCATTTTTTAAACAAATCAAAGAACATTTTGAGGGTTTACGACAATCCCTTGATGTTAAGCTTAAGGAAATGAAAGAAGTGTTTAAAAAAGTGGAAAACGAGTGTAAACAAAAAGCAATAGATCTTCAGCATAGTGAAATTGTCAAAAAAAAATATTCTCATCATGAATGACAACTTGATTGCTAAATGTATTACATAAGATGTGTTTTACATTGCTACAGATTCTTCCCTTAATGCTTGTCAGTTTCAAGAAATGTCTATTGCTTTGAATAACCTTCACAATCGTGTTGTTGAGCCTGAGGGGGAGAATTTGAAATTGCTTGAAAAAATTCAAAATGATGATCATGACAACATGGTCAAGCATCTTTCTAAAGTAGAAGTTGATAATCTTAATTTACAATTAAAATATCAACATTTAGAAGAAAAAATGAAAATATCAAAGGCCAAGACATCTTCTGGTGCTCCGGAATTTGATGCATATTTTGAATTAGCAAAAAGGGATGAAAAAATTCAAGCTCACACGAACACGATCAGGTTATTGAGGGCTCAAATTGCCCAATTGAAGTCTCCCATGAATGCTGTGATCGACACCCATAAACCAATGTCTGCAGATTCTCATAACTTTCAACTTCAAAACACAATCAACTTACTTAAACATGAAAATGATTGTTTTCAAGCTGAAAATTCTAAAGTTAAACAACATTTCAAAGAGTTATATGATTCAATCAAGATCACTCGTGATAAAACCAATGAAAAAATAACCTCTTTGCTTAATGAAATTGAGAATCTAAAGACAAAGGTGAAAGGGAAAATGCCGATGAATGAAAGTGACAATATCAATTATGTGGTTTGTAATTGTAAAAAGTATGCATGTGAGGCTGTTTTTATTCCTCTTCCCCTTAAGAACAATGAGCTAGTCCATAGTGATTACCTTAGACATCTTAAGAACTGCCTTGACATGACCCGTGAAACCATTGAAGAAGATAGAATGGTAAGACCATCTGATAACTCCCTATCGGATGTTTGCTTTCTTACCAAGCGGTCACAAGAGTTGTTAGAATATGCCATAGGTACATGTCCCAAGATTCCCAACATGCGTGATAAAAATGGCACATCCTCATCTAGGAAGTTGAAGAAGCATGTTACTTTTGATAAACCTTTGGCTAGTTGTGAGCATAGCACATCACCACCTAGAAACCAAACAACTGTGCAACAATCTAATGTTCCCATCGTCAATTCTACAGGAGTAATCAATGCCACTAAAGCTAGCGGGTCAAAGCCTAAAGGCAATACAAGGAATGATAGGACTTCGCCTGCTAAGAGTGATCAAGGGAAGAAAGTAGAAGACCACCTTAGGAATAATAAGATTGATTTGAATGAAAAGAATCGTGTTGATTCTAGTATTTGCGTTAAGCGTACTGTAATTAATTCGAATTTCATTGCTACTTGTAAGACTTGTAATGGTTGTTTAATTTATGGTAATCATGATGAATGTGATGTGTCCTTTTTGAAATCCTCTTATAAATCTCCAGTTAAATCTGCTAAGACACACAAACAGGATAACAATACTTGGAAAGCTACAGGAAAATTTTTTAACAGTGTAGGATATCAGTGGAAACCTACTGGAAGAAAATTCACTCTAGGAAACCAGTGTCCATTGACTTACATGCCCGACCCTAAGTCTTTAGAGGTCAAGAGATGGAAGGCTACTGGTAGAAAATTCCCTTTAGTGACCCAATGCCTTGATAGTAAGACAACCGCTTCCACTGGCATCGGTTCATCTGTAAGAACCAATGAAAATACTGATCCTGTGTCTCTTAAATATGCATGTTCTAACCTATTGGATCCCAATTACACTTGGGGATCCATGTTTTTTAGTTATCCATATCTGTCTGGTTTCAAATACAGGTCGTACAAATCATCCTGTGGTATTTGGACTCAGGCTGCTCAAAACATATGACTGGGGATCGCTCTGGGCTCAGAAATTTCGTGAAAAAGTTTATCGGGACAGTTAGATTCGGAAACGACCACTTTGGGGCTATTATGGGGTATGGTGATTATGTGTTTGGTGATAGTGTGATTTCAAGAGTTTATTATGTGGAAGGACTTGGGCACGACTTATTCTCTGTTGGTCAATTCTGTGATTCTGATCTCGAAGTGGCCTTCAGAAAACACACATGTTTCGTTAGAGAATTGGACGGAGTTGATCTCCTTAAGGGAAGTCGTGATACAAATTTGTATACCATCTCTATTGAAGACATGATGCGGTCCTCTCCCATTTGCTTACTTTCTAAGGCCTCAAAAAGCAAATCATGGTTATGGCACCGTCGTTTGAACCACTTGAACTTCGGCACCATAAATGAACTCTCTCGCAAAGATCTTGTTCGAGGCATGCCTAGATTGAAGTATGAAAAAGATCATCTCTGCTCATCATGTCAATTGGGTAAAAGTAAGAAACAAATTCATAAACCAAAACCCACCAACTTCAACACTGAAGTACTCCATACCCTTCACATGGATCTGTGCGGACCCATGAGAGTGCAAAGCTTCAATGGGAAAAGATATGTTCTTGTTATTGTGGATGACTATTCACGATTCACATGGGTGAAAATTTTAAGATCCAAGGATGAAACTCCCAATATCATTATCAAAATCATCAAGCAGTTGCAAGTAAGGCTCAACAAAACCGTTAGAATCATTCGCACTAACAATGGAACTGAGTTTGTTAACCATCAGCTCACTCAATTTTATGAAAGTATCGGCATCAGTCATCAGAAGAGTATTCCTCGAACTCCTCAATAAAATGGAGTTGTTGAAAGACTGAATCGCACACTAGTTGAAGCTGCTCGCACTATGCTGATATTCTCAAAGACACCAATGTTTCTATGGGCGGAAGCCATTGCTACTTCTTGTTACACTCAAAATCGGTCATTGATACATCCTCTCCACAACAAGACACCGTATGAGCTGCTGCATCTTAAAAAGCCTGATCTCTCCTTTCTTCATATATTTGGTGCCCTGTGCTACCTAACTAACGATAGTGAAGACTTAGGGAAGCTTAAAGCTAAGGCTGATATTGGGGTATTCGTCGGATATGCGCTAGATCGAAAAGGGTACCGAATCTACAACAAAAGAACCCGACAAATCATGGAAACAATCCATGTCACGTTTGATGAGCTGACAGAGCATACGGCTTCAGGACACACCAGTTCTGGACCCTCACATAATCTTTTATCTCCTGGGCCAATAAGTTCGGGACTTGTACAGAATTCCAATCATGTAACTCCTTATGTTCCTCCCTCGAGTGAAGAATTGATAAGGTTATTTGATCCTATGTTTGATGAGTACTTCGAGTCACAGCCACCTCATGAACCGGTACAGCCGGCTGTTGAACCTAATATTATGGATATGAATGCACCTAATGATACAAATGGTCCATCAGTCTCCATCTCTATTGATCCGGATGCACCAGAATGTAGCAACACTCAAAATGAATCAAATATACAATCGTCTTCTGAACATCAAGGAGTTACATCTAATAACACATGGGAAGTCAATCCTTTTGCACCATCTGAGGAAGAACCATTTGAAAATATTTTTGCTCCTGAATCTTCCAACGAAGCATCTTCCTCAGAAGAGTCAAACAATGCTATATCAGTTCACTATCCTCAACCTCATGAACATCTCAGAAAATGGACAAATGATCACCCTATTGACAACATCATAGGAAACCCCTCACGACCTGTGTCCACCAGAAAACAACTTGCCACTGATGCCTTATGGTGTTTTTTCAACTCAGTTTTATCCAAAATCGAGCCCAAAGACTTCAAGGACGCCCTTACGAAGGTATCTTGGTTCACCGCAATGCAAGAAGAAATCCATGAGTTTGATCATCTTGATGTATGGGAATTAGTACCACCACCTAAATGCGCAATGATCATTGCTCTCAAATGTATTTATGTTAAGCTTGATGAGCATGGGGATGTGTTGAAAAACAAGGCTCGTTTAGTTGCGAAAGGATACAGTCAACAAGAGGGTATTGACTTTGAAGAATCATTTGCACCTGTCGCTCGTATCGAGGCCATTAGAATCTTTCGTGCCAATGCTGCCAGCACTAACATGATTGTTTATCAAATGGATGTTAAGACTGCCTGCTTGAATGGGGACTTAAAGGAGGTGGTTTATGTTACTCAACCTGAAGGTTTTGTGGACCCAGAAAGACCTAATCATGTATATCGCTTAAAGAAGGCACTCTATGGTCTCAAACAGGCTCCGAGAGCTTGGTACGACACACTTTCCAAGTTACTTCTTGCAAATCGATTCACCAAGGGTGTAGTTGATCCTACCTTGTTCACTAGGAAGACTGGAAACAACCTTCTTCACGTTCAAATCTATGTTGATGATATCATTTTGCATCGTCTGACTCCAAGGAATGTGATCGGTTTGCTACGGAAATGAGTTCCAAGTTTCATATGTCTATGATGGGACAAATGTCTTTCTTCTTGGGTTTACAAATCTCTCAAAACCCAAGCGGCATTTTTATCAATCAAGCCAAGTATGCTAGTGACATCCTCAAGAATTTTGGTTTTGATTCAAGTGACACAGTTGATACACCCATGGTTGAAAGATCCAAACTCGATGACGACTCAACTGGAGTAACCATTAATCAGACCAAATACAGAAGCATGATTGAATCTCTCATGTACCTCACAGCAAGTAGGCCAGACCTTCTTTTCGCTGTATGCATGTGCGCCAGATATCAATCCAAGCCCACCAAAAAGCACTTGGAAGCAGTCAAGAGAATCTTCAGATATCTCCAAGGGACAATCCACATGGGTCTTTGGTACCCTAAATACAATGCAATGGCTCTCACGGCCTACTCAGATGCTGATCATGCGGGGTGTCAAGATACTCGCAGAAGTACCTCCGGAGGTGCTCAATTCTTGGGTGAGAAACTTGTCAGCTGGTCATCCAAAAAGCAAATGTGCA
Source organism: Artemisia argyi (assembly GCA_030686995.1). Lineage (NCBI taxonomy): Eukaryota > Viridiplantae > Streptophyta > Magnoliopsida > Asterales > Asteraceae > Artemisia > Artemisia argyi. The sequence goes on from CM060681.1 coordinate 172,054,626, forward strand.
CTTCAATATCATCCACAAAAGCTGAATATATAGCCATGTCCTCATGTTGTGCTCAAATTTTGTGGATGAGATCACAATTATCAGATTATGGGTATGATTTCAACAAAATCCCAATGTATTGTGATAACAAAAGTGTCATTGCCCTGTGTTGCAACAATGTCCAGCACTCCAGAGCCAAGCATATAGACATTCGTCATCACTTCATCATAGAACATGTGGAGAAAGGGATAGTGGAACTTTACTTTGTGAGAACGGAGTTTCAGTTGGCCGATATATTCACAAAGGCTCTTTCTCAGGAAAGATTTCAGTTCATTCTCCCACGACTTGGGATGAAGAGCCTCACTCCAGAAACTCTTAAGTCTCTCCTGGAAGAGAACGATGATTGAAGGATTGGCTTCACATATCCGTTGTATATAAGACTTATCAAAAAGAAAATAGAAAAATATAAAACCTATAAAAACCATAAAAATCTGAAAAATCATAAAAATCAAAAAATATTCCTCTCACGACATGTCTCTTGTGTAATCAATATTATGTACGTTTCTAGAAATGTCATTCAATAATGACACGGAAGCATACATATGCTTGAGCAAGAGTTTTTTTTTTTCTTTTTCAAATAATGTTTTTCTAAAACATGTCGTTTCTCAAAACATTCTTAAAATTATAGCTTACAGTCATTTCAGGCTGTAACCCGGACTTCAAAATTATGGCTTGCTATTACTTCAGATAACAATCCGTTTTTCAAAATGGGGAAAACACGTCGCCAAAAAGACGGTTGTTCCTTTTACCGGGTGAAGTTCACCTGGGCATGGATTACTTTATATCCATGTTTCCTCGATCTAATGTACGCTTCAGTGCATTATTTCTTGATAAAGAAGAGAAATCTTCTTTTTATTGCCAAATATTTTCCCTTCTATGATTTTTCTGGAAAATATTTATGCAAAACTTGGTGGTACCATAAGATTTTGATTAAAAATCAATTTGAACTCAAAATTTTGATAATTTTTTTTTTCACTCAATCTCTGACTCTCATATTTTATAAAAACTATTTCAGTTTTAACATCCGTCATTGATTGAGGGGGAGAGTGATTTCTCAAAATTTTATGTATCATCAAAACTCTCCACAACTTGTACAAAAACCTTGCAACAAAATGATTTGTGATGGTTATGTGTCAGAATGAGAACATTTTCAAAGAGTTTTCGTTAAAACTTCAAATCTTTTGTAAACTCATCAAATCTGACACATAACAATCTCCCTCACAGATTGAGGGGGAGCAAGAAAAAGGTTCCTTTTATCAGAAAATATTAAAACTGACTGCATTTCTCTCCCAAAAGCTTTCTAACTTATTTAAATCATTGAGATTCAAAATCTCGAAAGATTTGAAATTTTTGATCGGGGGAGAGAATGTGATTTAAATATGAAATCTGATAATCTAAAGTGATCTTTTGGACTCAATAAATAGGCTCCCACATATGTGCTAAACACTTTCGAATATCGATGCACATATTGAGGGGGAGCAAAAGGCGTTTGTGGAAGTTATACCAAAGACCGACCATTTATCTTTATGCATGGAGTTATAAGGAAGGTTAAGGTTAGGAATGAGTTCCCATGATCCACCAGAACCGGAAGGATCTTCCCAGGGACAATCCATAGATAGATTAGAAGTCCTTAGGAATGATTGGAAAAAAGGAGTTAAGTGAGAAAGGGAAGAGTGCGGACTGAGATAGAGCTAGGACTGGAACAAACCCAACAAGGTTCTAGTGGTGAAGTCTCGGTAAGCACTGAAGGGGTTGCAGAATGAAAAAGAAATGAAATGAGAAAGGGTGAAAAGAAATAGCCCTCCATATATTCAACCTTAGGGCAGAAACCGGGTTCAATTCATAATCTACTGGCGGTTACTAAGGCAACTCCGGTATTGAAGACAAGACGTCATGGACCCAGTGATGCACCACACTAAACTTCCTAACCACTCAAGTTCTCTTAAAAGAACTTGTTTCATTATCACGGGGAACCCTATGCAATGTATCGACCGCTCATTGCGAGCTATGTTGATACCTAAACAGGAGACGCCTCCCCAGTCTCCAGGAGCGGATCAAAACGCACTATTGAGTCTAGAGCCAAAGAGATCATCCATAAATCTCGTTAGGACACACTTCCAAATATGCTTATTGTTTCCTACAATGTGGAAAGTAAGATAATATATTTAGAGTCCTACGTATTATCCTTGTGGTATTGCCAGAACATCCGAGTGATATGAAAATATTCATAATGAAGATGGAAATCCTTCTAGAGCGAACATCACTCAAGCTCTTGGTAGGTGACATGTGAGATCCATCTTGGATCAATGATCGAGTGACAACTGGAAAGCAACAATGGTGCGATTCAACATTGAATCAAGAGAAAAGTCCAAAATACATCCCTGAGGTATCTCAAATGATACGTTTACATCCTTTTTCTTTTTTTGTCTCAAATATCATCCCTCCGTTAGTAACTTTGGAACAAATACATCCCTATGGACTAACGATGCAAAATTTTGCCCGTTAAGTACCCCACGTGTTAGTCACGTGAGGGGTATTTTTGTCTTTTTACTCACCCTTTTATATATTACGCCTCTTTTAACGGGAAAATCATATCCCACCTCCTCGTTTTCCCTCTAAAACACACGGATATACCAAGCCACCAAAAAGTAAAAACCCCCAAATCCAATTCCAGTGTTCAATTAAAAAACCCCAAATCCAATTATAATTAAAAACAATGGTGGTTGTGGAATGGAGAATTCACGACTATGATGATCCTTTGGATGAACAACAAGCATACAGTAAGTATAATTTTACTTATAACCACATAATCTTTTAATGATTGAAAACCTAATATTGTATTTGTTAATTGTTAATAGCAGGTTCAAGACAAAAATTTTTCTCATTGAAGATTCATCATGGTGGTTTTTTCACTGAACCCCCAGGTAGAACCTACACAAATGGGAAACATAATTATGTGGACTTTATAGATGTGGACTTATTTTCTGTGATTGAGTTAAATGACATGGTTAAAATGTTAGGTTACAAGGGTAAAGGTTGTAAGATGTTCTATCATTGGAGAGTACCTAACTCTGAATTAGATCATGGATTACAAGGACTAGGTGGTGATATGGATGTGCTTAACTTAGTTGGGTATGCTAATAAGATCAAACTGATTGATGTGTATATTGAGCATGATTATACAGTCCTAGATACTTATTTGAAATCACCATTTAAATCAACACAGAAAGTGATTTTGGAGGAAATAGATGTAGAAGAAACTAGTGCTTTAGTTAAGAAGACCATTAAGAAGCCTGCTTTGAATTCAAGTCTAGTTAGGATGCCTTTTAAGAAGCCTGGTTTGAAGGAAACTAGATTGCCAATGTTGTTGCTGGAGGATGGACCAAGTGAGAATGCAAATGTAGATGGACCACCTATGAATGCTAATGTAGATGGACCAAGTGTGCCTGTGGATGGTGATGCACCTATTTTCAATGAGGCAGCAAGTGTGAATGAGACTAGTGATGCTTGTAACTCTGAGAGTTTTAGTGGAGAGTATGAGACTAGTTCTGAGACTGAGGATAGCCAAGATAGTGATTATATACAAACAGACGAGGAACATGAGATAAATGAAGTGGATGTAGATATGGAAGAATTCTATAAAAATGTTGATACAGATGCAGAATGGGCTGGAGTTAGAAATGAAAATGCCAGTGAGACTGTTGACTTAGGAATGGAAGAAGCATATGATCTAGATGACTTTGATATGCCTATGTACATTGAAAGTGAAAGTAAGACTGAAAGTGTTAATGGAAAAAATACTAATAGACGAAAGAGAGCAATGGCAAATTTAAGAAAGGAAGTAGGTCATCATAGTGGGAGTGTAGGTCAAAGTAAAGAGTCATTCTTTGTGGGAAGACAGTTTGGGAATAAAAAAGAAATTTCTGCAATGGTTAATCAAGTTGCTGTGGCTACTAGAAGACAGTTGTACACTTGGAAAAATGACAAACAAAGGGTAAGAGTAGTATGCAGGGGAAAGTGTCCTGTGTTTACAGAGTCCACTGGGCCAACAAAAGCTAGTGGGTCAAGTACAAGTGGGCCAAATGATGTTGGGCAGGGAATTAAAAAAGTGGGTGGATTAAGGATAAAGGTAGGTGGGAAAAAGGGCTCTTATCTTTATGAACATATTACATGTCCATGGACTTTGCACATTTCAAATGACAATCAAGGCACATGAACTGTGCAAACCCTAAATGATTCACATGATTGTCTGCAGACAAGAGATGTGAAAAAGTGCACAAACAAGTTTCTTTCCAAAGATATTGAAGAAGTCATCAAACCAAACCCTGAAATCCCAATTAAAGCCTTAAAGGAACAACTTCAACAGAAATATCAACTTAATATCTCTACAAGCAAGATCAAAAGAGCAAAGGGTCAGGCAGTGATGAAGGTTAAGGGTAATTTTAGTGAACAGTATGGTGGTATAAGAGATTATGTCTTAGAGCTGCAAAGGAGCAATGAAGACACAACTGTTAAGCTAGATCTAGAAAGAGACTATAATCCCAATGATACAACAAGACAATTCAAAAGGATATATGTGTGTATTGGAGCTTTGAAAAGAGGGTTTAAAGCAGGGTTAAGAGACTTGCTTGGGCTAGATGGTTGTTTTATGAAAGGAAAGTACCCAGGTCAATTACTCACTGCTGTTGGGATAGATGCAAACCATGGGACATATCCACTTGCCTATGCCATTGTGGAAGCAGAAAACATGAGTGCTTGGTGTTGGTTTCTGACTTGTTTGGGTGATGACTTGGATTTGGGACCCATGTCCAATTTCACTTTTATAAGTGATAGACAAAAGGTAAACTTCCTTAATTCCTATCTATTTATTAAATGTGTCTAATAATTACTAATTCTAATTTATGCTATTGTAGGGCCTTATACCTGCAATTGCAAAAGTATTCCCATGTGCTGAGCATAGATTTTGTGTAAGACATATTTATGAGAATATGAAGCAAAAATGGAAAGGTGAAGAATACAAAAAATTAGTTTGGAAATGTGCATCAGCTACAACTGTTCAGTATTTTGATAGGGCAATGGACAAGTTAAAAAAGCTGGATGAAGAAGCCTATGACTATTTGAGGAAGATACCTGCACAACACTGGTCAAGATCCCATTTCAGTGGTAATGTTATTTTATATTCTGTTGCTTGATTTGCTTTCAATACTTATCATATAAAATGCTTATTTCTAGTACCCATGGTATTGCTTAATGTAGGTAGAGCACACTGTGATGTTTTGTTAAACAATCTGTGTGAAGTCTTTAATAGACAGTTGTTGGATGGGAGAGATGCTCCAATTTTGACAGCATTGGAATTTGTTAGGGAATACTTGATGAAAAGAATAGTTAATGTTCAAAAAGTCATAGCAAAGAGTCAAGGACCTTTAACACCAGCTGCAACAAAGTTGTTTGATGCAATAAAGCATGATGCCACATTCTATACGGTAAACTGTTATCTTTTTAAAAGCTTGCTAAATTTGTAATTAACTGCTTACTAAATTTGTAAAATGCTTATTAATAAACTTGTAAACTGTTATGGTATAATGCTAGGTTCTTTTTAGTGGTGGTACACAGTACCAAGTTAGTGGGCCATGGCAAGACCAGTGTGTGGTTGATGTCCAAGAGAAGACATGCAGCTGTAGAAAATGGGAGCTCACTGGAATGCCTTGTAAACATGCAGTTGCAGTCATCAATGACATGGCTGCAAATAGTACTGAAATTGGGTTGCCAGAGACATGGGTGCATAGATGCTATTGGCTATCAACTTGGAAGAAGCAGTACACTTACACCATCAACCCTTGTACTGGAAGACCATTGTGGAAGAAACATCCTAGCCCATACATTATCATTCCCCCAAAGGTTCACCCACAGATAGGAAGGCCACCAAAAAAGAGGAGAAAGACTGCAGATGAGATATCAAGCCAAAGGATGTCTAAAAGAGGTAAGCTATCTAAGCTTGGGAAAACAGTGACATGCCTTAAATGCCACAAAACAGGACACAACAGAAGAACATGTAAGATGAAGGTTGCTGGATCACAACCTACTTCTTTTGCTGGATCACAGAATTCAAATGTTGCTGGAACACAATGTTCAGGGGTTGGTGGATCTCAAACTTCTGCAAGATCTAAAAAAGTATCAAAGAGAAAAGCCAAACTCTGAATTAGGTGGTAGTTAATGTCTTTTAAGGTCAATGTTTAAGTCTTTTGGTTATGGTTAGACTGTCTGAATGTTAAGATCAGTGTTTGGATCTTTTGAAACTCTGTATGCCTCACTGTTTGGATTAATGTTTAAGTCTGTTTTGTTATTCTATGTTATTGGTTTATTTGCTGCAAATTTCATAGTTTTGGCATTCATAATCAGCATACAACAGTTTTATTGAAAGGCATTTAAGCCAAGATCCTAAAGCAACCATACAACATTTTCATTCCAAACCAAACACACTAAAAGCCTTTTTTTCCCCCTTGCCTTTTCCATCTGTGGGCTTTTTCACTTCAAAAGACTTGATACCATGTTCCTGACAAAATTCCTTGCTTGGAACTCCAAGAACCTTAAGCCTCTCCTTAAAAGCTTGTTTTGCATCAACAATGTTTGAACTTGTGCCAATTTTTGACCCATAATCACTGCCAATTTTTGACCCATAATCAGGAAACTCCTCATTAAATGAAACAGAGCTTTCCTCTGCAACTTTTGGAAAATAATTGGCCCATCCTGAATCACCTGTGGAAGAATCACTGCTTGAAATGTAGATAATTTCTGCACAAAAAAAATAATAAATAAAAAATAAAAAATAAAAAAAAACCCAAAAACAAATAAATTTCACGATAAATAATTTCTGCTTGAAATGGCCCATATTGATTCACATAAAGATGCATCACTACCTGTTTTCTTGTTCTTGTTGGAATTCATGTTTTTCATGTGTATGTTTTGATACAAATGTGATGCAATGGTCATTTGGGGGTATGCAGGCATATATAGCCATGGAATCTCTTTATTCAAGGCCAAAAAGGGTCAATGTGCAGTCCCTTCAAGGCAAATTGGTCCAAGTGCAGTCCCAATGTGTAGAATGGGTAGAAAAAAATAGTGAGATTCTCTTCCATATTTCCCATGTGCAAACTACTTTATTCATGCACTCAATGACTATGCATGTCTGTTTCTCTTTATTCATGCAGTCCCAATGTGCAGAAGCTATCAAACATCTACAGCTATGGTTGGAAAAGAATAGTCCAATTTGTGGGAAAAACCAAGGACTTTGCTAACATTTCACACCTTCTAACACCTTATTGATCAGTCAAAGTAATTCAACCCATTGAAAGTCAACCACATTGTTTGCATTTGTATCAATTTAACCCATTTCAACCTTAACACAGTCAATTGCCAAAAAAAACCATACATATTTCATTAATAACTTGAAACATTACATTACTACATTTCATTTCATTTCATTATCAAATACATAACAAAGAACAACCAACTTAATCCTAACATGATCTTCAATCTTCTAGCTTTTGAAGCATGTTCCCTTGCTGTTGCAGCAGTTACTCTAACTGTTTCTTGAAGCTGATTCATGTTGTTTAATAATCCAGGAATAATCATGACGGATCTTGCACACATAGGAGGATCCACCCAATCTTGAAACCCATCATTAGGTTCCTTACAAGAAACAATTATAAATAATTAAATACACAATTAAACTTACACATCCACTTTCAACTTCAACACATTGTTAACAACTTACAGGTTTTGGACAACAATAAAATCGTCTTCCAGGGTTGGCTGGTCTCCATGTAGTTCGAATAACAGTTGGTAGCCCACATCTACAAATCATAGTGTGAGACATGCTTAGGGTATCTTGATTTTGGGTAGGTTTTGTTTTGAATTGGGGAATTAGGTTTATGATTTGGGGATTAGGGTTTTTTTTTATTTGGGGAAGAACTGGGATATGATTTTCCCGTTAAAAGAGGCGTAATATATAAAAGGGTGAGTAAAAAGACAAAAATACCCCTCACGTGACTAACACGTGGGGTACTTAACGGTCAAATTTTTGCATCGTTAGTCCATAGGGATGTATTTGTTCCAAAGTTACTAACGGAGGGATACTATTTGAGACAAAAAAAGAAAAATGATGTAAACGTATCATTTGAGATACCTCAGGGATGTATTTTGGACTTTTCTCTTGAATCAAACTTGTTCCAGGATATGGATTGACGGATACTTTTGCAAAAACCTTTCAATGTGCTCACAAACTAACTTTCGAGCACATTGATTGTGTATAATCTTTCAAACAAAAGTATTTTTGATGGAAATCTGATTCAAAACTTAAAAACTCTCGTCGTGTCACAAAATGTTTATTATTTGACACGCGAGTGATTTCTATAAATCAATTTCTCATCAATCAGTGAATGTCAATTCACCGATTCACTCTACCGTGTTGTCTGCTTTGAGACGTTCCGGTATGAGAACATGCCTAGTGTGAAGATTCCGAAGTGGATTCTTTGGAAGATTCAATACTACAAGCTGGAAATTCCTGTCAAGGAGAGTTTTCGTTAATAGCGACTCTACCTGATCACAGGTCGGTTCTCACAGAACCGGAGGGTAGTCTGTCCTCGCTGAACGAATGACAAAGCCATATTCGTTCTCTATTTTTATTGCTAACTGTTTTATTTCAGGGACACATATAAAGATGGCGTTGATGGTGCCTTATTCCAGCTGAATCGTGTCAATCCTTACCTCATGCTCACACATCCTACACACTTCAATGATGATCATGAATGATGAGAGACTTACTACAACGAATGTTGAGAGACTACCAACAACATTTCCGCAACTCTAATGAAAAGTCTCCTGATCCGCAACTCTGATGTAAAGTCTCCTTATCCAGAAGGGTGTGAGCATGATGGTCCCAAAGTCAACATCACCTGAAGGCAATACGACTAAGGATGAGCTCGGAGATTTACTTTGGCTGATGATCTCAAAGAAAGCTCAAAGATCACTCACCTCAAAGGAACTCAATTCACAAGATCATTGCTTGAAGTACAAACTGTGGTGAAAAGTGAAGAATCAGAACCTACGAGCTACAAAGTCTAAAAGAATGCTTGAAGATCAAAGAGCTTAATTTCCAAGGTGACCCCGCTTAGGGCGAGATTGTTAGGAATACAATTATTCCTATAGAAGACTCGGTCACCTAATTGATGTAATAGCATTTTAGTTAGCTCGTAGTTAGTTAATTATATATTAGTTTAGTTTAAGTAACACCGTGGAAGAAGGACGGGTCCTTACCTACTGTATGCCTGATCCACAGCCCGGGTGTGGGCGTTTTTATCCTTTTTTGTAAGACACTATATATACCCCTCTCATTTTTCTAACATCTCATTTTTCTCTCAAGGAGAACTCAAATTTTTCCTAGGACTCCAAATCAAACAACTAGAAGATGGTATCTTCTTTAACCAATCCAAATATATTAAGGACATGCTTATGAAATTTGGCTTAGAAGACTCAAAACCAATCAAAACGCCTATGTCCACGGAAACCAAACTAACCAAGGATGAGGAAAGTGAATCCGTAGATAGCACTAAATATAGAGGTATGATTGGAAGTCTACTTTACTTAACGGCTAGTAGACCCGACATTATGTTTAGTGTTTGTCTATGTGCTCGTTTTTAAGAAGATCCTAAAACAATTCATCTTGAAGCCGTAAAAAGGATTTTTAGTTATATTAAGGGTACTACACGTTTAGGATTACGGTATCCCAAAGGAACGGGAGTAGACACCATAGTGTATGCCGACTCGGACCATGCCGGTGACTATGTTGATAGAAAAAGTACAAGTGGTATTTGTACTTTTGTTGGACATTGTCTCACCTCATGGCTCTCTAAGGAGCAAACGGCTCTCGCTATTTCAACAACGGAAGCCGAATACGTATCGGCCGGAAAAGCATATCAACAAGCTCTTTGGATGAAGTAAGCTCTTGTCGACTACGGAATTCAACTCAACAACATCTCCATTCTTTGTGACAACAAAGGAGCCATAGATCTTAGCAAAAATACAGTTCAACATGCTCGTACCAAACATATTGAAATCCGTCATCATTTCCTTCGTGATAATGTTCAAAAAGGGAACATCGCAATTGAGAAAGTTTCTTCCGAAGAAAACATTGCCGACATTCTCACAAAACCTCTTAAACGAGAACCATTTAACCTTCATAGACTTGGCTTAAGACTCATGGAACCTACATTCTAGATCTGTACGTTAGAATAAAATCACAAAAATCAAAACAAATCAAAACAATTTTTCTTCTCTGCTGATGCGGCGGAACCCTGCGACATAAAGAGCGGAACCTAATATTTGGTTCTGCCGTATCCGCTGACCCACAGATTTTTTTTTTTTTTTTTTTTTTTTTTTATATATACTTTATATTAAACCAAACACCCATTATCTCATACCACAACTCCCAAGCTACTACTATTCACTTCCTCACTTATCCAAACCAACGAAAGTTTGAGTCTACCTTCATACACATTGCTCTCTAATCATCATTGTAAGCATTCTAAACATAATCATACTTATGATCTGTGTCTAGGAATTCTATTTTTGCACAAAAACAAAAACTTGGGGTTATGCATTAACTTGAGAAATTCATGTAGAAAATTAGATATTAAACAAAACTAATCATGTTTCCCATAGTTAGGTATTGCATCTTTATAAGTCATTAACATGTTTGCTAAAACACTCCATGTCAAATGCTTGCAAAAATTTCTCACAAATAGGACAAATATTTTTTCGTCACATTGTGAATACAAAATAAAAACGTTATGTTTTAAACATCACTTGCATAATGTCTCTTGAATGCTAAAGGGAATACATAACCAATATGTATTTTCAGGTACATTCAAACGAAGCTACATTGAATTAGGAGCATTTGGGTTATCTTTTGTTTTATAACAAAACTTGCATTATAAAACATTTTAAGCATCAAAATGAGTCAAGATAACCGCACCTCCACATTGTTTTCATATAGGCACACACTAGAACATCCACATTACAATAGTTGCTAACTTAGAATAAAATGTGAAATTTTACTTTTCTAGGAATCATCATGCCTCCTGTGACTCATTACGACCACAATGACACAATTAAGTACCTACCCAAACACCACAAAACAAAAGGTCTTACCGAAACTCAAATCGACATTTTTAAAGCCTTAGAAAAACGTTATGTTCACGAGGGTAGAACCATTGACCCATCCTTCCTAGCTAGTACAAACCTCCATACGGAACTTGCCGCCATCAACTTTGATTGTCTCTTGGAAATCGACAAGCCTATTTGTCCTAGGTTCATTCTAGAATTCTATGCATCCGTCACTCTTACCACCGATGAGTATGGTCGCATGTCTATCAACTTCATGGTTAGTAGTCACCAATACTCATTCACTCTCAATGAATTTGCTCAAATCCTAGGTGTTCCAAACTGTGGTACTTGCATCTACAACGACAAACATACCCTCTCAACTCTTGACAACCTCTATGACTGCATTCATCCATATGATACTCCTCTTGTATCCAAGGATGTACTTCATGATCATCTTTTCATTAGGACCTCTGACACTAGGAGAACTCGTTCTGGAAATGAGGTCAACAAGGATCCTTATGGTATGGAACTCAATGAGCTCAAGCCTCAATTCAAGAAATGGGAAGAACTCCTTAGAGAAAATGTCATTAGCACCATAGGAAACCTGGATCATATCAATGTTTGCCTTTGCTATATGCTCTACTCTTTGTCCATTAGGGAACCCTTCAACTTGGCCTACTACATGGCTAAAAGAATGGCCGACATTCCCGTGCAAGGCACAACGGCTATGCCATATGGAATGCTCTTGACCCGACTCTATAGGCACCTTGCTCCTATTCCTCCAACTCCTAGAGGTCTTCGCCTAGACTACTCTCTCATCCCACACACATTTGTCCCACTAAGTGATAATAGAGTCTACAAAACCCAAGGGAAACGTCCCCATCCTCCTACTTCCTCATCGTCATCTTCAATGAGTGAAGATGATATGTTACCCAACTCTAGGCTCCCACCTCTTGAATACCTTTCACAACTTCCAAATATTCCGAATGAGTCGGAGGAATTAAAGCAAACTAAGGGGATGTTCAAATGTCTCGGGAGGTTCCTTGGAAAGCTCAAGAAGAAGGTCGGTCGCCAATGAGAGCGTGTGTGAAGTAGTGTTTGGCACTACATGTCATTTGAACAATTTGGATGTTTAATACTTTGTTCCATGGATTGATGTATTTGTAGGGATATTTGGTTATGTCTAGAACATGTTTGTACTAACAATTATGCAGGACGACAACATTTGGCATTTTGTCAAATTTTCAAGTCTATGAAAATTTCACTAAGTAGAGTGAAATTCGCTAGCCCCCGGTCAAAGTCCAACGGTAAGAGTGTTTTTATATCAAATTTTTGCATTTCCTAATCAGATTTATATTTAAGTTTATGTTTTAGGAATTTTTGGAAAAATTGGTAATCGTCTCGATGACGAAAAACACGTTCTATCCAGTTTTTGGGGTTTGGCGGAACCAAAAACAGGGTTCCGCCAGTGTAGTTTTTTGGGTTACCCAGTTTTGGACCAACAGATTAGACGGAACCCAAAATAGGGTTCCGCCTTTGACGTCATAGGGTTCCGCCAGGCAACCTGCAAATTTTCTTAACTTTTCGAAATTCCATATTTCCCACAACTCCTAATCAGAGTTTTTAGTTAGGAAATCCTTTCTCATTACTTGATAAGTACATTAGGTTCATCTCAGCCTCTAGAACCACTAGAAACCCTTTCCCGCTAAAAATCAAATTTAATCATAACCAACCCAATGAACCCTTGCCCATAAGGCAAGGAACCCTCTTAAAGGTTCCTTGGTATCCGTGGGACATCTGATCCAAAACACTATGACAAGACCACTAAGCATTTAGTGCAAATCTTTATCTTCTTACTCCACCATTATCATTGGATTGACTTCCAATGATTTGACAACCTTCATAACTCTTCCAAATCATTAGAAACCTCAACTTTTGTATGGTAGAACATCAAATCCAAACACTCCTTTCCACAAATCTTCAACTCTATAAATTTGATCATCTTAGAACACTTCCAAATCACACCATCACCATCTTAATCTCTGAATCTAATCCTCTACACCACCATTTTGACAATGAAAAAGTCAACAATCACCTCTCCACCATCCGGACCCAATAAGAGAACCGCAAGAATAAATGTAAAACCGTTTTGTTGCAACACCACCATCAACCTTAGCTCATTATCTTCGGATGAATCACCACTAATCATTTCCTCACCTATCAAAGACGAAAACTTTCTTAATCTTGCAACTCCCACACCATCACCAAAATTCAATCAAGTTATCACCACTCCACCACCAACAAAGACACCCATTGATACAAGTCCACCACCATATCCAACTCAACCATCCAAGTCTCCATCACCACCTAAATCACCAAAACTTGAACCAATGGAACTATTTGGAACTCCACCAACATCAACACATCCTTTTCTAGACAATCTTTAGGATATTCCACCTAGATCACAAAATCCAGCACCCTTGCCTTCGTTTGCTTCTATCGAAAGAATGGCAAATGAACACACACATGCATTCTTTGAGCCAAAGTTCCCGTTTGAACAAGAACCACCACCACAAGAACAACCTTCACAACCTAAACCCTTGTTGTTTCACCCCATCTACAAAGACATCCATGGACCCCTCTACGAAGAAGCTCACTTAGAACAACACCAACCACCACAACCTCAAGTATTACAACCACAATCCCATTCCTACCACTTTGAGTTCCTCTTTCCCTCATATGAGGAAATTGAGGCGTCGTTATGGAACAAACCTCCAAACTCCCACGAGGAAATCAACGACCGCCTTGACAACCTCTATGCTTTTAAAAGCATGGTGGATAATCATCTCCATCAAGCCATGGAGTTTCAAACCACCTTGCTTGCATCTGTTGTAAACCTTTCCTACTCCAAAGAAACCGCCACCATTCCACCACCTCAACCATCATCCCATCATCAAATCCTACCCAATCCCCACCATGGTTGCTCACATTGTGAGCGGGCGGCGAAAATAAGTGAGAGCATAAAAATCATGCTCCACCAAGTCCAAGATGAAACCCGCTTTGCTCTACAACACATTCTTGAACGTTTGGATGTTCTCTCACACCCATACGACTCTTAGAGCGTACTACGGAGGCTTTGCCCCATTTAGGAAAATGTTGGGAGATATCCACTTATAGAAGTAGGATTTTATTTCTTTGTTATTTTTCTTTTATGTTTTTTTTATTTCTAAAAGTAGGAAGATATTTTTCATTTCTTGTCTTTGACTTTTAAAAAGTCAAATTTTACTTGGAATGACATCTTTTCTACTATCTTGATTGCATTGTTGGTTGACTTTATATGAGTTGTGATTGTGATTGCTTCTACTCTCATATTATGACATCACTACACGACTTGTCGTATGTAATTATCACCAACTAACTCTTTTGTTGTAGGTTCAAAATCCATGTTTCCTAACTAGACTTTACTTGCTACATTTACATTTCAAATTTAACATAATATTTTCATATTTCTAAATATATAAAATGTAACACGTGCATTTATGGAAAGAGTGAGTGTTTGATTTTCCATAAGACTTCTTACACATTGTTCTTACACACTATAGATGGTCTCTTACTCTATCTATTGTGTATTGACTTGAAAAAGCCTGATTTGACATTGCTAGATATGGAAAGATTTCTTGAAAGCTTTGACTGTCAGACACTGGCGGAACCCTGGGGTTAAAAGGGCGGAACCCTTGTTTGGGTTCCGCCGGATCCGCCAGTGGTCTGGTTTGTTTGGCTATAAATACCAAGTCACTTGCAAGAAATCTTTCATCACTTCACATATATACTTTGCACATACATATTCATATCATTCATCGAACTCATTAACATTTCATTTGTGTGAATTTCTCTTGTAGCAAAGAAGTTCACAAGTTCATATCAAAGTTACAAGTATTCAACACAACGTTGCAAGACTTGTTAGCTTAGCATTGTGTAGACTTCGTGTAGTTGATACGCGGGAATTGTGCCCTCGCAACAGGTTTTACCTCTCAAGGGATCTTGAAAAGCTTACAGCCCCCACCAGGCAGTGTACCTGATCATTGTAGTATAGTATAGTGACAAGTACCGGGGGATTGATCGTTCAACTCAGGAATAGTGTCGCTAGGATTAGAAAGCCTACTAAACTAGGTCTATAGGTGAGGGATGATTCTTTTTGTATTTTTTTTTATATTTTATGAAAGCAAGTAAAATCTCGGGTTTTGAAGGAGTGGGCGGAATTAGTTGCTAGCCAACTAACCCAATTAACTACTAATGCAATCAAAATAAAATAAAAGAAATGAAAATTAAACTATTATAATAATGTGGTGGAAACAATAATGAGAGAAGTTGTGTTTACTTAGATTTCATTACTCCCTAGATATCTTTTACAGGTTGATTAGCTTGTTACAATTGCATGGATGACGGCTCATATTCCTTAATACTAGTCGTAGGGCCGTGTACAATATTCCCTAACTCTATAAGATCCTACTTCACTCCTATGTCGAGCCGTTAAAAGCTCCTAACATGGGATCATTAGAATTCTCTTATGCATTAAATATAACCAAAAATCGTAGTACACCTCCGATCATGTTTCTTAAGACGTTCAAGCAAGTTATCAATGGAAGTCTGCCAGTTTTCTTAAGCCTAACATCGAATACAATCATCCATAACAATTATAAACAAACAATCAACCCATAATCAACATCTAGGTTTCACTACATTTAAGCAAACACAATAAAAATATAGCCTCGCATGTTAAAGAGAAGACAAGCGTAAGATATAATCAAACAACACATAGACATATTGATTGATTTGAATGAGTACTTATCTTCAATTGAATATGGAAGAATCAAGGGGTTGAAACCCTTGAAAAATCTGTCAAATTCGTCTTAGGGTTTATGCCCTAATATCCCACACAAAGTTCCACCCTTAATGAATGAAAATTAGAAAACTATATATAGATTTTACACCTTGACGGCGTCACGTTATAGCTTGTGACGCCGTCAACTCGCCGCCATGATGAAATTCGTATTGCCTAGATCCACTTCTGACGTTGTCATGTAGGAATTAGCTCTGGGCCGTCACATGTAACTTGCTCTTGACGACCTTGGTGACGCCGTCATGTACAAATGCCTTGAAATTTTTCTAGGCCGTCACGTGTATTTTCCACTTTCACCTCTTTTGCCACTCTTGACGCCGTCATGTGTAAACCCTTGACGTCGTCAGGTACTGTTCCAGCAAGAAAATTTGCGACTTTGCCGTTTTCTTCACTTTTATGCTCCAAAAACGTCCAAAATGCTTCATTTTCCAGATTTCTCTCCAAAAGTACCTAAAATGACAAAATGAATGATTTAGGGCAATAATTGATCAAATAATCTCGAATTCGAGCTTAAATGACCCGTTAAAAGCGGTACATTTTTCGCCTCATCAAATACCCTTACACTTGAGATTTGCTTGTCCTCAAGCAAATGCGCTTTTATTCTAATCAAAATACAAGTTAGGGGTCATTTAACACTAATATAAAAATAATTACAACAAATAATCGTTCCACTAAAAACCAAAAACAAGCACGGAGGTCATACACTAGCACCTCACAAATAGTGTTTAGATACTCACGTCTCTCGGGTGTAATAAAGTATATATCACAATATGGAAATAGAAAACATCTCTCACTACCTGTCATAGCAAATAGATTACTATAGGCTTGGGAAAGGATCAAACCTCCACCACTTGGCGTAAGCACCTAGGATAAACTATCAAAGAGGTCTTTTAAAGGGTTATAACGTTAGGTGTAGGGATATGGAAAACACGGTTTTGTTGGATAAAGGCAATATTAACTGGTGGCGAGTTAATCATCTTGGTTAATTACATGTACAACATGGCGTTGCTAAGCCAAGACTCGACTCGACTTAAGCTAATAAATCAAAATTAACGAAAACTTAAAACAAACATAGAATGAAACGGGATGGTAGTCCGTATGTTATTTATTTATTTATTTATTTTTTGCATACACTCTTGCCCTACCATCCAAAATAGTACTCCCTCCGTCCCAAAATATAAGTCCATTTTTTATTTTTCAAAGTCTTTTGTTTCCCACTTTGACCTAAATTATTTTTTTTCGTGTTATATAATACTTGATGAAAAGTATACTAATGAAAATGCATTTAAAACACAAGTTCATTTATATATTTTGCATCAAGTATTATATAACACGAAAAAAAATATTTGAGGTTAAAGTTTGAATAAAAAGATTTTGAAAAAGTCAAAATGGACTTATATTATGGGACGGAGGGAGTACATCATAGGGAATGTACATTCCCCTTACACTTGAATTTTTACATACTTTACAATAAACTACTCTAATGACTCGAATCAAGATAATCAAAACACTTGGAGTACTTTTTAAGATTAATGCGCATATGAGGGTAATAATTTGATGTTCTTCCCCATTACTCCATAACACAAGTACTTTACCCATGAGTCCCAATCGTCCCAAAACAATATGTACAAGATATGACTCGACTTAGAAACCATGTAATCAATTAGACAACAAACTAAGGGTTTAAACATATAACAATAATGCACTAAAGATAAGTGCATACAAGGAAGGCTAAGGCAATTTGGGTGTACATTTGGGTGGGTTGTAACAATTTCTTCCTTTAAGTAAAATGCTTAAAGTTAGAAACGAAAAGATAGGCTCGGAGGGGTGTACTAGGGGTTTCGTGTACTAAAAATGAGTACAACGCTAAGGTGTGGGAAAAATTAATTGAATTTACTATTCAAGTAATATGACTTAAATGGTCAAGTAATAATAATACGGGTTTAAACACAAGGGTGATCCTAATGCCTCTTATCATGTAGTAAATCCTACTACACGAATGTACTCTCACTAGCGGTCTCGGGATGCATCACTAACGCAAGTTCTAGAATCTAAATGCTACCGGTACACTCATAAGCACTAATAATGAATGCTTTTCCTATCAAATCAAAAGACGAACCTCACATATTTGGGTGGAAAATTTTTCTGAATGGTACGGTTTTGTGCTAGTCATACAACTCCTATCCATGACACGCTTGTTAAGGCTAAAGCTTCACTCCTGAATGTTGTAAAAAAATTTAAATTTGGCGCTAAAATTACACTAACAAGTATTTCTCTTAGTTTTATTATACACCTACCATCGAACAAACAAACTCAAGTGCAATTGTATCCTATAAGGTATCATAATTTGCCCTCCCCTTACACTTAGGATGAACATTGTCTCTAATGTTCAATTAAAGGATGCAAAAGTAAAATAGGTAAAAGAATGAAAACAAATACTCCCCTGATTCGTTCGGTGTGGATAGTGTTAAAAGGTTAGATCTTCCTCCAAGAAAATGAACGTTCAAAGCTTCCCGCCAGAATATAAATCATCTTCTTGTCATATATAACCTGTTAAACCTGAGAAAACAATCAAGGCAACCTCGCGTAAAATCGGCGGCAATCTATATATACTAACAAATCCTAGAAAACAATTTAAGATATAACGCTTGTGGAATGAATGTTTGCAGATTTCCTGGAGTTTATAAAACTAAAGAATCAACAAATACTTTTAAGACTCCGTTAGAAAAACAAAACTCGCAAAATTTCCAGAATTTTACACGTGACGCCGTCAGGTTTTAAACCCTGACGCCCTCAGAAGTGACCTACAGAAATCTTTATGTTAAGTTTCCGGAAAATTTCTGGAAAAACTTATGTCCTATTTCCTGGAAAATCCTGCAAAACATTATTATGACTCGATACAAGCATTTGACTCTAACAATTACTAATATACACGTTCATTTAATATTGTGACGAATCATGATCATTTTTGTTCTTGTAAACAAATTTGGGGTTTCCCCTTACACTTAGCTTTTGCAAAATACCTTTATATGAAGTTAAGACGAAGTTAAACAACAAAATAAAGCATTTTCACAATTTAGTTTGAAACATGATCTACCAACAATAAAAATAAAACATGCATATGGAAACGAATAACATCAAACAATTAAAAATCAAACAAATAGAAACACACAAAACATGGTTGCCTCCCAAGAAGCGCTTTTCTTTATTTACGAGTCTTGCAGCTAGACTCAAGGTCATGGGCTATTACGTTTTCCTATCCCGCATCAGGAATGCGGTTTCAAACATCTTAATCAATTTCTCATCCCTCCTGTATTTGGGGCCTAAAGCTACACATTTCGAGTAATAAATCTCTTTCTTTTTATAACCACTAATGTTTCTCTCTTCATCACTCTCAACCTTAGTTACGGGGATGTTGTCAACATCGAGATCCTCAACTTCTCTAAATCTCTCTTCCTTATGGGGCATCCTATATCTAATGTTTTTCTCTTCGTTTGCGAATGTGATAATGCCCTCATCACGGTTGTAAGTCATTTTAGAGGTTTTGACAAAAGGTTCTCCTAAAACAATCTGGCACAAGGACTGATCAATAATTCCCCTAACATCTTCTAAGATCATGAAGTCGCACCCATAAAAAAAATCCCCAACGAAAACATGTAACCCTCTAACCCTTTCAACAAAATTACTCATGCGATTGGGGTTGTAAGGGTCCCGCCTAGGTTTCAACTTATCGTTCATGATCCAATTATAATAAAGCCTAGACATAATGTTCATTGGTGCCTTTAAATCGATATAGGTGTGTTCTCTATACATATGACCAATCATGCAAGGAACCTTAAGATTCATAAAATTATGTTTCCTAATCCATGGGTGTTTTTTATGCTTTGCGGGGCAAGGGCATTTTAGAAGGAACTTATGATACCTTAATTCCTCAAGGGTTGGTGGGGAACTCCTAAATATTCTATAATCATTCCATGGCTCTTTCCTACAAGTGTTACTCCTAAGCTCAGTTTTACCCTTATTTATCTCATTGACCTTTCTTACTTCATCATTTTCTGTTTTAATCTGGTTACGCAGCAAAACAATTTCCTTGGGCCAAGTGAATTAGTTAAGAAGTAGGAAGCAAGATCGTCCCAAGAGGAGACGGATCTTTCAGGTAGTTGGCATAACCATCGAAGAGCCCGACCATGTAAAGAGAATTGAAAGAGGACTAAGAGTTCCCCTTCTTGAGTATCAACACCTAATCCTACAGAATTGGTAATTTTTAGGTAGTTCTCAAGGTGTTGGGTCGGGTCTTCGAAAAAGAATCCATAGAATGCACACCCGACTTGCACCAATTGAATGTTGTTGGATTGCAAGTGGATGGACCTTATAGGGGGATGGGTTGGTAGCGGTACGTTTTGTGGGTGGTTTTGTTGTGGTGGGTTGATAGGTTAAAAAATGTTACCACCTTCCTTGATGTCGGATAGTAAAGGTTATGAACAAAGAAACGAAGAAATGAGATAGACTAAAGAAAACCAAAAAATAAAAATAAAAATCTTACTAGAAAGTAATCTAGCAAGTAGACCTAATAAAAAGAAATCCTAACCTAGACAATAACTATTCCCCGGGCTGCGGCACCAAAAACATGATACGCGGGAATTGCGCCCTCGCAACAGGTTTTACCTTTCAAGGGATCTTGAGAAGCTTACAACCCCCACCAGGCAGTGTACCTGATCGTTGTAGTATAGTATAGTGACAAGTACCGGGGGATTGATCGTTCAACTCAGGAATAGTGTCGCTAGGATTAGAAAGCCTACTAAACTAGGTCTAGAGGTGAGGGATGACTCTTTTTGTATTTTTTTATATTTTATGAAAGCAAGTAAAATCTCGGGTTTTGAAGGAGTGGGCGGAATTCGTTGCTAGCCAACTAACCCAATTAACTACTAATGCAATCAAAATAAAATAAAAGAAATGAAAATTATACTATTATACTAATGTGGTGGAAACAATATTGAGAGAAGTTATGTTTACTTAGATTTCATTACTCCCTAGATATCTTTTACAGGTTGATTAGCTTGTTACAATTGCATGGATGACGGCTTATATTCCTTAATACTAGTCGTACGGCCGTGCACAATATTCCCTAACTCTATAAGATCCTACTTCACTCCTATGTCGAGCCGTTAGAAGCTCCTAACATGGGATCATTAGAATTCTCTTACGCATTAAATATAAACAAAAATCGTAGTACACCTCCGATCATGTTTCTTAAGATGTTCAAGCAAGTTACCAATAGAAGTCTGTCAGTTTTCTTAAGCCTAACATCGAATACAATCATCTGTAACAATTATAAACAAACAATCAACCCATAATCAACATCTAAGTGTTACTACATCTAAGCAAACACAATAAAAATATAGCCTCGCATGTTAAAGAGAAGACAAGCGTAAGATATAATCAAACAACACATAGACATATTGATTGATTTGAATGAGTACTTATCTTCAATTGAATATGGAATAATCAAGGGGTTGAAACCCTTGAAAAAGCTGTCAAATTCGTCTTAGGGTTTATGCCCTAATATCCCACACAAAGTTACACCTTGACGGCGTCACGTTATAGCTTGTGACGCCGTCAACTCGCCACCATGATGAAATTTGTTTTGCCTAGATCCACTTCTGACGCCGTAATGTAGGAATGAGCTCTAGGCCGTCACATGTAACTTGCTCTTGACGGCCTTGGTGACGCCGTCATGTTCAAATGCGTTGAAATCTTTCTGGGCCGTCACGTGTATTTTCCACTTCCACCTCTGTTGCCACTCTTGACGCTGTCATGTGTAAACCCTTGACGTAGTCAGGTACTGTTCCAGCAAGAAAATTTGAGACTTTGCCGTTTTCTTCACTTTTATGCACAAAAAACGTCCAAAATGCTTTCTTTTCCAGATTTCTCTCCAAAAGTACCTAAAATGACAAAAGGAACGATTTAGGGTAATAATTGATCAAATAATCTCGAATTCAGGCTTAAATGGCCCCTTAAAAGCGGTACACTTTTCGCCTCATCAGTAGTCTATACTTCACTTGATTGTGTATATTCAGTAGTGATCAGTTAGTATTTTAGGCCTTAAAATATATAGTGTGACAGGAGTGGTTGTACCCTTGTAAAAGAACTCGACATCTAGCTTTGTGTCAGAAATCTTGTGTAAGCGACGTGTAAGGTTTTCTCCGCCGGTGAAAAGAGCTTGTTGACTAGTGAAAGAAACTCTCGAGTTGGATATTCGAGGCGTGGAGTAGGGCAAGGAAAAAGAGTCCTTGTAGTCGAACCACGATAAACTATCGTGTTGTGGTTTGATTGTTTCTTTCGTTACTCTTGCATATTATATATTGACTTGTAGTTTAGATCTTTGATTAAACGTAAAGTTTCACAAGATAATTAACTTAAAAACCGGTAAAATATTCAACCCCCTTCTAGTTTTCCACACAATTATTAGAGTTAAATAACATCAAACTCAACACCATACAAATTAAATGAATTTAAATTCTTCAAACAAAAAATCAAACAAAAAAATAACCGCATTAATACATAATGAAAGTTTTATGTAAACATGCGTGTGTACAAATATTATAACTATATAAGTATAAATTTTTTTATATAATATTATAGATAAATCTTATTTGTCAAACATGTGTATACACCAGACAGGCTTTAGTATGCTAATATAGAAACTTGCATTCTTATTGGGGCGGAGCTAATAGGGTGACTAGTGGGTGCTGAGCCACCCCTAATCAAAACACTTCATTCATTAGTTATTTAGACTCCAAGACATTTTTTCTATTAGTTTTTACATTCGGCCACCCTTAATTTATAGTCATGTCAACACAATTCATAAATGAATAACTTAAACAATACTCTGTAAAAGACAACACTGTATATTAATTTTTGAAGCGATATTTATCACTATAACTTGTTGCGTTAAACACGGCTGGCCCCCCTTAACTTAAAATCCTAGCTCCGCCCTTGATTCTTAACCAAATGTATTATTAGATAATATACAATATTTATATACAAATAACTAACATTTAGATATAATAAAACTTTTTTATTTTTATTTTTTTTGCAGGGTTAGATATATTATAACTTATGTTTAAGAAAATATTATGTAAGATTTGTATCAAATCTTCGTGCGTGTATGGGGTATATAACTAGTTTAATCGATGTCAGTTCAAGTTAAATTGCAGATGCAAATCCCATCCAAATGTCAATTATACAAAGCTATAGAGGATGTCACTATATGTCTCACACGTTCTCTATATGTATGTGGCTGGTTAATTATGGATGCAGTTATTACTGATTTGATTTGTCGACGTACATATTGCTTTCATTAGTTGGAACTTAAGGGGCTTAGCTTTCATTATATTTAATAAAATTTTAACCTAGTTTTATGATGATTTATTGCAGGTGTATTTTTATATAAACAAAGCTACTATACCTATTATATATTTTATGGCAAATTCCATTATATATTAGTATATATTTTATAGCTAGCGGCGTAAATTGTTGCCCGTTTACTTTCCACCTCTATGTAAATCCATATATTATATTGGCAAATTTCCATTATATCAAAAAAGAAGTTAATAGCAATTTTAGTGTGTCGCTACAAAGAAAGATCATTAACGAAGATATTAAGAACCAACAATGTTCATCAAGAAAAAAGGTATAGTGGTATTCAATTCAGCCAATAGGATATTAAGGTTAATGATAAAAAGAAAAAGGTCTTAACTAACTTTGAACAAGATTGGTTAAATATGGTGAGTTAGGTTTTCTTTTCTTTCCATCTAGAAATCTTGAAAATATTTAAAAATTAAGAAATCAAAGAGAAAGTGTCCCATGCAAGGTGGCAAATGAACAAGTTCCTATATTTTTTACTAAATAATTTATTGTTTTCTAAATTTATAATAATCAATATAAGAATAAAATTTCAACATTTTAGTCAGGGACCACAAGCAAGTGGATTGAAAAGGTTATAGAATTTGTCTTGAGGCATATAACTAGCAGCTTGATGCCAAATTACTTATCTACCTAGCCTTTACATAAAAATGTACATATACAGACATATACATATTTTTCAGTTGAGGTTACAAATGTCACGTATAGTCAACATATAAACAAGTTAATGGATGAGAGCAGGTTAAATACTTAAGTACGATACAAGGATTATTCAAAAAGTTTGCCTCCTATATACATACCCTTCGCCTTCTGATCTTTTGTCATGTTATACTTTTCTTTCGTCTTTGAACGGCAGTGATTCATTAAAAGCTCTAGCAAAACACTAACTAGAGGAAGGAAGAATATAACGAGATTACAGAGCTTAAACAGGTCGATGGAATATATATATATGGGCAGTTGTTATTTAGTTCATAGCATATTTTTTTCAAGATTTCTTGCATACCACTTACCGCAAGGATTTGTGAAAAGGCATAAAAGGGAAATTTTAAAGTTCACTTTTAAAAGCCTAAAGTTTTTGCTTTGTATTGGTTCTTCATACCTCTTTTGCTTCAAGTTTTATTTGAGAATCATTTCCTTTATATGATGTTTTGAAGAGTGTCCATCATATCAATACTCACTACATAAATCTTTTTATAGTAAGTAACTACAAATTTAAAAAAAGACTCGGGGGAGATCAAATTATTCTTTCATAAAAAATGAAAGAAAGTTTGTATAACTCTGGCTGAAGAGGTGCATACATAATTACTTCAAATAGAAAATATTTAGATCGGGAGTATTAAAATGACTTTCAGTTTACAAGTTTATTCATCTCAAAGTTTAAAATTTCAAGCTTGTTGCTTAAAAGGATTTGTTTATTGGTTAGAAGTTTGACACTTTGACTAGCTATAGGTCCCGTGCACGCACGAGTTTACACATGAATCAAATTTATTTTAAAATTTTAGTTTAGTATATGGACTTATAAAAATTTACTCGTGAAAATTGTGATATAAGTATAACTAATACTTGTCCATGATTTTTTATTATGTATTAATATCTATTACAATAATATTTCGTAAAAAAATTTGTTGGTTAAAAGATTTAACTTTATTTAACTGACATATATGTTGAGGTTGAGGTTGAGGTTAATGTTGTTTAACTTTAATTATTCTTATCATGTTGTACAAAATGTGCAAGTTTAGTAGCACATAATCAGCACGAATAGGAGATATATCAGTACGGCATCCACGGGACACCTTTCGTAGTAAGGGAAATCCTTTTGAAGAAATTAAAATATGCTCCGTATAGTTTTTAAAAATGTTTTTCTAGATATCCATATATAAAGTTTAAATAAAATTTCATGAGTCGTTGTTATAAGTACAATAGCGTATATTTTTTCATATCACAGTTATCCGTGCTTACATTTGATATTCATCTTCCCGTTAACAATAGTTTAGCCGTATTTAATATTCAAGCTCGTGTATGCGTAAATTTAATCAAATAAAATAACATTAGTACTTAGCTAACATATATAGTAAAAAAAATATTTTAATAGATGAAAATCTAAAACTAATATTAGTTAAAAAAAATATTTAACGTATATTAAAACTAATTCGTATATTTACAAAATTTTGTAATTTTAATAGATGAAAGTTTGAAATAATACTAATACTCATGTAATTTTAAATAAAGTTCATCTTATAAAGTACAGGGGTATAAAATGTAAGGGTTATTTGTTATTTTTTCTAAAGTTATTAAAAAAATATGAAAACTTTTAATTTTATATATAATTTATATAAAATTCAACCAATAAAGTTTTATTAATTACTTCATCTTTTTTTAAGTTTTTGTTTTCACAAATTTGACACAAATATTTTTATATGTTTTTTTCTCAACCAAATTTCTTCATCAAATTTATTAAAGTTTGACAAAAATCAATTCAATTTTGACTTTTTATTGACCAACCATATTACTTGATTTTGCTTACGTGGCAAAATCGAGCTCTTCTATTGGTCTAATTTTTTTTTCAATAAGAAAGATTTTGCAAAAACAATCCGAAATGATGTAATTCTTTTATTATATAAAAGATTTGATAATAGTATTAATTAGGTAATTAATCTGGAATGTTATGTTGTTACATAATAAAGCTATATTGGTCCATTAGCAAAAAAACTATAAGAATTCTATGGTTTCTCATCATATAAGTCTTACAAAACTAGTCAATAAATATAAAGTTTACATACATCTTTGTTCACCCTACATGAGTACATGTTACAAACTTACAATCTAACTTAACTTGTTAACATATACTAAAGAGGAGTGAATTAATATGAATCCCATACATATATACTTAGCTTACATATATTTCTAGAGTAATAATGAAAATAATGTTGAGTATGTTATAAGAAAAGGAGAGAAAAAGATGCATGCTTGATTGATGGGGTTTCTTGAGAGGCAGCAAGAGCAATGTTGGTGACTCTTTCACAAATTTAAAATTGGAAGAACATGGTGGACCCTTTCTTATGTCTAATGGTTGACAAACATCAACTAATCTCTTCATAATTAATGTTTATTTACAGATTAAGCATGGATTATCAAAACATCACATGCTTCTCTTCTTTTGTTTGCCCCATGTGATAGTGAGCCTTTTAAGTTGTCCTTTTCAGTGTTATCCTTAATACTAGTACTCTAGTAATCTTTATGATGGATTGATTAACCACTTGCTTAATTCTTATCTTTATTTAAATCACGATTTGATGTACGTCCATTTCTTAGATTTACCTTATGGCTTATATTAGTTTAACTGAAAAGCTACAATCAAGTAATTATTAAGGTTAAGCATGTAGCTTGATTTTTATTGGCACTTATATGAGACTAATAATTCAAATTCACAAGACAAGTTACAATTATATTAATCTAATCCTTACGTCTGCACATAAACGCATACAGAAGATGAATAAGTATGTTCGACGACTCGCTTAACCTTGAAGAGTCGTCTATTTATTACAATATTGTAACATACAGGCCTAACAAACGAATCCGACAACTTTCAGTGGAAATAGGTGGTAGCATATATACTTCTAAATTCTTGTAATACGATCATAGTTTACGACATGAAACATGTCACACATTTCGTCTAAAGAAGCCAGAAGTCATTTTCGATTTATGACCTCTAAAGTCCATCCCATAAATATGTAAACAAAAAGAAGTAACCACATATTTAATAATGCAAAGGGGGAGAACTTGGAATAATTAAAGACGTTAAAACATTAATGGAAAATATGATGGGCAAATAATAAAAAAAGGTAATATACTTGCCACAATTTCATCGAATGGGTAGTGAACTAAAAATTTTCATTTTCAGCACCATTAACTTGTCTTTTATTCATCGTATGGGTAA
This sequence comes from Artemisia argyi, assembly GCA_030686995.1. Lineage (NCBI taxonomy): Eukaryota > Viridiplantae > Streptophyta > Magnoliopsida > Asterales > Asteraceae > Artemisia > Artemisia argyi. The sequence continues at coordinate 172,082,090 of CM060681.1, forward strand.
TATGTAACTTATTCAACAGGTACCAAGTTCCACCACCACCCAGAAGATGAATATTTGGCAAGTATAATATTTTTTTTAATAATTTGCCCTGAAACCACCACCACTGCCACAACAGCCGCCGTTATTTCTACCTGAAACCACCACCACTGCCACAACAGCCGCCTTTATTTACTTCCTATCATGTAAATAACACGAAATAACCGTATTCCAACACCCCACATCTCTCTCAGGCATTTCATCAAACACCTTAATTGCAACCCAAAACATCCCACATTCCTTGATACGTTGGATGTTCGGTATCAACAAGAGAGAGAGAGAGAGAGAGAGAGAGAGAGAGAGAGAGAGAGTGAGAGAGAGACAGAGAGATATGTTTTCAGATGTTTTTAGCAGTGGTGTTCCGGTGACCTAAATACTTGGGATATATAAACTAAGGATTTACCAATAGGGCAAACATCTCTCTCTCTCTCTCTCTCTCTCTCTCTCTCTCTCTCTCTCTCTCTCTCTCTCTCTCTCTCTCTCTCTCTCTTTTGTTGATACCAAACATCCAACGTATCAAGGAATGTGGGATGTTTTGGGTTGCAATTAAGGTGTTTGATGAAATACCTGAGAGAGATGTGGGGTGTTGGAATACGGTTATTTCGTGTTATTTACATGATGGGAAGTAAATAACGGCGGCTGTTGTGGCAGTGGTGGTGGTTTCAGGTAGAAATAACAGCGGCTGTTGTGGCAATGGTGGTGGTTTCAGGGCAAATTATTAAAAAAAGTTTTATACTTGCCAAATATTCATCTTCTGGGTGGTGGTGGAACTTGCTACCTGTTGAACAAGTCACATATTACCCATACGATAAAAAAAACACAAGTTAATGGTGCTGAAAATGAAATTTTTTAGTTCACTACCCATTCGATGAAATTGTGGCAAGTATATTATTTTTTTTATTATTTGCCCAAAAATGATACATGCACAAAAATGTTTAGACAGAACAGTGAACTTGAATAATGAGAACATGGGGAAGGTAGTACTAAAATGGTATTGAATGAATCTATATATTGGAATTCGACATGTATCACCTATCCAGCCAAATATTTCATTTTTAAATGGATTAAGCTTTACTTTGAATCAATAAAAAATAACCGATATTTACACAACAGATAATAAGGTTATGACGGTGTTTACTTATTTGTTATGAGATTATAAATCTAAATCTGATTCGCATATTCAAATCAGAATCATAGTTATAAATGTTGGAATTTAAATCAAATGATACTGTTTGTTTTTATTCTTAAAACATCTATAATAGAAGTACAAATCACTTGTATTCTTACTAAACATAAACGTGTCTAAACATTAAATGGAATATTTAAGTCATAATTAAGTTAACATAGTCTAGCAACGTGAAAATAAAATGTCTTAAAATAAACACTAAAGGACATTTGTGTCGTTAATTAATCTCGTAAAATAGTCATATATTGCTGATTTGTTTTTACTCATGTGTGGTTGAACATCTTCATCATTTTACAAAATTGTTACTATCATTTACTTTGCGATGATAAGATTGCGAGAAAAACCTTTCAAAGAATACTTAGCATTGCCAACTAGAATCCCGATCCCTTGCAAAGAGGGGAAAAAATAAAAAGTCTAAAAAGACTTGTGGTGATGCCACGTGTCCCCCCTCCTTTTTCACCCCAAGGACATTGTTGTAATTTCACTTTCTCCTGCTTTTTTTCTCCTCTTTCCCTCTTTCTCTTTCTCTTATCTGCTATTCTTTCTTTTTTCGATCTCTTTGATTTCTATCATTTTTCCGGCCATATATAAACGAATTTTACATAATGATATCCATTCAATTCATTCATTTATTCAATTTCACATTTTTTTCATTCTTTCATTTGTTCATATTGCGAATAAATCCTAAATTTACGAAATTTAGGCCTTTTTTGCTCTCAATTCATATTCGTTTAATTGAATCATTAATTGTTCTTTAAATCGTGTTAATTGTTCATATCGGCTTCGAATTAGCCGTCCGATTGCTTAATTGGAAGATAATTAGGGTTTTTAAGCATTCAATTGGTCAATTGGAAGAGAATTGGGGTCTTAGAGCATTCAATCTGTCAATTGGAAAAGAATTAGGGTTTTAACCGTTCAATTGGTTAATTGGAAGAGAATTAGGGTTTTTATCCGTTCAAATTTGGGGATTTTCATCGTCAAATCGGTTTCTGATGGCTCAAAGTGACACTCATGTGTTTAATCAAGGTAATTTCATTTTTTGTTATACATTCATCAGTCAGTTATGTTTTGTTAGGTTCAACAATTAGTTGATGAATAACTTGTTAGATTATATTAGAATGAGGTTCATCAGTTATGCGGATTCATTAGAATAAGTTGTTATAATATATTAGAATGAGGTTCAGCAGTTATTGCTTGTTATCGTGGTTTAATTAGAGGTTGCGGATTCGTTAGAATAATTTGTTAGAATATATTAGAATGAGGTTCAGCAGTTTTGCTTGTTATCATGGTTTAATTAGTTGGATGCGGATTCATTAGAATAACTTGTTAGAATATATAAGAATGAGGTTCATCAGTGGTTGCTTGTTATCATGATTTAATTAGTAGGATGCGGATTCATTAGAATAACTTGTTAGAATACATTAGAAGGTTCATCAGTTGTTGCTTCTTATCATGGTTTAATTAGTAGGATGCGGATTCATTAGAATAACTTGTTAGAATACATTAGAATGAGGTTCATCAGTGGTTGCTTGTTATCAATTGTATTTGTCCTGTTTTATGTGCTTTTTGGTTCATCATTTATTTGTGCTTATATATTATGTCAATTATTTGTGTTATGTGTTTAGGTTCATCAATTTATTTGTCCTATGTTATGTGCTTTTTGTGTCATCAATTTATTTGTATTGTGTTATGTGTTTTCTGTTCATCATTTTATTTGTCTTTGTGTTATGTGTTATGTGTTTTGGTTCATCATTTTATTTGTCTTTCGGTTATGTGTTTTGTGTTCTGGTTCATCATTTTTTTTCTCCTGATTTATGTGTTATGTGTTTTTGGTTCATCAGTTATTGATTGTATGTATATTTTTTACAGATAATGATTATGAACCTGTCCCATATTCTGTTGGTATTGTTTCTGAGGAAGCGGGTGAGAAGTTATGGATTCCTGATATTCCTGATGGTGAGATGCCGGCTTATGGTACGATGTATCGTTCTCTGGAGCAAGCTTCTGAGTATTACAAAGATTATGCAAAAAGAGCTGATTAATTTTAAGGTTCATCAAATTTAACTTATAAAAGTTCTTGGTTCATAAAATTTTACTTAAGAGATGTTCATCAAATTTTTTCAGGTTCATCAAATTTTAATTATACAAGTTCTTGGTTTATCAAATTTTACTTATCAAAGTAATGAAATGTCCTCAGTAGCTTATAAAAGTTCTTGATTCATCAAATTTTACTTATAAAAGTTATTGGTTCATCAAATTTTACTTATAAAATTTCTTTTTTTTCTTTTCTTTTTTTTTTTTCCTTTTTTTTCATAATTATCAATTTTACTTAAAAAAGTTGTTTTTTTATATTGATCAAAGTAACTTTTTTCAAGTTCATCAAAAATTGTTTAGGTTCATCAATTTTATTTAACATATCAAATTGATAATTCTGTTAACCTAAAATAACTTGACCATACCAACCAACCAAAATAACTTGTTATGAACTTAAAAAACTAATATTTATACTTCCTTTTTCTCAGGTCTTGTGTAAACCAGCTGAAGAATTTTATCAGTGTATATGCAAACGTTTTGAGTCATATGGGCTGTTATGTCGTCATATCTTTTTTGTTATTCGGTTGTTAAAGATTAAAAATTTTCCAAAGAAATACGTGCTTAGGCGTTGGTCAAAAGATTCATTACCACCTCCATCAGTCATTCAGGCCACATGTGACAGTCCTGATATGATCTTGCGTGAGATATTCAGATCAGTTGAGTATTGTGTGAATCGTTATTCAAATGATCCTAAGCTGCTGCAAAAGTTTAGAGATCATCAGGTTCAGTTAATAGCAAAGGCAGATGATGATGTTCCTATACCAAAAAAGACTAATAAACGAGACAGGATTGCTTCTATTCTTGGCGTGTCGCAACCAGAAGAGACCATTGTAAATGTTCCAAAGCAGGTTAGTTCTTATTTTTATCAGATGTTAATCTATTTATGCTCTTTTTTGTTATCTAGGTTATTTGATGAACATATTGGATTTATGCACTTTAGTTATATTCTTGTTAGTTTATGAACATATAAAATTTATGCACTTTAGATATCATAGTTCATCAGCTATTGTCTTGTGGTATCTTAGTTTCATCAGTTATCATAGTTTCATCAGTTATGATAGGTTCATCAGTTGTTCAACATCTTTTTTGATGTTTAGTTATTGTCTTGTTTTTTGCTCCAAAACAGGTTAGTACTAAGGGTTCGCGAAAAAGGATCAAGAGCAGTGTTGAGCATTCTCTTAATGCAAGTGGGAAGCGTAGGAACAAGAATTGTAGATTCTGCAAATCTAGCATGAACGATCATAATCAGGCTAAGTGCAATGCCATCAGAGCTCAAATTGCTGCTAAGAAGGCTAGTGATAAAGCTGCTGAGAAGGAGATGAAGCAGAAGGCAAGATTGGTTGCTAAGAAGGCGAAGTTGGCTGAGAAGACTGCTTGTGTAGTTACTTAGTTGTCTTTTATATAAATAAATGTGAAGTTTGGTTGATAAGGATTATTATTTTTTATTTGATAATCATCAAAGTAACTTTTAATTTTTCTGTTAGACAAAATAAATGTGAAGTTTGTTTGTTTGTTAAGAATGCTATTTTTTTTTATAATGATCAAATTTATTGTTAGGTTCATCAGTTTATTTTTAAAATTGAGATAAAAGTTCTTTTTACAGGTTCATCAATTTTATTTAAGAGGTGATAATCAAATTGACCAAAGTTCTTTTCAAGTTCATACAAATTTTACTTATAATTTTTTATTTTTATTTTATATTTTTATTATTATTTTATTTAATGATCAATTTTGTTCAGGTTCATCAAATTGATCAAAGTTCTTTTAAGGTTCATCAAATTTAACTTATAAAAGTTCTTGGTTCATCAAATTTTACTTATAAAATTTTATTTAAGAGATGTTCAACAAATTTGTTCAGGTTCATCAAATTTTACTTACAAAAGTTCTTGATTTATCAAATTTTACTTATCAAAGTGATGAGGTGTCCTCAGTAGCTTATAAAAGTTCTTGGTTCATCAAATTTTACTTATAAAAGTTATTTTTTTTTCATAATTATCAATTTTACTTAAAAAAAAGTTGTTTCTTTATATTGATCAAAGTAACTTTTTTCAGGTTCATCAAATATTGTTTAGGTTCATCAATTTTATTTAACATATCAAACTGATAATTCTATTAACCTAAAATAACTTGACCATACCAACCAACCAAAATAACTTGTTATGAACTTAAAAAAAAATAATATTTATACTAAAACATTCACCAATTACATTATATTGTTTAGGAAATCAAAAATCACTTGCCCATTCCAGCCAACAAAAACTGTTACTACTGGAAACTATTTTAACCATACCAAGCAAGTAAACTATTCCAAACATTCGTCAATTATATTAGATTACTACTGTAAACTATTTAACCATAACAAACTGTTAGATCAGATTGTTCACTTCTTTTTTAAAAGGGCACCAGCTTCATTTTCGAAATACTCGCTAGCACGATCTGCAATATTCTTTTCTAACATGTTCTGGAGCATTCTCTTATCCTTCAGTGATAAACGTTGATATTCTTCAACCTTGCTCTCCACTACAGGTCTGTTATCACTGTAGTCGGACAACAGAATTTTTGTCAGGTACTTCTTTCTCAAGTCTTCTATCTGTTTGTTTTGTTCTTTTCCTTCTGGTACAAACCCAGCATCAAAGTCCTTGTTTCCTGAATACGTTTCCATGTGCCTCATGGAAAAAGTTCCACAATCAATATAATTGTTCTTGGTTCGCCATGGCATTTTCACATTATCTACTTTGTAATCGTTCAGTGCTTTGTAATGTGGATACCCATTTTCTTTCAAGAAACTTAAAAAGAGATATCTCTGTAATAACAAATTAAAAACAATGAGCTTCAATTTAACTACATTGATGAACATACATTTAATATACATAACATTCTTACCAAATGAACCAGCTTTTTCTGATATCTATTTTTGATTGATTGTTTGTGATCCATGTTGTCAAGAATATGGATTTGAGGATCTTTCAAGTTGAAACAGACGACATAGTAGTGATCTTCAGCGAGCATCATTGGGAAAGCACCTGTTAAACACAGTGTTAAAATTTACAATTACCTATAAGTTCATCAGTTTTTTATCTCATACAAACTAGTAAAATAAAGGTCAACGTCTTTGATAGATTAAAAACTGATGAACCTCATTCTAATATATTCTAACAAGTTATTCTATGGAATTTGCAACCTACTAAGTAAACCATGATAACAACCAATAAATGCTGAACCTCATTCTAATATATTCTAACAAGTTGTTCTATCGAATTTGCAACCTACTAAGTAAACCATGATAACAACCAATAACTGCTGAACCTTATTCTAATCTATTCGAACAAGTTATTCTATCGAATCCGCAAGCTACTAAGTAAACCATGATCCAAGCAATAACTGACGAACCTCGTTCTAATGTATTCTAACAAGTTATTCTATCGAATCCGCAAGCTATTAAGTAAACCATGATCCAAGCAATAACTGACGAACCTCGTTCTAATGTATTCTAACAAGTTATTCTATCGAATCCGCAAGCTACTAAGTAAACCATGATCAAAGCAATAACTGATGAACCTCATTCTAATGTATTCTAACAAGTTATTATATCGAATCCGCAAGCTACTAAGTAAACCATGATCCAAGCAATAACTGATGAACCTTATTCTAATTAATAACTGATGAACCTCATTCTAATGTATTCTAACAAGTTATTATATCAAATCCGCAAGCTACTAAGTAAACCATGATCCAAGCAATAACTGATGAACCTTATTCTAATGTATTCTAACAGGTTATTATATCGAATCTGCATGCTACTAAGTAAACCATGATCCAAGCAATAACTGCTAAACCTTATTCTAATGTATTCTAACAAGTTATTATATCGAATCCGCAAGCTACTAAGTAAACCATGATCCAAGCAATAACTGATGAACCTTATTATAATATATTCTAACTGATAATCAACAATAATCGGAAAAACAATAACTGATGAATGAAAAACTAAATAACATATTTTCAATGCCAAAAAATATACCTTTAAGAGCTGGTCGGTCTTCGAACCATTTCGATCTCCTTTCTTCTAACAAAAAAATAAAAAATAAAAAATAATTAAAATCATTCTATACAAAAATAAACTAAACTATAAACTTATAAAAAAAAAATAATAATAATAAAAAAAAAAAAAAAAAAAAAAATCTCTTATTCTTACTTCGAACCGTTTCCATTTCTTCATCATTTTCATTTGTTTTTTTTTATTCTTTAGTAGTCTAGGACTTCTTCTAGGATCTAAAAATACGCATGCAAAAAATAAAATTAAATAAAAATTAAAACAAAATATAAATCAAAATTAAAACATAAATGATAAACTTATTAGTTGGATTCATCTTTTCGACCTTATTTTTTTGTGTTTTAATCGATTAGATTTGATCGGAATATGAAACCCTAAAATTTTCCCCAAAATTTGATCAGAAATACAGAGAGAGAGAGAGAGAGAGAGAGAGAGAGAGAGAGAGAGAGAGTGAAATGAATGTGTGTGAAGAATGGAGGGAAGTTGGTATACGAGGGTTTGTTTGTAAAATTACGTTTCTAACATTTTATTAGAAGGTACCGTATTTTTTCCCATTTAAATACTAACCATAGATCTATTTTTGGTCAAAGATTAGAATGATCGAACGGCTTAAAATCCTTTTAGACTTTTTATTTTTTATCCCCTTTCTAAAGGATCGCACCTCTTGCCAACCAACAGTTATAGTATTCTTTTTAATGAAAAATTTAAGCTCATTTTCACACTACACGTGCCACAATTATATTTCACAAACTAATAATACATCGCTATTGTTTGAAAACTCTCAAGTATTTGAGCAACATCATCATTATTGTCTAGAACATTACATAGTATTTGTTTAGCAATAAAAAAAATGCGGTAATTTTTTGTAAACATGCCATTGATGTTAAATGAAAGTCTGAAAAAAATATCATACAAACCGAAAACAAGAACCCAAAAGAAAATGTAAAAAGAAAGAAGAGTAAGGAGACATTAAGTCATTAACGCTCTATTCTCGAGTTTATTTTTGGAGAGAAAGATTTGGGATGGTAACTAAAAAAAAAAAATCCTGAGATTTTTTAGGAGAGGAAAGTAAAAGATATTGTGGTAAATTACACCAAAATTTTCCTAATCTTCTTTTCAAATTGGTATGAAATTGAGTGACAATGATTTTGAAGCTTTTTTGCTTATATCCTTATTCTTCTCTTTTCAACTCGGAAACACAAGATAAAAAATTAATTTTTTCTCTCTCCTCTTCGCTTCCCCCTTTTTTTTCCCCTCTTCATTTCTCTTTTTTCCGTTTTATATTCGAGAACAAAGTGTAAGAGGTAGTAAGACACCCATTTCATATCTAGTAGGGTAAGAGTTTGAACCTCTGACCTCGTCTGAACGAGAAAAACAAATAAACACATTTGTTAAGCTAAATCTCTAAATGAGTTAGCTACTTGTTAAGAGGACTTTTATTTATAATAATAATAATAATAATAATAATAATAATAATAATAATAATAATAATAATAATAATAATAATACTATTGAGACCAGGGGACTTATCTGCATGGGTGCAACTCCTTATTTTACCATCCTGTGTGCTCTCCGCCTTTGTGCCAACAAACAGATCTCTACGACGTTTCGGTGAAAGAGAACGCTGCCACTCGCGCCATCCTCAGATGGAGGGATCCCGCAAACAGGCTTGGTTTGGTGATGGATCGGTTAGTCGAAGTGCCTTCATCTTTCGTTGGGGGAACGAAACGTAAGGATCACAACGGGGTCAACCTGGGTCAGTGCAAGCGTAAACTTGGGGACGGGCATTTTACTGCTGCTATTAAGGTGCTCGCGTCTTCTGGAATCGCCCCATCCACACCTGACACTCTATTGGAGCTTGAAGCCAAACACCCCTATGCCCCCCAGCCGACCCCGTCTTCTTTGTCACTTGATGAGGACGCCCTTTCGGTCGACAAGGACTTGGTACTCAACAGGATCCGCAGCTTCCCTAAGGGGCCGTCATGTGGGCGTGATGGGCTACGGGCACAACATTTGATGGATATTTTGGGAGGGGCGGCGTCTGCTATTGCTGATGACCTGCTTGGGTCCATTACTGGAGTTGTTAATCTATTCCTTAGTGGAAAGTGCCCTAGTCAACTGGGGGAATATATTGCTAGTGCCCCCTTGACTCCCTTAGTCAAGCCCGGCGGTGGTATACGCCCTATTGCTGTTGGCACTGTTTGGCGTAGGCTTGTGTCAAAGGTTGCCTCCTCTTCGGTCGGTGACTCCATGAACTCTTACTTGCAGGATTTTCAATTTGGGGTTGGAGTCCCTGGGGGTTGCGAGGCTGTCCTTCACTCTGTAAATAGGCTCATTGAGTCTAAGGGGCGTAAAGTTGGACTTTCCATGCTTTTAGTGGACTTCAAGAATGCTTTTAATCTTGTTGACAGGAGTGTCTTGCTTCAGGAAGCTAGGGGGCGATGCCCTTCTATTGCACCGTGGGTTGAGTTCTGTTATGCGCTCTCTGCCAGGCTCTATTATGAGGACTCCATCCTTTGGTCATGTCAGGGTGTCCAACAAGGTGATCCGTTGGGCCCTTTGTTGTTTGCCCTAGCTTTGCACCCTTTGATTCATGCTATCAATCAGTCATGTGAACTTACCCTTCAGGCGTGGTACCTCGATGATGGTACTATTGTCGGAGATACGCTCATGGTCGCCAAGGCGCATGATATCATTAGGACAGAGGGCCCCGCTCGTGGTTTGTTCTTAAATGTTGACAAGACTGAACTCTTCTGGTGTGTCGAAGACCCTAGAAGCAGAGTGGAGGGCATATTTCCTATAAATATTGCCCGCCCAATCAATGGTGTCAAACTCCTTGGTGGTCCGGTTAGTTTGGATGAAGGTTTCTGTCGGGATTTGGCTTCCAAAAGGGTCTCCAAAACCATACATTTAATCGAGGCAATTAACAAACTCAATGATCCGCAATGTGAGCTTCTCCTTTTGCGTAATTGTGCAGGAGTTTCGAAACTATTGTATGCTTTGAGAACATGTTCCCCCTTGCACTTATCAGAGGCCCAAGCTCAGTTCGATCAAACGTTACGTGCCTCTTTGGAGAAGATTGTTACTGCCTCAGGGCCAGGGTTTGGTGATTAGCAGTGGAGGCTTGCCACTCTTCCAATAAAGCTCGGTGGGCTTGGCATCCTTTCAGCCGGGGATATCGTCCAATACGCTTTCCTCACTTCTTGGATGCAAACGAACAACTTACAGGATAAGATACTCACCAAAACGGGTATTGTTACACATGGCCCTTCATTCCAGCATGCTTTGGACATATTCAACGCTACTTGTAACACCGACTTCCTCACTGTCACCGGGGGCGCTTCTGCCCCCCAAATGATGAAAACCTTGGCAAAGTGTTATTTCGGTGTCATTGAGAAAGACCTTGTCTCCAAGTACTCACTAAGTCCAAGGCAGGTGGCTATACTTAGTAGTATCCGCGCCCCGCATGCGCAGGACTTCCTCTTCGCCATCCCTATTGACGGTCTCGGACAAAGGATGAATCCTCGCCAATTTCGATCGGTGTTATGTTACAGGCTTGCGGTTCCTATGTTCTCTGAAGGCAGCTTATGCCCGAGTTGCAATGTACACCGTATGGACCAGTGGGGGGATCACGCAGTTCACTGCGCTAGCGAAGTGGGTGTTAAGTTCAGGCATAATTTGGTGCGTGATGTCCTTGTTGATATATGTTCCAAAGCAGGGATTATGGTGCGTAAAGAGGCTCCAATGGGATTTCTTTCGGAGGAAGGGAGAGAACTACGGCCTGCAGATGTACTATTGTTTAATTGGTTCCAAGGTAAGAACGCATGTCTGGATGTGACTGGGGTCTCTCCGTTTGCTGGGAATGGAGTAACGACATGGGCTCCTGGGACTGCGTTGTGTAATGTTGTGAAAAAGAAAAGAAAGAAGTATGCGTCCAAGTGTGAAGACAATGGATACAAGTTCGTTCCTTTCGCTTTTTCCACATTTGGGGAACTTGATGTGGAAGCTTTGAATACACTCTCGCGCGTCGGGACAATTGCCAGCAGCCACTCTAACAATGTTAAGAGCGGTGCTTTTATTTTTCATCGAGTTAGTTTGTGCATTCAAAAAGGAGTGGGAGCACATATTGTGTCTAGACTCCCCTCCAATTTCATGTAATTTCTTTGGTTTCAATAAAAGTAAAGGTTTATAATAATAATAATAATAATAATAATAATAATAATAATAATAATAATAATAATAATAATAATAATAATAATAATAATAATAATAACCCCTTAGTTATATCAAAATCCTTGTAGTCATATTGAAGCAATGAATGACAATGGGTTGAAATGCGTGAATTGATTGGACAAAAGTTTCGACATCTTGATTAAAGAAAAAAGGGGTTAAATATACATTCATTATAACCAATAAGGGTTAAAAGCATTTTATATCCACTTTTGGAAATGACTGCATTTGATAGGATGTCTAGTGTATATATAGCAGTATAGGTGTATGGGCCTGCCATGATGCAAAAGGGATAGGATGTAGAAATGAATGGTGAAAATTTAAAAAATAAAATAAAATAATATAAAATAAAATTTGCAAAAACCGTCCTTGTGGTGTGCTTAGATTGCATGTTTCGTCCTTTACCATTTGAAAGTGCAGGCAGCCTTGTTGCGGGAAAAAGTTGAGTTCAATTTCCTCTGCAAAATTTAAAATTTTCAACTTTCTTTATTTTCCACTTAAATTTTTATTTCTTTTTAATGAAAAACATGAAGAACACCTCATGAACATCAAATACATCCAACAAAATTTTTTTACTCCAAAAACTTCAAAAACACCATGACATAAACAAAATCAATTGAATCTCAAATCCATTTCAAGACTATCATTAATCAAAATCCTACAATCCTAAAATCATTCAACTCCTCTATACACTACTGTTTATAGTCCTACTTTCAATTTCCTCCAAATTGATAACACTTGTTCAAGTTGCATATTCATCAAGACAAGTTCCATTAAGCTTACTTGCCAAATTTGATAATCTTCAAAACCTGCATACCAAATACAATCATCCTTAAAACCAACCGTACACACAATGAAAATAAGACACAAACATCCATTCCTTTAAACAACCAAAATCAACACAATAACAACAAGTTCAAAGATAATGACAACGGCGATGAAGGTGGCCATGGCCAAGGCGCTTGATATCATTAGGACAGAGGGCCCCGCTCGTGGTTTGTTCTTAAATGTTGACAAGACTGAACTCTTCTGGCGTGTCGAAGACCCTAGAAGCAGAGTGGAGGGCATATTTCCTATAAATATTGCCCGCCCAATCAATGGTGTCAAACTCCTTGGTGGTCCGGTTAGTTTGGATGAAGGTTTCTGTCGGGATTTGGCTTCCAAAAGGGTCTCCAAAACCATACATTTAATCGAGGCAATTAACAAACTCAATGATCCGCAATGTGAGCTTCTCCTTTTGCGTAATTGTGCAGGAGTTTCGAAACTATTGTATGCTTTGAGAACATGTTCCCCCTTGCACTTATCAGAGGCCCAAGCTCAGTTCGATCAAACGTTACGTGCCTCTTTGGAGAAGATTGTTACTGCCTCAGGGCCAGGGTTTGGTGATTAGCAGTGGAGGCTTGCCACTCTTCCAATAAAGCTCGGTGGGCTTGGCATCCTTTCAGCCGGGGATATCGTCCAATACGCTTTCCTCACTTCTCGGATGCAAACGAACAATTTACAGGATAAGATACTCACCAAAACGGGTATTGTTACACATGGCCCTTCATTCCAGCATGCTTTGGACATATTCAACGCTACTTGTAACACCGACTTCCTCACTGTCACCGGGGGCGCTTCTGCCCCCCAAATGATGAAAACCTTGGCAAAGTGTTATTTCGGTGTCATTGAGAAAGACCTTGTCTCCAAGTACTCACTAAGTCCAAGGCAGGTGGCTATACTTAGTAGTATCCGCACCCCGCATGCGCAGGACTTCCTCTTCGCCATCCCTATTGACGATCTCGGACAAAGGATGAATCCTCGCCAATTTCGATCGGTGTTATGTTACAGGCTTGCGGTTCCTATGTTCTCTGAAGGCAGCTTATGCCCGAGTTGCAATGTACACCGTATGGACCAGTGGGGGGATCACGCAGTTCACTGCGCTAACGAAGTGGGTGTTAAGTTCAGGCATAATTTGGTGCGTGATGTCCTTGTTGATATATGTTCCAAAGCAGGGATTATGGTGCGTAAAGAGGCTCCAATGGGATTTCTTTCGGAGGAAGGGAGAGAACTACGGCCTGCAGATGTGCTATTGTTTAATTGGTTCCAAGGTAAGGACGCATGTCTGGATGTGACTGGGGTCTCTCCGTTTGCTGGGAATGGAGTAACGACATGGGCTCCTGGGACTGCGTTGTGTAATGTTGTGAAAAAGAAAAGAAAGAAGTATGCGTCCAAGTGTGAAGACAATGGATACAAGTTCGTTCCTTTCGCTTTTTCCACATTTGGGGAACTTGATGTGGAAGCTTTGAATACACTCTCGCGCGTCGGGACAATTGCCAGCAACCACTCTAACAATGTTAAGAGCGGTGCTTTTATTTTTCATCGAGTTAGTTTGTGCATTCAAAAAGGAGTGGGAGCACACATTGTGTCTAGACTCCCCTCCAATTTCATGTAATTTCTTTGGTTTCAATAAAAGTAAAGGTTTATAATAATAATAATAATAATAATAATAATAATAATAATAACCCCTTAGTTATATCAAAATCCTTGTAGTCATATTGAAGCAATGAATGACAATGGGTTGAAATGCGTGAATTGATTGGACAAAAGTTTCGACATCTTGATTAAAGAAAAAAGGGGTTAAATATACATTCATTATAACCAATAAGGGTTAAAAGCATTTTATATCCACTTTTGGAAATGACTGCATTTGATAGGATGTCTAGTGTATATATAGCAGTATAGGTGTATGGGCCTGCCATGATGCAAAAGGGATAGGATGTAGAAATGAATGATGAAAATTTAAAAAATAAAATAAAATAATATAAAATAAAATTTGCAAAAACCGTCCTTGTGGTGTGCTTAGATTGCATGTTTCGTCCTTTACCATTTGAAAGTGCAGGCAGCCTTGTTGCGGGAAAAAGTTGAGTTCAATTTCCTCTGCAAAATTTAAAATTTTCAACTTTCTTTATTTTCCACTTAAATTTTTATTTCTTTTTAATGAAAAACATGAAGAACACCTCATGAACATCAAATACATCCAACAAAATTTTTTTACTCCAAAAACTTCAAAAACACCATGACATAAACAAAATCAATTGAATCTCAAATCCATTTCAAGACTATCATTAATCAAAATCCTACAATCCTAAAATCATTCAACTCCTCTATACACTACTGTTTATAGTCCTACTTTCAATTTCCTCCAAATTGATAACACTTGTTCAAGTTGCATATTCATCAAGACAAGTTCCATTAAGCTTACTTGCCAAATTTGATAATCTTCAAAACCTGCATACCAAATACAATCATCCTTAAAACCAACCGTACACACAATGAAAATAAGACACAAACATCCATTCCTTTAAACAACCAAAATCAACACAATAACAACAAGTTCAAAGATAATGACAACGGCGATGAAGGTGGCCATGGGCATAGACGGAACTTGAACATTTTTTTTTTTTTTTGGGTGGGTGGGGGGGGGCGAATTTATTTTGGGTGGGCCGAATCGGAGATTTGTTTGTAACCTCAAGTCCTCAACTAAATTACCCCTAAAACCTATAATTTTT
Organism: Artemisia argyi; assembly: GCA_030686995.1. Classification (NCBI taxonomy): domain Eukaryota; kingdom Viridiplantae; phylum Streptophyta; class Magnoliopsida; order Asterales; family Asteraceae; genus Artemisia; species Artemisia argyi. Next base: position 172,097,241 of record CM060681.1, read on the forward strand.
ACACTAGGTGCCGCAAATTTTGGGGTCCCAGGACCCTCCCCTGCCCCTACATAGTTCCGTCTATGGCCATGGGTCCTTGTTTTAGATGTGGGTTCTTGAGGAAATTTGTGTTTGAAATTCCTTTTTTTACTTTGAGATATTTAGGATATGTGATAATTTGTGTTCATTAAAACTTATGTGATTTTTGTTCAAATCGAGACTTTCTGTAAAAGTAAATAAGCTAGAGTTTGAAGAAGAAGATGATGATGATAATAGGTTATGTGTACCATATTAACAGTAGTAAATCTTCTCGTTGTTAGTGAGTTTGTTGTTGTTTTTAAAGGAGTTAAAAGTTTTGTTTTGATTTTTTTTTTTTTTTGGTAAAGAGAGTTTATGTGGGGTTAAAATCTTACTTGTCATATTTTTTAACTTTGTGTACGTAGCGTATTAAAAAAATTTCTTTTTGGTATATTAAATTTTTTGAATTTCCTCATCTTGGTGTATCACAGACCAAATGTGTATATTCTTTTTATAATTCTACCCTTACTCCGATTAATTTGAGTGCGTAAATGATAAGGGTATAATGGTCAAGTAGTACACACAATTGGTCTATGATACACCAAGAAGGCGAAATTCAAAAGTATGATATACCAAAAAGAAGAAAAATTAATATGCTACACAAAGTTAGAAAACGTGACAAGTAAGATACATAAAGATACAATTACCGTGTAGAAGTGTATGTTATTTAATAGATCTGGGTAAATGAGATGAATGTGGGTGGAAAGGAATGAATTATAAAAAAAAATAAAAATTCAAAGAGAAATTGAAAGAAGGTTGAAAATAAGGGTATTTTAGTCAGTTTACTTTTGCAAAAGACTAAATTGAACAAAAAAAAAAAAAAAAAAATTAGAAGGACGCCGCCTGCACTTTCAAAATACCAAGGACAAAACATGCAATTTGAGCAAACCACAAGGACGGTTTTTGCAGTTTAATCTACAAAAAAATTGTAGCCTAAACAGTGAGGTGTATAATTATGTGTTTTTATACTGAAACTTCTAAAAGCATCAACTTTTTTATCGTATTTTTTCAAATCAAAGGATGTTGCTAGCGCTGCTAACACTTCAAATACCTTAAGGTATCATCGCCAAAGCTACGTACGTAGCTTCTAAATAATAACTTCAGTAACTTATCTGATGTGAGAAAATGCATCAACGTTTTCGTATGGGAACGCCGAATGCATATTGGTTTGACCCAACGATTATATGCAACAATATACAATTTCTCATCTATGAACCAGGCCCAGGACATCAACAACTTATCAATGAGTTTTAAACCCATAATAGTGTGTCGTTTGTTTATAAGGGACATTTTTTAGCTGGCTCTGGGTATTAGGAAATTCAAGACCAGCCCTGTCTATGAACAGTTTATAATTTCAAACAGCAGCCAAAAAAAAAAAAAAAACTCTAGAACTGCCAAAAAGGTTCATAGGAAGCGAACCGGAAACTAACAAAAATGGATCAACACCCAAAAATGAGGTGTAGAAAGAAAACCACTAAGAAGAAGCTAAAAACTACTGCCATGAGGCACACTAAACAGCTACATGGCCAAAGGAAAATCTTGCTGAACCACTAATCCAAAGCTGCCTAGATGAGATAAAACCTTTCGAGTGAGTGGGGATCCATGAAAACGAGTTCATGTTAGCATAATGCAATAGGCTCGGGTAGCAGAGGTATTAGAAGCTGATAGGATTGATGCTTCTCAGTATCTCCAGATAGCCTATCATGTGACCCAAACCACAAAACACGTTTGTGAGAAGCGGTCATGGACCTCGCATCAATAATAGAGGCAATATTCTGAATAGATGGTGGGGCATTTGCGTCCAACCTCCACAAAGAAATAACATCTGACACACCCAAGAAGCACCACTACAATTGCAGAAATCGTGGAAGTATTGCCTGAAAGCTTATTGCAGTTGGGACATAACACACTATGAAGATCAATAACTTACAGCATCTAAATTACATGGAAGCTCATTGCAAATCGCATCTAGTCAGAAACCTATCATGAATCATGCCCCAAGACATTATATTAATTTACGATGGATTATCTTGTTCCATGTCATTGGAGGGGAGCGCGAAGGTAATATACAGAATCAGTTTTTCTTCTTAAAACTGCAACAAAAGAACCAGCAGGATCTAGTGTATTGTGCATTTGTTGCATCTTGTGTTCTAATCCAACTACATAAGATCATTTCTTTTAACCAATGTCGTGCAACGAATACATCAATAGTGTCGAATAACACACAAAATAAATGTTCGCTTGCATATTATACCACGATGCTAGTGATTTGTAACAAGTACTACAAAATTACTAAAGGATTATCACAACAAGCAGCCTATAAAGCTATAGATTTTACAAATTATGGAGTATAAGAATCATCAAAAGTCCAAAAATTATAATGAAGACAAATTGAATAGCATGGTTAAAATCTCTAGTTCCAATTTGTTTCAGATTAACAAAGGCCTAAGCCTCTTAACAGTTAGTATTTTGTAGCATCATCCTCCCAAAATAAAGCAAATCTTCGTAGATTGGTGATGACTACATGCAGATTCACTCTGTTCAGGGTTCACTTCTTTTGATTTGAGTTTGTGCTTCATCAGTTAGCTCCACTGCCCAGTAAATACTCAATTACATGTCAGCCACATACATCAGAGCCCAGGAGCAAAATCTTGAGGCTTAATCTTCACGTGGAACATTTTCAACTAGAGTCGCTTAAGGTTTTTAGTATAATAGTGCACATCTCACAACAAGATACAATAGGTACTGCACGCGAGGTTATAACTTCACCATGACCAAACCTTTTCTTAGTTGAGCACACAATGATAATGTGTACACACAGAACAGCTTGTGGACATCTTAGAATGCTATTTCTTGAAGAACTTGGAGCGTATTTTGATGAACCTGGACACAACATCAAGAAAAAGGTACCAAGTTAGCAGCCTACTGATCCTATTGTAGATGATTTTTAATGGGTATATCTTGTTTTGTTAGAATCAAATAATAGCAAGAAGATTCTTTCTGGAAAGTAATATAAACTTTTGCATCTACATGGTTTTATTAGAGCTTAATCAATTGTAGCTGATTTTGGCAATCATTTTTGTCTCGACATAAACCAGGTCAAAATTCGAGCATACTTAGTTACTTACCCATTCAAGATGCTGTGCAGTAATACCGGAGATATTTCCATCATATACGCCACCTAGAACCTACATTTCAAAAAAATGTATATTCAAGACAAATTTTACTCAGGAAAGTAGAGGTGGTAATTTTGACCTATTTACTTATGAACTAGTTGACCAGGGTATTATGTTAAGTGTTTAACGAGTCGGAAGTGTAAAATACAATATAAAGAAGCAGGCGGCTCAGACAAGTAGAAAGTTGCCAAGTGTAATTTACCCCCTACAAATAACTACCCACAACCATCTGAATGTACCACCAAACTTGCATAGTTCCATTTCTTAAACATAGCCCTTAGGGCTATTATTTAGCAAAACCCTTGAAAAAAAACCAGGTTAATTTTAAATAATATAACTGTGAAATAATATTTCATGGGCTAACTATAGATGATAAAAAAACTACTTTTGGAAAAATGGTGTTTTGGGTCATCCCAACCCGGCCCGTTGACACCTACCCAATCATATATGTTATGACCCGGTACCCAACCTGACTGGATCCACCCATGTTACCGCCTCTACAGTTAATGAAGGAAGCCCTACATGGACTTTTTAACTTCTTTCTGCCTAAAAGCGTGAATTAAAGCAAATAATACCTTAGAGACTGTTTCTAGAAACATGCCAGGTCGCACTGGATTTGGTTTTGATCCTGAAACACTACCCTGGATTTCATAAGAAGCAAATGTCATGATCAAAGAACCTTTACTATGTTAAGAATTGTATCATTTCACACATTTATCAGAAACAATGCTGAGTTACTCACATTCCCTGCAATCCCGCCTGAAATCCTACCACCTCTCTTACTTTCTTCATCTTCAACTTTGTCAGCCCCTTCATCTCTTCCTAGCATTACATTCTTAATCATGTCGCGCACCGGTTTCCCAGGTTTTTGAGCAACCAGTTTAGTCAAGAAGTTAACCTGCACTAACATAAAATTTACAGTATTAATATATATAGTTAATGGCACAGCGAGTGATCATGACACGCTACCTTTCAATAAAGTCCCTACTGTCTATAGTAAATGTGGCGAGAAGGGCAGTTTGGGTTATGGGTCAAAATGGGTTCGAGTTTGAAATGGGTAGCACTGCTAGAAATGGGCCTGGTTGGGTTTTTAAAACAGGTTCTGGTAGAAACGGTTCACTTCTTTAGTACTGCTAGAAATGGTCCATGTTGGGTGGTCAATAAAGGTTCAGCTAGAAACAGTTCGATTATTTAGCAATGCTAGAAATTGCCCTGGTTAGGATGACTTGACAAAACGTTTTTGTACATTTTTTATAGAATTTATAAATAAATTACTCGCTAATTATGATGAACAAAACAAATATACTGCAATAATACAAGGTTGTATGCTACATGATATATTTAAAGCAACTTTTACTTATTGACCTGTTCAACCCATTCAAGCTAAAACACAACCGAAATCAGGCCAAAGATAGCTAAATGGACAAAACCTGCCACCTTTAGTCTATAGTCAGTGTGTGTTAACACACACACACACACACATCAGGCTACCAAATAGTTTCAAAGAAGCTATCCATGGAGTGTGTTCATGTAATTTATAGGTGTTGGACATACCTCTGATCGTGGTAATGTATTTAAACCACGACTATTTCTTTCATCTAGTAATCCGCCTCCCATCATACATCGAGCTTCTTCTCTGATCAAAACGAGCCTTGCCAGCAGCTTTCTGTCAGGAACAACAGGGCGACTTTCCATTGTCTGCATTAAACATGGTTATTTAGACAAATTTTGATCATAGAATTTACGTTAAAATTGAGATTGGCTTTTGAAATGAATTTAAGCACCTCCAATAAGTCATCAGCCTGATTAGCTATGTCATTAAGATTGGCCCCTGGAAGATGAACTTTTGCTCCATTCCCACTGTCAAATGCACCACCACCTGCTGCTACTCGTCTAAGTAATTCCTGCCTACTTTCTTTCTGAGGGGTTCGACATAGCAGCCCAACAACTTGAACCTACACATAAACATAAAAATAATTGTTCAAACTATATGAAATAAGTAGAAGAAACTGCTGAGAGTGGGCATGAATACTCACATGTGGGGGACACTTTTTGGTAAGATGCAATAAAACCGTCTCCTTGATTACCTCCAACAGAGACTTCCGCTGAAATTATCCATCAAAAGCTTGTTATGACTTATGACCCATACTTTAGCTATAACTGTGTTTTGTAATATAAAAGACAGATATTGAAAACTTTGTAAAATAACCTTATCATCGTCATCCTTTTCAGCAAGTTCAATCATGTAATCTAGGGCCATCATGAAGCCTGCCTCCATCTGATCAACCCGTTTCCCAATCACACCTTGTGCAGCCAACAATACAGCCAACTCCTCCGATTCTTCATCCATTTGGTCATCTTCCAACTGTTATACAAGTAGAATTGAAGGAACAATGAGAATATTTTTTAAGTAAAATAAACAAACTGAAACCAACCAAACCGTCAGTTACTAAAACATCATGATCATGACTAATGCAGCCAGATAGATACAACAAGCAAAACAGTTGCAAGCATAGAATTAATACTGCTCCTGATTCCTATAGGAAGAGTCACAGGGAGATTGAGTTTTAAGATAGTTATCGTAATTTGATTATAGTATATTCTTTCACTCAGAAAACCTTAGCTCAATTAGTCTATTCGCTACAAGAATTATGTATGCTGCGAGATAACTTCACTTAGTTGTTGCCTGATTATCCAATAAACCCACAGCTTTCTTCACAGGCGATCCAGATGGATAAGGACATTATAGTACGCTTTAAGCAAATTATTGTGATGCCCTTAATCTTAGAAAAAAAATGATGGTTAAGGTGGAGGGATTCATGGGATGCATTGACTAACCTTCATCCTTTGCTTATTCCCGTGAACATACGACTCCACCTCTAGCCATTCCTCAACTGTCATGTGTCTGCGCCGATTCCAAAGAGATGTATGACCCGATAATGTCACTTGCCAGAGTTCAACATATGAGCAGATTAAGAGTTCACTTCCATCGGGCATGAACAAAAAAAAAAAATCCAGTTTTTCTAGCTTTTACATTATGTGATACGTTTTCCCGTTGTACGTGTATAAACTTTGAAGTTATAGCAAGTGACACACTTTCACCTATGAGAATGCTAATTTTTACTTGATTTGTGTTTATTCGTTGATAAAATACATCAGAATCCAAGGATAGTCATTGATCCCCGACCATGCCAAACACAAGAAGTTTAGGTGACATGACAGTTGCTATGGATATAAACAGATTATGCCCGAAGGTTGGATGTATTTTATCCTTAATGTCTTAGCTCCAAACTCAATAGCCTTCAACTTTCTAGTCATGTGTATGTCTTTTCAACATTCTTACAGAGTATTAGTACAAAAAACCTGTAATATTTTAAGTATTTTCCTAGCATAAGCTCGGTAATAAGTTTCCATATGTATGCAAATTTGCATAATGCATATCAGTTTGTTGAATTGTTGGTTAATTACTTAAGCATCTCATTTCACATCCCTGCTCACGTTGGCACATCTTTACCTGTTGCATCTTCCGAATACTCATCAGGTTATCTGAAGGTCGTTTTCAGTCTCTTCTAGAACTTACTAACTGTTATTCAACGCAATTCCCCGTATTTTCTCACAGTCGCAGAACCATTTAAGATTCTAGACAGCTTCATTGCTGTTCCCATTGGTATTTATGCAGGTTGGGTGTCATTTTGCAGCAGTATTCTTGGTCTGTTTCTGCCTTGTTTCTACTATCAAACAGTAATAAGTGTTCATATGCATCTGTACTTAGCTCAATATTAGTGCATCAACTGTAGGCTAAAATTCACATCAGTTTTCGGCCATAGATATTGCGTAAACACTTGTATGCAAGCATAAAACTTTCTAGACAGCAACATTTTGTTTGTTTAAGCCACATTTGCTTTATAGTGTGAAACTTAATTTGAGTATGTATTAGCATTATAAGAGCTTTACATCATCTTTCATCTCAAACAGATTTCGTTTGGTAACTCCTTACTAAAAACATACGGAGTACCACGTAGGCACGTACACTACAGTAAATAAGTCGGTCAATAAACTTCAAGAATAAGCTTTTTCTCTACGAAAAACAACAATGGCTAACTAAAACATATGAGATTCCTCTCAAGTACTATTGTTACAATAATTATGGTATTGAAATCTAAACCCAATCAAGTACACATCTCCAATTCTTTACAATCTGCACAAAAATCTAACTATAACTATACTTTCCTTCTAACAGACAGGCAGAGAGTAACCAAGTGCCTACTAGAAGTCTAATGAAATGCCACTAAGTAAGTAGTCCTATAACAAATGAACCATACAGCAATAAGAAAACAACAAAGGTGGCATTAAATTGTAAGAAAATCCATTTAATTCTACAATTCATATGATTGCTGATTGGCGTAAAAGTCATAAAGTATGATTATTCTTTGAGCAAGTTTCAACATCTCAAAATAGTCCATTTTAGTAATTATAGTTTTTATGTGCCAAACCTACTAACTAAATGTTTTTAAACCGAGCTAAGTAGCTAACACGTAAATTTAAGCATAAAGAATAACTACTAAATACTGTAGGATAAAAGAGAAATGATGTGGAGGCCTAAAGAATAAGTGCCTAAAGTTTATGTTGGTGGAACTCACATTTTCACAAACCAATAAAACACTCGCAAGCAGTTTTAGCCATAAAACTAGTCATACTTTTTGACAGAGGCGGACCAGATGGTTCCCGGGGGTTCATGGGAACCCGATGGATATTTGCCGCCTAGTATAATATTTAGTCAAAAATCCTGATTTTTCGAAATGAACATAGTCCCGAAATTCTGTGTCACAATCCATATCTTGCTTAGTTAGTCCACTAATATGTCAAAAGAATATGTCTTGATTTTTTTTTTTTTTTTTTTTTTTTTTTTTTTTTTTTTTTTTTTAATTAGTTTCAATAAAATTTTCGCACCTAGTGACTTAGACTCCTGGGTCGCACCTCTCTGTCATTTCTCATTTGAGTAGTGATAGGCATGCCTAACTTTATGCCTAAGAAAGATCATCCTACATTTGTCAAGATCAATTGGTGAGTTTGAGGAGAGAGAAAGTATCGAATACATGTGTCTAACAGTGAGTAGATTAGGCATATGAGTTAGGCATCCACGTTATTTCTCTTTCCGTTTTTATAAAGATAACTAAACATTACTACACCCCCTTAATTATCAAAGTAGACTACAGTTTACATAAAAAAAACATAACTACAGTCCAAAGTAACTTACAAGGTTAATCATTTCTTGAAGAACAGAAGTAACTTGTTCACCTCCTTTAAGCAAAGCCTCATATTTCTCATGACTCCAGCTATCCTCATCCTCTTGTTGCTTTGTCTTTGTGGTTGTTTTGTATCTTTCTTCTAGCTCTTGTTGTGTGTATCCTCCACCAACCTCGTAGCTGGCGCGTAGGATGGACGCGTGTCGGGTGTTTGGGAGGTAATGAAGTGAGTGTGGTTTATGGGTTTTGGTGAGATTGGATTGTGGTGGTGGTGGTGGAATGGAGAGTGAAGAGATGATGGGTTTTGCTATGGATGTCATTTTGAGAGGCTTTGTTGGGGAAGATGGTGTTAGGATACCAGAGAGTTTGTGTTTCTATCTGGGTTTAAGATTTTTGGGTAAATTATACTCTTTCTCATGATTGGTCTCCCGTTTCGTTTTTTGGCGTACGTCGTCCCTGACGTTGCAAAACGTGACCCGTTTGGTCCCTAGAGGCCCGTTATAGCTAACAAGCGTTAACTTTCCTCGTTATTTGACTTTCAATCGGATATTTTCGTCTTTTCACTTATTTTTTTAGATGCGTTTGGTCCCTTTCCCACCTAAAAGTCTAGGGAACCATTTATCTACCTGAAATGATAGTTCTGCATTGGGGAAGATAAAGCGACCTTCAATTAAATGGGTGTTATTATGTGTAATGATGCATTCTCAGTTGCGATTTGTTATTCGTATTTAATACACTTAATCATAAGTTTTTTACTTATTCTCATCCATACATTTTCTTTACTAACAATCACTTTCCCTCACCTAACTTCATCAAGGGCTGCCACCCCTAATCTCGATGAGCTAAAAGAAGTTTGCGGTTCAGGTGATCTCATAAAAGCTTTCAAGTTCTTGTTTTCTCAAGAGATTACCAAAGATGAGGGATTTCTTATTCGTGTTGGGGAGGAGTGTAACTAACTCCGAGCCAAGATTGAGAAGCGTGAAGAAAGCATAAGGGAGACTGAGTCTTTTGGTCCTTTTCATGTGGTTGCAGGTAACGGCATGGATTGCCTGCTTGAAACATAAGAGAGGGAGCGCCAGAGGCTCCAGGCTTTGACTGCAATCCTTACTAAAGCCCGTGAAGGCATAAAGGAGAAGGAGTGCCATGTGACCCTGATGGAGTTTGATGAAGATCTTAAAGATGTTTAGTTTGTTTTGATGTCTTGCTTTTGTGTTTTGGTCTTATGTTATGTTTGTTTTATGTCCTTTGTTATGAAGATGTCTTTTGATGAACCTAGAAATGTAAGTAACACCAACTAGCATGTTCTCAATACACGACACCTTTGATATAATTTGGCATTAAAATGAATACATGGACAAGTTAATCTACACCATACCATCTAGCTACATTTCCTTTGATATAATTCTGTGGTTTTCTTACTAAACATTAAATATGCGTTTCTATATTTTCTAGCATGTTCTCATTACTGTATTGTCCAAGCATCATAACCTAAACTCACTTAATCTACACCATACAATCTAGCTACATTTCTATAACATCTTCCTACCAAGACCATTCAACCAGCATCCACAATGATCAAGGTAGGATAGATGAATGGCATCACTAGGAACCCATATCCCTTCCAGTCAAGGGCTATACCAAGCAACCTACATTTTCATCTCTTAAAAATGGCTTCAGTTTCTTGGGAATACACACCTTGAGGGAAGACCAACCATTACCTCCTATGACAGTATATTGGAAGGACCAAGAAGGATCATCTTTCATTCCTCTCTATTCCGATCATCATACACCATCAACCCAAGCCATTTACCCTTCCACAATGAAAGACCCTACTTTATGGTACATTTATATTGAATTAGACCTCCTATTTAGCCAAACATAACTGTCCAGTTTCCTCCCAAGGCCAAACTGAAACAAGCATATGAGGTTAACATAGGTATAGTCACACCAGTTAGAACTCCAAGTTACAAGGTATCTCCCCATTGTAATAGCCTGCAATTAAAGAACAAACAACAATTTTTGATTTTTTGTTGTTGTTATCCAAGTATCCAAACACCCTTTTACTTACTGAATGCCCTTTTTACTTATTCCTTTCATTTGAAAATGCACAAACTAGATATATCTTTAATATTCCAATCAATACAGTCCTCACACCATCTCCTTTGTTTGTTTGAGCATTTCCTTAGAAATTTGACATTCCATAATTGTTTAGCTTTGAGAACATTTGCAGTCTATTTAACTATGATGGATGCCATCTTGGCTCTTAAATCTTCACACAGAATACCAAATGCATCATCTTCACTTCTCTTACAATTATTAAATAGTCTCCAATTCCTTTCTCAGATATAGTAAACTGTAGTAGCAAAACAAAGTTTTCTGATGTTACCCCAAACACTCCTTCCATTTTTCACTTGACTTAAAGCTTTCACAGTATCCTCCCAGGTATCTTCATCAACTTCAATTTTGCAATTTCACAAACTTTCTTCCATAGTTCACTAGCAAATTCACACTTGGAAAACAGGTGATCATGTGAATCAACTTCTTTATTACATAAACTGCAAACAAAGTTCATGTTTAGATACCACTTATCTAGTTTGACTTGAGTACACAGTTTGCTTTAACAGCCAGCCATAGGATAAATGTATGTTTAGGAATGCAGTTTGGGTGCCATACAAGATCTTTCCAACATACTTTATTAGTATTACCCCAAACATCTTTCCAAACAGTGTGAGTTTTGATTTTATGTAAAGGGTGCTAAGATAGAACTATGGATAAAGTGTAGGGACTAATTGAAACTTACAATAAATGGTCTCAATCTCTAAGGTAGTTCCCAGTTGCAATCCTTTCGCGTTAGTTAACTTTACTTGTTAGTTGCTTGTCTTAAGTTTTTTAACGTAATATCATATGGGAATTTGTTATGAGTTCAGGTAACAACAAACTTGAGACTTAAACCACTCGTACATGTTTATGGTTTGGTTAGTGGAAAAAGTTAATCAAATGTTAAGTTTTTAACCGATGAAGGGTAATGGTGGTGATGAGAGGTTGAAGAAAATGAGTGGTCGGGGACCAACCGTGTAATTAATTGGATACGAAAAGACTGAATTTCCTTGCTAAAAAGTCAATTAACAAGAAAACTTAATGATTGTTAGGCATAACGGGGCTTGAGGGACCAAACGGGTCACGGTTTGCAACTTCGGGGACTCTGTACGCCAAAAAACGAAACGGATGACCAACTGTGAAAACAAGGTAGACTTCAGGGACGATCGGTGTAATTTACCCAAGATTTTTTGAGAAAATATCTGGGGTTTAAGATTAGCCGTCAAAATTGCTGCCAATTTATTATTTTTAAAAGGTGTTTGGTATTATTATTATTATTATTATTATATGCAATTAGTGATACATAAATAAAGTCAACAATAAAATCCTAAAGATGCATAATTAGTGGCGCATAAATAAAGTCATCAATAAAAGGGTAAATTGCAAATTTGGTCCCTAAAGTAACACGAATGTGCAAGGATCACACCGAGATGAATTTTTTTGCAAAACAAACATTAATGTTCCATATTTTGCAAAAAAGCCACCGAGAGCTACTTTATGCTAACGCCTGTTATGTATCTATGTAGGACCATAGAACAATGATGAGGCGAAAAGTGAACCACTTTTAAGGGGTCATTTAAGCCCGAATTCGAGATTATTCGATCAATTATTGCCCTAAATCGTTCCTTTTGTCATTTTAGGTACTTTTGGAGAGAAATCTGGAAAATGAAGCATTTTGGACGTTTTTGGAGCATAAAAGTGAAGAAAACGACAAAGTCTCAATTTTCCTTGCTGGAACAGTACCTGACGGCGTCAAGGCTCTCCACATGACGGCGTCAAGAGTTACAAAAGAGGTGGATGTGGAAAATACACGTGACGATCCAGAGAGTTTTTGTGCATAGGAGATGACGGCGTCACCCAAGGCTGTCATGGTCCAGTTATTAGTGACGGCCCAGAGGAAAATCCTACATGACGGCGTCACAAATAGATCTAGGCAATACGATTTCATTATGGCGGCGAGTTGACGGCGTCACAATCAAATACATGACGCCGTCACGCTATGAAATCTATATATAGTTTTCCAAATTTCATTCATTGGGGTGCAACTTTGAGGGAATAAATCCTAGTCCGAATTTTATCAGCTTTTCAAGGGTTTCAACCCCTTGAATCTTTCATGTTCAATTGAAGATAAGTACTCTTTCAAATCATTCAATATGTCTATGTGTTGTTTGATTATATCTTACGCTTGTCTTCTATTTAACATGCTAGGCTAGATTTCTCTTGTGTTTGCTTAGATGTAGTGAAACCTAGATGTTAATTATGGATTGATTGTTTGTTTATAGTTGTTACGGATGATTGTATTCGATGTTAGGCTTAAGAAAACTGGCAGACTTCCATTGGTAACTTGCTTGAACGTCTTAAGAAACATGATCGGAGGTGTACTACGATTTTTGGTTGTATTTAATGCGTAGGAGAATTCTAATGATCCCATGTTAGGAGCTTCTAACGGCTCGACATAGGAGTGAAGTAGGATCCTATAGAGTTAGGGAATATTGTACACGGCCCTACGACTAGTATTAAGGAATATGACCCGTCATCCATGCAATTGTAACAAGCTATCAACCTGTAAAAGATATCTAGGGAGTAATGAAACCTAAGTAAACACAACTTTCCTCGTTATTGTTTACACCACATTAAGTATAATTAGTTTTATTTTCATTTCTATTATTTTATTTTCATTGCATTAGTAGTTTATTGGGTTAGTTGGCTAGCAATTAATTCCGCCCACTCCTTCAAAACCCGAGATTTTACTTGCTTTCCATAAAATATAAAAATACAAAAAGAATCATCCCTCACCTCTAGACCTAGTTTAGGAGGCTTTCTAATCCTAGCGACACTATTCCTGAGTTGAACGATCAATCCCCCGGTACTTGTCACTATACTATACTACAACGATCAGGTACACTGCCTGGTGGGGGTTGTAAGCTTCTCGAGATCCCTTGAGAGGTAAAACCTGGTGCGATCCCCACGTATCAAGATTTTGGCGCCGCCGCCCGGGGAATAGTTATTGTCTAGGTTAGGATTTCTTTTTATTAGGTCTACTTGCTAGATTCCTTTCTAGTAAGATTTTATTTTTATTTTTAGGTTTCCTTTAGTCTATCTTATTTCTTCGTGCCTTTGTTAGTAAATTAAATCCATTGACTATTCCGTTGACCATTATGGAAAACGCGAATCTACCCCTTTCCCCTAGTGAAGTGGCTTTGTTGCGTGAACTGATTGAGAATGAGATTAGGGAACTTAGGGAGCTTAATAGGTTAATTAATGTTGAGCTCGATCATGCATTTAGTGACCTAGCGACCGCCTTGTATTCAAATAAGGATCTAGGATCTAATGATTTTGAGGATGTTGTTTAGGAACTTGAGGAAGGGGAGATAGATCCGAAGCCGGATGACTATTTCAATCTATACCACACTAAGTAGGAGACTGCGTACTATAATAATCTTATTGATAATCCTCGACCCCCTTTCACTAGAATTGACCCTAAGATAAAGAGAGGCGATCCTAAGAATGCTAAGATACCATGTATGATTGGGTATAAACATATTGACAACGCTTACATTGATTTTGAATCCCCAATCAACATTATGTCCTCAAGTGTCTATAATGATATAGTAAAAACAAGACTTGGACCTAGAAGAGATCCCAAATACCCCGGTGGAGTTTGTAACTTTGTCGGGAGAATTAAAGGTCTACATGTCTTTGTTGGGAACTTTACTTATATCACTGACTTTATGGTTGTTGAAGACCTAGCTAGTGTTATTGATTGTTGCTTATCCCATGTTGTGTTTGGTAAGCCATTTGTTGAAGAATCCAAGTTAGAATATGATGAGATGAAGGGACGATCCGATTTGCTAGTGAAACCGATAGGATCACATATAGGATGCCTAATAGAATGAAAGAATTTCGTTTTGTGCCTCGATTTGACATGGATAACATTGGTGCCTTTGAGGACATCAATGAAGAGGATAAGAAAAATGGCATGGACTATGTATGGGAGAAGAAGAGCCTTTTCTATAAAGATTGCTTGACTCTAGGACCAAAATATAAAGTTGATAAGGAATTTTCCAATAGGATTATAGGAGCAATTGAGAGAAAGGTGGTTGGTCTCTATAAAGAACATTTACAATCGGGTCCGGAATACAAAACTAAGATTGGAGATGACCTAGAGAATGAGGCCAATGGCGAGGTCACGTAATTGCACATGACCTTGAGTCTAGCTACAAGACTCGTAAATAAAGAAAAGCGCTTCTTGGGAGGCAACCCATGTTTTGTGTGATTTTTATTTGTTTGAATGTTATTTGCTTCCGTATGCATGCTTTATTTTTATTGTTGGTAGATCATGTTTCAAACTAAAATGGTGAAAATGCTTTATTTTGTCGTTTAACTTCGTCTTAACTTCATATAAAGGTAGTTTGCAAAAGCTAAGTGTAAGGGGAAACCCCAAATTTGTTTCTAAGAACGAAATTGATCTTGATTCGCCACAATATTATATGAACATGTGTATTAGTATTTGTTAGAGTCAAATGCTTGTATCGAGTCATAATGATGTTTTGCAAGATTTTCCAGGAAGTAGGACATAAGTTTTTCTAGAAATTTTCCGGAAACTTAACGTAAAGATTTCTGCAGGTCACTTCTGACGGCATCAGGAGTTAACTCCTGACGGCGTCATGTGTAAAATTCTAGAAATTTTGCGAGTTTTGTTTTTCTATCAGAGTCTTAAAGTTTTTGTTAATTCTTTAGTTTTATAAACTCCAGGAAATCTGCAAACATTCATTCCACAAGAATTATATCTTAATTTGCTTTCTAGGACTTGTTAGTATATATAGATTGCCGCCGATTTTACGCGAGGTTGCCTTGATTGTTTTCTCAGGTTTAACAAGTTATATATGACAAGAAGATGATTTATATTTCTGGAAGGGAAGCTTTGAATGTTCATTTTCTTAGAGGAAGATCTAACCTTGTTGCCACACTATCCACACCGAACGAATCAGGGGAGTATTTGTTTTCATTCTTTTACCTATTTTACTTTTACATCCTTTAATTGAACATTGGGGATAATGTTCATCCTAAGTGTAAGGGGAGGGTAAATGATGATACCTTATAGGATACTATTGCACTTGAGTTTGTTTGTTTGATGGTAGGTGTGTAATAAAACTAAAAGAAATACTTGTTAGTGTAATTTTAGCGCCAAATTTAAATTTTTTTACAACATTTAGGAGTGAAACTATAGCCTTAGCAAGCGTCTCATGGATAGGAGTTGTATGACTAGCACAAAACCGTACCATTCAGAAAAAATTTTCCACCCAAATATGTGAGGTTCGCCTTTAGATTTGATAGGAAAAGCATTCATTATTAGTGCTTATGAGTGTACCGGTAGCATTTAGATTCTAGAACTTACGTTAGTGATGCATCCCGAGGCCGCTAGTGAGACTATATTCGTGTAGTAGGATTTACTACATGATAAGAGGCATTAGGATCACCCTTGTGTTAAACCCGTATCATAATTACTTGACCGTTTAAGTCATATTACTTGACTAGTAAAGTCAATTAATTTTTCCCACACCTTAGCGTTGTACTCATTTTTAGTACACGAAACCCCTAGTACACCCCTCCGAGCCTATCTTTTCGTTTCTAACTTTAAGCATTTTACTTAAAGGAAGAATTTGTTACAACCCACCCAAATGTGCAACCAAATCGCCTTAGCCTTCCGTGTATGCACTCATCTTTAGTGCATTATTGTTATTTGTTTAAACCCTTAGTTAATTATCTAATTGATTACATGGGTGCTAAGTCGAGTCATGTCTTGTACATATTGTTTTGGGACGATTGGGACTCATGGGTAAATACTTGTGTTATGGAGTAATGGGGAAGAACGTCATATATTACCCCCATATGTGCGTTAATCTTAAAAAGTACTCCAAGTGTTTTGATTATCTTAATTCGAGTCATTAGATTAGTTTATTGTAAAGTATGTAAAAATTCAAGTTTAAGGGGATGTACATTCCCTATGATGTATTATTTTGGATGGTAGGGTAAAAATGTATGCCAAAAAAAAAAAAAAAAAAAAAAAAAAAAAATCGAAAAAATCAAGAAAAAGAAAAAAAAATATAGAAAAAGAAAAAGAAAAAAAATAGAAAAAAAAAAACATACGGACTACATCCCGTTTCATTCTATGTTTGTTTCATGTTTTTGTTCTTTTTGATTTATTAGCTTAAGTCGAGTCTAGTCTTGGCTTAGCAACGCCATATTGTACATGAAATTAACCAAGATGATTAACTCGCCACCAGTAAATATTGCCTTTATCCAACAAAACCGTGTATTCCATATCCCTACACCTAACGTTATAACCCTTTTAAAGACCTCTTTGATAGTTTATCCTAGGTGCTTACGCCACGTGGTGGAGGTTTGATCTTTTCCCAAGCCTATGGTAATCTATTTTGCTATGACAGGTAGTGAGAGATGTTCTCCATTTCCTTATTGTGATATATACTTTATTACACCCGAGAGATGTGAGTATCTAAACACTATTTGTGCTAGTGTATGACCTCCGTGCTTGTCTTTGGTTTTTAGTGGAACGATTATTCGTTGTAATTACTTTTATATTAGTGTTAAATGACCCCTAACTTGTATTTTGATTAGAATAAAAGCGCATTTGCTTGAGGACAAGCAAATCTCAAGTGTAAGGGTATTTGAAGAGGCGAAAAGTGAACCACTTTTAAGGGGTCATTTAAGCCCGAATTCGAGATTATTCGATCAATTATTGCCCTAAATCGTTCCTTTTGTCATTTTAGGTACTTTTGGAGAGAAATCTGGAAAAGGAAGTATTTTGGATGTTTTTGGAGCATAAAAGTGAAGAAAATGGCAAAGTCTCAATTTTCCTTGCTGGAACAGTACCTGACGGCGTCAAGGCTCTCCACATGACGGCGTCAAGAGTTACAAAAGAGGTGGACGTGGAAAATACACGTGACGATCCAGAGAGTTTTTGTGCATAGGAGATGACGGCGTCACCCAAGGCCGTCATGGTCCAGTTATTAGTGACGGCCCAGAGGAAAATCCTACATGACGGCGTCACAAATAGATCTAGGCAATACGATTTCATTATGGCGGCGAGTTGACAGCGTCACAATCAAATACATGACGCCGTCACGCTATGTAATCTATATATAGTTTTCCAAATTTCATTCATTGGGGTGCAACTTTGAGGGAATAAACCCTAGTCCGAATTTTATCAGCTTTTCAAGGGTTTCAACCCCTTGAATCTTTCATGTTCAATTAAAGATAAGTACTCTTTCAAATCATTCAATATGTCTATGTGTTGTTTGATTATATCTTACGCTTGTCTTCTATTTAACATGCTAGGCTAGATTTCTCTAGTGTTTGCTTAGATGTAGTGAAACCTAGATGTTAATTAGGGGTTGATTGTTTGTTTATAGTTGTTACGGATGATTGTATTCGATGTTAGGCTTAAGAAAACTGGCAGACTTTTATTGGTTACTTGCTTGAACGTCTTAAGAAACATGATCGGAGGTGTACTACGATTTTTGGTTGTATTTAATGCGTAGGAGAATTCTAATGATCCCATGTTAGGAGCTTCTAACGGCTCGACATAGGAGTGAAGTAGGATCCTATAGAGTTAGGGAATATTGTACACGGCCCTACGACTAGTATTAAGGAATATGACCCGTCATCCATGCAATTGTAACAAGCTATCAACCTGTAAAAGATATCTAGGGAGTAATGAAACCTAAGTAAACACAACTTTCCTCATCATTGTTTATACCACATTAAATATAATTAGTTTTATTTTCATTTTTATTATTTTATTTTCATTGCATTAGTAGTTTATTGGGTTAGTTGGCTAGCAACTAATTCTGCCCACTCCTTCAAAACCCGAGATTTTACTTGCTTTCCATAAAATATAAAAATACAAAAAGAATCATCCCTCACCTCTAGACCTAGTTTAGGAGGCTTTCTAATCCTAGCGACACTATTCCTGAGTTGAAGGATCAATCCCCCGGTACTTGTCACTATACTATACTACAACGATCAGGTACACTGCCTGGTGGGGGTTGTAAGCTTCTCGAGATCTCTTGAGAGGTAAAACCTGGTGCGATCCCCACGTATCAAACAACCTTAATCACTTATGAATCTTGCCTAAATCTAGAAAGAGAAAGTAAGTAGAGAGAGAGAGTGGGAGGGAACTCCTAGTGTGTGAAAATAATAAGCCTTGTTATTACTAAGAGAACCAACCTCTTCCATGAGGATTACAAGAGTATTTATAGTGGTTTTCTAGGGCTTCACATATCTTTGACATTATTACATAACTAGCCCTTAGAATTTATAAAATCATGAAAACGTTAATAAAACTTCATCATAATAATATTCTAAAGCAACCTATTACATAATATTAATGACCGACACTTTCTATAAAAAAAATAATATCCTAACAATCTCCCCCTAAGTGTTGGTCATCAAAGGTTGCGCGACGTTATCATCTTTGTCTTTTGACTTTAACATTCTTAGCTCTGGACGTCTTTAAGAATCATTAGATGAATCATAGTTCCAAGTTCATCATGCTTCATCCAGTGTAGATGTAGTGATCCAATGATGTCATATGCCTTTTGTGACTTCTTTGTCTTTGGTGGTTATGCGCCTTTCCAACATGCTCATACGTCTTTAGTCTTTGTCATACATACATTTGTTGTTCCCATTCTTTCACTTTGATCTTTGTCACTTTACTTTGTAGATTCTTCTTTTTGGCATAGAATCTTTCTTTGACTGTTGCTATCCTTTGATCTTTGTGAGAACTTTCCTTAGACTTTTTGATGCATGTATGAACATGTGGAATCCATCGCCATGGAGATGATGTATAGCTGCAGGTAAACAGTTAGCAATAAATCAACCGGTACTTACAGATAAGGAATTAGAGATCGTCAACAGCATAGTGTGAAGACTCCTTTTAACCCTTACCATGGCCGTTCCCATTTCGGATACTCCCGAGGGAGCTTACGAGACCTACTAAGTAGCTCAACGAATGGGTGAGTCGCTGGGTATCACTCCACGATTGTAGACCGTTTGAAACCACCGCGAACACTAAGCGTAACCCATAAAGAATTACCGAAGTGACCTGCTGTCAGGGCTGCTTGATGTTGACCATGGCAGGAATTTCCATTCAATCATTGAGAAAATACATAAGTAAATCCTCTCATAAACGTTCTAGTCAGATTGCTAAGATCTGCGTAGGACTCTTTAGTTTACATCTGGTGTCCTTAATGATGAACAACCAGTGTAGAAATTTAATGTGTTCCTATGAGATCTTTTAATGAATCTCGGGGCTCTAGACTCGATACATGCACATTTGGTTTCCTATGCGGAGATTAGGGAGAGGTCTCCTGCTTCAATATCAACCATCTCTAAGAGACAGGTCGATAGATTACACCGGTTCCCCGTGAGAATGAAATAAGCTCTTTTAAGAGAACTTGAGTGTTAAGAAGGTTTAGTGCAGTGCGTCACTGAGTCCATGACGTCTTTATCTTCAATACCGGTGTCACCTTAGCAACAACCAGTAGCATACAAATTGAACCCGGTGTGTTGATATAAAAACATTAAACTCATCTTTCGATATCTCTATGTTTTGATAATCACAAAACTTAAACTCATCAAACCAAATATTATGACGTAAACAAGTATTTAGTGGTAAATAATCACTTTCACCAACTAATCACTTAAGGTATGAATAAACAAAGTGTTTAGTGCAATTTATGATCAAAGGGGTATTTAATCAACTAATACAAAGTTTATTTAAATTATATAAACATATTATATATTTTTGAAAAACACTTTTGGTAATAAAGAAAAATGTTTTAATCATACTAAATATATGATTTCAAATTTTTAACCAAAATCAGTTAGTTTTTCACCAAATAAACTTTCCCCACTAAAAGACAAAGATTCTGGCCGTTTCAGCTGGGCGGCCCCCTTAATTATAAGGGGCAGTCCCCTTAATTTTAAGGGGACCGGCCATGATTTAAGGGGACCGGCCACGCTCCTCTGTCAGAATCTGTTGCCTATAAATACCACCTTAAACCTGGATTTTTTTCCTCACCTTTTTGCACAAAAACTTTCTGATTCAAATCTCTATTTCAATCCTAAAAATCCTTTGATCATACAATTCATAAGCCTTTGTTTCCAAGTGATCCAAAGCCTCATTCTTTCAAGTGCAAAGAGAAGAATACTCCTACTTATCAAGACTAGGAGTATTACAACTTAGTATCATCTTGCTATCTAAGTTGTTTATTTAGTTCATCTTGTATATCATTTTCTTCCTTGTGAACATTGTGTATACATTGGTTAGATAGATTTAGATATAGGATCTAGATCCATTGAAGGTGTGAAGTTGTACTAGTAGTGAAGAAGTAGAGGTGGATAGGATTTGTGTTAGAAGAAATAAGTCGTAATTGCATATTGGAGTGGAGATAGTTGTGAAGACAAAGAAGTTGAAGCTTTGAAGTTGAAAAGACCTTGAAGCCTAGAAGTTGTGAAGTAGTACATATCTTGAGGTAGTGGATAGGACTTAGTAGTGAAGGTGTGAAGAAACAAGTGGCGTGAAGAAAAAGAGTTAGGAAGTATTAAGTTGTGAAGAAGCTAGGAGCATAGTAGAAAGTTGTGAAGAAATTTAAAGTGTAGAAGATTGGTGTGTAGAAAATAGGTGTGAAGAAGATTGGTGTGAAGAAGTTGTGATTGTGGTGTGACATTGTTGTGGTGTGCCAATTGGTGTGTAAGGTTTTCTCCGCCATAAAGGAGGTTTTTGATCTAGTGAAGAAAACTCTCGAGTAGGTGACTCGGGGAGTGGAGTAGGGCAAGGAAGGTGTCCTTGTAGCCGAACCACTATAAATCCTTTGTCTCTCGGTTTGATCTTTCCATCTCTCACTCTTTGATTAATTACTTACTTGCATATCATTCATTGTTACAATTGCTTGTGTGGTGCGTATGTTGATTTCACATAAAGATCAAACAAAAATTCATTCATAAAACTAATTTTACAAAAACCAACCAAGTGCACAATTTTATATCAAAACACTTATACATACATATGCTTACATAAGACATAAGAAATTGTATATTCTTTCCAAACATCATACATAAGTATTGCTTATACAAAATCATAAATTAACTTGTATCTACATTTGTGCATTAAAGTGATTTGAAATTTTTGACAAATCTTAGAAGCCAAGTTTTACAAAACAAATAAAATGAAAAAGATGTAAAACTATTCAACCCCCCCCCCCCCCTTCTAGTTTTCCACAATTGGTATCAAGAGGCACGTCTAGCAAGATTTTTAAAATATATTATATTTTAAAACTTGTAACGATCTATGGAATTTGAAAAATATCTAGAAGAGGAATTTACGCAAAAACCACCATTATTTGAAAATGATCATTTTCTTGAATGGAAGACTAAATTTGAAAATTATGTGAAATCAATAGATCTTTATCTTTGACATATCATTTCAATTGGTGATCTTAAAACAACCAAAATGGATTTTGAAAATCAATATAATAATCTTCAAACTAATATTGATAAAAACACTAAAGCCAAATTACTTATTCTCAAAACTCTACCAAAAGTTAAATATGAAAGATTATTTCGTTATAAAACGGCAAATGATATTTGGAAATGTCTTTTAAAGATTCACCAAGAGAAATGTAAAACCAAAGATGATAAACTTGATATTGCACAAGAAATAGTCAATCTAGAAAATTTAGTAAATGAATATTTAGTTGAATTAAACACATGTACTACTAGTTCAAATGTGATCATTGAAGGTATCTACAACGAAGAATACATGAGCCAAATCCGAAGAAAGAGCGTAAATAAATCATGGTGCAACAAGTGCAAAGAAAACGATGATAATACGGCTTATGAGAATATTCAAACAAATGAGAACACAAGTATTGATGGCAAGAACTACATGTTTCTAGATCCAAGTGAAACTACAAACAAAATATGGAGCAACATGGAAAATGGAATTGATCACCGTATAGCATGTCAAGAATGTACAACTACAAAGAAGGTACAATCCAAAAACTAAACATTTTTGCTATGATCAATTTATATTAGAATTTTTAAAAATGGAAAACAACTTCAAACATTTTTGCAACATTGACTCAAAAATTATTTTCAAGAACGAATTTTCAACATCCACTGAAAACAACTTTGAAAAAGAAACCATTTTAGAAGATAAAATGTCTAGACTTGAAAGTAATATTGAAATCGATCTTGAATGTAAAAAATGTCGAGACTACAAACATGAAATTAAAATGGAAAATGAAAAAGCAAAAACATTGGCAAAATTCGAAAATAGTTCTAAATCTTTAAAATATCTTCTCGACATTCAAAAGCCATTTTATGATAAAACCGGGTTAGGATTTATCGTAAATGATCCTTCAACAAATGTATCAAAACAAATAAAATTTGTTAAATCTAGTGAATTAATTTAGGACTAATACTATTAACATTCATTACTTATTATTCTAGTCAAGAAAATCATTGTTTGTTAATTAAAACAAACTATTGATGAATTCTTGTACTTATCAACGATATCCCATCATGTGCATTCAAATGCAATGGATGTTCTCATCTAACCAACTAAGACCCATGAGAATCTGGGTACCAAGTTGTTTATCATGTTTAGGTAATTATCGAATGAAGAGTCTATTACGTGTTGATTTACTCATCTCACTCTATTACCTTTGACGGATATTGGTCTCTATCACGTTGTTTTAATTTCTGCAAATGTTTCGCCTATAACACTGTTGCGGGAATATTCTTGTCTCGGCATTTTGCTCTTCACTCATGGAGTATTGGATATTACTTGGCTACTTCGACTTGTTGTGGACTTACTCTTATGATTTCTTCTATCACCGTGATGCCCACTCTTTTTGAAAAGCTGGACCTGAGATAAGTTTTCTTTTCAAAAACTTGTCAATGTTACATTATATTTTAGATTGTTTTAATTAGTATGTGAATACGATTTAACTGATAAATTGCCATGCTTTTAGATTATCAACACTAATATATGCATGTATGATATTAGCATTATTAACCTTCTTGTTGTTTAGTCTATTATCACTTTTCTTAACTTTCTATGATCTATAGTAGAACCCTTCCACTTAAGCTATATGATCTCACTAGTTGCATAAATAGATGCATTATAATTGATATTTGTTTGCAACTTGATATTATGATGTTCTTTGTATACATATATATATATATATATCTCTATATTATATATAACAGGAGGCGTTACACGCGTATTGCCACCTCATTGTCCAGTCATTGCCATGTAATTCATTTTCTGCCATGTCATCACATTCAGTCCACCTAAGCAATCTTTTATTAAAATTTCAAAATTTGTAAACAATTTTTATAATTTATTACACATTTTTTAAATTAAAATTCGTTATTTATTTTTTTTTACTTAAAATTCGTTAATTAATTCGTATTTAAAAATTTAAGTAACAGGATTCGAACCTAGGATCTGTTAATAGAGTATTGATGATGCTTACCACTAGAGCAAATTAATTTTTGTGATATATCATCCAAAACTATAAATATATTGTTCAAGAGAATATTATCCACCATATCTTATTATATAAAAAACATACAAAACCTGTAAATTCTCCTAAATTATGCACAATATAGCACAAATTCATTCATTATATCGTTTAAAAAAAATTAAAACCCTAATATCATTCTATTCAACAAGTCGACTCCTCCATTTTTTTTCGAAAACCCTAATATCTGTTCTTAAGTTAATAAGAGCCCTTCTTTAAGTTTTTGATCTTTCTTTTAGATGCATTGGTTGTTTATCTGTAAGATGCTATTTTATGTGGCTAACTATTTTTTTTTTCTTCCTTTGAAGGCAAGGTGAACGATGCTACCAAGGTTCAAACAGTTTTGTCAGTGCAACTTTACCATCTCGGGTGAATCATGTATGTGTCCAGTTCTTCAGGTATTGCTTTTGATTGACACTAATTTTAAAAAAGATTTACTACAACCACAACAACCAACTCGGTCTCTTGAGAATGAGAAGATAACTTCAGAAAGTAGCAGGAGTGCATAATTATAAGATATGAAGGTGATGCTCATAAATTTCATCTGATAAACATGCATACAATAAATAAAATTGGTATTGGTATCCACAGTTACTTTCAACTCACTTAATGAAGACATTTTGATGTTCTTTTTGTTTCAAGTTTACGGTTTTTAAGATCTTACAGATTTCTTGATAAATTTTATTTCTCCTCACTTTGTAGAGCAAATAATGTTTGATATGTTACAGGTGAAAGGTCACAATCTGTAGAATTGGTCTCTAATATGTTGTATTTTAATGCGCATAATTACCAACATATTATAATTAATTTGCTGAAACTTAGTAAGCGTAACATGATTTTTTTCATTTAATTATTTACATGCATCGATGATTTGGATAATAGGTGAATATGCGGAAATAATTGACAACGCTGATGAACTTCTTGAAAGCTTTTTTGAGACTTTCCCTGAAGAACCTGCACAAGTCCAGTTGCAGTTGTTGACTGCAACGGTAAAACTTTTCTTAAAGAAGCCAACCAAAAGGCCCTAAAAGATGATTCAGGTAATCGTATCTATTGCATCATTGTTTTGTTATGTTGTAAACATGTGTTATAATCTCCCACGCAATACATAGTTTTGTATTTGTATTTCTAAGTAATCATGTTTTACTCGTCATTTTAGTTTGTATTGAATAACGCCCTGTGGAAACTGATAATCGTGACCTGAGAAATCATGCTTACATATATTGGCGTCTTCTTTCAATTGATCCCAAGGTTTGTTTTCACATTTTCCTTTTTTCATAATTTTTCCTGAACGTAAATTTGAACATAACAACTTTGAATTTAAAGTGGTAGTAATTTGACACTACTAATAATAAGAGTACTGCGATTATGCCCTATTTGGACTTTTAAGTCTATTCACTGAATTTTTGGAAACTTATAATTCATTGTAGTTGCAATGGCGTACTTATTACAAGGAGCATGCATTTTCTTTTTCTTAGTTCAGGTAACTTTTATGTGATAGTTATGGTATATTCATGTACGTAAACGCAAATATTTCTTTCTTTATCATTTTGTTTTATTAGACTTAAAATGGGTTAAACCACTTTAGGACTTTTGTTGTTGTTGGTGTTCCACCCGCGATTATGGGAAAATGCTTATGCCAAGGATATTTCCAGTGAATGCCAAGCAAACTTCATCAGCTTTAGAATTGCATGCAATGTGGTTCTGTGAGAACGACTATTTTCATTAACAACTTGACTCTATTGCTACGCAGGTTTGTTTTCTATGTGTACAGAATGGAAGTAGTCACGGAACTGTTATAGGTGCAGTCCCTTGAGTTTTGAACCAAATTGTGACTGAGATGAATGACATATTTGGTGTGTTTCATTAATCGTTTTATTTTAGATCAATGTCTTCATTCAAAGATTGATCGTAAATCGTAAGTTTTTCTTTGATTTACAACTTTGGTATGTTCATAGTATATGCCATTAATCGCATGTTTTGATGGTTGTATTAATCTAATTACACTATCCGAATTTGTAACAATATTACATGTACCACTGAGGTATTCTTCTGTTGAAGGCAACGTCTCAACAGGTTGATTACATAGCAAGTGAAGCTTCTACCTGGTTCAGAAATATGGATGGTAAATGAATAATACTGCTGGACTGAAATCGAAACATATATGTGCATTAAGAGCTTATCCTTCAGTGCATGGGAGGATGGTGTGGTTAATAAAGGAAATGAGGGTCACTGTTCAACCAAACCTTTGGCTGGAATAAGGTCTGATACGACTGAACTTCAGGCTACTGGAACGAATACAAATGATGGACGAAATGTTGGTATGTGTTTCGCATTGGTTATTAAAAGTGATTTATCTACTTATTGTTCCTTATAAACAAAATTAAGCACGTATTGGGGTGTTTGGGACTACTTTGTTAAGTGCAAAGTAATTATATTGAGTTGTTTTATGACATATTTAGTTGAAAGATGTGTTTTTCTTGCTTGAACAACTTTAAACTTGAGGTGGTTACATAGTATAAAATTTGTACTTATTATTGTGTACTTTTCTCAGATTACATCGTAGCATCTTGCAGAAATTATGAGGAAGTTTAATAAAAACTATGTGTGGATCAGTGCGCGAAAAATCAACCAAGAAGGGCAATAACTCTCCTGTTGGCTCAGTTATGATTGGCTTCTTGGATCATGTAAGATTATCCCCCCTTTTTAGTCGCCACACCGGCTGATTTTCAATAATTGCTATCTGATGTAACCATGTTTAACACATAAGTTGTTTAACAAAAAAGAAACTCATGAATGCTGAAAGGTTTTGATTTTCTCAGCAATGTACGGGTTTGTTAGTAGTACTTCGTATCGATTTTGGTCAGCAGACATGCAATTGTTCATGTATCTGGACTTTTAGTTAGCTTATGATTTGGTGCTTGCCTGATGCAATGTTTTTAGTGGCTTAACGGGATATGCTTGGTTTATGTAGGTAAAAAAATTGAGGATGGAGTCAGGGGAGGAAGACGCACCCGTGCTGTAGCGTGTGGAGGGTGCATTTGTTGATACACATTGTCTTTCACTTTATTAAAGCTCAAAAAGGATCAATCTTTGCGTGAATCATCTCAAGAGAGTTCCTTATTGTTATTGTTTTTTATGTTCAAATTTAGTAGGTGATTTATGGATCAGGTCGGCTTTTCTTAATCAGCCGTGTTGGCCACCTGGATATGCTGTTACCCATCTTTGTCTGACCCTTAGCCCTTGCTGCTATACACATACCACTTGGGCCATGCAAATGGAGTTCACATACATATCATGCAATCCGCTGAATAGGTTGCTCGGAAACCGGAATACATTTTTGGGTCCAGGTACGCAATTTGAATTTTTAGTCACAAATGTGATTGATCAAGTTCTGTTCACCTGTGATATTTCCATTATTTGATTATTCTAATGATAAGGAAAGATTTACTTATAAATGTAAGAACATGTATATTATGATAATAATAATCAAAACCTCTTTATAAACCGAACTAGAACGTTGTATTCATTCAGATTAGAATTCTAGCTACTATCAGCCGGGCTATCCTATTTGACTCAGTTGACCTTTTCACTTTTAAGCTAAATTTTTCTTTGAGTTTACTCATATGACATTCTTGATGCTTGGATACGGTTCATAGTTTTTTCTGATTTGTAGTTGCTTTTATTCGGAATAGACTTCGTGAATGTTTGTAATTGATGTTTCAGATATCAACTTTAACAAAGCGCTATTCGTACCAAACATGTCTCTGGTCACGAAAGTTAGATCTAGCTCATCCTTGTCATCAACTGATTCTGCAGTTGATATATCGTGGCAGCTCACACTTCAAAGAGTATGGGACACCATTATACTTGGGAAAAGAGGTATCATTTACACTTTACTCACACTGATCTTGATGATTTTTGGCCATAAGTGTGTTTTTTGTGTTGGATTACAGGGAATACCAATAATGGTGGTCATTTAGTATCTATTTAAAACAAAGATCATAATGAAACGAGTATTAAGAACTGTGGAAGGTTGAAAAGGAGAAATCTTGCTTTAGTAGCCGCAGTTAACCCATTGCAATAGGCTATTGTAACTGAAGTTGTTTTAGGAAGTTTGAGGTAACCATAAAAATTATTACTAGGCCTATGAATGCCTTTGATTTTTTTTATATATATATTTTTTAATTTTTTTTTATCTTTTCAATGCGTAAATGAAAATTTCTTATCAAATTGCTAATAAAATGACTTAATTCATATTATTTTCAATATATATTTAAACTGATATCGAATTTTTGCAGGCTGGTATCTCTATAGCACGTATGTTGTCATTAAGTCTTTGGTTGAATCCTTTTCTAGAAATGCTCCCCACTATTATCTACTGTTTTGTGGGTATACTTGTTAAGGCATATATCTTTAAGTCAAACTTTAACATACTCTTATGTATCATCACTGCTGTACCAGATTACATAGGAATCATCCAGCACGTCTGCGACGCAAAAGCATATAGAAGTGTAACTACAAATAAGGTGACAGTCAGAAACATCGGCGTCTAAAATCTAAGGTTAGTACTGCTACCTATTCCATCATAAAACCACCAAAACAGCTGGTATATTTATGGTAAAAAGTGTTTCTGATGAACACGTTTTGGTTGATTGTGCAGACCTCAGTTCCTGTTGATTCATATCTGGCTACAAACGATTTGTTTGTTTCCAATGTAACAAGTTTGTTTCGATCTTCAGTTGCATGCCAAGGAAGCGGAAAAAGATATCAGTATGTTCAGTATTCATATAAACACTATGTAGTATTTCGGCACGTATAACAAGTTGAGGTCCAAGCTTTGCGACTGAACTTGGCAGCTGAAAAAGAATAAACATCTAGCTCATTAAGATAAAAAAAATTATGATATCAATGATGACGAGTGTGAGAACCTTGCAAATAGGTAATAGTTTTACTCGATTTAAATTCCCAAAAAAAAAAATAAAAAAAAATAAAAAAAACAAACCAAACCAAACCTCCCCAGTATTCTACCATTTACATGACTATTGGGTGACGGATTTGGTTCAACGGCTGAGATGAGTAAAAAGAAACTATTTTGGGTTGTGACGAAGATGCAAGTGTTGGTAGATCATTATCCAACTTGGTATATTATTCATCTATGATCCTTACAGTTATTTATCAAGTGTTTTTCGATTTCAATCGGCCTGTTAAATATTGTTATGTGGATTCATATATTATTTCACACTTAAATTTATTTAAGGGGTAATGTGGTTCAAGTGGAAATAAAAAATTGCATGATCATATGAAAAATTGCATGATCATATGAAAGTCACTTCACAAAAAATTAAAAAATATGAAGAACACTATTCATAATACATAAATTATAAATGTAAAAGATAACTAATACACTTACATCACAAAATTAAAATGTAAATAACAAGTCATGCCCGCCCATCGGGCGGGCTTCGAAAGCTAGTATGTATATATATATATATATATATATATATGTATATATATATATATATGCCCGCCCATCGGGCGGGCTTCGAAAGCTAGTATGTATATATATATATATATATATATATATATATATATATACATATATATATATATATATATATATATATACATATATATATATATATATATGTATATATATATATATATGTATATATATATATATACATATATATATATATATACATATATATATATATATATACATATATATATATATATATATATACATATATATATATATATATATATACATATATATATATATATATATATACATATATATATATATATATATACATATATATATATATATATATACATATATATATATATATATATATATATATATATATATATATATATATATATATATATATATATATATATATATATATATATATATATATATATATATATATGTCTATCTGGTATCCATGAACTATTTACCTTGCTCCTTCCTGTCCCATTGCATTTAGATCATAAGTATCTATCATTTCACTTTAATATCTTTAGGTGTCACTAAGGATGATTATGTGTGACAATGGGCTTAAGTGATTCTCTTGAAGCATGACAAGCTTCCATTTCAAATCCTTCACTTGCAACTTCTTGATTATCATGATCAAAACATCATGTTTAAAACTTCTATCTTTTTGAATGATTTTTTTTTTAAAACTTCTTTCATAACCATTACTTTAAATCAAAAACAAGATTGATTTTTTTTTCTTCACATTATGAAACAAAATTCAATCTACGTTATTGTAATGTACACTTGAATTTACTTCATAACATTGTTGAATAAAACTAAAAACGTTTTGCTTAAAACACATTTAACTTTCTCACATGAGTCATACATCTCTATTGGAAATGACATTCACAATTTAATCAAATCATTTCATGAGAATCATGACTTGCCCATATGGATCTTGTTTGTAACAAGTCTTGAAGTCCATATAATCATATCCACCTATTTGTTACTTGTTAACAATCATCAATATATTTGTTCTAGGCTAAATGTTATCATTTTCATATAGTTGCACATTTAGCTTATTTGCCTTATTGCCTCCTTAATTACATATCTTAATTGATAAATAAATAGATTGCATGATTATTAGAAACTTATTGCTTATTTCAATTATTTCTATATCACTCTCTACATTCATGAATAGTATGTCCTATATTGCCTCAAAGAGTTGAACTTACTTGAATCCAAATCCAAAAACACAACCTTTTTGAAGATTTTCTGCCAAAAACCCATTTCTGGCATTCTGGGAATCACCAGATGGGCGGCCCCCTTAATTATATAAGGCGGCCCCCTTAATGATTAACGGGACCGGCCCCTATTTAAGGGGACCGGCCATCTGATGGTCGGGGATACTGTTTTCTTTATCACTTTTTGACCCACTTCAGCCTATACTTCCCAAAATTCACAAACATATTTTGTCCCATGTTATCCCTCAAAATTTACCTTCCTAAACCACATTTCTCATACACTATAAATACCCTCTTCCCATCATTAATGCCATCACACCCAAACATGTCATCTCCCAACAACCAAAAACCTAAGATTTCAAGAACCGCAAGGATCTCCGTCAAACCCGTTTGGAGGAGGAAACTTGATTCTTGTCATAACTTAAGTGATGTTGTTCCAAGTCAACCAACTACTAAACCTCAAACCCACAACATTGATTCATCTCACAACCTATCACCCACTCATTCCCTCATTCATGCTTCTTCTTATGATGAGCATGCTCAATCCCAAAACATCAATCCCAATCTTTCAATCAATACTTCACATGTTGCTCATTCAACAAATACATCACCCACTCATGAAGAACCTCTCCCACACATTTCATGTGTTCATGACTATCCAAGCTCAACCATGTCTCCACCACCAAGAGTACCACCACCACATCCTACAACTTCACATGCCATTCCTATGTTGCATGTTCAAACCTTCACCCAAGACAACTATCATGCTCCTCCACCATCACCTTCCTCCAAACACTTGAAGTTCGTTGAGGAGCTAAAAGAGGCTCATGAGCTTAGTGCTCTTTTAGCATTACATCTTGCTCAACGCAATTTGGATCCACCCCAATCAAGCTCACCATCATCAGCACACAACAATAACCAAATTGTGAAGCATGTTAACAATTGCCCTTGTTGCATCTTCCTCCAACAACAAACCATTGCATTGAATGAGCACTTTACTTGGATTGAGTATCTTCTTACTAGATCTCAACAAACACCATCACTTGAACAACATCAAAACTCTCTACCAACAAACCCAACTTCAATTCCACCACCTCCAAGCTCCACATCTCCAAACTCACCAACATTCATGCAACCAAAAGTTTACCTTCACTAAACCACCAAGCATTTTATATGCTTATGTTTCTCATTCTCAAATAAGACTCCTCAACCATTTTGGGATTCAAGAAAGTTTGGTGACACTCCTTGTTGGCACATTAGGATGTTCTACTTTGTTTGTAATTCTATTTTTATGGCCTTTGTAACAATGATTATGGGTTGACATAATCATTTTCTATTATTGAATGATTTAATATATGTTTCGAATTATCCTTGCCATGCTTACTAGTTGTTGATGTTATGATATATGTGTTTGCTTGTGCCATGCTTGTGCTTCTAATATTTTTCTTGCAAGAATTCCATTACTCGAACCCTTGGTGCCCTCAAACGAGGGGGAGCATACATCAAGGGGGAGTTTTCTACCCGTTTAAACTTCTCTCACGAAGCTTACTCGGCCTAACCTTTTTGATTCTACAAAAAGGGGGAGAAGTGATTGTAAACTTACAAAATACTTGTCTAAAAAATAAATTTTGGATTTAATAAGTTTAGGTTTTGTAATCATCAAAAAGAGGGAGATTGTTGATATAAATAATTGACTAAAAAAATTATTCATATCTTTCGATATCTCTATGTTTTGATAATCACAAAACTTAAACTCATCAAACCAAATATTATGACGTAAACAAGTATTTAGTGGTAAATAATCACTTTCACCAACTAATCACTTAAGGTATGAATAAACAAAGTGTTTAGTGCAATTTATGATCAAAGGGGTATTTAATCAACTAATACAAAGTTTATTTAAATTATATAAACATATTATATATTTTTGAAAAACACTTTTGGTAATAAAGAAAAATGTTTTAATCATACTAAATATATGATTTCAAATTTTTAACCAAAATCAGTTAGTTTTTCACCAAATAAACTTTCCCCACTAAAAGACAAAGATTCTGGCCGTTTCAGCTGGGCGGCCCCCTTAATTATAAGGGGCAGTCCCCTTAATTTTAAGGGGACCGGCCATGATTTAAGGGGACCGGCCACGCTCCTCTGTCAGAATCTGTTGCCTATAAATACCACCTTAAACCTGGATTTTTTTCCTCACCTTTTTGCACAAAAACTTTCTGATTCAAATCTCTATTTCAATCCTAAAAATCCTTTGATCATACAATTCATAAGCCTTTGTTTCCAAGTGATCCAAAGCCTCATTCTTTCAAGTGCAAAGAGAAGAATACTCCTACTTATCAAGACTAGGAGTATTACAACTTAGTATCATCTTGCTATCTAAGTTGTTTATTTAGTTCATCTTGTATATCATTTTCTTCCTTGTGAACATTGTGTATACATTGGTTAGATAGATTTAGATATAGGATCTAGATCCATTGAAGGTGTGAAGTTGTACTAGTAGTGAAGAAGTAGAGGTGGATAGGATTTGTGTTAGAAGAAATAAGTCGTAATTGCATATTGGAGTGGAGATAGTTGTGAAGACAAAGAAGTTGAAGCTTTGAAGTTGAAAAGACCTTGAAGCCTAGAAGTTGTGAAGTAGTACATATCTTGAGGTAGTGGATAGGACTTAGTAGTGAAGGTGTGAAGAAACAAGTGGCGTGAAGAAAAAGAGTTAGGAAGTATTAAGTTGTGAAGAAGCTAGGAGCATAGTAGAAAGTTGTGAAGAAATTTAAAGTGTAGAAGATTGGTGTGTAGAAAATAGGTGTGAAGAAGATTGGTGTGAAGAAGTTGTGATTGTGGTGTGACATTGTTGTGGTGTGCCAATTGGTGTGTAAGGTTTTCTCCGCCATAAAGGAGGTTTTTGATCTAGTGAAGAAAACTCTCGAGTAGGTGACTCGGGGAGTGGAGTAGGGCAAGGAAGGTGTCCTTGTAGCCGAACCACTATAAATCCTTTGTCTCTCGGTTTGATCTTTCCATCTCTCACTCTTTGATTAATTACTTACTTGCATATCATTCATTGTTACAATTGCTTGTGTGGTGCGTATGTTGATTTCACATAAAGATCAAACAAAAATTCATTCATAAAACTAATTTTACAAAAACCAACCAAGTGCACAATTTTATATCAAAACACTTATACATACATATGCTTACATAAGACATAAGAAATTGTATATTCTTTCCAAACATCATACATAAGTATTGCTTATACAAAATCATAAATTAACTTGTATCTACATTTGTGCATTAAAGTGATTTGAAATTTTTGACAAATCTTAGAAGCCAAGTTTTACAAAACAAATAAAACGAAAAAGACGTAAAACTATTCAACCCCCCTTCTAGTTTTCCACACGGTGTCTTCCCTAAGGTTGAACATATGGAGGGCTATTTCTTTTCACCCTTTTTCATAACTTTTCTTTTTAATTCTTCAACCCCTTCTTTCTTCTTTCTCATTTTCTCCTTTTTTTCAATCATACCTAAGGACTTCTTATTCTAATCTATTGGATTTGTCCTTGGGTAGATTCCTCCGGCTCTGGCGGATCATAGGACAGTTTTTCCTAACCTTAGTCACCTTATATCTTCATGGCTATCCTATTGTTGTGATGAGGCGAAAAATGAACCACTTTTAGGGGGTCATTTAAGCTCGGAATTGAATTTATTTGATCAAATATTGCCCTAAATCGTTCCTTTTGTGATTTTAGGTACTTTGGGTGTGAAATCTGGAAAAATAAGCAATTCGGACGTTTTTGGAGCATAAAAGTGAAGAAAACGCCAAAGACTTAATTTTCCACGCTGGGAACAGTGTGTGACGGCGTCAAGAGTAACAAGTTGACGGCGTCAAGAGTAAATATCATGACGACCCAGTACAGAAATGAAGGCGTCACAAGGAAGAGCGTCAAGAGTTAAATACGTGACGGCCTGGAAAAGTGTAACACATGACGGCGTCAGATGTAGATCAAGGCAGTCCGAGGATTCTTTTGGCGGCGAGATGACGGCGTCACAAGATTGTTCTTGATGCCGTCAGCCTCTATTTTCTATATATAGTTTTCTAATTTTCATTCATTAGAAGGAACTAGTTTGGAGAAACCCTAAGGCCGAACCATATACGAATTTTACAGCTTTTTCAAGGGTTTTCAGCCCTTGAATGCTTACATGTGCTATTGAGATAAGTGTTCTTTTAATTCAATCAATATGTCTATGTGTTGGTTGTCTATATCTTGTGCTTGTCTTGATTCCACCATGCTAGGCTAGATTTATCTTGTGTTTGCTTAGATCTAATGAAACCTAGATGTTGATTATGTGTTGATTACTTGTTTATGGTTGTATTGGATGAATGATTTCAATGTTAGGCTTAAGAAAACTGGCAGATCTCCAAATGGTAACATGCTTGAACGTCTTAGGAAACATGAACCGATGTGTACTAGGTTTTATTGGTTGTATTTAATGCATGAGTAAATTCTAATGATCCCATGTTAGGAGCTTCTTAGCCGGCTCGACATAGGAGTGAAGTAGGCACTCATAGGATTGGGGAGTTAAGTACGCCACCCCATGATTGGTATTAAGGAATACAATCCGTCATCCACGCAACTATAACAAGTAATTAACGTGTAAAAGATATCTAGGGAGTAGTGAAATCTAAGTAAACACATTTCTCCACTTATTGCTCACAACCTTAGTTTAATTTAGTTTATTTTCATTTCTAGTATTTTATTTTGATTGCATCTTTAGTATTGGGTTAGTTGACTAGCAACTAATTCTGCCCAAATCCTTCAAACCCGAGATATTTACTTGCTTTCTAAAAAAATATAAAAATACAAAAAGAATCATCTCTTATCTTTAGAACTAGTATTTAGGTTTTCTAATCCTAGCGACACTATTCCTAGCTGAACGATCAATCCCCCGGTACTTGTCACTATACAATACTACAACGATCAGGTACACTGCCTGGTGGGGGTTGTAAGCTTCTCAAGATCCTTTGAGAGGTAAAGCCTGGTGCAATCCCTACGCATCAAGTTTTTGGCGCCGTTGCCGGGGAAATAGTTATTGTCTAGGTTAGAATCTCTTTTTATTAGGTCTACTTGCTAGATTCCTTTCTAGTAAGATTTTATTTTTTATTTTTAGGTTTTCTTTACTCTATCTTATTTCTTTGTGTTTTTGTTCGTAACTTTTCACCACCCGACATCATGGACGATGGGAACATTCTACTCAAACAAGTTCTATTCGAGACATGCTTAGATCACTAGTTGGACTAGCTTGAAATTATTACTCGTCCAGGACAAGTCTTTTCGATTACTGACATTTTAAGCTTCGTCAATTCATTGGTACATTCTGAGTCGAGCTCTTTTGAGATTCAGTCACAATCTTTAAACATCTTTGATCACATTTTAATCATGTCTTCTCCCCCTCAAAAATAGCATATCGTGATATTTTTGATATCAACAGATTAAGAAAAAGCTTTTTGGAGAGTAAGACAGATTTAATTTTGCATGAATTCGGAACAATTTTGTTTTTGTACTCCCCCTTGATAGCACATTTTAAAATCAATTAAGGGTTTTGAGGGAGTTATCTTGAGCACTCATTTGAAAGATTTTGAAAAATCTTTTGATGAATCTTGAAAAAGTGCTCAAGATTTCTGTTTGGAAAAACGAGTTTTTATTTGAAGTCTTTTTCGTTTGTTTAGACTCGAACTTTTTGAAAAAGATTTCGTCCGTGAAAATACGAGTCCTTGATTTGAAATAATCAGAAGTCATCATTCGGGTCCGGGTTTCGTACTGAAGTATACGAAAGCCATAGTGAAGAAACTTTTTGAGAAACGACATGTTTTAGATAAACATTTTAAAGAACTCTCGTTCAAGCATTTGTACATGTCCGTATCATGTTGAATGACATTTCTAGAAACGAACAGAATATTGATTTATACGAGAGACATGTCGTGAGAAGAATATTTTTGAATTTTTTGATTTTATATTGTTTTTGTATTTTTTCAAAATTTTCTATTTTTGTATTTTGTTGGTTTTTCAAATTTTGTTTTTTGTTTTTCAAAAATATTTATAGCGAAGCGATTTTGAAAATACTTTTCAAGAAGATTCGAGAAGATGTTCTAGCTCCTCAGGAGTTAGGCTTCACATGCCAATTCGTCGAACTAAATAGTCAAACCGTTCTTTTGGAAGGGCTTTAGTAAATAGATCGGTGAGTTGGTAATCAGTCTTAACGAAAAATAATTCAACAGTACCCTCTTCCACGTGTTCTTTGATGAAATGGTAGCGGACTTTGATATGCTTCGTCTTTGAGTGTTGTACGGGATTGCACGAGATGGCTATGGCACTTTTTGAGTCACAATACATAGGTATTTTGTTAAAAGTAAAGCCATAATCTGTGAGCTGTGTCCGCATCCAAAGAACTTGGGCACAACACGCAGATAGAGACACATACTCGGCTTCGGCTGTTGATAGCGCAGTACAATCCTGTTTCTTTGACGACCAGCTTACTAGCTTTTCACCCAAAAATTGTGCTCCACCCGATGTACTTTTTGCTGTAACTTGATCTCCGACATGGTCTGCATCTGAAAATGCTGTTAGATTAAACCCCGAATCCTTCGGATACCAAAGTCCCATGTTAATGGTGCTTCGTAGGTATCGAAAGATCCGTTTAACCTCTTTGAGGTGAAGTTCGGTAGGCTTTGCCTGAAACCGTGCTAACAAACAAACGGCAAATTGAATATCGGGTCGACTAGCAGTTAGGTACATGAGAGAACCGATCATGCTCCGATATTTCTTCGGATCGATGGGTTTCCCAAATAAATCAACACCAATTTTTGGTGAAGTGACCATTGGTATACCAACAGAATCACAGTTTTCCATTCCATGTTTTTTCAAAATCTCTATTGTATATTTAGCTTGATTGATAAAAATACCACGAGGGGATTGATGTATTTGTAAACCAAGAAAGAATTTTAGTTCCCCCATCATGGACATTTCAAATTTGCTTTTCATGAGATTTTCAAAATGTTTTGAATGATTCAGATTAGTGGACCCAAAGATAATGTCGTCCACGTAAATCTGAACAATCAAAATGTCATCTTTGAATTTTTTGGTAAACAATGTGTCATCAACTGTTCCTTTGGTAAAAAAAATTTTGAGCAAGAAAGATGATAGTTCGTCATACCACGCTCTTGGATCTTGTTTTAAACCATAAATGGCTTTCTTAAGCTTGTAGACATAGTTTGGATGATCTTTGTCGATGAATCCCTCTGGCTGAGTTACATACACTTCTTCTTTCAGAGTTCCATTTAAGAAGGTTGTCTTAATGTCCATCTGATAGACTGTGATGTTTTTGTGAGCTTCATAGGCTAAGAAAATCCGGACTGCTTCAAGTCTAGCTACAGGCGCGAATGATTCTTCGAAATCTATCCCTTCTTCTTGTGGATAACCTTTAGCCACGAGACGAGCTTTGTTGCGAATTACAATCATTTCCTCATCCAATTTGTTCTTCCACAACCACTTAAGATCAAGAACTCGTTTATCAAGTGGTCGTTCAACAAGTTCCCAACTATCATGTAACTGGTATTGAAGAATTTCCTCCTGCATCGCTTCAATCCATGGGTATTCTGCCATTGCTTCCCGAATGTTCTTAGGCTCTTTGAGGCTGATTGAACAAATGTAAATGCACAATTCGAGATCAGTGGCAAGTTGTCTCCTCGTCTGTACTGGCTTTGAAGGTTCACCAATAACTTGTTCTATTGGATGGTCTTTTGTCCATTGAAACATAGAAGGGTACCTTGGGTTTAACGAATGTGTGTTAGTCGGTTCTTGTAACCTTGAAGAAGATTCAACAGAGTCTGTTGCAAATGGGTTTCCAAATACTTCTTCATCTTCAAACGCAACATCGTTTGAATTATTTGTTGGTTCTTTTTGAAAATGTGTGTTTTGATTTTGCTCATCAACTCTTGGTAGAACAGTTTCAAGTACTGGAGTTGCTGGAGTAGATGTATATGATGTTGAGGTAGTTGGTGCTTCAGCTTCGACTGTTGTAGATGCATCTTGTGGTGGTGGTAGATGATTTTGAGCGGGTGCAGCGGAATGTAGTTGAGATGCATTTGTTGAAGTTCCACCATAGTATTCATCAAACATTAACTCGAAGATATTTTCCAGTTCTTGTTCTGAAGGTTTTTCAGTGTTTGTTGAATGAGCTCCATTAGGCACGAGTCCTGAACTGATGTGTCCAAAAGTCTGCTGGTTTGGTGCGGGTCCTAATATGTTTTGATTAGAAGCCATTAGATTAAGCGCGAGTTCTAGAGCGAGTCTCTCAGAAGCCATTTGTGAAATCTCGTCAAACTTCATATTCATCGTCTCCATTATCCTTTTCGTTCTTCTATTATACACCCTGAATGCCCTCGAGTTTTCTGAATATCCAATGAAGGTTCCAATATCACCCTTAGCTTTTAACTTTCCTAGATCTTCTCTGTCGTTCGTCGGATAGCACAAAGCGCCAAACACGTGAAGATAAGAGATATCCGGTTTCCGATTGTTCACAAGCTCATATGGTGTTTTATTGAATCTTGGATGGATTAGGGATCGGTTATGAGTGAAACAAGCAGTGGAAACAACATTAGCCCATAAGAATAGTGGTGCACTAGAATAGATTAGCATTGTGTGAGCAGCTTCCACAAGAGTTCGGTTTCTTCTTTCAACTACCCCATTCTGCTGTGGAGTTCTAACAACTGATGTTTGGTGAGTGATTCCAACATCTTCAAAATAGGTTCTTGACTCCTGATTTGTGAATTCTGTGCCATTATCTGTTCTTACAATCCTTACTAGAGCTTGAAGTAGAACTTGAATACGCTTCAGAAAAGTGATGATGATGCCTGGTGCTTCGTCTTTTGATCTCAAAAACTTAACCCATGTATATCTTGAATAGTCATCGATGATAACAAGAATATACTTTTTCCCATTAATGCTTTCAACTCTCATTGGGCCACATAAGTCCATGTGCAACAAATATAACCTTGCTTCCGAACTAGGTACGGTTTTAGGTTTATATGATGCTCTTTTGCTTTTTCCTTGTTCGCATGATGGACATAAATGATCCTTGGTGTATTTGAACTTAGGAATACCGTTGACGATGTTGTCTTTGGCTAACTTGTTGATCATGTCGAAGTTGAGATGGGATAAACGTCTATGCCACAGCCAGGACTTTGTTTCAGTTTCCCTTGTCATGAGACAAATTGGTGATGTAGAAGCCATTTAGTTGATGTCGATAGCATACAAGTTTGTACCACGATTACCAGTTAAGAGATCATCACCAACCAAATTTCTAATAAAAACCATGTTTCTCCTGAATGCAACTTCTAAATCTGCATCACAAAACTGCCCAACTGAAAACAAGTTGTGTCCCAATCCTTCGACGTAGTAAACTCGAGTGATCAAAAAATTCCCAAACTGAAGATCTCCAAAACCCAGAATAGCTGCTACGTGATCATTTCCAAAGCGTACAGTTCCCATGAATTTCCAGACGAAATTGATCAGCAGCTTTAAATTCCAGGTCATGTGCTTGGAGCAACCCGAGTCGATGATCCAAAGACATATTTCGATAACCTGCCAATAACAGAAGAGTTTGTATTTGGAAACCGTTTTGAATTAGGTTCCATGGGGTTAGGGGTACATTCCAAATCACACTCACAGACAGTTGCTACTTGTTTAGCTTGAACTATTTCAAATTTACCATCCTTGAGTATAAATTTTCTACCCGTTGGAATCCAAACACAATACTTAAGATAGTTCCTAGGCGTGCGACTATTAGTGGTGTTCCTAATTCTTTTAATTAGGTTTCCAACAAATCTAGATTTTGCACTAGGACCTTTCGAAACGCTCTTCTGTTCAGGCGTAATATTCACATTCTTAGAAACACATTCATCATGAACATCATTAATTAAATATTTCTTGCATATTAAACAAACAGTGTCATTACATGCATTAGAACCAGTACTCTCGACATTACATTCAGATGAAACATGTCTCTTATTACAAAGCGATAAATTCCTAGGGTGTTCTTCTACTTCTTCAACTTTATTCTTGCTACTACTCGTAGATGCAGACGAGACTCTATTGTTCCTTGTATTGCTCCTAGGCTTTAGTCTGCTGCTCCTAGAGGTGCTTTCTAATCATGTAGAAGGTAAGGCATACGCGTTAGGATTTATATTGTTGTCCTTTTTAGCATCACTAGACTCTTTAGAATTATCCTTCTTGCACTTGTCATTTGTCTTAGTTGTGGAGGCAAACGCACTAGTGAGACTAATCCTAAAAAGGCCAGGTGCTAGCACTTTTGGTGTTTCGACAACTACTTTTCCTTTTTCAACACTCTTTTCATTTTTGTTTTCCTTGGGCAAGGGTGTTGGAGTGACTGGTTTTGTCAAATCCTTTTTCTCATCGACTTTTGGCGCAAATCGTGAAATTGACATTTTTGGTTTTTGAACCGTGTTTGAAACATTTGGTTTCGCTGAAGTCGATGGTTTTGCAAACTTAGTTTCCTCACCCTTCCCTTTTTTACTTTCAAGCTGAGCCCTCAAAAGATCATTTTGCTCTTTCATGTTCTTGAAGGCATGCACATACGACAATTTGTCATACTTGCATTCTTCTTTTTTCCGATCAAGTTGTTTAAAACATGATACATTTTCTTTTTCAAGCTTTATAAGAGCATTTTCATATTTGGAAACAATTTCGGAGGTCTCAGCTCTCAGTCTTTCATCGTCTTGAACCGAATATGTTTGTATGATGATAGACATTATATCAGTAGACAGAACTGCTTCGAAGAGAGAATCATTTAACCTTTCCAAAACATTCATGTTTTCACGAGTTTCATTAGCTTGTTTTACAAGGGATTTGTGGTCCTTGACAAAATCGACCGTTTCTTTTAAGAAAGCATGTTCAAAATGGATTACCCTCGCACTGATGTTATTCAGTGGGATAGTAATTTCGTTTTCAAACACCTTTTTCTGTTCGTTATGAAAACTCGAATGCCAGTTGTTAATACTGATAGTAGTTTTAGATTTAACAATATTTTGAAGTGTTTGAATTCTCTTTTTAACGTCATCAAGAATGTCTCTAGCCTCACTTGTATTAAAAGTGTTGTTAGAAGACATTTGTTCCATTTTTGAAAGAGATTTGGAAACAACTACGGGTGTAGAAACTTCTGGGCTTTTGGAAAAATGTTTGGAAAGCTCATATGCTTGTTTTTGTGGAACAAAAGTGTTAGTGCAAATATTACGATATTTAATCTATATAGTCTCGTTTGTTTTGATTGATGACAAACGTATAACTTGATACATAACGTAAAATGTACAAGTTACTTGTAATCATACTTTGTCTCAACAAACATTCAACACCTCTCAACGTCTCGAGTCATCGTATGCTACAACACAGGTTCGTACATGTTTGTTATGTAGCATTATGATCAAACCCCTTGACCAACCATTTTGAATGACTAAAATACTTTTAGGGTCTTTAAGTATATTAGGTGTCAAAGTGCACTTTAGGTGTCAAATAGAATAAGTGCCACTTTAGGTGTTAAAGTAATATTAGTAAGTTTTACAAATGACAAAAATGTGATGACATTAGGAATCAAACATTTTTAAATAACTCATTAACTTACTATAATAACATTACTTAGGTAATATATACAAGTTTACTTTCATATATATCTAAATCTTAAAATAGAAATATATATATGTCACATCATGCATTTATGGAAGGTTTATGTGTTTGACTAGCAATACTCTTACACATTTTGGAAGTATTCCATATTTGGTTCAATGCATGTTGACTAGTATTTACTAGATGTGACATTGTGAAAGTGACTAGAACATGGTTTTTACTTTTGCTAGTTTTAGGAAAATGGTTTTAAAAAAACCTCTTTACTTGTTTTCCTATAAATAGTAGTCCATGGTTTTCTCATAAGTTGGTGATGAAAAGATGAAATAAAACACACACACATAGATAAATAGGAAACCATGTAGATCACCCTTTCCATAATGATCATAATGCTTCTAACTTTCATCTTTGTTGTAAGCATATCATACTTCATGATCCACCAAGAAGGTCACAAGATCTTGAAGTCATCATTCATTGAAGCATTCCAACATATGAAGATTCAAGGGCACTTGACATCCTCAATAGTTGAAGACTTCTTATTCAAGGAGTTCATGTAGATTAGGAATGCATATCCATTAGACTTTTATGTCTTGGATCATCATTGTATCATAACAATATAGATTAGAAGGTTTATGTGTTTGTGCCATAAAACACAAGGTTTTTATGTTGGGCCACAAAACATAGCGGGAGTGGTTGTACCCTTGGTAAAGAACTCGACATCTAGCTTAGTGTCGGTAAAAGTGTAAGCGACGAACGGGAGTGGTTGTACCCTTGTAAAAGAACTCGACATCTAGCTTAGTGTCGGTAAAAGTGTAAGCGACGATTGTAAGGTTTTCTCCGCCGAAAAGGGAGGTTATTGATCTAGTGAAGTAACTCTCGAGTTGGGTACTCGAGGAGTGGAGTAGGGCGGAGAGGAGATCCGTGACCGAACCATTATAAATCCTCGTGTTCGGTTTGCACTTTCCTTTTACTTATTGTCTTACTTTAATGTTTGCATTGTGTGATTGTTTGTGTTGTGACTTGTTAATTGTTCTTGTGTGATAACATGTTTTAAGTTATATTAGTCATAAACTACAAGTAACATCTTTTATATTAGAACAAGCTAAAAATGGACATTTGATACAACAAGTTTAAAGTTTTTAAACGGTAAACTATTCAACCCCCCTTCTAGTTTTTCACAATTGGTATCAGAGCTTCGTAGCTCTTATTTTCAAAACAAATGGTTTTTAAAATGGAGCACGATCCATGTATCAAATTACCATTGAAGCGGAATATAATATGAAAAATGTTTCGTTAAGTATACTTAGAAATTTTGTGGTTAAATATTACTTTGTATACAAGCTTAAAGGTGTCCTTGAAAAATAAAAGAAAACTTTTCTTAAAAAGTTGTAAGTGTCAAATTATGTGGTTAGAGCTAATGTACGTAAAATACGGTTGTAAATGAAGTGTTTGGGTTAACTATAAATTTAGTTGAAAAATCACCTCCGTAAATGTTTAGATAAGTCACATAAGAAGTAATGATGTTAAAATATGTGTATTATATGTTTACTAACAAATCTAGTAAGTCCTACACATGTTCGCTATGCGAA
This sequence comes from Artemisia argyi, assembly GCA_030686995.1. NCBI lineage: Eukaryota > Viridiplantae > Streptophyta > Magnoliopsida > Asterales > Asteraceae > Artemisia > Artemisia argyi. The sequence continues at coordinate 172,141,441 of CM060681.1, forward strand.
ATACACGTTTTTAGCATTTTGTGACATTTTGTTACAGCAGACCCCGCGGATCCCACGGAACCCTCAGAAGGGTTCCTTGCCCTTTGGACGAAGGTTCCGTGGGCTGCACAGTATACAGTTTTTGTCAAACTTCAAAAATTCATAACAAATTAACCGTAAGTCCGTAGGAGTCGCGCTACCTATCATTTTAAAGGTAATTGAGTCTACTTTCTTTTAAAAATAATGTCATGGCCTAAATCTAATCTGAAGTCAAAAGAATAAACCAAATAATATAGTGTGTCCAAAATATCAAGTTTCGTTTTGACGTAGAAACTCAAACTTTTGAGTTAGGCAATATAAGTTAGTATCCTTTGAACATTGACATTGTTTTCTTTGAAACTAAAGAATGTTGTGATATTCATATATACAAAGGAAACTAATCAAGCTTGGCTTACATCGTCATATTTAAACGCAAAGTGATGAAAAGTATATTTCTTTTTATGTTATGCTAAATGACTACTTGTTTTAGTTGTATGCATATATGATATTTGCTTATTGAAAGTTGTGATTGCATATTGTTTTTTTTATTCATGAGTGTCAATCTTGTCATGATATTCATTTGCTTGTTTGTCGATTTCATGTTTATACACAATAGGATATTTGCTAGATTGTGTGTACTAATTTGAAAATTTGTGTTTGTATTGCTTATTGTTTTAGTTACTCTTCCTTGCATATGTTATGTGATTATTTTGCATAATTCACCTAGGAATGAGAATTAAGTAATACTAATTAAATATCTTGGAATATGGTCACGCGTCTAAATGAGTCACTACATTTTTAAACATGTAGTATTCTTGTAAAATGGTGTTTGGTATACATGCTTCTACAATGATGCTTAATGAATGTGTTTTGCTAAAATATAGAAACTCATCTTAGGTTGATCATGCAAACTAACCGTATCATGTTTGGATGATAACACTTTGTTGTAATCAATTTTCCATGTTTGGCTTAATTTCTATTTATGGTAAGCTCATAATCCTCGGCTTAATCTATATGCTAACATGTGTTAGAATATGTGTTTTTGGTTTTAATCTATCACATCTAATTAGGTGCATATGTTCCAAGTATTATTAGGATACTTGAACGAGTTTCGGGAGTCAATAAATGTCCATTGTTAAGGAGTGTTTGGCATTACTTGTAATTTGAACTATTTGGTAGTCAAACAATGTGTTTCATGGATATATGTTCTTCTAGGATCTTTTGTTATCTTTGGACATTGTGTTGTACTAACGGATATGCATGTAGACAACATTTGTGAGGTTGTCAAATTTTCAAGTTTATGGATATTTCACTAAGTATAGTGAAATTCGCTAGCCCCCGGTCAAAGTCTAACGATTAGAGTTTTTCTATATCCAACTTTTGCATTTCCTAATCAGTACTATATTTAAGTTTTGTTTTTAGGAGTTTTCAAAAAATTTGAAATACGTCTCGAGGCTCGAAATAGTGGACTGCCTCATTTCTGGTGTCTGGCGGATCAGGCGGAACCTTCAAATGGGTTCCGCCAGTGCATTTTCTGGGAAACCCAGAAATAGCCCAACGGAACACACGGAACCCTCAAAAGGGTTCCGCCCGTGTATTCGTAGGGTTCCGTCAGTCCTGCAGATTTCTTTTTAAATTTTCATTTAAATCCCTCACTCAAGATCACTCACTTTCATCACTAGGATTCTTCTCACTAATGTTCACTCATATTAGGATTAGGACATCTCACCTGCACCTATAAGATATTCATCCATAATAATACTTTCAAACTCCACAAGAATAATCCAAGATACCTTTCTCCTTAGAGGAAGGAATCCGGAAACTTGTTCCTTGCAATCCTCGAACCATTGAGTATTTGTGATCACTACACACACTCACTGCATTCTTTTGTCCTTTACTCATTCATTAGCTTGATTTGTAAATTGACAACTTCCTAACCAATCCGGACTCGTTGTTAGCAAAGATTACATACAATATCGAAATCACAAGTCCAACTTATGACTATAGATATTGTCTTGTATCTACATATGTTACCTCACTTGGTTAACATGAAAATAATGTGTCATCCTTGAAGACGATAAGGATTTACATCGAGTCATAACTTACTCTTAAGTTATAGATGTATTATCGAGTCTTGCTATCCTTTTATGATATTCAATCTCAACTAAGTAGGATTGACAACTTAAGTATTTCGTTCGAAATATTCAAGTAAACTTGACTTACTACCGTAGTCATTAAATGTCATATCCAAAAAATCAACACCCAAGTATTTTAACAATGTTTGTTAAAACACTCATCACAACTATAACACTCATCATAGTACTCTCCCAATCAATAGGAACAAAAACAAATGTCAATAGGTTTTCATCCTTAAACATTTAGCACTTAAGTTCACTTGTTCTTTCACCATCATCTCATCACATTCACCTTGTGATATATCTCAGCCCATAAGCTTCACAAACATGATCAAAACTTCAAGCACCTCGCCCGCTAGTTGTACCAACCAATAGATGAGAACAAATTAGGATTAATCTTTCTTCACTTTCTACATCTATGAAACTTAAGTACTTCCTTAGCACAACAAAACTCCACATCACCACATCCTTCTTTGGACACACTAAAGGAGCTACCACCTAGATAAACCAATCCACCATCCTTACCTTCATTTGAATCCATTGAGTGCATTGCTCAAAAAGCCCTTTGTCTAAACACTCGTTTAACAAACTCAACCATACTTTACCACCTATAGGATTAGAACCTTCACAATCAAATGAGCATGAAGCGCACATTTAATTACACTAGGTTTAAGTTCCGCTTTCACAAGTTATCAAAGTATTAGTAATACTTTTAACTTCTGCACATGTTTCATTAAACTTCAAATCAACATTTTAACAACATATGTTAAAATGCAATCTCAAAGCCAACCTCATATACCCTGAGCAACAATGACTCTTGAGGAGTATACATAAGAAAATCGAGTGAATTCCTCTAGTCATCATCTAGTGATTATAATCTTGAGACCAAGTATATTTAGGATAGGACTATCCGATTCAAACACTTTGGCTTCATATCTTCATTTAGGAAAACATGATGTCTTGAAAGACATTATGCCTAAGAAATCATGCGTCAATTTTTCATCATGATTAAAAGGATATTGTATATCCAATGCGTCATTCTCTCATTGAACATGAACGGTTGTGTTACATGAGATTTCATTATACCCCATTGGGTTAATGATCTTAAATCAACATCTGCAAGTTCTAGGATCTAGAGCCTCCTCATTATCCCGCCATTCTTATGTTTCATAAGCATGGTGACTTTATTCCATGTGATAATCTTACTTTTTGAAAGACACCATATGTGTCTATTTCCTTTTAAGCGTTCATCATAACCAAACCTTGCTCATAACCCAATTCAAACCTTATGCATATCCTACACATCTCTAGAGAACACACAATTAAGATCCTATAAAGTTAGTAACTTTATACACTTGTTCCAAAGATCTCTATTGAGAACGTTCTTAAAATATTCCATCATCACACACTAACACATCTCTTGGTCTTTGATGATCAAATCACCCTCATAACCTTTCATCACTCAAACCTTAAACCACCAATGTGAAATGAAAAACCGAGTTATCCTTTGTTCTACCAATATCGATTCATCCACCACTTCCATGCCCTCAAAGAAACCAAGAGTCAATATCATACACCTAGTTATCTTCACAAGAAGATTCCACCATGTAACCAAACAAGTTTGTCATCCCCACTACAACCTAACCCATTAAGGTTAAACCATCTCTCATGATACATAAACTTATATTCACCCTTGTGTCGCTCTTTGAAACAAAGGGCAATTGTCATATCCATACACTCATTGTCATACTTGTGTATGTAGTCGAAAGTCAAGTGAATTTCATTATGAAATGCGTCTTTTCCACTTTCTAGCAAGTGAAGAACACAAAGAAGATATCCAAGCTTCAAGTGTTGTCAAGTCATCATCACCTCATTTCACACATTCACCTTCAGTCATCAACCAACAAAACACCTAAAAACTCCATGATTCCCAATCATCCATTAATGATAATCCACATTCACAAAGAGTCTCCTAACGTCAATCCTCAAGATTACTCATCGTCGCCTCCATACCAATATTCTAATCCTTTCCACCTCCTTTGAGAAAACCACATGCCTCTTCATGCGATCATCTTGCATTGATAGAGAAGAGCTACATGACTTCAAGGATAAAGTTCTTTGTATGCTAATCAACATCCCTAAACACTTCAAAATCATTCAATTTCAAAAATCTCATCGCTTTCACTAAGCTCATCGCTTACATTAACCTACAACCTCCTAAACACTTCATCATAATTCCTTATACGATGCATTACACAATATGTTGGATGTCCACCTATTTAGGAGGAGAGAAATTCATTCACATATTTGTATTTTGTCAAATTGTATTCAAAGAACATCTACTCATGTTTCTTACACCCTAAAATACCAACACATAGGTACACTTCATTTAGTTAAAGTCGGTTCACAAAAACACAAGTGCTTCAAGCCTTTGACTTTTTCTCTTTTTAATATTTCAAGCCCTTTTCACTCCCAATACCTCATCAAGTGAAAAACACAACATATGTTCAACAAAGTTTTTCATCTCCACAACCAACAACCAATGGAGTCTAGGATTATTCTCAAAACTAGGACTTCACAACTTCATTGTCTAGAACACCATCATAGGATCTCATCCTTTTTCTTCCTCGACACATATCATGCACGTCATTATAAGTGCAAACGATATTTTAATCAAACTCTCATTCTCAACACGTTGGTTTAATCAACACTCTCGCATCTTATGATGTCATTTTCATCCTCATATAGGTGTTTTTAGTACTCTTTTCATGTGAACTCTTGTTCATAGGTGCTTATTGTTATCACTTCCTTTCAATTCCATTCAAGCATGCATTATGGCAAGATACATCATCTTTGGTAGATGATAAAGTCATATTCGTTGCTTATCCCTCTAGTTGTGAATTTTAGGATTGCATGAGTAGATATGTTCTATCCTTATCTTTCGATAAAGAATTTGCTATACACACGAGCTTCTAACTCTTTAAATAGTTGTCTACGTATCACCACCACCTTCAATCAACTCTTTCACTAATCATCACCACCATGGATTAGCGTAAAACCTACTTCTATTCATCTTGTGATGTTGTCATATTTTCAATACTTTTTCTAAAGTATAATGAAAATCGTTAGCCCTTGTTCAAACTCTAACGTTACGTGTGTTTTTACTTGCTCTGTTATCTTTTCCCAACCAGATATGAGTTATATTTGTGTTTTTAAGAGTTTTCGAAAATTTTGAAAATCGTCTCGGCACTTTAAAAAGGGGACTGTGTTGTTTTCCAGGTCTGGCGGATCAGGCGGAACCTTCACGAGGGTTCCGCCAGTGCAATTTTCTGGAAACCCAGAAATGGCCTAGCGGATCAGACGGAACCCTCACAAGGGTTCCGCCCGTGTTATCGCAGGGTTCCGCCAGACCACCTGCAAATTTTTATTTTCTATTTTTCAAATTTTCAACTACCACACTTCTTCAAAACAATCTTTTAGGTGAGAAACTCATTCCTTGTTAGTTTACAACATCATTAGAAGCATCTCATCCTCATGTCTTCTCTCTAGGCATTGTTTTGTAGGTTTCTATTATATTATATTCGCGTTTTTATTGTAATTCTTATTAGAAGAATACAACTTATTTTTCTTATGATTGTATTTCTTTCTACAAGAATGCACCTCATGAGATCTTTGATATCATGGGTCTCTACCTTGAGTCGCCTATATCATTTATATATATACATCTTATTTTTCTTTGAGATGAAATATATTGCATTAACTCTTTCATTGTAGGTTCACCATTATATACGATCAATCGTATATAGCATACTCATCTAAGGATGAAGTTTTGCATCGATTATTTTTCTTCTTTTATTTTAGGTTCATATTAACGCCCTATAACAAGGGGAGCTTTCGTCAAGCATAGGAAAATTATCGTCTTATACTAACCTTTATTTTGTAGGGTTCTTCATCCTTGAATCACATACGTTGGTACCCTAGCAACGGGGAGTATTGATCAAGGGGGAGTCAATCATGCACTAACCTTTGTGTCTTTTGTAGCTTTCTTATCCTTGTATCATATACGTTGGTACCCTAGCAACGGGGAGTATTGATCAAGGGGGAGTTACTCATGCACTAACCTTTATTTTTTGTAGCTTTCTTAATTCTTGTGTCATATACGTTGGGACCCTAGCAAAGGGGAGTATTGATCAAGGGGGAGCTACAATCTAGGGGAAGCATGCACACATTTTTCTTTATTCTCATTCTTCGACGCACCTTTGTGTTTCGACAAAAAGAAGGAGATAAGTCAACATAGTCCAAAATGATTTTTATTCATCATGCATTTTTCGTATAATTTTTTTTATGTTGCACAACACTAACCTTGGTGTAGGTCAAGGAACTTAATTTGATCCATGGATCCGTTAACAACCTTAGGAAATTGGAGTTGAAGAATTCACTTCACTAGGGATGATACAAGCTCGCCATTTCGGGGAGAAATTAAGTTAACTCCAAGGACACACCCCTTTTTGTTTCGACAAAGGGGGAGAAGAGTGTAAACGGAGAAGGAAATGTAGAAGGTGTGTTGCGGATACAAGTAAGTAATACGGACACAAGTAACTTTTTACATTTTACGTTCTATCATGTTTACATATTTTGTCATCATCAAAAAGGGGGAGATTGTTAGTGCAAATATTACGATATTTAATCTATACAGTCTCGTTTGTTTTGATTGATGACAAACGTATAACTTGATACATAACGTAAAATGTACAAGTTACTTGTAATCATACTTTGTCTCAACAAACATTCAACACCTCTCAACGTCTCGAGTCATCGTATGCTACAACACAGGTTCGTACATGTTTGTTATGTAGCATTATGATCAAACCCCTTGACCAACCATTTTGAATGACTAAAATACTTTTAGGGTCTTTAAGTATATTAGGTGTCAAAGTGCACTTTAGGTGTCAAATAGAATAAGTGCCACTTTAGGTGTTAAAGTAATATTAGTAAGTTTTACAAATGACAAAAATGTGATGACATTAGGAATCAAACATTTTTAAATAACTCATTAACTTACTATAATAACATTACTTAGGTAATATATACAAGTTTACTTTCATATATATCTAAATCTTAAAATAGAAATATATATATGTCACATCATGCATTTATGGAAGGTTTATGTGTTTGACTAGCAATACTCTTACACATTTTGGAAGTATTCCATATTTGGTTCAATGCATGTTGACTAGTATTTACTAGATGTGACATTGTGAAAGTGACTAGAACATGGTTTTTACTTTTGCTAGTTTTAGGAAAATGGTTTTAAAAAAACCTCTTTACTTGTTTTCCTATAAATAGTAGTCCATGGTTTTCTCATAAGTTGGTGATGAAAAGATGAAATAAAACACACACACATAGATAAATAGGAAACCATGTAGATCACCCTTTCCATAATGATCATAATGCTTCTAACTTTCATCTTTGTTGTAAGCATATCATACTTCATGATCCACCAAGAAGGTCACAAGATCTTGAAGTCATCATTCATTGAAGCATTCCAACATATGAAGATTCAAGGGCACTTGACATCCTCAATAGTTGAAGACTTCTTATTCAAGGAGTTCATGTAGATTAGGAATGCATATCCATTAGACTTTTATGTCTTGGATCATCATTGTATCATAACAATATAGATTAGAAGGTTTATGTGTTTGTGCCATAAAACACAAGGTTTTTATGTTGGGCCACAAAACATAGCGGGAGTGGTTGTACCCTTGGTAAAGAACTCGACATCTAGCTTAGTGTCGGTAAAAGTGTAAGCGACGAACGGGAGTGGTTGTACCCTTGTAAAAGAACTCGACATCTAGCTTAGTGTCGGTAAAAGTGTAAGCGACGATTGTAAGGTTTTCTCCGCCAAAAATGGAGGTTGTTAATCTAGTGAAGTAACTCTCGAGTTGGGTACTCGAGGACTGGAGTAGGGCGGAGAGGAGATCCGTGACCGAACCACTATAAATCCTCGTGTTCGGTTTGCACTTTCCTTTTACTTATTGTCTTACTTTAATGTTTTTATTGTGTGATTGTTTGTGTTGTGACTTGTTAATTGTTCTTGTGTGATAACATGTTTTAAGTTATATTAGTCATAAACTACAAGTAACATCTTTTATATTAGAACAAGCTAAAAATGGACATTTGATACAACAAGTTTAAAGTTTTTAAACGGTAAACTATTCAACCCCCTTCTAGTTTTCCACAAAAAGTAATGCCCGAAAGTTTGTTCAATTTGTTGTAATCAATTGGTTTCAAATCAGGTTTCTTTTGTTTCATTTAATTAATGCTCTCTTCGACAAATTAAATAATTTCCACAGAATCACGAACAATAGGAGGATCATGCTTAGTAAACAAAACATTTCCATTAAACAAACAATTCTGTTCTTGCTGAGCTTTCTTGAGATTACAAGGAGTTTTGTTCCCGAGAGCCATTTTATGTTTTGTGTGGTAAATCGGATTAGTTTGATTAGCAATCATATTCATTGTTTGGCTTGACTTACCCTTTTTAACCACTAATTCTTCTAATTTAGCAATCTTGTGTTCTAACTCTATGATTTCATCCAAAAGTTTATCTTCTTTCTTTGCAAATTCCTTTTTCAACTCATCCCTCTCTTTTTCAAGATTGGTATAAGCTGATTTTTGTTTAGAAAGTTGGTTTTGTAAATCAGAAATTTCCGCGTTTAAGGATTTTATCTTCTTGAAAGAATTAACATCAAGTGTATCAAACTTGATTTGCAAAAGTTTTTCCCTTGAAACGGAATTTTGATAACCATTTTCTAATTCAGACAATCTTTTGTTATGAAACTCAAAAGCTTTAACATTTTCCTTGTAACCCTCAAGCTCAGCGGTCAATTTAACATTCGCGGCCTTAACATCGCGATTGACCTTTTTCACATTTTCAATTTCAATACGACAATTATTCAATAATAATTCAAACAAAGCACGTGTTTCCTCATCATTCTCAGCATGCTGTGAAACGAAGCCTCCATTATAATTCACATCTGGAGTTGCTGAAAGAGTATTACTACTACTTGGCGTGTCCAGGTATGTATCATAAGTAGATGCTAGCTTCTTAGAATGTTGTTCCTCATGAGGAGACATATCAAATATATCATTATTGTGACATATGTTTAAGTTGGATACCTCAGATGGTGCATTGGTGTCATAAACAGGAAGTGTGTCAGAATCTGTGTCATACTTAGCTTCCTGAAGATTCGCCATGAATATACAGTTCGCATCGATATCCTCTCTGTCTTCCATGTCATCCATAAGAGCCATAAAATCATTCTCCTCTACGTTCAACTGAAACCCTGCCTCATTCTTTTGTGCCAACAACAATGCTTTCTGCAAGTACGCTGGGTCTCTTTTGTTCGGCTTAGTAGGACAGTTCCTTGCCATATGACCTACACCCTGACAGTTGAAACACTTTACCGGATTACCCTGATTCACATGTCCCTTATTCCCAACAACTGGAGCTGCAACATTCCTATTCTGATTACCCATTGCCTGATTACCAACATTCTGACCCCTCTGATTTCCAACAAACTGACCCATCCGATTCCCTGCATACTTACCATACTGCTTCCCTGCATACTGACCTGCGTTCTGCATATACTGATTCCCTGCATATCCCTGCTGATTCCCATAAACTCCAACCATTTGGCCTTCGTTGCCCATATTGAAACTAGGCTGAGCAATCTGCTTGTTGCGAGTGTTCGATGAAATCCTTTGGTTGTTGTTAGTTGGTGTAGAATAATGTCCTTGGAATGCCTTTGTCAGAAAAGCAAACGCTTGTGTCAAGGCTGTAGTAGCTTCATCATTGTCAGTGAATTCTGGTTCTTGGAACTATGGGTATTGTTGTTGTGGAATAACTTGTTGGTGTTGCTGTGGGTAGAACTGTTGTTGGTAGACTGGTGTTGGTTGTTGAATGCATGATGGTTGCATGTAGTTGTGAGTGGAAGATGATGATGGTTGTTGTGTGTTCACTGGTAACGGTGTTGGTGTAGTAGCAATTAAAGCGAGAGGACCATGATTCTTTGCCAATCTTTCTTTCCTTACTTCATTAGCCTAAGCTTGGTTTTGCTTCAGAAAATCATAGAGTTGATCATAATTCACCTTATGTAAATCCTTTGTTTGGTTGACAATTGTAACATAACGACCCCATTCTTTTGGAAGGTTATTGATGAATTTGATGTTTGTTGCAATTGTTCGTGGTGTCAACTTGTTCCTGATTAACTCATTCATTAAAGTGCAAAACCTTGTGTAATAGGATTCAATCTGTTCACCTTTAGTGGATGTAAAGTTCTCCCATTCAGTTAGAAGTTTGTTCTCAACGTCTTGTTGCCCAATCTCTGTTCCATGACATATCCTTCTAACTCGTTCCCACATATCAAAAGCAGTTTCACAGCTGTCGACTGCAACAAAGATCTCGCATGGTAATCCAAGTTGGATTAAATGCATTGCCATATCATCAGCGGCGATCTGCTGCTTGTCTTCATCTGTGTAGTCTGCTTCTGTTTGTTCACGCAAGAATGGTAGAGTAGGAGGTGTTGTATTGGGATTACCTTTATCTTGAACTTGTCTTGGCTTAAATGGACCCTCTTTAATGGAGTTGATCATTAATTTACCATCAGTCTTTGTTTTGATGTAACGAAGCATGCGGCTTGTCCATGGAAGATATCCACCCTTTTCAAGCATTGGAGGTCGATTTTCGGCACCGGCAGCATGAATGTCTTGTTGAGTTGCCATGATTTGGATTCAAAGTGAAATGTTGTTCTGAGGATCTTTTGAAAGATAACAAAGGTTGTTGTTGTAGATTAGATGTTTTGGTGAAGTTGAAAAACGTTCTTGGATGTTCTTTAGTGATTTCGTATTTTCCCTCCAAAAATTGAAAATGAAAATTTTCTTTCTGAAAATTTGAAAATCACTATGAAATGCAATTCTAAGGTTACCAGAAAAATTTGAGTTTTAAAAATTTTGACGCCAAATTTTACCGAAAAAAATTTGAATTTTGGCCTAAAAATTTGACAAAATTTTCAACGTTATACCAAAATTTGAATCTCGTGTAAAAATTGAACGTTTAGTCTTCTGTAAAAATTAAATTTTACTCAATAAGTGCTAACTTGATAAGATTTGAGTTTTCTGTAAAAATTGAACGTTTAGTCTTCTGTCAAAATTTGAGGTTTTTTTTTTTTTTTTCTTTTTTTTTTTTTTTTTTTTTTTTTTAAATTTCTTACTCGGTAAACCTTAGAACTTGTCCTAACTCGATAATACCAGCACCTTACTCGATAAGTGCTAACTTGATAAGATTCTAACTCGGTACTAGTTGTTAACTCGGTAAAGCTTTAGTTTGGTTTACTAACTCGATAAAGCAATCTGCTAACTCGGTAAGCAACTTGTAACTTGATAAGATTAAATAATGCTAACTCGATAGATAGACGCTAACTCGATAAGAACAATTGAATCGAGTATAGTTTCCCCCTAGATAGTGAACAATAGAATACCTTACTCGATAAACGATAAGGTTATGGCTAACTCGCCAAAATTGTTACTCGAAAACACAAAAGCTAACTCGGTACAATCTTGTCACTAACTCGCTAAACAGAACACTTACTAACTCGATAGAACAGTAAACCCTAACTCGATAATCTAGGGCTTGTAACTCGGCTGCTACGTAAAAAACACCCAAAATCCGATTTTTTTCACCAACAAATGATCTAAACTAACCTAATATTATCCCTAGGCGATTGATACCACTTGTAGGACCATAGAACAACCTTAATCACTTATGAATCTTCCCTAAATCTAGAGAGAGAAAGTAAGTAGAGAGAGAGTGGGAGGGAACTCCTAGTGTGTGAAAATAATAAGCCTTGTTATTACTAAGAGAACCAACCTCTTCCATGAGGATTACAAGAGTATTTATAGTGGTTGTCTAGGGCTTCACATATCTTTGACATTATTACATAACTAGCCCTTAGACTTTATAAAATCATGAAAACATTAATAAAGCTTCATCATAATAATATTCTAAAGCAACCTATTACATAATATTAATGACCGACAATTTCTATAAATAAAATAAGATCCTAACAATCTCGTTAGTGGCACACGAAATGACTAACATACCCTCTTTTTCTTCCCCACTTTTAGGGCCGTAATTTGCAATTTTTCTTTTTTTTTAAGTCACCACATCACAAACACAGCCACCATCACCACCACCCTCTACCACCACACAACCAACACTACCACCCTCTATCACCACCACCAAAATAGTTGGATGAAGGTATTATTATCATAAATCAATAAATGAAGTTATCTAAAGGAATCTCAATACGTGTATTATTATCACTAGCAGGGTACCCGTGCGTTACGGCGACGAGTACCCTATAACATGGTTTTACGGCTAACAATCTTTTTTGATCATACATTTCTCGTGACAACAAAATTACGGATGGTTAGAGTTTTAGGTTTTAACTTTAAGCAATAGCAAAATTGCATATATAAAAAATAGTAAGTTATTTGATTGATGCTACAAAAATATAAAGGTTATAATTAGTAATATCATCAAAGTAAGAGGTCAAAGTGGTTTTACAATAGCTTGTAGTCGCATATAGATATGAGATGATGTAATACACTAATTACAATTTATATAAAATAAAAATCCAAAACTCCTAACCACTTCATATTAAACGTAATCATAGTTACACTACGATATGATATACGTGGTCATGATTGTTGACAGTGAAGTGTAATTGAAATCAGTTAAAATGTTGTATGATTAGTATATTCTACTTTGATCACAATCATTCAGGTGTCGACGTGGATATAACTCAATGTGAATGTATATTAAAATGCTCGGACCAAATTTTTTATTTTTTATTTTTTTATTTTTTTTTTATCTAAAATTCAACCCAAAAAAACATCATCTCAAAATTAATTTGGCCCACTTTTAACCTAGATATAACTCACTTATAATAACCCTAACAAGAAAATAAGCATCCGCCGCATTGCGATGGGGTTTATTGCTTCTCAACATGGGGCATTTTTTTGTGCCGTAATATGTGTTTCGTATACTTTGTTTTATGTATTAGTTTTAGTGTCAGTAAAATTTTTTGTTTGTTTGATTGATTTTGTATACATGTTGTTATTTTTTGCCATCGTTTTTGAATGCTATTTAGTATTGTATATAGAATAATAAATATGCAAAAAAATTGTTAATATCATGACACATTTTAACTATACAGTCAAATAAAAAAAAGTTATGCGTTTTAAAAAACATACACGTTACCGCTAAATGTTTGCATGATAAAAATTGATCGTGTTAATTAAAACTTAAACAAAAATGTTCCCCAAAAAAATACATACAAAATTAGCTCCAGTGCAACGCGCGAGTGCTTACCAACTTATTTATTACACAAAATAAAATCGTAACTAACATTTGTTCTAATCAAAGCCCAGTCCAAATGTTTATACTCGGCCCACCAACTAAACAATTAAACAGCCCAAGTGAGAGTCAAAAATCAGTTCAAGTAACACTACCCTAATAAGTTGCAGTAAAAATATGGTACTAACTGCAACACTCATAATTTTTACTCTTACCCTAAGAGCAGTGGGTACGGTCGTTCCGTTGGGCTCGTGTCGTTCTCCAAAAGTAGTGCCACGTCAGCAAAACACAGAACGGCACAAGAAAAGCTTTGGCACCACATTCTGTGCCGTTACAGTTGGCACCAGAAAATCTGGTGCCGTTCTCCATTTTTTTTTAAATTTACATAATTTATTTAGAGATATATATAATTAAAATTAAAATATAAGTCCCAACAACCAAAAATTATACCAGATTAACCTCTTAAACACACTCTTATATTTTATCACAAACAACAAAAATTTAAGACCCAAAACACAAACCAAAATTTTAAAGCCCAGCCCAAACAAAATACATAAAATGATGGAAGTTAGAGTAGTCGTCATCTTCTTCCTGCTGTCTCTTCCTGCTACCTGCAAAACACAACCAAAAAAGAAAAAAAAAGGAAAAAAAACAACACAAAACACAAACACAACAAACACAGCCTTCATAAACACAAACACAACAAACAAACCCACCAAAAAAAAAAAAAAAAAAAAAAACCAGAATGGCGCTACGTGGTTGGGTTGGCGCGAGGTGGTTTGGCACGAACCATGGTACAGTGCGCCGTTCTCAAATCTCGTGCCGTTCTTTGGCACAGCCAAACCACGCAACCGTACCCCCGGTCTAAAAAGCATACGCAGTCAACAATCCCTCTTATGTTTCTTCCACAAATACCATTTTCTTTTTCTTTTTTTACACTATACTGAACCAAATAACAAATCAAAAGACCCTTTTTACACAAAAAATCAAAAATGAAGAACACTTTATGATCTCTTGGTTTCGAGTAACCCGTGAAGAACAAAACGTTTATTTTCTTCAAGATCCTATACACGGGTCTCGGGTAAGTTGCATGTTTTTTTTTTTCCTTTTAAGATCTATGATGAGATTGTGTTTTGAATCTTTAAAGATTTTGTTTTCTAACACCAAACACGAATATCAGATCTTTGATGTTTCGTTGAAGTAGTTAAGGATCTTTGATCTTTGATGGAATCTAATGATGGTGATGGTGGTGGTGGTATGGTGATGGGTTGGGATAAGAAGGATGTATAATAATAAGATGTGTGTATTTGGAGTATGTTTTTGTTTTAGAGAGAAAAGAGAAAGGGGTAGTGAATGTATGAGTGTGTTTTTACGTTAGTTTATATAATGATGTGATCTTAGCTTAGGTGACTGTTACTATACTGGTTTAAATGGGTTGTTACAAGCTTTTTAAATGGGTTATGAATATAAGACTCTTACAAGTTATATAATTTAAGACATTTAATTTTCTTTCTTTAACTTTAATTATTTGTATGATACAAGCTTTGTAAAACACTTCTTTCCATTATATGTTATTTGTTGAATCTGAATTTTTAAGCACTCTATTAATAGCATGTCCCAAATATTTTATATAGTAGTATAGATAAATCAATAAATGAAGTTGTCATGACAACACAATCAAAATAGTTGGACGATTAAAAATAAAATGTTTAATCGTTATGGTTCGATTAAGATCGTAACTAGTGTTTCATTTGGGCTTGATATTAAGTCTATCCTAAATACAAATTTGGTCTCACCGGAGTCTGCTTCGAGTAATTGTGGACCTCATTTCAGTAGATCAGTAATGTTGTTGGGTTGACCCACATTACACACAATGTTGATTCGTAATATGTATACCTAAAAGATGTCATAGATAAAAAAAGTTTAGAAATCCAATCGGATTTATGGTCAGTTTTAATGCCGGCTAAAATGACATGTGTGTTAACATTCTTGGGCGCAAAAATAAGCTCAAGGAAACATTGTTTAAATGAGTACCAGACTCAGACCAAAAAACTGACTAGTATAGATGAGACTAAAGAACTAATGACGATGCAATAAGCATCAAATTATAGAGCAGCGAACTTTTAGTCGTCTGCAATAGACAAAAACATCAATATTTTTCTATAACAGTCAATAACGTATACAGTTATAATTAAAATTTATATATTGCTAAAAACCGAAACAAACAAAAATGACAAAATAATTTTAGGACTTGATCGATTTAATATCCGAGCAGAATTAATATTCCCCACTATAGAGCATCATGATGTATAGACTACATTGTCCTCCACTAGGATGAACCCTAAAAATAGGAATATTGCAATGTGGTCTTTGTTTGGTTTTGTCAATATGCTCAAGCGGATAGGTAGCCTCTGTAAGAAATTTAGGAGTCTGGTATGATTCGATTCACGAGCCGCTCTCTTTTCAGATTCATTTGTAATTTATGTGCAAACAGTGAGTTTCTGTTGTTGGGTTCTAGATTTTGCTAGACTCCCATTTGCTAGATTTTGTGGGTTGCAGGGAGAGTTTATATGTTGGACTTTAGGAAGCTTACGACACTTGAATCGTTATCTATTAGAGGTGTTCAATGGTGTTGGGATGTAATAAACAAGATGCTTCAACTTGCAAGTGGAGTACAATATCTTTACATGAAAGTCGAGTTCACCAGTGATTTTGAAGCTCTTCTTTCATTTCGAGAGATCGACTTCGTTGACTTTTTCAAGAGTCATTCAAAGCTCAAAACATTTGACGTCCATGGTGCGATGTTTGTTGCTCTATGCCAGAAGAACAGTTAAATAAGATAAGTTTTTAAAAAAGATATACGATCGATTACTTGCTAAAATACGAATTTAGATCTTCAGAACACTTTTTTTTGTTAGTTTTTAGGTGGATTCCAATTTCATGATTCCTTGCCTTGAAGAGGTAGTGATCACAGTGAGATCACCATTGAATGTTGAATAGAAAATTGTGGAAAACTAGAAAGGGGGTTGAATAGTTTACCGCTTTTTAACTTAATTATCTTTTAAAAACTTTACGTTTAATTAAAGATATAAACTCAAATTACTTTTTAATCTTTGAAAAGCTTTGCGTGTAATTAACGCTTCTAACTAAAGACAATATGTAATATGCAAAGACAAAGAAAGAAACGATCAAACCACAACACGATTGTTTATCGTGGTTCGGCTACAAGGACTCTTTTTTCTTGCCGTACATCCACGCCCCGAGTTTCCAACTCGAGAGTTTCAAGCACTAGTCAACAAGCTCCTTTCACGGGTGGAGAAACCTTTACAATCGTCGCTTACACTTTATCCGGTACAAAGCTAGATACCGGGTCCTAGTTCAAGGTAGAACCAACCTAACGTCGCCTATCCACTATTTCCGACACTAAGCTAGATGTCGAGTTCTTTTACAAGGGTACAACCACTCCCGATAGTTCTTTTACAAGGGTACAACAACTCCCGTCACACTATGTATTTTAAGGCCTAAAATACTAATCGATCACTCTTGAATATACACAATCAAATGATGTATAAACTACACTAAGTTTACACAAGGCTAAGCTAACAAGTCTTTCAACCTTGAGTTGAAACTTGTTACTTCTTGGATGAACTTGTGAACTTCTATGCTACATAAGACAATCACACAAGTGAGTTGCTACTAAGTTAGATGAGAGAATATATGAAATATATGTCCTAAAGTCATGGGTGATTTCTTGCAAGTGGTTTGGCATTTATACCCAAACAAACTAGACTTCTGGCGGATACGACGGAACCTTAGAATGGGTTCTGCCCATATACCCCCAGGGTTCCGCCAGATCTGACAGTCAAACTTACAAAAAATCACATCAAGTTATTTCTAGTCAAACACACAAACTTTCAAGAGATCACATCAACATGGAATGCTTCCAAAATGTGTAAGAGCTTTATGGATAGTCAAACACACAAGCTTTCCATAAATGCACATTGATGTGATGTTATACTTTCTTTATTAAGAAATATAACAAGGTTATGTTTAACATGTAAATGTAGTTATACAAGACTTAAGAAACTAAAATGATGTTTTACTATAAGCTAAATTTCATACTTTGTCATTAACAAAACTTAGCAAAGATCGTAAAATATAAATAACGTTTTTAGGCGATATTTGTATTAACAATCTCCCCCTTTTTGTTGATGACAAAACATAAACTTTATTTATAACTAAGCCACTAGTTTTAGTGTTAAGTCTTATAAAGTTTGTATTAAAACTTGTTTTTGCTAAGATGATGTGATATGCAAAAGTTGGGGATGAGAACAAGTTTAATATAAATTCTCCCCCTTTTTGTCGAAACAAAAAGGAGAGAACGTAATGATGCAAGTGCTCCCCCTTGGACAATACTCCCCCTAAATGGAGTGCCAAGTAAGGAGACATGGATTTTGAACCTAAAAAAAAATTAGTTGCTGCACAAGACAAGTGTAGAACAAGTCATGAACACCCTTTTTGTTTAAACACAAAGAAGTGTTGCGAAGCGGAATGATGCAATTCTCATGCTCCCCCTTGAATATTACTCCCCTAAATTGGAGTAACAAGGAAGGGATATATGGATAATGATCCTACAAAAGAGAGTTAGCACAAGATATATATGTTACCATCATAAGGTATAGTACCAATACCTAAATGGTCAACAAACAATGCATGCCACATAGTAGAATGAAATTCATTTCATGTAAAATTTGACTTTTAGAAGGTCAAAGACAAGAAATTAGGGTGGTAACATCCTACCTTAAAAGGGAAAAAATTAAATGAAAATAAAAATAAAAAGAAAAACATCATAATCCTTAATGAGAAACATCCTCCTAAAGAATGTTTTAAGGTAGGTGATGATGAGAATGAGTGTTTTGGCTTGTTAGGTTGTGTTTTTGGTGCTACTACGGATGAGACTCTATCATTGTTGGAGACTCTAAACTTGAGGTGGGTGAGACAAGGATTCTAGACGGTCCAAAATGTGGTTTAGGATAAACCTCATTTCATAGGTTAGCTCGTGGATTTTCGTTCGACATCTTTCGGTAATGTGAGCGGTCCTTTCACAATGTCCGCAATCATGGCGGAGAAAGTTTGGTGGAAAAGGGATCTCATTTGTTGGTGGTGGATTACTTGTGCTTGATGGAGCAAGGGTGGATGGTTGAGAGGTGTTTTTGTTTCCTATACTTGTTGAGGTTGGAGATGTGGCCCTTACGGATGCATTTATTTCCTCATGAGAAGGAAACATTGAATCAAAGTGTTGGGAAGACTCTTGTGGTGGTTGTTGTTGTTGTTGAGTATAATGGCGGAAGCTTGGTTCTCCTTCAATAGGATCATGAATGAATTTGTAAACGGGGTGAAACACAAATGATTGTGGGTATGTATGACCTTGATCTTGTGGAAAGATTGAGGGTCTAGCATAGTGATAAGCCAAACCCTCTATCAATGATGGTTGATGAGGTTCATCATCCAATGACTCATTTGGTTGAAACATTGGTTGTTGTTGGGTTTCCATTTCGGCAATGGTGTCAAAGAGTGACAATGATGGAGGGATTGATGATTTAGGTGATAGGTCTTCTAAAGTTTCCAAATAGGGCAGTGGTGATGTTGGTGGTGTATGGAAAAGTTCCATTGGTGTAAGTGTTGGTGATTGAGGTGATGGAGTTTTTGATGGTTGAGTTTGTTGAGAAGGTGATGTTGAATCACTTGAAGGTCTAGTTGGTGGCGGAATAGTGGCTATGTTGGTGTTGCAATGCTTTGGAGAGGGTGTTGGAGTAGCAAGATTAAGCAAATCATGTATAGTGATCACATTGGTATTGCAAGGTGTTGTGGATGGTGTTGAGGTAGTAAGGTTAAGGATATCTTGGATAGGTGAAGAAATGTCAAGTGATGTATCACTTGATGATGATGAGCTTGATTTGATGGTTTTGTTGAAGCAACAAGGTTTTACACTAATCCTAGCGGTTTTTCTAATGGATCTTGATGATTCGGATGAGGTGTTGGATTTAGTCATTTCAAAGGTGTGGTTTAGAAGCTTAAGAGAAGGGATTTTGATGGTGATGGTGTGATTTGAAGTGTTGCAAGATTGTCAAATTTATAGAGTGGAAGAGATGTTGGAAGGGGTGTTTGGATTTGATGTTCTACCATACAAATGTTGAGGTTTCTAATGATTTAGAATATTTCCAAGAACATGTCAAATCATTGGAGGTCAATCCAATGAAATTGGGTAGAGTGAAAGACTAACTTATGCACTCAATGCTATGTGATCATGGGAAGTGATTTGGTTGAAAATGTTCTAAGGGTTTGAAGGATCCTTTTTAAGGGTTCCTTGGGTTAGTTATGTTTGAATTTGAATTTTTGGCGGGAAATGACTTCCTAATTGTTCTAGTGAGTGAGAGTGGTCCTAATATGTTTATTAGAAGTAAGGGAAGATATTTCTCACTAAAGATAAAGATTTGACATTTTACAAATTTTGAAATTTAGAAAAATGAAAAATAATTTCTGCAGGAGACTGGCGGAACCTTGACACATCAAGGGCGGAACCCTTCTGAGGGTTCCGTCTGATCCGTCAGGCTAAAACTAGGTTACCCAGAATTTTGCACCGGCGGAACTTATCCTGTTATAGGTTCCGCCGGTTCCGCTAGACCGAAAAAAGCATACAGTCCACGTTTTTAACCGTCGAGACAATTTTCAAATTTTCCGAAAACTTCTAAAAATGAAAATTTATTACATGTCTGATTAGGAAATGCAAAAAATGGACATGTAAACATTCATATCATAGGACTTTGACCGGGGGCTAGCGAATTTCACTATACTTGACAAACACCTCAAATATCGTCAATATGCATAAAGGCTCATACAAAACATAGTCCGACGAAAATAATAAAGCATGGAAGTAAAAAGCAATACAAATCACATAGTTTAACACATAAAAAGTTCTAAAAGCTACATAAGCCAAACACTCCTTAAACACACATCTCAAAACCGGTCTATCTTCTTCTTGAGCTTTCCTAGGTACCTTCCAAAGCACTTGAATATTCCTTTGGTTTGCTTGAACTCTTCGGATGCATTGCTAATGACGGGAAGTTCTTGAAGGTAGTCTAAAGGGGGTAGTTTAGAGTTAGGAAGATTATCGTTATCGCTCATATCGGATGATGAAGATGATGGTGAAGGAAAGCGAGTACGCTTGCCCTTAACTTTGAAGACTCTTTTATCACTTAGAGGGACGAATATGTGAGGAACGAGAGTGTAATCAAGGCAAATTCCCTTATTGTTAGGAGGAATGGGTGAGATTGCTCTAAAGAGGCGGGTGAGAAGCATTCCATAAGGAAGAGCAGTTGTTCCTACCAAGGATATGTCGGCCATTCTTTTGGCTA
Organism: Artemisia argyi; assembly: GCA_030686995.1. Classification (NCBI taxonomy): domain Eukaryota; kingdom Viridiplantae; phylum Streptophyta; class Magnoliopsida; order Asterales; family Asteraceae; genus Artemisia; species Artemisia argyi. Next base: position 172,162,428 of record CM060681.1, read on the forward strand.
GGTAATAGGCTAAGTTAAAAGGTTGACCGGTGGAAATGCTATAGAGCATGTAGCTAAGACATGTGTTGACATGATCTCTATTTCCTATGGAAATTATAACGTTGGCTCTAAGAATTTCTTCCCATTTCTTAAATTATGGTTTAAGCTCATTGAGTTCTATACCAAAAGGGTCCTTATTTACCTCGTTTCCCAAACGATTCTTCCTAGTTTTTGAGGTCCTAACAAAGAGATGCTCACGAATTTCTTCCTTATTAGCAAGAAGAGTATCGCATGGATGATAACGCTCAATGGAATTAAGACTTGAAAGAGGCCACTTATCAGTGTAGAGACATGTACCAACATTAGGGACACCGAGAATAGTGGCAAAATCTTTTAAGGATATGAAATGTGGATGTTGATTGGTTGAGAATGTTAATGAGATCTCACCATCGTCATCGAAGAAAAGGCTTATAGTTGCATAGAACTCCAAAATAAACCTAGGACAAATTGGCTCATCTATGTCTAGGAGGCAATCAAAGTTGATAGCGGCAAAGTTTTGACGAATGGAAGTTCCTTTTAGGAAGGATGGATCAATGGTTCTTCCTTCATGAACATAGCGTTTTTCTAGACCCTTAAAAGTTTCAACTTGATCTTTAGTAAGGCCTTTGGTCCTATGGTGTTTGGGTAAGTGTAGGACCTTAGATATATCAACTTTAACACAAATATAAGCACTAGAAGAAGGAAAGATGGTGACTTGGTATAATATGTGTGGCGTTAAGATGTATAAAATAGAGAATAAGATGAAGAGAGCTTTTTATTAAAAAACACACACAATACACACACAAGCACACACCTCAAATGAGCTTTAAGGTGTTTATATAGCACAAGAGTTAGGATGCCCTAAAGGCTTTCCATGGGCTTGGTCTTGGGCTTGGCTTTCTTTTATCTATAAAGGCTTATGAAACATAACTAATAGCATATTAGCTTACCTAGACCAAGGCCCAATGACTAAACTATTACTAATCTTAACCAACGATACAAAGTTACAATATGAGAATGACCATCACTTTAATATATATATTTTTTAATGCTTACAATCTCCCCCTAAGGGGTGGTCATTCGAATGATGCTCCACGTGAGTGGGTCTTCCGTGTTCTTTGTCTTTAACTTTGTGTGTCGTTGTAGAATAGTCTTTAGTCTTTGTTCCTTCATGCTTTGTGATCTCTGATAACTGATTTTTCATCGTTCTTTGTTCCTTTGTGATGTGGAGTTATCTGCCTTTCGTCACTTCTGCGTCTGTGGTGGTTGTTTGCCATTCCAACTTGCTCATACATCTTCAGTCTTTGTGATACATATGCACGTAGTTCCCTTTCTTTCACTTTGATCTTTAGTCTTTATTCTTTGTAGATTCTTCTTTTTGGCATAGAATCTTTCTTTGAACTTTGTGTTGTATAGATCTTTGAGGGAGCTTTCTTTAACTTCCAGATGTATGTATGAGCACGTGGAATCTGTCGCCACGGAGATGAAGTGTCCCTGCATATAAACAGTTAGCAATAAAACATCCGGTACTTACAGATAAGAATTAGAGATTGTCAACAGCATAGTGTGAAGACTCCTTCTAACCCTTACCAAGGCCGTTCCCATGTCAGATACTCTCGAGAGAGCTTACGAGACCTACTAAGTAGCTCAATGACTGGGTGAGTCGCTGGGGATCACTCCACGACTGTAGACCGTATGAAACCACCGCGAACACTAAGCGTAACCCATAAAGAATTACCGAAGTGACCTGCTGTCAGGGCTGCTTGATGTTGACCCTGGCAGGAATTTCCATTCAATCATTGAGAATCACAAAAGTGAATCCTCTCATAAATGTTCTGGCAGATTGCTAAGATCTGCGTAGGACTCTAAGTTTACATCTGGCGTCCTTTATGATGAATAACCAGTGTAGAAATATCATGTGTTCCTATGAGATCTTTTGATGAATCTCGGGGCTCTAGACTCGATAAGTGCACATTTGGTTTCCTATGCGGAGATTAGGGAGAGGTCTCCTACTTCAATATCAACCATCTCTAAGAGACAGGTCGATAGATTATGCCGGTTCCCCGTGAGAATGAAACAAGCTCTTTTAAGAGAACTTGAGTGGTTAAGAAGGTTTAGTGCAGTGCGTCACTGGGTCCATGACGTCTTTGTCTTCAATACCGGCGTCACCTTAGTAACAACCAGTAGCATATGAATTGTACCCGGTGTCTGCCCTAAGGTTGAACATTTGGAGGGCTATTTCTTTTCACCCTTTTTCATAACTTTTCTTTTTAATTCTTCAACCCCTTCTTTCTCCTTTCTCATTTTCTCCTTTTTTCAATCATACCTAAGGACTTCTAATTCTAATCTATTGGAATTGTCCTTGGGTAGATCCCTCCGGCTCTGGCGGATCATAGGACGATTTTTCCTAACCTTAGTCACCCTATAACACCATGACTATCCTATCATTGCCACGAAACCATTTAGTGAAAATCTCTCAAAGTGTTTATAATAATGAAACACGTTGTTGACACTTCGAGAGTTTTGCATTCCTTTTGAAGGACTCCCCCTTCACATGTGCTCATGTAATTTTAAGAAATTTGCACATGCGGGAGGAGTTTGCACTTTTTGAATTGATCCACTTTCAGCGAACATGACTGATTCGAGACACGCTTACATCACTAGTTAGACTAGCTTGAAATTATTACCCGTCCTGGTCAAGTCCAAAGAAAGTCTCTCGATATGGTACATTCTACTCAGACAAGTCCTATTCGAGACACGCTTACATCACTAGTTAGACTAGCTTGAAATTATTACCCGTCCAGGACAAGTCTTTTTGATTACTGACATTTTTAGCTTCGTCAATTCATTGGTACTATCTGAGTCGAGCTCTTTTGAGATTCCGTCACAAACTTTAAACATCTTTGATCACATTTAATCATGTCTTCTCCCCCTCAAAAAATAGCATAGCGTGATATTTTTGATATCAACTGATTAAAAAAGCTTTTTGGAGAGAAAGACAGATTCTGCATGAATTTGGAACATTTTCTTTTTGTACTCCCCCTTAATGATAGCACATTTTTAAAATCAATTTAAGGGTTTAGAGGGAGTTTTCTTGAGCACTAATTTTGAGAGATTTTGAGAAATCTTTTGAACGATCTTGAAAAAGTGCTCAAGAATTTTGTTTTGAAAACGAGTTTATGCTTGAAATCTTTTTCGTTTGTTTAGACTCGAACTTTTTGAAAAAGAGTTCGTCATTGATCGTACGAGTCCTTGATTTGAAAATAATCAGAAGTCATCGTTTAAGTACGGGTTTCGTACTGAAGTATACGAAAGCCATTGTGAAGAAACTTTTGAGAAACGACATGTTTTAGAAAAACATTTAAAAGAACTCCCGCTCAAGCATCTGTACATATCCGTATCATTGTTGAATGACATTTCTAGAAACGTACAGAATATTGATTTATACGAGAGACATGTCGTGAGAAGAATATTTTTGGATTTTTTTGATTTTATATTGTTTTTGTATTTTTTGAATTTTTATATTTTTGTATTTTGTTTTTGTTTTTATAAAAGAAATGGAAAATCAAAAATAGAAGATTGAAAGAATGATTTTATAGAATTTACAGAATTTGAACCCTTTGAAGAACTGGGTTCTGAGATAGTTGAAGCACCTGCAATCAAAGACGAAGAGGTTTCACAAATAACAGTGTTAGAAGTACACGAATCATCACTCTGCGGGTGTTGACTATCAACGGTTGTAATGGTTTCTACTTCCTTATCCTGATGATTATCACTATTATTTATCTTGGTGCAACTATCAAAAATCTTTCCTGTGGGAATCCATCTAAGACCAACTGTATTAAAAACTTTCCCGGTAGGAATCCACCTAAGGTAAGATCTAGACGTAGTCTTCTTATCAGATGCAGCGGAAGTCTCAGTCTTTGAAAAACTACATCCTGTAGAAATCCACCTATGAGGTTTCTTATCCATTTTCTTGTTGTCAACGAGTTTGTTTCTATTTGGTTTCTTAGAGGATTGTGCCTTGACAATTTATTTTCCTTGCTTGAGAAATTGTGCAATACATGCATCGTGATTAGCTGAAAAAACACATTTTTGACATGTAGGACAGACAAATTCAACATTCTTGTTTAACACATCAATTTTAATTTTGTCACTACAGTCTTTTGGAAATTGTTTGTTGTGTGATGAGACTTTGGAATTCTTTGTGTTGCATTCTACGTTCCTAGCATTCTCTTTTGTGCCACTACTCTTAGATGCAAGCCAATCCCTAGTAGTTTGAAGATAGTTCCTAGGTAATGGTTTACTACTACTAGCAGTGCTTTGAAATCTTGTAGAATTCATCACACTAGGTTCTGTACCTAAAATTCCGTCTTTTCGAAGTTGTGCCTTTTTCCTTGCTTCTTCTAGATGGTGATTGTGGACCATGTCATTAGAACCAACAGACTCTTTAACTGTTTTTGTAGTCACATTTGGTGTACTATTCCTAGAAGAGCTAGGTGCACTCACATTTGTGTTTCTTTCAACAACCAATTTTCGTTTTTCAACAATCTTTTCCATTTCCTTTTTCTTAAGCGAGGGTTGTGGAGTGACTGGTTTTGACAAATCCTTGTTCTCATTGACTTTAGGAGCAAACCGTGAAATTGACATTTTTGGTTTTTCAACAGTTTTTGAAACATTTGGTTTCCCCGATGTCGATGGTTTTGCAAACTTAGTATCCACACCCTTCCCTTTTATACTTACAAGCTGAGCTCTCAAAAGATCATTTTGTTCTTTCATGTCCTTGTAGGCACGCTCATATGACAATTTGTCATACTTGCATTCTTCCTTTTTTCGATCAAGTTGTTTAAAATATGACACATTTTCTTTTTCAAGCTTTATAAGAGCATTTTCATATTTTGAAACAATTTCGGAGGTCTCAGCTCTTAGTCTTTCATCGTCTTGAACAGAGTATGTTTGTAAAATGATGGACATAATATCAGTGGTCATAACAGCTTCGAAGAGAGAATCATTTAGGTTTTCCAAAACATTCATGTTTTCACGAGTATCATTAGCTTCGTTTACCAGGGATTTGTGGTCCTTGACAAAGTCGGTCGTTTCTTTTAAGAAAGCTTGTTCAAAATGGATTACCCTCGCACTGATGTTATTCAGTGGGATAGTAATTTCGTTTTCAAAAACCTTTTTCTGCTCAATATGAAAACTGGAATGCCAGTTGTTAATATTGATTGTAGTTTTAGAAGCAACGATATTTTGAAGTTCTTGAATTCTCTTTTTAACGTCATCCAAAATTTCTCTAGCCTCACTTGTATTAAAAGTGTTGTTAGAAGAAATTTGTTCCATTTTTGAAAGAGATTTGGAAACAATTACTTTCTTAGAAAACATTTTTCAGAATGGTCGTTTTATGGAAAACACAGATGGTTCTTTTTGTGGAACAAAAGTAATTCCCGAAAGTTTGTTCAATTGGTTGTAATCAATGGTTTTCAAATCCTTTTGTTTCATTTTAATTATGCTCTCTTCGACATGTTCTATCGTTTGCACAGAATCCCGAACGACGGGAGGATCATGTTTGGTGTAAATCATATTACCATTATACAAAACATTCTGTTCTTGCTGAGCTTTCTTGAGATTACTGGGGGTGTTGTTACCAAGAGCCACTTTATGTTTCGTATGGTAAACCGGATTAGTTTGATTTGAAATCATTTTCATTGTTTGACTTGACTGACCCGATTTAACCACCAATTCTTCTAAATGAGCAATCATGTGTTCTGACTCTACGATTTCGGCCAAAAGTTTGTCTTCTTTCTTTGCAAATTCCTTTTTCAACTCGTCCCTTTCTTTTTCAAGATTGGTATAAGCTGATTTTTGTATAGAAAGTTGGTTTTGCAAATCAGAAATTTCCGCGTTTAAAGCTTTTATCTTCTTGAAAGAATTAACATCAAGTGTATCAAACTTGAGTTGCAATTGTTTTTCCCTTGAAACGGAATTTTGATAACCAGTTTCTAATTCAGACAATCTTTTGTTATGAAATTCAAAAGCTTTAACGTTTTCTTTGTAACTCTCAAGCTCAACGGTCAATTTAACATTCGCGGCCTTAACATCGCGATTGACCTTTTTCACATTCTCAATTTCAATACGACAATTATTCAATAATGATTCAAACAAAGCACGTGTTTCCTCATCATTCTCAGCATGCTGTGAAACGAAGCCTCCATTATGATTCACATCTGGAGTCGCTGAAGGAGTATTGCTACTACTTGGCGTGTCCAGGAATGTATCATAAGTGAATGCTTGCTTCTCAAAATGTTGTTCCTCATGAGGAGACATATCAAATATATCATTATTGTGACATGTGTTGAAGTTTGATACCTCAGAGACTGCATTGATGTCATAGACCGGAGGTGTGTCAGAATCTGTGTCATACTTTGCCTCCTGAAGATTCGCCATGAATATGCAGTTCGCATCGATATCTTCTCTATCTTCCATGTCATCCATAAGAGCCATAAAATCATTCTCCTCTGCATTCAACTGAAATCCTGCCTCTGCCTTTTGTGCCAACATCACTGCTTTCTGCAAGTACGCTAGATCTTTCTTGTTCGGCTTAGTAGGACAGTTCCTTGCCATATGACCTACACCCTGACAGTTGAAACACTTAACCGGATTACCCTGATTCACATTTCCCAAATTCCCAACTACTGGAGCTGCAACATTTCTATTCTGATTACCCATTGCCTGATTACCAACATTCTGACCCCTCTGATTTCCAACAAACTGACCCAACTGATTCCCTGCATACTGACCATACTGATTTCCTGCATTCTGATTCCCTGCATTCAGCATATTCTGATTCCCCATGTTAATTCCAGTGGCATATCCTTGCTGATTCCCATAAACTCCAACCATTTGGCCTGCGTTGCCCATATTGAAATTTGGCTGAGCAATCTGCTTGTTACGAGTGTTCGATGAAATCCTTTGGTTGTTGTTTGTTGGTGTAGAATAACGTCCTTGGAATGCCTTGGACAGAAAAGCAAACGCTTGGGTCAATGCAGCAGTAGCTTCATCATTTTCAGTGAATTCTGGTTCTTGGAATTGTTGGTATTGCTGTTGTGGAATAACATGTTGTTGTTGCTGTGGGTAGAACTGTTGTTGGTAGACCGGTGTTGGTTGTTGAATGTATGATGGTTGCATGTAGTTGTGAGTGGAAGATGATGATGGTTGTTGTATGTTCACTGGTAGCGGTGTTGGTGTAGTAGCAATTAAAGCGAGAGGATCATGATTCTTTGCCAATCTTTCTTTCCTTACTTCATTAGCCTCAGCTTGGTTTTGCTTCAAAAAGTCATAGAGTTGATCATAATTCACCTTATGTAAATCCTTTGTTTGATTGACAATTGGAACATAACGACCCCATTCTTCTGGAAGGTTATTGATGAATTTGATGTTTGTTGCAATTGTTCGAGGTGTCAACTTGTTTCTGATTAACTCATTCATCAAAGTGCAAAACCTTGTGTAGTAAGATTCAATCTGTTCACCTTTAGTGGATGTAAAATTCTCCCATTTAGTAAGAAGTTTGTTCTCAACATCCTGTTGTCCAATCTCTGTTCCATGACATATCCTCCTAACACGTTCCCACATAGCATAAGCAGTTTCACAGCTGTCGACCGCAGCAAAGATCTCCCGTGGTAATCCAAGTTGGATTAAATGCATTGCCATATCATCAGCGGCGATCTGCTTCTTGTCTTCCTCTGTGTAATCTGCTTCTGTTTGTTCACGCACAAATGGTTGAGTAGGAGGTGTTGCATTTGGATTACCTTCAATTTGAACTTGTCGTGGCTTAAATGGACCATTTGTAATGGAGTTGATCATTAATTTACCATCAGGCTTTGTTTTGATGTAACGAAGCATGCGGCTTGTCCATGGGAGATATCCACCTTTTTCAAGCATTGGAGGTCGGTTTTCCGCACCGGCTGCATGAATATCTTGCTGAGTAGCCATTGATGAAGTCTAGATTGATAAAGTTGATTCTTGGATCGTTCCAACGAAGTAGGAGTAGTGTTTAGTGTAAGTTGATGCAAGTTTTTATGGTGAAAAATTTGATCTGAAACCTTAAAACCACAATAACTTCCGTTCGGAGTGGATTTGGGCCTCGAAGCTGGGCTTTAGATCATTCAACGTGTCCTTCTTCTCGGTCTCGCGGTCGTTTTGACAGCTGATTCGTCGAAAACGGAGTTACGGTTCAAAAGTTATGGCCGTTTGAAGTTTGATTGTCAAAAAGTCAAAATCTTACGCGTAAACCTTGAATCTTACGCGTAAACTTTGAATAATCTTACGCGTAAGATGTTATGCGTAACCTTTAAGTTATGCGTAAGATCTAAGTTATGCGTAAACAAAATTGTTTATGCGTAGACTTTGATTTTACGCGTAAACTTAGAGTTTATGCGTAGAATGTTACGCGTAAGGTTTTTTCAACCAATTTGATCTCTCAAACTTATCCAAGCTTGAAAGATATCCCGTGTCGAAGTATTCCACAAACTTATCCAAGTCAGGGAAGTACTGAGTCACAGTAGCACGAAGAGAAGACCTTTGATGAAGTTACGCGTAGAATTCTGAAACTTACGCGTAAGATTAAATCTTATGCGTAAGATCTGACTTATGCGTAGAAATGGAACTTACGCGTAGGATTTAACGCGTAGACTTCAACTTACGCGTAGAAAATCAATCTTATGCGTAAGAAGAGGGTTTTGACCAGAGTTACGCGTAGAAAAAGGGTTTTGACCTCAAACTTACGCGTAAACAGTACTTTTTATGCGTAGAAAGGACAGAAAGTACTGTTCACAGCTAAGAAATCGTACTATTCACCCAACTTACGCGTAGGATGACCAGAAAACTTCAAAAATACAATTTTTTCACCCAAAAACTCCTTTTTCACTTGTTTCTAATGATCAAATCTTTCCCAAAACACTTAGAATCACTAAAACTTCAATAAAGACAACAACTTTAACACCAAAACTTGTAAAAATCAAACCTTTTTGAAGAAAAAGTACACAAATGAATGAAAAGTGTAACTTTTTAACAAAAAACTTGATAAAAACACTCCTAAATCATTGTTAGGCGATTGATACCACTTGTAGGACCTTAGATATATCAACTTTAACACAAATATAAGCACTAGAAGAAGGAAAGATGGTGACTTGGTATAATATGTGTGGCGTTAAGATGTATAAAATAGAGAATAAGATGAAGAGAGCTTTTTATTAAAAAACACACACAAGCACACACCTCAAATGAGCTTTGAGGTGTTTATATAGCACAAGAGTTAGGATGCCCTAAAGGCTTTCCATGGGCTTGGTCTTGGGCTTGGCTTTCTTTTATCTATAAAGGCTTATGAAACATAACTAATAGCATATTAGCTTACCTAGACCAAGGCCCAATGACTAAACTATTACTAATCTTAACCAACGACACAAAGTTACAATATGAGAATGACCATCACTTTAATATATATATTTTTTAATGCTAACAGTAAGTAATTAAGAGTTTCCTTGTTATCGGAGAATGTTGAGGGAGGCATGTTGATTCCTAGAAAACACAAAATTTAAGTTTAAGTTAATGACTTTTACAATGTGGATGTTCTAGTATGTGACTATATGAAAACAATGTGGAGGTGCGGTTATCTTGACTCATTTTGATGCTTAAAACGTTTTGTAATGCAAGTTTTGTTACAAAACAAAAGATAACCCAAACGCTCCTAATTCAATATAGCTTCATTTGAATGTACCCGAAAATACATATTAGTTATGTATTCCCTTTAGTAGTCAAGAGACATTATGCAAGTGATGTTTCAATGACGTTTTTCATTTGTTTTAACAATGTGGTGAAAGGTGGTGTTCTAGTGATTTTTGAAAGACAATGAACTTGGTGTGTTTGGTAAATCACGATAATAGCAAAAAGGATACAATTCCTAACTAATGGAAATTATGATTAGTTTACAACCAAGGTTTTTCATGAATACACAAGTTTATGCATAAACCCTAAGATTCTAGTTAATGTATGTAAATGAAAATGTTAGACTTTGATTGAAAATGCAATTATGATAAGAATACTTACAAAGTTGATTGGATTGGAAGAGATGTGAGTGAGAGCCCTAATTTTCATGTGGTAAGGTGTTTGTGAGTGAGTGATAGCTGTTTGTAAGTTGAAGTAGTGAGTTAAGAGGTGTTTGATTTTGAATTAAGATAAAAACAAACTACAGATACGGCGGATCAGGCGGAAGGGTTCCGCCCGTTATGTCGCAAGGTTCCGCTGGTTCAGCAGGTGAAAATTTTGAATGATTTGTTTTGACTTTTGTGGTTTTATCCTAATTTTCAAAACTAAGGTTTTTAGGTTTCACGAGTCCTAAACTAAATCTAAGAGGGATGAATGATTCTCATTCAAGAGGTTTTGTGAAAACGTTGACGATATGAAACTTTCTCGGTTAAGATGTTCCTCAATGAACATTTTTACCAAGGCGATGATGATTGATCACAATATGTTAATTGAAAACACATAGGATCGGATTATCGCTGAAGTCGATGATACTAATGAAAAGAGGAATTCCATTGTTGACTTGAGTTTGCTTGTTCTAACGAAGCTTGTTGATGTGCTTCTCCTTCCGATACTAGTTTGAGAGCCTTAAGCTACTTAGAGAATCATTGGGTAAGTAAGTATAAAAGTGCAAGTACCACTTGTGCTTTTTCTATCAACTTAATTACCGACATAATTCTAGTTGGCATACACTATGGTTTCTATTTCCGTTCCTTTGGGATACCATACTCTTAGGTGTGTAGTACCTTTTGATGTATCCAAACAATCTCTTCCGAAAGAATTGTTTTAGGATCTTCTCTAATACGAGCACATAGACAAGTACTAAACATAATGTTGGATCTATTTGTTGTGAGAACAATTAAACTTCCAAATATTTCTCTATGTTTAGTTTTACCTACGGATTCATTAATCTCATTCTTGATAAGTCATATGAGACGTAATCAGTGTGAACTTGTGAGTAATTAGGAATGTCTTTGAGTGATTATTCCTTGTTTTTGGAGCTTGCTTAAGTTTTCAAAAAGTTTTTCATAGATCGACACTACATTCATTTTATCTATTTTGAAATATTTAATTTCGATTGTTGTTTTACTCTAATGTCCAAAAACTATTTTTATCAAATTTGTTTAATTAAAACTATGATCCATAATTCAAGTCTTATGACCTTGTCAATTTTACTTGATTCAATGCTTGACACAAGATGAGAGATGTTATTTTCATTTTGAACTTTTGTCCTTAATGTTATGACACTATGACTTATGAATTCTTGGACATCTATGTTATCTCCTTTTAATAGTTCATCTTTCTTGCTATTTTTCTTAACTTATTTGTCTTACCATCGTTGAACTTTCGACTAAGTCATCATCTACCAAAAATGATATCTTAGAAGAAGGTGGTCTTTCGTTGAATGTTGGATTCAACGACTCCTCGACTCTTTAGGTTTCTTTATTAAAAAAAAACTATAAGTTTTCATGTTTTGTAAATGTCCAAGAGATACAACATCATAAGACTATGGGTCGAATTTGATGTGCAAATCGTAGATGTTTATAAATCATCTTCTCCCAATCATCCCATTGTATCTTAATGTGGTTTATTTTCCTTTGTGTCTCTTATATGAGATTTTATTAAAAGAGTGGTTAAATTAAGACACGATTGAACATATAGTGTTAAAAGATGTTGTGTTACAAATGCTTGTGAAATGTTTTGATTTACTAGATTTGCAAGCATCACAAAAGTGTTGGTTGTTTAATCACTTTGGAGATTCTTAGTTAGCTCACTTGTAGACAAGTATTAAGTGAGACTCACTCAAGAGTATCTCGTGTCGATTCCGAAAAGTTAAAAGAACTGAAGCACCTTATATCTTTTATTCATTGTAACTTAGAAATCCTTTAAATAAGGAGAAGCTAATCTACGTTATAACTAACTAAAGAAAGAACAACATAGAGTATGCACAACAAATCCTACACACGATAAACCTTAAAGATAACAAGAAGAGACAATAAAAGGTAAGTTGAAGAAATGTGTACCTTTTGAGTTCCATGAATAGATTATAAAGAAGATAATCATTAAGCGTTTAATCTAGTCATGAAGGGGGGGTTGAATAGTTTTGCGTCTTTTTCGTTTAATAAGAATTTGCTTTTAAAAGAATTGATGGTAATTGTAAAAACCTTTGAAGCTAAAGTATAGATACAAACTAATTCACATATATCATATATACACTACTTATTTAAAGTGATGAATAGAAATTATAATTTCATATATCTCACTTAATTACAAGTTTGTACTAATATAGATATATGTGTCTTAGTAATTGTTTATACTTATATTTTACTAAAGTATAATTAATGTTTTAAATGGAACCTAGTTTGATCTTTATGTGAAATCAATATATGCACAACACACAATATTAACAATATATGAAAAGCTAGTAAGTAAGCAAGCAAAGAGTGAGAGATGGAAAGATCAAACCGAGAGACAAAGGATTTATAGTGGTTCGGCTACAAGGACACCTTCCTTGCCCTACTCCACTCCCCGAGCACCGAACTCGAGAGTTTTCTTCACTAAGTCAATAACCTCCCTTATGGCGGAGAAAACCGTACACACCAAAAGCTTACACCAATTAACGACACAAAGCAAGATGTCGAGTTCTAATCGTAGCTAGAACCAATCTCACACCAAATATCACACCACTTCTTCTTCACACCTTTGCACTACTTCAATACTTCTTCACACCACAAGTATCTTCACACCTTCAAGGCACTAATGTCTTGACACCTTCAAGCCACTAATGTCTTCACACCTTTAAGGCACTAATGTCTTGACACCTTCAAGTCACTAATGTCTTCACACCTTTAAGCCACTAATGTCTTGACACCTTCAAGTCACTAATGTCTTCACACCTTTAAGCCACTAATGTCTTGACACCTTCAAGTCACTAATGTCTTCACACCTTTAAACCACTAATGTCTCGACACCTTCAAGTCACTAATGTCTTCACACCTTCAATCTACTAATGTCTTCTAGTCTTCTTCACTTGGAACCTCAATATCTTCACAACAAGTCCCTATTGCTACAATCTCCTATCACCAATACTATCTAACCCTTCTTCTTCACTTCAAGTTCCACTTTACACTTACAACAATTCTAGATTCTTCAACTAAATCTAGCTAACTAATACATACACCTTATTCACCAAAGAATGAAAGATTTACAAGAAAATATAAACAAGCAACTTAGATAGCAAGATGATACTAAGTTGTAATACTTCTAATAGAAGTATTCTTCTCTTTGCACTTTGAATGTTGAGGCTTGAATCACTTTGAAACAAAGATCAAAGTATATAAGATCAAAGGATTTTTAGAGAAAGGAAATGGATGTTTAGATCAGAAAGTTTCTAGTGCAAAAAGGTGAGAAAAATATGTGGAATGATCCAATATTTATAGGGCCAGATTTTACTGTTCGGGAGCGTGCCGGTCCCCTTAATTATAGGCCGGTCCCCTTAATGATTAAGGGGGCCGCCTAGTAAAATTAAGGGGGCCGCCCTCCTGAACGTTTGAAAAGTTTTTCTGGATAAAATTTGCCCTTTTTGGTTGGAAATTTGAAATCACATTTTTGTGGTTTAATAAAGCTATACCAAAAATGATTTACAAATATGTATAAAATGTTAAAAACATTTTATAAAATGTTATGTCTTAAGACAAGATTTCCTTTGATCTTATAATGCACTAATCACTTTGTTTATTCATACCTTAAGTGATTAAATGGTGAAAGTGAGTATTTACTACTAAATACTTGTTTATGTCATAACCTTTGGTTTGATGAGTTTTCGTTTTGTGATTATCAAAACTTAGAGATATCGAAAGATATGAATAATGTTTTTAGTCAATTATTTATATCAACAATCTCCCCCTTTTTGATGATTACAAAACCTAAACTCATTAAATCCAAAAATTAATTTTTAGACAAGTATTTAGGGAGTTTATATTCACTTCTCCCCTTTTTTGTAGAATCAAAAAGGTTTAAGCCGATAAGGTAAAGGCTCCCCCTTGATGTATGCTCCCCCTCATTTGAGGGCACCAAGGGTTCTAGTTATGGAATTCTTGCAAGAAAAATATTAGAAGCACAAACATAGCAAAAGCAAACTCATATATCATAATACCAACAAGTAATAAGCATGACAAAAGATAATAAGGAATACATATTAAGTCTTTCATTGATAGAAGATGATTATGTCAACCAATAATCATTGTTACAAAAGCCATAACTATAGAATACTAAGATTAAGTATAGCATCCTATTGTGCTAACAAGGAGTGTCACCAAACTTTCTTGAATCCCAAAATGGTTGAAAGGTTTTATTTGAAAATGAGAAATATAAGCATATAAAAATGCTTAGTGGATTAGTGGAGATAAACTTTTGGTTTCATGGATGTTGGTGAGCTTGGAGATGTGGAACTTGTAGGTGGTGGATTTGAAGTTGGGTTTGTTGGTTGAGGGTGTTGATGTTGTTCAAGTGATGGTGTTTGTTGAGATCTAGTAAGAAGATACTCAATCCAAGTGAAGTGCTCATTCAAGGCAATGGTTTGTTGTTGAAGGAAGATGCAACAAGGGAAATTGTTAACATGCTTCTCAATTTGGTTGTTGTTATGTGGTGATAATGGTGAGCTTGATTGTGGTGGATCCAAATTGCGTTGTGCAAGATGTAATGCTAAAAGAGCACTAAGCTCATGAGCCTCTTTTAGCTCCTCAACGAACTTCAAGTGTTCGGAGGAAGGTGATGTTGGTGGAGCTTGATAGTTGTCTTGGGTGAAAGATTGAACTTGCAACATGGGAGAGTCATGTGAAGTTGTAGGATGTGGTGGTGGTACTCTTGGTGGTGGAGACATGATTGAGCTTGGGTAATCATGAAAACATGATATGGGTGGAAGAGATGTTTCATGAGTTGATGGTGTTTTTGTTGAATGAGCAACATGAGAGGTGTTGATTGAGAAATTGGGATTATTGTTTTGGGATTGAGCATGCTCATCATAAGAGGAAGCATGAATGAGGGAATGAGTGGGTGATAGGTTGTGAGATGAATCATTATTGTGGGTTTGAGGTTTGGTAATTTGTTGACTTGGAACAACATCACTTGAGTTATGACAAGAATCAAGTTTCCTCCTCCAAACGGGTTTGACGGAGATCCTTGCGGTTCTTGAAACCTTAGGTTTTTGGTTGTTGGGAGATGACATGTTTGAGTGTGATGGCATTAATGATGGGATAAGGGTATTTATAGTGTATGAGAAATGTAGAAAAGGAAGGCAAATTTTGAGGGATAGCATTGGACAAAATATGTTTGTGAATTTTGGGAAGTATCGGCTGAAATGGGTCAAAAAGTGATAAAGAAAACAGTATCCTCGACCATCAGATGGCCGGTCCCCTTAATAATTAAGGGGGGCGCCTTATATAATTAAGGGGGCCGCCCATCTGGTGAATTCCAGAATGCCATAATTGGGTTTTTGGCAGAAAATTTTCAGAAAGGTTTTGTTTTTGGGTTTGGATTCAAGTAAGTTCAATTCCTTGAGGTAATATAGGATGTACTAAACATATATATAGAGAATGTCATAATAAAAAATAAAGAAGACAAGTAATTACCAATTTTCATGCAATCTACTTATTGGCTAATTATGTTATACAACTTAGGAAGGCAATGAAATATGCTAACCATATATTCAACTATATCAACAAGATAATATATGCGCTAGTTAGAACATATAAATGAGTGCCTACAAATGACAAAATAAAAGTAATGATTGTATGGACTTCAAGATTTGTTACAAACAAGATCCATATAGGCAAACCAAAATTCTCATGAAATGATTTGATTAAGTTGTGAATGTCATTTTATAGAAGTGTATGACACATGTGAGATAATCAAATATAGTTTTAAGAGAATGTTTTTAGTTTTATTCAACAATGCTTCAAAATAAATTCAAGTGCATATTAGATTAAAACAAAATTGAGTTTTGCTTCATAACATGTTGTCAAATTGGATAAAAAAAATTCAAATTTTGACTTTGATTATCATAAGGTAATGGTAGCTTATGTTGTTTGAAGTAGAAGCAAATCATGTTCAAGAGAGTTGGTTAAGCCCATTGTCACACATAATCATCATTAATGGCAACTAAAGATATAGATGAGTAATGGAGAATTCTAAAGATCTTAAAGCAATAAGATTATGAGGGACAAGGCTAATTATCTATGGATGCAAGATTAATACACACACACACATATATATATTTATATACACACAATACATCATAGAGTTAAGTGCTAACTAGTTTTAATTTTAGCATATCAATTAATACAACGAAAAATGGTCATTTAGCCTACAAGATAAGCCTTCGACTATTAATCATAGGTAACATTCAACATAAATGATGAATAAGAGAAATAACAGGCTCAATTACATGTATGCATATATTAGTGTTAATGACGGGAGAACAGAGCAACTTATAGATTTGATCATACTAATATACTAATCATGACATACTTAGATATAAAATGACATTAACAAGTTTATGAAAAGAAAACTTACCTCAGGTTCAGCTTTCCTTTAAGAGTGGGCATAGGAGCAATAGAAGATGTCTTAAAATTTTGCCCAAAGCATGTAGAAGTAGCAAGGACGAATCCCAACGCAATAGATATCAAGAATGGTACAACAAGAATTCTTCGTCATGAGGTAGTAACTAACACACCATAAAGTCAATGCTCCAAGAGTGAAGAGTAAATCGCCAAAACCATAGATGACCGCAACAAAGTCATAAACACCACGTGTGTAGAATGTGAAACAGAATAACGGGAACCAATGGTAGAATTATTTTAGAAGATAAAATGTCATTTTTAAAATTTCAAAATATTTCCAAATATCATTTGCCGTTTTATAAGGAAATAATCTTTCATATTCAACTCTTGGTAGAGTTTTGAAAATAAGTAATTTGGCTTTAGTGTTTTTATCAAATTTGGTTTGAAGGTTATTATATTGATTTTCAAAATCCATTTTGGTTGGTTTAAGATCACCAATTGAAATGATATGCCAAAGATCAAGATCTATTGATTTCACATAATTTTCAAATTTGTTTTTCCATTTAAGAAAATGATCATTTTCAAATAATGGTGGTTGTTGCATAAATTCCCCTTCTAAATATTTTTCAAATTCCATAGATCGTTACAAGTTTTAAAATACAATCTATTTTAAAAATCTTGCTAGACGTGGCTTCTGATACCAATTGTGGAAAACTAGAAGGGGGGGGGTTGAATAGTTTTGCGTCTTTTTCGTTTAATAAGAATTTGCTTTTCAAAGAATTGATGGTAATTGTAAAAACCTTTGAAGCTAAAGTATAGATACAAACTAATTCACATGTATCATATATACACTACTTATTTAAAGTGATGAATAGAAATTATAATTTCATATATCTCACTTAATTACAAGTTTGTACTAATATAGATATATGTGTCTTAGTAATTGTTTATACTTATATTTTACTAAAGTATAATTAATGTTTTAAATGGAACCTAGTTTGATCTTTATGTGAAATCAATATATGCACAACACACAATATTAACAATATATGAAAAGCTAGTAAGTAAGCAAGCAAAGAGTGAGAGATGGAAAGATCAAACCGAGAGACAAAGGATTTATAGTGGTTCGGCTACAAGGACACCTTCCTTGCCCTACTCCACTCCCCGAGCACCGAACTCGAGAGTTTTCTTCACTAAGTCAATAACCTCCCTTATGGCGGAGAAAACCGTACACACCAAAAGCTTACACCAATTAACGACACAAAGCAAGATGTCGAGTTCTAATCGTAGCTAGAACCAATCTCACACCAAATATCACACCACTTCTTCTTCACACCTTTGCACTACTTCAATACTTCTTCACACCACAAGTATCTTCACACCTTCAAGGCACTAATGTCTTGACACCTTCAAGCCACTAATGTCTTCACACCTTTAAGGCACTAATGTCTTGACACCTTCAAGTCACTAATGTCTTCACACCTTTAAGCCACTAATGTCTTGACACCTTCAAGTCACTAATGTCTTCACACCTTTAAGCCACTAATGTCTTGACACCTTCAAGTCACTAATGTCTTCACACCTTTAAACCACTAATGTCTCGACACCTTCAAGTCACTAATGTCTTCACACCTTCAATCTACTAATGTCTTCTAGTCTTCTTCACTTGGAACCCTCAATATCTTCACAACAAGTCCCTATTGCTACAATCTCCTATCACCAATACTATCTAACCCTTCTTCTTCACTTCAAGTTCCACTTTACACTTACAACAATTCTAGATTCTTCAACTAAGTCTAGCTAACTAATACATACACCTTATTCACCAAAGAATGAAAGATTTACAAGAAAATATAAACAAGCAACTTAGATAGCAAGATGATACTAAGTTGTAATACTTCTAATAGAAGTATTCTTCTCTTTGCACTTTGAATGTTGAGGCTTGAATCACTTTGAAACAAAGATCAAAGGATTTTTAGAGAAAGGAAATGGATGTTTAGATCAGAAAGTTTCTAGTGCAAAAAGGTGAGAAAAATATGTGGAATGATCCAATATTTATAGGGCCAAATTTTACTGTTCGGGAGCGTGCCGGTCCCCTTAATTATAGGCCGGTCCCCTTAATGATTAAGGGGGCCGCCTAGTAAAATTAAGGGGGCCGCCCTCCTGAACGTTTGAAAAGTTTTTCTGGATAAAATTTGCCCTTTTTGATTGGAAATTTGAAATCACATTTTTGTGGTTTAATAAAGCTATACCAAAAATGATTTACAAATATGTATAAAATGTTAAAAACATTTTATAAAATGTTATGTCTTAAGACAAGATTTCCTTTGATCTTATAATGCACTAATCACTTTGTTTATTCATACCTTAAGTGATTAAATGGTGAAAGTGAGTATTTACTACTAAATACTTGTTTATGTCATAACCTTTGGTTTGATGAGTTTTCGTTTTGTGATTATCAAAACTTAGAGATATCGAAAGATATGAATAATGTTTTTAGTCAATTATTTATATCAACATGCTCTTTACTTGTTGATGGTGCATTTGAGTTAAATCCTAAACCGGTTTTATCTCTGAATGACTTTTGACTTTTCAACAATCTTTCAAGGGATTTTGAACTTTCTTCAAACTTAGCCAACATTTTTCCTTTTTCATTTTGCCTTTTAATTTCATGTTTGTATTCTAGACATATTTTGCATCCTAGATCAATTTCAATATTGCTTTCAAGTCTAGACATTTTATCTTCTAACATTATCTCTTTTTCAAGATTGTTCACAAGAGATTTTGAATGTTCATTGTTAAAGATAGTTTTTAGGTCCATGTTGCATAAAAGTTTAGAGATTCATTTTCTAGTTTAGAAAACTCTAGGATAAATGTGTCAAAGCAAAAGTGTTTGGTTTCAAATTGTACCTTACTTGATTTTTTATCTAGTTGAGAATCACAAACCGGATAGTTGGCTTCATCTTCATCCGTGTCATTCCATGAATCGTAAGCAAGGCCACTTTGAGCTCGACATAAGTAATCATCTTCACTTACACCTTCATTTAAAACATTTACACTAGTAGCACATGTATTTACTTCAACTAAGTGTCTATCTATTAGGTTTTCTAAGACTTCTAACTCATGTTTGAGATCGAATTGATCATCTTTGACTTGACATATTTCTTGATGAAAGTTGATTATATTTTTTGAAATATCATTAGCCGTTTGACAAAAATACACTCTTTTATATTCAATTCTCGGTAAAGCTTTATAAATCATTATCTTAGCTTTAGTGTTTTTATCAAACTTGAGATAATCATTTTGATTTTCAAAACTTGTTTTTGTTGGTTTGAAATCACCAATAGAAATAATGTACAAAAGATCTTGATCAATTGATTTCACATAGTTTTCAAATTTACTTTTCCATTCAAGAAAGTTTTCTTTTTCAAATAGCAGTGGCTTTTGAATAGGTTGCCCTTCTTTGAGATTTTCAAAATCCATGGATCGATCCAAGTTTTAAAATACAATATATTTTAAAGATCTTGAGTAACGTAGCTCCTGATGCCAATTGTGGAAAACTAGAAGGGGTTGAATAGTTTACCGCTTTTTAACTTAATTATCTTTTAAAAACTTTACGTTTAATTAAAGATATAAACTCAAATTACTTGTTAATCTTTGAAAAGCTTTATGTGTAATTAATGATTCTAACTAAAGACAATATGTAATATGCAAAGACAAAGAAAGAAACGATCAAACCACAACACGATTGTTTATCGTGGTTCGGCTACAAGGACTCTTTTTCCTTGCCCTACATCCACGCCCCGAGTTTCCAACTTGAGAGTTTCAAGCACTAGTCAACAAGCTCCTTTCACGGGTGGAGAAACCTTTACAATCGTCGCTTACACTTTATCCGGTACAAAGCTAGATACCGGGTCCTAGTTCAAGGTAGAAACAACCTAACGTCGCCTATCCACTATTTTCGACACTAAGCTAGATGTCGAGTTCTTTTACAAGGGTACAACCACTCCCGATAGTTCTTTTACAAGGGTACAACAACTCCCGTCAGACTATGTATTTTAAGGCCTAAAATACTAACCGATCACTCTTGAATATACACAATCAAATGATGTATAAACTACACTAAGTTTACACAAGGCTAAGCTAACAAGTCTTGCAACCTTGAGTTAAAACTTGTTACTTCTTGGATGAACTTGTGAACTTCTATGCTACATAAGACAATTACACAAGTGAGTTGCTACTGAGTTAGATGAGAGAATATATGAATTATATGTCCTAAAGTTATGGGTGATTTCTTGAAAGTGGTTTGGTATTTATACCCAAACAAACCAGACTTCTGGCGGATACGGCGGAACCTTAGAATGGGTTCCGCCCATATACCCCCAGGGTTCCGCCAGATCTGACAGTCAAACTTACAAGAAATCACATCAAGTTATTTCTAGTCAAACACACAAACTTTCAAGAGATCACATCAACATGGAATCCTTCCAAAATGTGTAAGAGCTTTATGGATAGTCAAACACACAAGCTTTCCATAAATGCACATTGATGTGATGTTATACTTTCTTTATTAAGAAATATAACAAGGTTATGTTTAACATGTAAATGAAGTTATACAAGACTTAAGAAACTAAAATGATGTTTTACTATAAGCTAAAGTTCATACTTTGTCATTAACAAAACTTAGCAAAGATCGTAAAATATAAATAACGTTTTTAGGCGATATTTGTAAATGAACAACCTTGAGTCTAGGGAGATGATTTGCACACTCTCTTAATTGATTGGGACACCCCAAAGTATTGTATTTTGACAATAATACCCTTGTAGGGTGTACATGAGTAAAAGTGTTCTATGGGTATATATGTCAATACACAATTTTTCTGAGTGTCCCAATCAATTAAGAGAGTGTGCAAATCACCTCTCTTGAGTCTATGGTTAAGTTTGGAAAGAAGTTAAAGAATATAAAGATCAAGATTCTTAGGATGATTAGGATTTTGACTTCTTTATCATTCTAGTAGCCTGACACATAGGTTGCATGATGGGTTGGTGGGTTGGGTAATGATGTTAAAATAGAGGGATTTGATGGTGGTGGTTGTGTGTTGGTAGAGGGCGGTGGTGTTGGTTGTGTTGTGGTAGAGGGTTGTGGTGGTGGTGGCTGTGGACCCAAAAAAAATATATGGTAAATTGCAAATGACGTCGAGGGTATATTAGTCATTTCGCGTGCCACTAACGAGATACATAGCGGCGTTAGCAAAAAGCAGCTATCGATGGGTTTTTGCAAAAATATGGAACATTAATTTTTATTTTGCAAAAAACAATCATCTCAGTGTAATCCTTGCGCATTCGTGTTACTTTAGGGACCAAATTTGTAATTTACCCGCAATAAAATCAGTTAAGAGAAATAAAATATGAAAGATTGCAATTATTATTAAATGTACAAGCAATTAATGCGTGTATTAGTATCCTAAATATAATTTTTATAGTTACATTTAGCAATTTCCTTTACATAATACTTACTTTTTCTTTAATTTATATTTTTAAACAGACATTAGAAGCTTATTAAAGGTAGTAAACAATGCCTAGATTATATTTGTGGAGAATGCAAAAGTATTAAATTTAGTTATAAAATATTTCAAGATACATATTTTAGGTAAAAGAATACCTTTTATGCAATTACGATATCGGAAATGCTAACAATAGTCTTTAAGCTGCTCCCAATGGAAAATGACGTTACATACAAAACTTCAATAACATGAAACAAATAGTTTGCATTAAACGGTTGGATCAAATTTTCAGTAGCACTTAGTGTTGAACATCGTTCAAAAAGTATTAACCAACCCGTAGCATATTCAAAAAGTATTTATGTTGACTGATAATATATATAGTATGAAGTGTGACAACCGGCAATTTAGGGAGCCATTTTGAAAACCCGCACTACGTTAAAGTTCGTTTATAAATTTTTATTTGAAATTTTATTCGTAACGAACTTGTAAGACCTATTTTATGGTTGATCATATTTAATATCGTTATGGGATTTGAGATTTATTTAATGATTTGTTATGGAATTATACATGGTGATTTACTTTTGAATTCTCACTTGGTACTACGTTGACTCCGGCACTAGGATTACCTAACAGAAATGTTATGACTTGATTTTTTGAGTTCGACAATATTTATTTATTTACGGAATGTTTCGCGTGATATTAGACGTTTTGAATTGAGTTCGGGTTTCGGACCGTGTGTTTTACACTCACCCCTTTATTTACCCACTCTTATTAGTAATATTATTATTATTACTATTATTATTATTATTTTTAAAAGAAAATGCTTTTTTTTTATAAGTAAATTACTAAAACCGTCCATGTGGTTATCACTACACACACACATCACAATCACCCTCACCAAATACTCTCTCTCTCTTCCCCTCTTCTAACCCTAGCCGCCACCGAACACAAATCCGGTCACCACCACCATCTCGCCGCCCTCACAACAAAACCACCACCACCATCTTGTTCCTTACCTTTTTCTCTTTCATTTGGTGTATCATACGCGCCATATAACCCACCCTAACACCTCGAAATCTTATTAAATCCGACCCAAATTTATTGTTTTTACTAGATCTATTCGATTGGAGGTTCAAGAAGGTGAGAATGCTCGAATTTGGCTTTTGGGTGCCTCGATTTGGTGATTAATCCGTGGGTACATGGAGTTTTGTCATGGGAATCGAATTATTATGAGATGAAATGATGTTTTTGATGTTAAAATATGGTTTGGTATCCGGGTCTTGGTGTTTCTTTGATGGTTCGAGTGAACCGTGAGTCAAGGACTCACGGATTGATGTGGGATTCGAGCCTATGGCTCGTTATTTTGCTTGTTGTGGTCATTGGATTCATGTTTTTCTTGTTTTATTTGCTTGGAGTTGGTTAGACTCGATGGAGTCTTGGCCTTTTGGCCGATTATGGTTGATTGATGTCGCGACCCAAGTGGGTCGATTGGGTAGTTTGGTGTAGCTCGTTGGAGCTTATTTTTGTGACCTCTTGGTTATTGGTTCGAGTCGTGGTGACTCGTGGTTTGAGCCGAGACTCAAGTGAGTCGAGTGGCTCGGGTTTGGCTTGGTAAACCAACCCGATATTGGACCTTGTTGATATTTATATTTTCTTGTTATGTTTTGTGGACTTGATATTGTTTTGGCACTTGTTGGTTTCGGCCGAATGCTTGGTTGAGTCGAGATTATTTTTGGTCTCGACAAGGGATTTATTGTTATATTGAGAAGTTGTTGTTGAATGGTAAAGTGGGGACCGATTGTGAGACGGTCACTTAGATTGACGGAGATAGGTTAGTCGGACCCTATTGTTGTAGCACGTGTATTGGGATTGATTTGGACGTAGTTGGATAGATTATTTATGACTTGCTTATATTATTTTGGACTTGGACAATGAGCCGAGAGTAATGACTCGGACATGTGACCATTTCGTATGACTCGATAATTATTTACAATTTAAAACGCAAATAATAAAACTCGTAATAACATTATTGGTAATATAAACGTTTATATAAATATATAGACGTGGATAACGTATATATAATTGTATAAATGCGTATATTAATAATAACAAAAATCACGAGTAGTATTATAAATAATGCGACTAAATATATTATGTTACGAGAGTAGCGTAATATTATTGGAAGCATTATTATGAATAAATATGATAAATAACGAGAAATTCTCGACATTAACTAAATATTAAATGAAATATTATCTTTTATACATAACGAGGAAAACTATCGAGTTATGCGGAGTCGTGGCCACTTGAGTCCAAGTGGGTTATTGTTTGTGACTTTTGTGTTGTCACGGATATATGACGATTAATATAAACATTTTCTATAACTAAATAACTTATTTAATCGACAAGTTAAACCAAGTTATTTGGCTATAAGAAATGAGTATATTAATGGGCATCGTATCCTACGACGCCCATAGGTTGTGGTATATGTATAGGATAATAAATCACTACATATATGTATCGTGGAATCTGGGCAATTTAACGATGTATATAAGGAGTTTATTAGACTACGATATATACCATATAGTATTTTTGTGCTATGTGCTTTAGGATGGGTGTAATCTTGGAACGGTATGTTACGTAAATAAATATGGGGATTATCAAATCGGCGGATTTGATATACTTTGATGATTTATTTAAATAAAATACTGGGCTAATATTAGATCTATAGTTTGTTTTATTATTCTTTTGTGAGACTTTTTGGTTTGTTTGTGTCGACCTGCCACCCGTATGGATACCAAACGTAAAACTCCAAACTAATACGAGAAATGGATTTTCGGAAAGTAAAACGGAATACGTTCGGGTAATTTTGAGGAAATGATTTCTGAACGAGTTGATATTGGTAGGTCGTGCCGAGTCCGTAGTTGCCATCTTGTGAGTTACTATACGTCTTACTTCTACCAAGTTCTTATTGCTGTTTTCTGGACTTGAGGTGAGTCATAGCCCCACTTTTAATCTTGAACTATGTTTTCAATACTTGGGGTGGGAAACGTGCAAATTATTTTATGTGGACTATTATCGCTTCTATATTCTTTCTAAAACTTGCTATGCGTATGGACTAGGATGTATGGTCAGCTTTAGTCACATATTTTTGTGTGTACTATTCAAGGTTGGCTTATTTGGTTATTGGTGAATTGTCAGCTTTAGTCACATAGTTTCGTGTGTACTATTCAAGGTTGGCTTATTTAGATACTATAGTGTGCACCTATAGGTTATTAATACTTCGGAGGTTATCCGAGTATTTATGATATTGCGGGGGTTACCCGAATATATATGTTAGAACGGAGGGTATCCGTGTATTATGTTGGAGCGGAGGGTATCCGCAGGCTTTTAGTGAATCCTTAGTCTAGCTAGCAAGCGTTTTGCGTATATGTCCACTATATTGAGTTATGAATTTAAACCTATGATCTCACCAGCGAAAGCTGACTTTTAGCACGTTTTCTCAGGTAATTAAGTGATGATTTGGATGCATGGATTGGAAGGCTCGGCTAAGGCACCTGGTTTATGGATATATTTTTCTAAACTCTGATATTTAATTGTGGACCTACGTTTATTCTTTTGGGCCTGACTCTGAATGATGTTGGTATAAATGTAAACTTTAAAACCCCGTTTTGGTTGTGTTTTTATTATGTTTACTTTATCTCGTTCTGTTATGTCTTGTGTTGGATACCAATCCCCGTAACGCCCCGAAAGCTTGTTGAGTCTTCCGCTGTACCAAATTTTGGGGGTGTTACAGATTGGTATCAGAGCCAAGGTGTGACACCCCCAAAATTTTACAACGCAGCGGAATACCAATTTGGGTGTCACTTCATAGTTCATAAAAACAAGTTACATAAAACGACCTCAAAAGAGACGTTTAATAAAATGTCACATTCGATTTGATAAATCAGAGTACAAAGGTCTCAACAATTTATATTTAAAACTTAAGTTACAAGAGTTCAAAAATGACTCATTTGCATATTTAAAGAAAATAATTATCGAATGTGAAGAAAACAAGTCCTTCAATGTTTGATATCCACGTGACTCCGATTGCTCCCAATGCTCAGCTAGCAAATAATACCTGAGAAAATACATGCTAAAAAGTCAACATAAAGTTGAGTGAATTCATAGAGTTTAATAAGTAATAAGTTGAATACAAGCATTATTTATCGGGCGACAAGTATTGCAATTACATGTCGGTTTATTTGATTATAGTATTGAGTTCATGTAACCGAACCTTGACGATTTTTAATAATGCCCCGGAAAGGTAAATTTTGCCATTTACCACAATTCTAACTATTATGTGTCCGTATCCCGAACAAGGCCCGCCAAGCCTAATATGCATATTCATAATACTAGCGTTTACTACTCGAGTAATTAACGGTTCATGAGGGGACTTAATTGGCAAAAAGCATTAAATATCTATGATCATATAATCGGGTCCAGCATACCAAAAACTACTTGTATTCAGTTTGTAAAAACTAGCATGTATCCCCCTCGCGAGGTTTATAAAACATTTAAGTAAGTAAAATGCGAGGCTATGAACTCACCTAAGCAAAGTGATGAAGAAAAGAAGTAATATGGATCTCCGGACGAGTGGGAAGCATCTAAGCACAACCGAGAAGTAGTGCCAATCTAGAAATCAACGTAGAAGGAACATACGCCAAAATTCAACCGTTACCTATATTATAATGACACACGATCACGATCGATACTTAAGTAAAAATAGGAAACTTATAATGACCATAACGAATATATATAGATTTAGAATATGCATGACATTTTATAACTAGGAATCCATAAGACTTACCACTTATTGTTTCTATTTGATTACAAATTTTCTGAAATTATAACGTTTTTTAGCTAGTCGGTCGACACACCAAAATGTACGCTATATGGTCAAACTAGTTGCTTTCCCTCTAGGATAACACACTTATATATGTATATTAGCTACAGTAGCTAACCCATAAACCATAGGTAATCCTAAGCTTTCATGAAAGACGCACCAATGTAATTTGTTCTAAAACAAGGTCTGCTGGACTTTGCAAAAGTTTGGCTAAAGCAGACCCCCTAAAACAAATTATAAAAATCTAAAAAAAATACAGCAGGTCACACATATCTTGGGAAAGTTCCTGTTTAAATTTCAGCCAAAAATATTAAGTTTTGACCCGCCTGCACAGCACATCTTTGCATTTGAAATTTTGATTCACAAACTCAGGTTTGACAACTATTTCTGTAACAACAATTTGACCCACTTTTAGATTCTGATAATCGACGAGGCCTAGCTCGTTGGATAGTAGACTCAAAGTACTTATTGATAGGGTCCTGAAAACCTAGAAAAGCTATTGGGATGACCGAGTTACAATGCTCTAACGTTGGACCAAAATTCTGGTTCAAAAAGTGACACTTGCTGAGTTTTTGACGAAACATTTTCTAACTTGAAATGGACGTATCTTTTTCGTTATAAAGAGTTAGAAGCCCCGATTTTTACCACACGCTCCTTGTAACAACCTCTAACATCCTATTTCTCAATTATCAGATTATAAAAACTTTTATTTAGCCAAAATCATCACAAATTTCTGCCATAAAATTTTATATAATTTCTAACACTTCCTAACGACAATAAAGCATTGCGACCCTAAAATAGCCTAATCTCCACTACCTAAACCTAATTGATCATCCTCAATCCTCCCCAACTCAACAATCATCATTCTAACAATTTACCCATGGATTCCTAATCATAGATTTCAACATGCATGCATATATCTAAACAAGATAAAAATAAAAAGAGCGAACAAGAGCTTACAAGAGCAAATAAATAACAAGATGATCAAAACATAAACCCTTGTGGGTTTGATGAATCTGCCGAGCACAAAGACCCAAAGAGAACCAAAAACCTTGATTTCTTCAAAAACCCAAAAAGAAAAGATGGTAGAAGTGGTGATAACGTGATGATATTGATTCGAAATAGGTGTTAGAGTGGGAGTTAGAGCGCGTGGTTGGTACCAAAAGATAGATCTCGAAAAGATGGTGAAGATGGTGGTGTTGTTTTTAGTGTGAGGGTGGCGGTGGCGGCGCTATGGTGGAATAAGGGTGGCGGTGGTGTTGTGTTTCAAAGAAGAGAGAGAGAGTTGGTGAGATATTGTGTTGGTGATGGTTTGCTTGTAATGTTTTTTTTTTGAACGTTTAACTTCATTAAAAAACGGCCAACCCTCAACAGAGGGCCACCACCAAAAGGATTACAATATATACATCGGGTTAACTAACCAATCCTTCCACTCTAAACTTTTAAAATTAGAGCGATTCCTAAGCCAAAAAAACGACAAAGATTTAACTAAAGCAACCACCTCTATAACCTTAGACGAAGACCCTTCAAAAACCTTTTTGTTTCTTGTTTTCCAAATAGTCCAGCAAACGATCATCAGAATGCCACGCAAGATCCGTTTATACCACTTTGTTTGCTTACCGAGGCTAGGCAACAACATCATTTCTTTAACATTTCTGAAAACCGGATGTGTTAAACGACACCAGCTCCAGACCGCTTGCCAAACACCAAACGCGAAGCCGCAATCGACGAATAAGTGACCTGCAGATTCCGTAACAGCATCACAAAGAGGGCACAAAGTATCCTGAATATATATGTTTCTTTTAACTAAAGCCAAACGGGTCGGAATCCTCTCCATCTCAATTCTCCACATCAAAACATTAACTTTTATAGGGACCCAAGAAACCCAGCGCATCTCGTTATTTTTCTGCATATTCCGCCCCATGTTCAGCAAACTTTTGACACTTGCCACAGAAAAAACACCACCAGAATCGGCTTCCCACGCCCACTTATCTTTGGCTCCTGAAAAAGACACCTTGGACAACAAATTCTGCACATCTTGCATCTCGGAAATTGTTTCAACAGAGGTTGTTTCTATTCGCCAATCTTCATTCAGCACCATACCTGTATTTGCATCCAATTTAATCCTATCTCGCACCACACAGTTCCGCATAACTTCCTTTGAGTACAATCCTGGCCATCTATCCATTAACGGTACACTTCCGAACCATATATCCTTCCAAAAAGAAATGTTTTCCCCATTCCCAATCTTACCCTTTATCCAGAATTTTAGATCTTTGCCATTTAGCACCAATTTATCCAAAAAAAGAACTATCTTTTTCCAACAGCCAGCACTCTTAACAGGAAGAAAAGTCCACCTGTTACGACCACCGTGGATGCCTTGAACAACTTTTCTCCACAGCCCATCAATGTCGGTTTTATACCTCCACGCCCACTTAGCAAGTAACGCCGAATTAACATCTTCTATTTTTGAAATACCCAAACCCCCTACCTTTTTTGGTTTCGTGACAATCTCCCAAGAAACCCAATGTAAACCACGTCCTTCCTTGCTCCCACACCAAAGAAAGTGCCGCATCATTTTTTCAATAGCCTCAATAACCGCAACCGGAGCCTTGTATAGCGACAAATAGTAAACCGGAAGGCTAGAAAGCACCGACTTAATCAATGTTAGTCTACCTCCTATAGAAAGAAGGTTAGACTTCCACGATTGAAGCCGCCCCTTAATTGTCTCCAAAACACCACTCCAATTCGCAATCCGGCTCATATTAGCGCCAACCTTGATACCCAAATAATCGAAAGGAAGCCTCCCAACCTTACACCCAATAATATTCGCCATGCTAGTCAACTTGTCTTCTACAATACCCAAACCAAATAGTTGAGACTTATGAATATTAATCTTTAGACCCGAACACATAAAGAATACCCGAAGTAGACGGTCTACATTCTTCACATTCTCCTCATTCCATTTTCCCATAATTAAGGCGTCATCCGCGTACAGCATATGGGAAACCACCGACCCATTATTACTATTCTCAATTCCTTCAAAGACCCCCACATTACATGCTTGATCTACCATCCTAGCCAGCGCCTCCATGACAATTAGAAACAAAAAAGGCGATAACGGATCACCTTGCCTAAGACCTTTTTTACATTGGAACTCAAACGTTGGTGACCCGTTAACCAGAACCGCTGAGACAGCCGACTGAAGAATGCCTCTAACCCATGTACACCATTTAGACGGGAACCCCATTTGTTCCATAATATTAAGAAGGAACTCCCAATGTACATTATCATACGCCTTTTCAAAATCTATCTTCATTAAAAACACTTGCCTTTTATTCTTCTTTAGCCATCCAATTATTTCATTGAGAACAAGGGGCCCATCCAATATGTACCTGTCTTTCAAAAACGCCGACTGAGTCTCTGAAATAACTCCCCCAATAACCTTTTTCAACCTGGCAGCCAAAACCTTAGAAATGATCTTGCTAATGACCCCTACCAAATTGATAGGTCTATAATCCCGTAACCCCACCGGTGTCTTAGTTTTGGCTATAAGGGTGATATGAGACGTACTGCATCCCCGACTAATAACTCCAGATTCAAAGAACTTTTCAAACAGCTTCATAAAATCATCTTCAAGAATCCTCCAAAAGTGTTTAATGAACCTGAAGTTGAATCCATCAGGGCCTGGAGCTCTATCTGAACCACACTCAAAAGCTGCATCCCTGATCTCATCTTTGGAAAACGGTTTGATAAGATCCTCACCATCATCTTCAGCAACGTGTTTCAAATTAAAGCATAAAAGGGTAGGTCGATGGTTAAACTCTTCATTAAAATGTTTCCGAAAAAAACCCATAACCTCCTTTTTAACTAAGGATGGCTTTGACACCCACACACCATTCACCATCAAACCCGGAATGGCATTCACCGCCTTTCTCCCATTAATGCATCTATGAAAAAAGGCCGAATTATCATCTCCCATCGAGGCCCACCTCACCCGGGACTTTTGTATTAAGTCCCAATGGTTCAGCAGTCTCAAACGCTCAGCCTCCTTCTTACTCTCCTCCCAAATCCACCACTCCTCCTCCTCAAGCTCTCTTTCTTCCATCCTCCTTTCCAATCTCGCTACCTCCTCCGTTAAACTCTGAATGTCTTCTACCTCTTTTTTACACGTTTCCTTCCACCAGATTTTTAATGCCTCTTTAACTGCTAACAATTTAAATTTTATCCTATTATCCGCCGAACCTTCAAACACAGAATTCTGGAGAGCCCTTATAACCACCTCTTCACACCCTTCCCTTTCAATCCAAGAATTGAACCACTTGAATGGTTTGCTTGTAATGTGACAGCCACAAGGACGATTCATGTTATTTACTCTCATAAAAAAAATAAACTTTTTAAATAATAATAATAATAATAATAGTGGGTGTAGGGGATTTAGTAGCCCGGTGTCACTACACGGATCAAACCCGAAACTCAAATAACCAAATAACTTTCTCAAACCGAACCCGTTCCAAAAATAATCAAAACCTCGCGATACGTTCCAAAATAATAAATATATCCGAACCAATATTAGATAATTAAAATTGTTAGGTTATCCTATTTTGTTTTCTTTTTAAGTGTATACATGGTATCACGGGTATGCTTGGTCCGTAAAAATATAAAAGAAACCTGAAAATTTGCATTTATAGAAAACGTTTTTATAAAATAATAAATAACTTATTTTAATATGTTTATTAAAATAATTTATGATAATTAAATATA
Source organism: Artemisia argyi (assembly GCA_030686995.1). Taxonomy (NCBI): domain Eukaryota; kingdom Viridiplantae; phylum Streptophyta; class Magnoliopsida; order Asterales; family Asteraceae; genus Artemisia; species Artemisia argyi. Next base: position 172,194,236 of record CM060681.1, read on the forward strand.
AAATTAATTATTATCATGTCAGTACGCGCTGTGGGTAGTTTTTCACTTATTGCGAGATAATTTATCGTTTTCAAATCAAATGAGTTCAAAAGAAAAGTTTAAAAATGAAATATGAGTAATAACGATTATAATTTATTATAAAATAAGTCCGGAAAGAAAAAAAAAATAATAATGATAATAATAATAAAAAAAAATTACAGGTGCGTGTCACGACGTACGCGGTTAAACTCTATCGGTAAATCTAATTTACTTAAAATAAGATAATTAGTAATTGTAAATAGTAAAATAATGACATGAAATTTTTGAAATGTCACACAAGGTTATAGAGAACTAGGTAAATAAACACCTAAACTATAACCGAATTTTTATAGAAAACGATCCTTGACCATTGCCCGCCAGCCCACCAAGCCGAAGCGTCTTCGATTATTTTGAGGTATTATGAGATATTTGAGATTACTTGAGATTATGGAATATATTGATTTAGTGATAAGATGGCGTTTCGAGGAATTATATGGTCTAATTGTTTTATAAATGTTTTAGTAATGCGGTATTTTAAATCTTTCTTGATATATATGTTTGGGAATTATATGATGATTTTGATATGGTATTTTGAGTTCGCGGTTTAGTTGTTTTGAAACACTTACACCTACCCTACGCCGTTGTCACAAATCATAGCCTCCTTTGCACGTGTTGTTATTAAGAATTGTTATTGCTAGTACGCGTCGCCCATCGTAGATCACTATGGCCCCTGATAACCCATACGTGATGGTCATGCGTTTAGCCACTACTTTATCGTCTCGTTGTCGCCCTAAGTCACCGATTTTATCGCCTCGTGGTTCACCTGCTCAGAAATGACGATTGATGGAGTACCCCTCCGACGAGGAGTATGAGGAGGAGTACGAGGGTGAGCAGAATGATAACCCTTAAGATGAGGAAGGGAATGATACCCCTCAAGATGAGGAAGAGAATAGTGACCCTCAGGATGAGGAAGAGGATGATCCTCAGGAGGAGGAGATGCCTGATGATGATTTTTCACCAGCACATTCAGCTCATTCTGCGAAGCCCGATTCCCCGATACATCCGTTAGAGCCGGTTTCACCTGATCATCCATTATTGTTTGAGTTGCCACCTGGTAGTCCCATTGAGTTGAATGCACCTTCTGTGGTTTCTGCTGAGCATGCAGATTTGGGTGAAACTGGTAGGATGTGGACTCGAATTACTGCACAGGGCGAGAGGATCTCGCGGATGTCTGACCGACTTGAGATGGTTATTGCTGAGTTTATTGCTGAGTTGAGGGTGATTTGATTACTGTCATGGGCAGGATGACAGCGATTAGAAGAGGTATGATGGAGATACATGAGCAGATAGAGATTCTGCAAAGAGGTTTCCTCATGGCTCGCGAGGCAGATCGCAAGCTGTGGCAGAGGAACACGGAGCTAGAGAAGGAGGTTGCAGACCTCAAGAGGGATAGTGATACTCACAGTGTCGAGTTGGAATCATTATGGAGAGAATTGGATAATTTGAGATCGGAGTTGAGGAGTCTACGCCAGCATCATGGCTAGATCGATTGGATTTGTGTTCTTGTTATGTTGCTTCCTAAGCCAGGGAGTGCTTGGTTAGGAGAGCTGGTTATTCTATCCCTTAAGTCATGTTATTCGGATTGTATGTTCATCTCGTATGGAATGATTAGTATTTATTATGTCTTTTGGTGTTTTGGAACGAAGTATCGATCGCTACTCGTATCGACGATGGTGATTTCGTATGATATTCTATGGTTTTTGGCATACATAGAGAATTGTGTTTCAAATTGCGCGGTTGATATCGTGTTGGTATTATGTTGATCAATGGCCCCATGACGAAACCCTGTTAGAGTTACCCGAACTGGTACGGCAATGACTACCCCTGGTCGCCGAGGACGCCGTCCTACTCGAAATGTTGAAACCCCTACTCCTGACAACCTGGACACTACTAACCGCAACAACAGGAATCAAAATGTTGATGTTCAGGGAGACAATGATCATGCTCCACTAAATGCACCTACTGTGGATCAAGCAATGATCAATCAACTTGTGGAGCAAAGAGTTGCTGAACTACTAGCTGAGTCAAATCATTCCAACAATTCTGCTGGAACTTTTCCACCTGTTCGTGCTAGTGGATGTCACTACAAGGAGTTTAAGATTTGTGGACCTATTGAGTTTGGTGGAACTGAAGGAGTGGTTTACTTGGTCAGGTGGATAGAGAAGACTGAGTCAGTGTTTAATGTCAGTGGTTGTGCGGAGAATGCGAAGGTAAAATTTGCTTCTTTTACTTTCAAGGATGAAGCTTTAACTTGGTGGACCAATTACCGAAATTCGGTTGGGAGTGATGTGGCTTATGCTATGACTTAGGAGCAATTTAAGTCTCTGCTGATTCAGACTTATTGCCCAAGAAATGAGGTTAAGAAGCTGGAAATTGAGTTTTGGAATCACAAAGTGAAGGGTACTGATATGGCGACTTACAATCGTCGTTACCAGGAGTTGGCCTTGCTTTGCCCAGATATGGTAAAAACTGTGACTCAAAAGATTGAGCGGTATACCGATGGGTTGCCTGTGGCTACAAGGAATGATGTGATTTCTGCTAGACCTGTAAACATCCATGAGGCAATCACAATTGCTCAACAACTAATGGATTCGTTGGAGTTGGAAGGAGCTGATAAGGATAAGAATGGAAAGAGAAAGAGAGACCATCACTCTAAGGGTAATGATCACTGAAACAAGCGACAAGCTAAGGCTTATGCTATTGGGAATGGAGATAAGAGGAGAATCATTCTGGATGGTGTAGTGTAAGATGCCAGAACTGCTCAAAGAAAGGACACACGTCTAAGGATTGTAGGGCTCGACCTCTTGCTATGGTTCAAGCTGCTCCTGAAATGAGAAATAAGGCAGACGTTACTTGTTATGGGTGTGGAAAGAAGGGACATTATAGGAATGAGTGTAGAGAATCATGGAACCGAGGAAATCAAGGATCGGGTGGTAATGGGTACAATCATGGAAATCGTGGAGCTGGAGGAAACCGTGGACGACAAGATAACGGGGACCAACGTGTGGAAGCTGGAGCTGCTCAAGGAAGAGTGTATGCACTCGGGAACGAGATAGGAGAAGATCCGAACGTCGTTACTGGTACGTTCCTTCTCAATAATTGTTATGCTTCCATACTATTTGATACTGGTGCCGATAAGAGTTTTGTGTCCACTAAGTTTGCACCCTTACTAGAGAAACCCCCGATGGCCTTAGGAATTGGGTATGATGTAGAGTTAGCAAATGGGAACATAAAAAGGATTATGACTATCTTTCGCGGTTGCACGTTAAACTTCTTGAATCACCCTTTTAACATAGATCTTCTACCCGTCACGTTAGGAAGTTTCGATGTCATCATTGGTATGGATTGGCTGTCGAAGTATCGTGCTCACATACTTTGCGATGAGAAGATCGTGCGTGTACCTTACGGAAAGGAAATTCTAAATATACTGGGAGATCGAAAAGGTTCGAGGAGCCCATCCCGGTTAGCAGTCATTTCTTGCACTAAGCTACTGAAGCTAATGGAAAAAGGATGTTACCTTTTCTTAGCTCAAATCTCTGAGAAAGGAGGGAAGGAGAAGAAGGAAAGATGCATTGGAGATGTGCCTATAGTTCGTGATTTTCCTGATGTATTTCCCGATGATTTGCCGGGAATCCCGCCTACTAGACAAGTGGAGTTTCAGATTGAGTTGATACCTGGTGCTACACCTGTGGCACGAGCGCCTTATCGACTTGCACCCACTGAATTGGAAGAGTTGTCGAAACAATTAGCAGAGTTAGTCAAAAAGGGATTTATAAGACCAAGTTCTTCACCTTGGGGAGCCCCAGTTTTATTCGTAAAGAAGAAGGATGGATCGTTTCGTATGTGTATTGACTATCGAGAGTTGAACAAGTTAACGGTGAAGAATAGATACCCGTTACCGAGGATCGACGATTTGTTCGATCAGCTTCAAGGATAGAGTGTGTATTCGAAGATTGATTTGAGATCGGGATATCATCAGCTTCGAGTTCGCGAGGAAGATATTCCGAAAACGGCTTTCAGAACCCGTTACGGGCATTACGAGTTTTAGGTGATGCCGTTTGGGTTGACTAACGCACCGGCGGTATTCATGGACCTCATGAATCGGGTGTGTAAGCCTTACTTAGATAAGTTTGTAATCGTGTTCATTGACGATATTCTAATCTACTCGAAGAGTGAGAAAGAGCATGAGGAGCATCTAAGGCTTATCTTAGAATTGCTCAGGAGGGAGAAGCTGTATGCCAAGTTCTCTAAATGTGAATTTTGGATTCTGACGGTACAATTTTTGGGTCATGTGATTGATAGTCAAGGAGTTCATGTAGATCCCGCTAAGATTGAAGCTATTAAAGATTGGGCTGCACCAACGACCCCAACAAAAGTTCGTCAATTTTTGGGATTAGCCGGTTATTACCGAAGATTCATTGAGGGATTTTCGAAGATAGCAAAACCGTTGACCGAATTGACTCAAAAGAGCATTAAATACGAATGGGGAGATAAGGAAGAGGAAGCATCTCAATTACTTAAGGAGATGTTGTGTAGTGCTCCTATCTTGGCGTTACCTGAAGGTAGTGAGGACTTTGTCGTCTATTGTGATGCTTCTCATAAAGGTTTGGGAGTCGTGTTAATGCAACGAGAGAAGGTAATAGCTTATGCTTCCCGACAGCTCAAGAAGCACGAGAAGAACTAAACCACCCGTGATTTGGAGTTAGGTGCTGTGGTTTTTGCCTTAAGGATATGGAGACATTACTTGTATGGAACCAAGTGTGTCGTGTTTACTGACCACAAAAGTCAACAACACATCTTGAATCAAAAAGAGCTCAACATGAGGCAACGACGTTGGATTGAGTTTCTAAGTGATTATGATTGCGAAATTCGCTACCATCCTGGTAAAGCAAACGTTGTTGCTGATGCTCTTAGTCGAAAGGAGAGAATACCACCATTACGAGTTAGGTCACTGGGAATGACTATCGTATCGCCGTTACCGTCTCAAATATTTGAAGCTCAAACGGAAGCGTTGAATGCAGAAAACCGACCTGCTGAGAACATATTTGGGATGGCTGAGATTGAGAAAGGATTTGTTAAGCGTTTCGATGGAGTATTATGATTTGGAGATCGGATTTGGGTACCTTTGTATGGAGGAATTCGAGAGTTGATTATGCATGAGTCGCATAAGTCAAGGTACTCTATTCATCCTGGATCCGACAAGATGTACCAGGATCTTAAGAAGTTATATTAGTGGCCAAACATGAAGGCAGATATAGCATTGTATGTTAGTAAATGCTTGACATGTTCTAAGGTTAAAGCCGAACATCAAAGACCGTCAGGATTATTGACGCAGCCAGAACTCCCGGTTTGGAAATGGGAGCGGATCACAATGGATTTTATTACCAAATTACCAAGGACAACTAGCGGTTGTGACGCTATCTGGGTAATTGTGGATCGTTTGACTAAGTCTGCTCATTTCCTGGCAATTAGTAAAAATGATAGTGTCGACAAACTTGCGAGGTTGTATGTGAAGGAAATTATTTCTCGTCATGGAGTCCCGATATCGATTATTTCTGATCGCGACAGCCGCTTCACGTCAGCGTTGTGGCGATCACTTCAAACGGCTTTGGGGACGAGACTTGATATGAGTACTGCATATCATCCCCAAACCGATGGTCAAAGTGAGAGGACCATTCAGACTTTAGAGGATATGCTTCGTGCATGCATAATAGACTTTGGTAAAGGCTGGGAGAAATATCTACCCCTTGCGGAATTCTCCTATAATAATAGCTACCACACAAGTCTTAAGGCTGCACCATTTGAAGCTTTGTATGGCCAAAAATGTCGTTCACCTATTGGTTGGGCGGAAGTTGGAGATAGCCAACTCACAGGCCCTGAACTTATCTTGGAGACTATTGAAAAAGTGACTCAGATTCGTGATCGGTTGCAAGCAGCCAGAGATAGGCAGAAAAGTTACGCCGATCAGAGACGTAAACCCCTAGAGTTCCAGGTTGGAGACAAAGTGATGCTGAAAGTCTCGCCTTGGAAAGGTGTGATACGTTTCGGGAAACGTGGAAAACTCAACCCTCGCTACATTGGACCATTTCTTATTTTGGAAAGAATTGGGCCCGTGGCTTATAGGTTGGAATTACCACATGAACTGAGTAAAGTTCACGATGTGTTTCACGTTAGTAATTTGAAGAAATGTCTTTCTGATGAGACGCCGTTTATTCCGATGAAGGATATCCATATTGATGAGAAATTGAATTTTGTGGAAGAGCCGATTGAGATTTTGGATCGTGATGTTAAACGACTCAAGCGAAGTCGCATTCCGCTCGTCAAGGTTCGTTGGAATTCCCGACATGGACCGGAATTTATGTGGGAACGTGAGGACGAGTTCCGGAAGAGATATCCGAAGCTTTTCACTTCGTAGATGAATTGTTCCGAGAGAAACCCGGGACGGGTTTCTTCTGAGACTGGGAGGATGTGACAACCGGCAATTTAGGGAGCCATTTTGAAAACCCGCATTACGTTAAAGTTCATTTATAAATTTTTATTTGAAATTTTATTCGTAACGAACTTGTAAGACCTATTTTATGGTTGATCATATTTAATATCGTTATGGGATTTGAGATTTATTTAATGATTTGTTATGGAATTATACATGGTGATTTACTTTTGAATTCTCACTTGGTACTACGTTGACTCCGGCACTAGGATTACCTAACAGAAATGTTATGACTTGATTTTTCGAGTTCGACAATATTTATTTATTTACGGAACGTTTCGCGTGATATTAGACGTTTTGAATTGAGTTCGGGTTTCGGACCGTGTGTTTTACACTCACCCCTTTATTTACCCACTCTTATTAGTAATATTATTATTATTACTATTATTATTATTATTTTTAAAAGAAAATGAATTTTTTTTATGAGTAAATTACTAAAACCGTCCATGTGGTTATCACCACACACACACATCACACTCACCCTCACCAAATACTCTCTCTCTCTTCCCCTCTTCTAACCCTAGCCGCCACCGAACACAAATCCGGCCACCACCACCATCTCGCCGCACTCACAACAAAACCACCACCACCATCTTGTTCCTTACCTTTTTCTCTTTCATTTGGTGTATCATATGCGCCATATAACCCACCCTAACACCTCGAAATCTTATTAAATCCGACCCAACTTTATTGTTTTTACTAGATCTATTCGATTGGAGGTTCAAGAAGGTGAGAATGCTCGAATTTGGCTTTTGGGTGCCTCGATTTGGTGATTAATCCGTGGGTACATGGAGTTTTGTCATGGGAATCGAATTATTATGAGATGAAATGATGTTTTTGATGTTAAAATATGGTTTGGTATCCGGGTCTTGGTGTTTCTTTGATGGTTCGAGTGAACCGTGAGTCAAGGACTCACGGCTTGATGTGGGATTCGAGCCTATGGCTCGTTATTTTGCTTGTTGTGGTCATTGGATTCATGTTTTTCTTGTTTTATTTGCTTGGAGTTGGTTAGACTCGATGGAGTCTTGGCCTTTTGGCCGATTATGGTTGATTGATGCCGCGACCCAAGTGGGTCGATTGGGCAGTTTGGTGTAGCTCGTTGGAGCTTATTTTTGTGACCTCTTGGTTATTGGTTCGAGTCGTGGTGACTCGTGGTTTGAGCCGAGACTCAAGTGAGTCGAGTGGCTCGGGTTTGGCTTGGTAAACCAACCCGATATTGGACCTTGTTGATATTTATATTTTCTTGTTATGTTTTGTGGACTTGATATTGTTTTGGCACTTGTTGGTTTTGGCCGAATGCTTGGTTGAGTCGAGATTATTTTTGGTCTCGACAAGGGATTTATTGTTATATTGAGAAGTTGTTGTCGAATGGTAAAGTGGGGACCGATTGTGAGACGGTCACTTAGATTGACAGAGATAGGTTAGTCGGGTGCCGTAGTCGGACCCTATTGTTGTAGCACGTGTATTGTGATTGATTTGGACGGAGTTGGATTGATTATTTATGACTTGCTTATATTATTTTGGACTTGGACAATGAGCCGAGAGTAATGACTCGGACATGTGACCATTTCGTATGACTCGATAATTATTTACAATTTAAAACGCAAATAATAAAACTCGTAATAACATTATTGGTAATATAAACGTTTATATAAATATATAGACGTGGATAACGTATATATAATTGTATAAATGAGTATATTAATAATAACAAAAATCACGAGTAGTATTATAAATAATGCGACTAAATATATTATGTTACGAGAGTAGCGTAATATTATTGGAAGCATTATTATGAATAAATATGATAAATAACGAGAAATTCTCGACATTAACTAAATATTAAATGAAATATTATCTTTTATACATAACGAGGAAAACTATCGAGTTATGCGGAGTCGTGGCCACTTGAGTCCAAGTGGGTTATTATTTGTGACTTTTGTGTTGTCACGGATATATGACGATTAATATAAACATTTTCTATAACTAAATAACTTATTTAATCGACAGGTTAAACCAATGTTGCAAAAATCGTGAATCGGTCCTAAGGCGGTCGAGGGCCGAGTTGCGTTTTTTAGCCGATTAATCCGCCCAAAACCTTGTAATCGCCGATTAATCGGCTGACTTCCTTGTAAATGTCTCCAAGTTCCAGGGCCTTGTAGCTTGGAATCGGCGATTACAAGGCCTTGTAGGCCGTTTTTTGCAACATTGGGTTAAACCAAGTTATTTGGCTATACGAAATGAGTATATTAATGGGCATCGTATCCTACGACGCCCATAGGTTGTGGTATATGTATAGGATAATAAATCACTACATATATGTATCGTGGAATCTGGCCAATTTGACGATGTATATAAGGAGTTTATTAGACTACGATATATACCATATAGTATTTTTGTGCTATGTGCTTTAGGATGGGTGTAATCTTGGAACGGTATGTTACGTAAATAAATATGGGGATTATCAAATCGACGGATTTGATAAACTTTGATGATTTATTTAAATAAAATACTGGGCTAATATTAGATCTATAGTTTGTTTTATTATTCTTTTTTGAGACTTTTTGGTTTGTTTGTGTCGACTCGCCACCTGATGGATACCAAACGTAAAACTCCAAACTAATACGAGAAATGGATTTTCGGAAAGTAAAACGGAATACGTTCGGGTTTGGGAGTATTTAATTTTGAGGAAATGATTTCTGAACGAGTTGATATTGTTAGGTCGTGCCGAGTCCGTAGTTGCCGTCTTGTGAGTTACTATACGTCTTACTTCTACCAAGTTCTTATTGCTGTTTTCTGGACTTGAGGTGAGTCATAGCCCCACTTTTAATCTTGAACTATGTTTTCAATACTTGGGGTGAGAAACGTGCAAATTATTTTATGTGGACTATTATCGCTTCTATATTCTTTCTAAAACTTGCTATGCGTATGGACTAGGATGTATGGTCAGCTTTAGTCACATATTTTTGTGTGTACTATTCAAGGTTGGCTTATTTGGTTATTGGTGAATTGTCAGCTTTAGTCACATAGTTTCGTGTGTACTATTCAAGGTTGGCTTATTTAGATACTATAGTGTGCACCTATAGGTTATTAATACTTCGGAGGTTATCCGAGTATTTATGATATTTCGGGGGTTACCCGAATATATATGTTAGAACGGAGGGTATCCGTGTATTATGTTGGAGCGGAGGGTATCCGCAGGCTTTTAGTGAATCCTTAGTCTAGCTAGCAAGCGTTTTGCGTATATGTCCACTATATTGAGTTATGAATTTAAACCTATGATCTCACCAGCGAAAGCTGACTTTTAGCACGTTTTCTCAGGTAATTAAGTGATGATTTGGATGCATGGATTGGAAGGCTCGGCTAAGGCACCTGGTTTATGGATCTATTTTTCTAAACTCTGATATTTAATTGTGGACCTACGTTTATTCTTTTGGGCCTGACTCTGAATGATGTTGGGATAAATGTAAACTTTAAAACCCCGTTTTGGTTGTGTTTTTATTATGTTTACTTTATCTCGTTCTGTTATGTCTTGTGTTGGATACCAATCTCCGTAACGCCCCGAAAGCTTGTTGAGTCTTCCGCTGTACCAAATTTTGGGGGTGTTACATGAAGCCAGAATTATGAAATTTTTTAACTTGCCATACGAAGTTACAAACACATTCAACTTTTAAATATACACCATATATACACGCTGGAATGATGAATTTGAAATATGCTAAAATACCATGATTCTATAATAAAAAGATATAAAGAAATCATACCATCTATCCAAACTTCTTTTAAGACATTTCATCGAACACGGTTCATGCGCTCGTTAAATTCATTCGATATACTAACTGTCATAAATGTCTGAATTGAGACTTTTCAAACACACCATCGCGACTAAAATGAAGAACTAACTAACCATTCTTTGTATTTAACGTTAAAGATAGAGTGTGTACAATATTGTGTAAAATCAAATCAATAATCAAAAAATGCTTATCGAAAGGAACAATGGTACAAAAACCACATAAACATTAGTTTTATTATCATGATTAACATGCACATGCAAAGTAGTCTACTAACCTTTAAGATCAACGCAAAATTATTACTGGTTGTGCAACACTCGATCCAAAACATTATAAATAATGTTAAAATTTGGATGAAAAATGATTATTATGCCTTAAATAGTATTAAATAGGAGAGAAAAGAGGAAAAAATTAAATAATAGGCACGGAGAATTGAGAGAAACGAGAATGGTGACGGGACGCCGCGTTGCGGGTGGGCCTGTTTTTTCCCTTTTTTTTTTCTTTTTGCGGGCGGGACAATTTCGTATAAACAAATCAGAATATCTAGGCGGCTGTTATGGCTGATAAAATCTTTTGCCATATAGAAATGTTTGACTATATAACCAAAGTATATAACATGTTCTATTAACACCAAGGGTTTGGTTGCAATAATTTTGGATTACAAAGGCAAATTGTATAAAATAATGGAAGTGCAACCTTTAAAATTAATTTTTGGCTATGTTACAGATACAAATTTCACTAAGTAGTGATGAACTTATATGAACTTATCTCAAGTGTTTTCGCGAAATGTTGATGCATCCTGCAGAAATTCAGCGGATACCCACAGCCCAGATTGGAAGTAGTGCAAGTAGTGTTGACGAAAGTCTCCTATATAATCCTCTGAACACCGTTAGTGGGCGTCTTAAAAAATGGGTGCACATCTGGCGTGTACTTTATATTGCAATGGCTGCAAACAAATCAAGTTGCATACTAACCGTTTATACTATCCGTGCAGGTATTGCGCTGCCACATTACGAACAGATTTTAATGACCCATTTCATTAGCTCTTCCAAACACCGCGACCCTATAATCTCATATACACACTCAATTCCTGTAAAGACCCAAAAACAAATTTAAAATTTCATTTTTCATAAGGTTACATAACAATATAATTCACAAAATTTACCACAATCAAAGAAATAACCCATGTAACATTCTTTTTCTTCTGCAAAAACAACTACAACTAATTCAGCAATCTCTTCAAGTAAACAAAAACCTAAATTGAACTTAAGTATTGTACCGAACAAAATCCTATAACAAAAAACATATCACGTACATCCAATGTTTCTATGCCAGTACTGATTAGGGTGTGTTTGTAATTTGAAATCACTCATAATCTGGTGTTGCACATGCATAATCATTCATACAGCCATCACCGACCGCTCTGACACAGAACCTGCTACACAGATATAACCCATTTAATTATGAAGGTGCAAGTCGACGGACCCCAAACCCAAAATAAACTGCAAAAAAAAAATTAACCTTTGTTTATCGGATAGGAAAAGGTTTAGGCTTCAACTTGACACACCTCTGATCAAGCCTCGCATATAGAATTCAAGCAACTTTTACATCATCAGTAATAGCTCATGATATAATTTTGGATTGTTAAATGTAGTAGCTTTTTATGGACCTTTCAAACCGCTAACCTTTCACCAAAGTAACCTGGTTGAAACATTTTGTTTTTGTCTTTATTTTAAAGCAAATACTCCCATTTAACCTCACAAAGTTATAAACCGATGATGAGATAAAGAAAAAAGATAATCTAGAAGTGGTAACTATTTAACCTCAAAAAGTTATAAATCGTTTATGGTGACCCATTACCCCATCTATTCACCGCGCCTATTTTTGCCATCACCATATGGCTGTATCGAATAGTAATTAATCCTATGCACAAGTAGAATATGATGAAACAGAACTAAAAGTCCACACAAACCTGCTTCATAAGAAAATATCACTCTCATAACGAACCACATATATGTCCGAGTTTTGTTTCTGAATTAGCAACAACTGCAATTAAAAAAACACCAATCAATAAAATTATAAATCTTTTATAAAAATATTAACTTTGAATAAAGGAAACATCCATACACATACCTACATCCTCTCTCTAAACACAATTGAAACCAAACCCTTTGTTGCTTTAAGATCTGAAGCAAAACATAAACAATAAAAATACTTAGAAAATACAGGCCAGAACATAAGCTTAAACAAACATCCGTTACAATTTTGACCCGGACATTTCATCGAACAAAAGAAACCAAAACTATCACTACAAGTTTCTCCCAGACATTTCATCAAACATTTGGAGTGCAACCGATACAACACCAAATTAGAATAAACCTTTAAACTTTTCAATACCCTTAATCTAAGAATCATACGCAAAAAAAACGCAATGTCAAACATAAACCCACAAAAACCTATCAATTAACACACGGTTTTACCTTCTGATTTTTTTAAGTGGTAGCGAAAGATTCCAGTTAGTCACTTCCACATAACCAACCGACCGTCACATCACCTTTTTTTCTCCTTTTTTACAGATAGAGAGGAGGGTGGAAGAAGATGGATGATTCTTCCAGCTCTGAAAGTCGGTATGGTTTTCGATGATATGATTTGACCGTGTGTATGTGTGTGTAGAATTTATGGGAATGTTCTAGGTTTCTCATGTGTGGAAAATGATATAAACAAAGGCACAATAGATTGCATGGGCCAGAATGCACTAAAGCAGGCCAAGTAACACGGACCGCAGCAGCCCCAAAAAAAAAGGTGGGAAACCCGGCCAAAAAATGGCGTCGTAGTGCACGGGTTATATATATATATATATATATATATATATATATATATATATATATATATATATATATATATAATTCGGTTAAGAAACTTTGAAATTCAAAAATATCTTGTGAACCATTTATGGAGAAAACGTGTAAGTTTTGAAAAGTCAAACATAAAATAGACTTAGCTTTACACCTAGCATTGATGACATGGATTAAGTGACATGGAAGAAGTGCCAACATGGCTTAAATGACATGGCAAGTTTAAAAAAAAACATTTGTTTATTATATATATAGATTTGATTTGTAAGTGTACGTGGGTATTTTGTGGGGTACATTTGTATAAAAGTGTATATTGACCATTGAGTGTGAAAAGTGAGATGGAGTGAGGGAGTTAAATAGAAAGAAAAAGTTAATTTGACGTTGAGGTGGAAGGTAAGTGGTGTGACCATTTGGGGGAATGCTTTGTCAAATTAGCCTAACCGAATTAACTCTGTAGGGATCCCATTCACGTCATTTATTTTGGTCCAACATTTATGTTCAGATAAATACTTAGATATATATGGTACTAAGTTCAACCGCCACCAAAGTGGCATAACAGTTACTCATCTGATATCCTCATAAGAGACATAGAGTTCAAACGTTGTTTGTTATACATCTAGAGGTGACAAGAAAAAAGACCAGAAACGGTCACGGAGATACCCATGTTACGTCACGTAGATCTAAGTCACCTCTCCGAGTAATCTAAATAAGAAAAGCATTTTCGCTCATTGATGTTTATCTAAAATACAAAGTTAAAGTCTCAGGGGCTGTTTGATAAAAAAAATATGATTAAGCGCTGAATGAATTAAAGCTGCTGAATGATTCTAAGATGCTGAGTGAACCTGATTCTGAGTGAAAATGATTGTTTGATATTTGTTCTGAATGAGCAATCTGAGTTCCCTGAAATTACCAATTTAACCTTCTGTCTGATTTTGTATTGCACAATATATACCGTTTGATAAATGAACTATTAACTCGAATAAAAATATAATATAAAGAAAGTAATGTTGCAATAAACAAAAAAAACTGTAAATAGTCTTATTGAAATATCATAAAACTATATAAATTACTAACTAATCTTAGGTCGAAGCATTTAAAAATAACTCATTAGCAATCTGATTACGGAGATTTGCCATATATTCATTGCCTTGAGGACCCCATTGTATGTCTTCCATGCCTTGTCCCCCACTTCCTTCACCTTGTTCTTCAGTAGTAAACATGGTGTTCGCATCGCTCTCCAAAAATAATTGATCATGAATGTTGCACTTCCTTATGAAGTTGTGGACCGCAAAATAGGCAATCACTAATATAAAGCTATATATGAAACTATTATTAGTGACAATATAATAAGGATAGAATGCGACCTTCATCTCTAATTGCCATTCTTATTCCGTCAAATTAAACGTGTTAGTTACTGGATCATACACGTTTCCTGTTTTGTTCTTTAATTTGGTCCATGCATTAAATTTGCTTTTAAGATAGTCAAAATGGTTTTTCATTTGTCGTTGATCAGCGATAAAATTATGCTCCTTTTTAAGTATTTCTCCAACATTTTTCCATGAATGCATCTTAAGGCTAACTCCGTCTCGTCCATTTACAGCAACCTCATGTATACAAGCTTCAAGAAACGTTTTAACAACACTTTCTTTTTTCCAGTTAATCCTAGGTTTCTTTTGTTTTGAAGATTCGCCAACGTTTTCCATGCCTATAGAGATACAATAGGGGCCATTTAACTTTAACTGCATATATTTCATTATACACTACTACACATATGACAAGTTTATATGATCACTTTCGGTATGCTTTTTTCTGTTATAAAACATCTAGTTCATGATTCGTAGTATTGCGTAGGATAAGTATAAACATATTAGTGTATTAACTACTAAGAATCATTTCTTTCTAGCTTTAACATGTCTAGCATCAAATCCTGTATTTCACTTTCACTTTTCTACCTACAACTGGTGATTAGATTATCAATATGCATTACAATGATGTATGGTAGACTGGTAGTACATATATACAATTTTAACATTCATTCACATCAACAATTCAAGTATTCAACATCCACCTAAGTACATAAGGACAAGCAAACTATACGACATTTAGAGCCATAAAAGAAACATTGTAAGAGCTACTATACGACACCCATGATGAAAGCTACACATCATAGCAGAAAAAAGTCATATAGCATAACTGATCATGATAAAGGTACTATACAAGACACATGACTTTGATTCTTTGAATATATTTAATATAATATTGTAAGATGTTAAGGCCATTATATTTTAATATATAAGTAACAAGGTTTTCATGCAACTAATAATTCTTTATATGCTACAGTTCGAAGGTTCTAATATACTTCTTGAAAAAACTATAAAGATGAATATGCTTTTACCTGCAGGCTGCAACAATTGTATGACAATGAGATCAAGAGAAACAGAGTGGATCAAGCATGAGACAATTTACTGTTACTTGGAGGCGCCTGAGGGTTTATGAGATTGCCTATGAAAAAAAGGGTATTTAAGATAAATACCAAGCTGCTGAATCACAGAGCATGGGTTGGATGGGGGCCCGTTCAGTACAAGATTTTTTTCTATCAAACAATGCAACCACTGACCGATTCTTTTTTAGGCTCTGAATTGTTTCATTAATTGGCTATCAAACACACCCTCACACTTGTATACCTACAATATATTAGTAAATAATCTGTAAAATCAGCTAAACTGGATCAGATTTAATAGTGTCCCAATTGACAAAAATGATATATATATATATATATATATATATATATATATATATATATATATATATATATATATATATATATATATATTATGAAAATAAAGCATGTTAATTGGAGCAGTGGGACGATTGATATCACCTGATTCTTCCATTCAAAATTCCTCCAATCACTTTCTGGAGCTGTTTTATCTTCCATGTTGAATAATTATGATCATGATCTGGATACCACTTGTATTTCTTTCAGAGTATTTGATATATTATATATTTCAAAAAAGAAAGTCAAAGTTAATTTATTACAAAATATATGGAAGCAGCTTAGAGTTGTTTACATGTTTCATTGAAAGCAGTTAATCATAACTTGTTTAGAGTTGTTTATCTGTCTATGAAAAGAACAAATTTTGGTTTAGTTATATATGCTTACAAAAGTAATTTCGAGTAGTTATTTATAAATTTAGTTTAGGGTAGGGATCCCAAGAGAATAAAACATAAAATAAAAAGGATGACAAAATAATACGTAATAATCACACATTTGAGATGCGACGACTTGAATTAGATGCATCTCTATTTATTTAGATGCATCTTAATTAGTTTCTAAAGTGATCTTAAAGTGAAAACGATGCAAAGTAGTACTAGCAACAAATTTGACATCCAGAGGACGAAAAATATATAGGATTCGCTTAACTTGATGAAATGGATCTAAAATATGTATATGCATCTAATTTTTTGCTAGCTAGAATATATATTATGGTGCATTTAAAAGATTAGGGATGTATCTCTAATTTGTGATTATAGTTATTTCTCATCATTCTCATTTTAAGATTTTTTCTCATTTGATCCTAAGTCATTTAGTTTAACTATTATAAAATTTTAGGTATAAGTATATGTTTATTACAAGTATTTATAGCTTTTTAGGATTGATTAATAGTCGAGGAGTAATTTCATCATTATTGATGCATGCAAAATGAATGAAATATACTTCAAATTGAACAAGAGACAACAAGAATAAGAAGATAAAATCAATCATATATATAAATAACATTAGCTACATATTTATACAGTGATAAATTGAAAAATGAAGAAAAAATCAATTAAAACAACACTCTCATCACCCTCTTCCGATGGTAACCAATTATACTTGTTTTTTGTTTGTTTTCAAAATGTAGTCCTTCGTTTTCTTTGTTGAAAAAGGATAGCCCAAAAAGGATAGCCCCCATTGTTGAAGTAGAAAGGCAATGGTCATAATCACAAAAGATTGATGCTATGAAGTGCAACATTAAAGACCTTATTAGAAGGGAATGGGTACGTTGAACTAGTTTTCAAACATCTCCTTGTGGAGCCTCCTTTATTGTACTAATACTTGAAATGAAACCTGAAACAACAAAAAATCAAATGTGTTAGTAACGTCTTAAGTACTTTCAGTGTACTAATAAGAACATATATGGTTTCGTAAAAATAGTAAAGAAAAAACTGTGACACTTACATGACCGTAGGTTGTAAACAATGAATTTATGGGGGCCTAATAATGAACTGGGGGTGGAGGAGAAGCGTAGATGTACACTAGTGGTGGCGATTTTACTGGTGGAGGTGGTGATGTGTAGTAGTATGGTGGAGGAGGAGATTTAACATGTGGAGGAGGTGATGTGTAGTGGTATGGAGGAGGAGGAGGAGATTTCACTGGTGGAGGAGGTGAAGTGTAATGGTATGGTGGAGGGGGAGATTTCACGGGTGGTGGAGGCGATGTGTAATGGTATGGTGGTGGTGGAGATTTCACCGGTGGTGGTTGTGATGTGTAGTGGTAGGGTGGGGGTGGAGACTTAACTGGTGGAGGAGGTGATGTGTAATGATATGGGGGTGGTGGAGATTTGACCGGTGGAGGGGGTGATGAGTAGTGGTAAGGTGGTGGTGGAGATTTTACTGGCGGAGGGGGTGAGCTGTAGAGGTATGGTGGTGGTGGGGAGTTAACTGGTGGAGGTGGTGAGCTGTAGTGATATGGAGGCGGTGTTATAAGTTTATTTAAATGAGAAACAAAACGACGCCGTATTAGATTGTGGCTGTTGTGGATAATCACACTTTCAAGTGTGAATAATTTTTGCACACTTGTGAAGAAAAAAGTGTGAGCAAATGACCAATTTGTTGTAGTGGTTCGTACCTAACATGCATGTAGCTACTGTCACTCCCTAGCTCAAACAAAGAATCCTAACAACAATGGAGAAAGTAAAGAACAACACAAATTACCCCTACCTTTGTAACTAACATCTACGATATCAACAAATAGCAAAAGACAACGAACGTTAGATCTATGCCACTGATATACTCCGTATCAGAAATCACTTAAGAAATGAGATACGGTTAGCCAAACTGCTAGGCGAATCGAGATAGAAAGGAAGAACAATTCACGAAACAATTTGATATCAATTGATACGAACGTATCCCATACTAGGCTCGCATAGGTTTATAAGCTAAGTGTAGAACTCACTCCAAAAAGCTAGCTTAAAGGAGGAGGGGACACCTAGACATTATAAACCACCGGCCAATCCCATACTTGGCCGATGTGGGATCGTAACAATACCAAAGACTTCGCAATGAAGCAAGATAGCCAAACTTCTGGAAAGGTTTGGAATACGAAATGTATTTGTATAGAAACTGAGATGACCCAAAATAATACTACGTAGAAGTCAGCCTAGACATTCAACAAACACGGTCCAAAAAACACACTCCATTA
This sequence comes from Artemisia argyi, assembly GCA_030686995.1. Lineage (NCBI taxonomy): Eukaryota > Viridiplantae > Streptophyta > Magnoliopsida > Asterales > Asteraceae > Artemisia > Artemisia argyi. The sequence continues at coordinate 172,212,914 of CM060681.1, forward strand.
ACGTTAGTATTATATTAAATCTGGGAATGTGGGAAAATAATATTATAACAAATCTGGGAATGAGAGTCATGGAGAAATGATATATATATCAATATCAATGATAGAAGGTACTAATATTTGAACTAAGAGAAAATACTATACGTACATTTTTATATTAAATAGAGGTGGCAAAACGGGCGGGCCGGGTGGGCACGAACACGGGCTAAACGGGCACGGGTCAAACAGGCACATTTATACAAATCGCTTTATAGAAGACTAAAAATGACGAAATAAATTCCTTAAACGTTATACTTATTTATATTTAACAAAATTAAATATATTATTTATATAAGTTTTTCTTTAAAAATGATTATAATGTTCTACAACTAAAAGAAAATATATGCCTATTAGTGCCCATTTAACTTTTCAATGGGATAAATATGCTCATAAATAATAATAATAATAATAATAATAATAATAATAATAATAATAATAATAATAATAATAATAATAAAAGGCGAAATGTGCCCAAGTCTTATACAAAGTAGCCAAAATTAGCTTATTTTTTTTTATTTTAGGCATAAATTGTCACCTCTAATTTTAAACATTGTTGTGCCAGTTCGTTAGGTGAAGCAAGATAAATGATTGTTTTGCTATGCACAATTCAAATAGATAATTTAAACTTAAAATTACATGGCCCTCGATAACAACAAACTTTTTACAAAATATGCTAATATTAATATATAGTTAGAAATATGCTTCACATTTTCCCTAATTTGACCAATAAGGAGAGTGAATTGAATTTGTAAGTGAAAAATTATACAGTAGTAAATTGTTATTAATTCTCAATGATTTAATTTGTATTCACTTAATAAAAACGTATATTTCGAAAATTAGTTGTTAACAACAACTCTAAAAGTTGTTGTTAGCAAAATCTTTCAAATATTTAGTTTGATATACACGTTTTCTTACCCGCTTATCAAAATCTTCTTAAAACACGCATATGTTTATGCTTAAAATAAGCAAAAGGGCAAAATAATTTAAGCAAAACACACATATAGTTAAAAATAGTTGTTAACAACTCTAAATGTTGTTGTTAGCCAAAATTTGGTTCAATCAAAAAGTGACAAAACCATCTCCAAAATTGAAGCACTGCGTGTCTGCGCACGAAACGAGATAACGTTTATGATATTGGACGCATGTAGGTGATGCCATATAGGCAACCGTGCGCGTAAATTAACTTCATTACGCCTGGTTTAATAGGTCACTAGCTTTGACATTACTTTTTCTTCTTTAAAATACTTGTCTTTGAGCCGGTCTCATCTTTACACTCTCATTTGTAAGGTTACAACATAATATGATTATCAACATTACTGATCGGTTTAGCACTTTAGCCACAAGTTGATGGTCAAATATCCTTTTCAACTTAAATGTTGTTAGTGCAAAATATGTGAAGGGTATGGATTGGAGTAAGGATTGCGTATTGGGTTACTTTGATGGGCCGCAGATGGGTTAAGTTTGCACTAATCCAAGTAATGATATGATTCCCTGCACAAATGAAAGTAAACTGTTAGCGATGGACCCCATGACTAAGCTCCGGCATGAGAGTAAGTAATCATGTTTGTCATAGAATATATGTGTATTGGTATGTGTGAGAAAGTCATACCTCGCAAATGTGTTGAAAGATTGCCTTTTATATGCGAGCCGGGTACTAGGGTATCCTAGTATTTCGCTTATTGTTGTTAGTGGTCAGAGTGGACCATTTTCGGTCAAAAGTCCGTAACATAATCGTGATTGCGGACACAGATCATCTTCCGCGGCCATTGGTTGGTCCGTTAGAGTACTGCGGAAGTATCGCTTAAATGATCTGCGTGCGTCTTTGTGCATCCGGACCGCACCTTACTCCTCGTTGGACTTGGTGGCGTATGGTGCACTTGTTTGTTTGTTTTATTGGGCCGAGGCCCAAATGTGTATAGTACGGTTCAGGCGATTGGGCCTGCTATCCGTATTATACGTCATCAAACGTAATTGACTTTGTATCTTCTTTAAACAATAAACTGTATATGAGTGGTTAAACACCTAAACTTGAAACCAAACACAACTTACTAAGTAAAAGGAAAAGCATATCAAAATTCAAACAACAAATAATAAATAATAGTGTCTCAATCTGAGTATTTCATAAAGATCCTTTGCGGAAGATAGTGTTGGGATGTGCTTTTAATATTTAATAATGTGAATATGTGATAATTAAATAATCAGTTGTTTAAGTGATTAGCACGTTCTTATTTTTTTAATTAAGGAATTATGTTTAGAAATTAAATCAAATTTATATCTTGGCTGCAATAAAATGCAGCTAACTCGCTACAATCTCAACCAAAAAACAACATCGAATCACTCCTAAAATGCCCTTTTGGTCACTTCTTTTTCTATTGTGATATGTTGATTGAAAATAAACCTGCATAAGCGCTACTGGAATACATCACTGACTTAGGAGAAAATACAGCCGAAATCAATTTCTTTATGTTTAAGTACCTCATACATAGTATGCATACTAATGGTTGTTGACAAATTCAAAGAAAAGAAACATATATATTATATAGATAGTGAAAAGTAGTTTGTATAAGCCATGAGATACACCGTGTTAACTGCAATGAAATGCAGCTAATATATTCCCTAAAACTACTTGTACAAAACTAGTTATGGCTATTTTTAGACAACCAGAGGACGATACCCAAACTTGACTTTCAAAACTTTTCCAATTATTTAATAGCTCATTTTGATAGCTCTTACCTGAATCTGCTACTGTACTGGATCACCTTAGTAAACGCCTGATTTACTGGATCAACTTAGCTCATACCTAGTTAAAAGCTTGTTTTGCTAGCTCATACTTAGAGCAAAAGTGGAACCAGTCAACTAGCGACCATGTCTCTTAAAATAATAATAATAATAATAATAATAATAATAATAATAATAATAAACCTAGCCACCATGTTCATGTAAGTGATACTATATTGCACAAACTCTTTATTCAAAAGATTTTGGCTTTAAACTTGCATTTATAATACTATATTAGTATATTGGAGTCTCTACCGAGGTTGTAACCTTTTAGAGTCTTACGCATAACAAAGCCTTATACAAGCGGATTAGTGGGATAACAACAAAGAGTAACATATTGATTAGATGCCCAACAAAGACCTATAAAACACCATAATATTGTTAACGTATAATGTGGATAAGTTGTGTAGGTGTCATTTAGTGTATATCCTCAATGCAATTAGTTGTACGTAATTAATAGGTGATTAGCATGATTTATGAGGTTTACCCAAAATAACTTATATAGGCTATGTTTGACAAAAGTAGCAGTGAGCAGTGAGCAGTGGAAAAATGAGCTTTTTTAAAAAAAATGCAAAGCTCGCCGTTATTTTGCCAAATGAATACTAAAAATCAAAAAGCTCATTGCTCACCGTTTATCGCCCCATAAAGCTCCAAAAATCTTTGCGTCAAACTAGCCGTAATCTTCCTATATGTAGCCCATGGTTTGTCATTAATCTTCCTAAGTCATTTAGTTTAACTATTTAACTAATATAATATTTTAGGTATAAGTATATGTTTACTACAAGTATTTATAGCTTTTTGGGATTGATTAATAGCCAAGCAGTAATTTCATCATTATTGATGCATGCAAAATGAATGAAATAGACTTCAAATTGAACAAGAGGCAACAAGAATAAGAAGATAAAATCAATCATATATATAAATAACATTAGCTACATATTTATACAGTGATAAATTGAAAGATGAAGAAAAAAACAATTAAAACAACAACACTCTCATCACCCTCTTCCGATGGTAACCAATATAATTATACTTGTTTTTTGTTTGTTTTCAAAATGTAGTCCTTCGTTTTCTTCGTTGAAAAAGGATAGCCCAAAAAGGATAGCCCCCATTGTTGAAGTAGAAAGGCAATGGTCATAATCACAAAAGATTGATGCTATGAAGTGCAACATTAAAGACCTTATTAGAAGGGAATGGGTACGTTGAACTAGTTTTCAAACATCTCCTTGTGGAGCTTCCTTTATTGTACTAATACTTGAAATGAAACCTGAATCAATAAAAAATCAAATGTGTTAGTAACGTCTTAAATTCTTTCATTGTACTAATAAGAACATATATGGTTCATAAAAACAGTAAAGAAAAAACTGTGACACTTACGTGACCGTATGTTGCAAACAATGAATTTATGGGGGCCTAATAATGAACTGGGGGTGGAGGAGAAGCGTATATGTACACTGGTGGTGCTGATTTTACTGGTGGAGGTGGTGATGTGTAGTAGTATGGTGGAGGAGGAGATTTAACGTGTGGAGGAGGTGATGTGTAGTGGTATGGAGGAGGAGGAGGAGATTTCATTGGTGGAGGAGGTGAAGTGTAATGGTATGGTGGAGGGGGAGATTTCACGGGTGGTGGAGGCGATGTGTAATGGTATGGTGGTGGTGGAGATTTCACCGGTGGTGGTGGTGATGTGTAGTGGTAGGGTGGGGGTGGAGACTTAACTGGTGGAGGAGGTGATGTGTAATGATATGGGGGTGGTGGAGATTTGACCGGTGGAGGGGGTGATGTGTAGTGGTAAGGTGGTGGTGGAGATTTTACTGGCGGAGGGGGTGAGCTGTAGAGGTATGGTGGTGGTGGGGATTTAACTGGTGGAGGTGGTGAGCTGTAGTGGTATGGAGGCGGTGGGGATTTAACCGATGGAGGAGGTGAGCTGTAATAGTATGGTGGTGGTGGAGATTTCACTGGTGGCGGGGGTGAAGTGTAGTGGTATGGCGGTGGTGGAGATTTTACGGGTGGTGGGGGTGATGAGTAATGGTATGGTGGTGGAGGGGACTTAACTGGTGGTGGGGGTGATGTGTAGTGATATGGGGGTGGTGGAGATTTAACGGGTGGTGGAGGTGATGAGTAATGGTATGGTGGGGGAGGTGACTTTACTGGTGGTGGTGGTGACGTGTAATGGTATGGTGGAGGTGGGGACTTCACTGGTGGTGGTGGTGATGTGTAGTGGTATGGTGGGGGTGGAGATTTAACTGGAGGAGGAGGTGATGTGTAATGATATGGTGATGGAGGTGACTTCACAGGTGGAGGAGGTGATGTATAATAATATGGTGCTGGTGGTGACTTAGCAGGAGGTGGAGGTGATGTGTAGTGGTATGGGGGCGGGGGCGATTTTACTGGTGGTGGAGGTGATGTGTAGTGGTATGGTGGAGGTGACGACTTCACTGGTGGTGGGGGTGAAGTGTAATGATATGGGGGAGGTGGGGACTTCACCGGTGGTGGTGGGGAGGTGTAGTGATACGGTGGGGGTGGGGATTTCACTGGCGGAGGAGGTGACGTGTAACGGTATGGTGGGGGTGGAGATTTAACTGGTGGAGGAGGAGATGTGTAGTGATATGGAGGCAGTGGTGACTTCACGGGTGGTGGAGGTGATGAGTAATGATATGACGGTGGAGGTGATGTGTAGTAGTAAGGGGGAGGAGGAGACTTTACAGGTGGTGGGGGTGATGTATAGTAGTACGGGGATGGAGGAGACATTACATGTGGTGGGGGTACGGTGTAATGATATGGTGGTGGTGGAGACTTTTTAGGGGGTGGAGGTGAGGTGTAATGGTAAGGTGGTGGGGGAGACTTTACTAGTGCTGGAGGTGAGGTGTAGTGATATTCGGGCGTAGGAGACTTCTTAGGTGGTGGTGGAGAGTTGTAGTGGTAAGGAGGTGGAGGCGACTTCACAGGTGGTGGGGGAGATGTGTAGTAGTATGGCGCGGGTGGAGACTTAACTGGTGGTGGTGGTGAGGTATAATGATTAGGTAGAGGAGGAGATTTCACTGGTGGTGGGGGTGATGTGTAATAGTAAGGTGCGGGTGGGGACTTAACTGGTGGTGGAGGTGATGTGTAGTGATAAGGTGGTGGTGGAGATTTCACTGGTGGTGGGGGTGATGTGTAGTAGTAAGGTGCGGGTGGTGACTTAACTGGTGGTGGAGGTGATTTGTAGTAATATGGTGTTGGGTGTGACGGAGTTGGGGTTGGAGGAGATTTGTACACATAAGTCGGTGATGGTGGAGGTGGGGACTTATACATGTATGTTGGTGATGGTGGAGGTGGTGATTTATATAAGTAAGTCGGGGTTGGTGGTGGTGGCGATTTGTATAAGTATGGAGTTGGAGTGGGTTTTGGCTTAGGCTTCGATTTCTCGCATATCTTAGAAGGAGTCTTTGGAGCATATGCAAATGGTTTTGAATAAAGTACAACCTCGTGAGCATCCTTTGATTTAACCTTAAGTTTAGCACCCTTCAAACCGCCATGGAGATCTGTAGGAATGCTACATTTAGTACCATTTGGTGCCATATGTAGCTTAGCAACACAAGCGTTAGCTCCTCCATATTTGGAATACTCAAGACCTTCAACAGTGATCGCAAATTTGCCATTGATCTTGGTTTTTCCATAAGCAACAATTTCTTTCTCACCGGCAGCCTTGCATGTGACTTCGACGACGGCACCTTTACCATACAAATATAATAAGATATCAACAATTAGCTAGAAAATTTAAATCTTATATATATTTATTAATCATTCTAACTTTTCTCTGGAGCAATGTCAAAAGGTAGTGAATATAATCGTTATCATTTATTTTTGAACTATTACTACATGTTTAATAAACGTCAAAAGATATAGAAACAGTGCTTTTAGCATATATATCTATGCGGGAAAATATACCTTGTGTGGTCCTTATTATACGCTATAACCAGATATAAGATATTTATATAGTTTAGTGCAAGATTATTCAATAAAAATGAGGTTTTAGTTAATTTATAGTAAATAGATGTTCTAAATATACTCATCATCGTCAAGTAATATTTATGACATATACATGCATGTAAGATATAGTAATTTTCATCCAACTATATACATGCATGTCATATACTGTACAATTCTAAACGTCACACAATTTAAGAATAACTAATTAATAGTATTTGAATATAAAAATTTATCAAAAGCACAAGTAAACTCATTTACAATGATCAATTTATGCTTTGTTTTTGTTAATTGTGTCTCTTTTAAGGATTTGGAAAACCAGATGGATAAACAGAAAATGTGTCAACATGAGAGCACATGCATACTGAATAATAAATATTAAACAACATAGTGCGTGAAATGTGTTATAATCGTGTTAAAATCAAGTATAGTACGTACCTTTGAGGTGATGCTTAGCATGTGATTTGATTCGGTATTTCCAATCATAGCAGCTGTAACAATAAACTTTACCGATGACCTTAACGATCACATGGTGAGGGTGAGGGTGTGGGTGGGGGTAATAGGGGGTTGGTGGTGGTGGTGATGTGTAGTAATAGTGGGGAGGAGACTTGGCCGGTGGTGGTGGAGACTTGTAATAGTATGGTGCTGGTGGAGACTTTACTGGTAGTGGTGGGGACTTGTAGTAATATGGTGGAGGTGGTGAATACACTGGTGGTGGTGGGGATTTGTAATAGTATGGTGGTGGTGGTGATTTCACCGGTGGTGGTGGTGACTTGTAGTAGTATGGTGGTGGTGGAGAATGCACCGGTAGAGGTGGGGATTTATAGTAGTATGGAGCTGGCGGTGATTTCACTGGTGGTGGTGGTGATTTGTAGTAGTATGGTGGTGGTGGAGACTTAACTGGTGGTGGCGGTGATTTGTATTCGTAAGGTGGTGGCGAGGACTTAACTGGTGGTGGTGGTGATTTGTACTCATAAGTTGGTGGTGGTGAATGCACCGGTGGTGGTGGTGATTTGTACTCATAAGTTGGTGGTGGTGAATGCACCGGTGGTGGTGGAGACTTGTATTCATATGGTGGGGGTGGTGAGTGCACCGGTGGTGGTGGTGACTTGTATTCATATGGTGGGGGTGGTGAGTGCACCGGTGGTGGTGGTGACTTGTATTCATATGGTGGTGGTGGTGAGTGAACCGGAGGTGGTGGAGACTTGTACTCATATGGTGGTGGTGGTGAGTGTACTGGGGGAGGTGGTGACTTGTATTCATAAGGCGGTGGTGGTGATTTTACTGGTGGTGGTGGAGACTTGTACTCATATGGTGGGGGTGGTGAGTGCACTGGTGGTGGTGGTGACTTGTATTCATATGGTGGTGGTGGTGGTGAGTGCACTGGGGGAGGGGGTGACTTGTACTCGTATGGTGGTGGTGGTGAATGCACTGGAGGAGGTGGAGACTTGTACTCGTATGGTGCTGGTGGTGAATGCACCGGAGGAGGTGGAGACTTGTACTCATACGGTGGGGGTGGTGAGTGCACTGGGGGAGGGGGTGACTTGTACTCATATGGTGGTGGTGGTGAATGTACTGGTGGAGGGGGTGACTTGTACTCGTATGGTGGTGGTGGTGAATGCACCGGAGGAGGTGGAGACTTGTACTCGTATGGTGGTGGTGGTGAATGCACCGGAGGAGGCGGAGACTTGTACTCATATGGTGGCGGTGGTGAATATACCGGAGGAGGTGGAGAGTTGTACTCATGTGGAGGAGGTGGTGAAGAATGTATGTAAGGTTTATCAGCCGAAACAGCTACAAAGTTGGCAATACCAATTATGGTGAATGCAATGACTATAGGCCATAGACTTGCTCTTAAAGGGCCGCCGTCACCGGCAGAAACTCTCATGGTGACCAGCGAGGGGAAGAGAGAATGGTGGTGTAGTGAGGTGATGTATTGGAGAGTAAAGTCGTTAGTATTTATAGTGTAAAATGACAGAGAATAGTCGTTAGAGGGAAGCTGTCAACAAAGCTCTCACATGCAATTTTCTTATTAAAAAACTTGCCAATAGCTTCTATACAGCTGGGACACATTCTTTTTTGATAGCTCGTTTAGGCGACTTCGTAAAATTATATAGTTGTTATTTAGTATACAAAATATCTATTACTGAGTTAAAATAAAATCAATATCAATGATAGATGGTACTAATATTATATCAACAAGGAGAAGGAACCCGCCGCGTTGCGGCAGGGGCATTCATACCTGTTTGTAAGGTTTTCGCAGCTGCGATCTGTGAGTATGACCAAATAGACAAAAGTGGATAGATATATTGGTAGGAACATGGTTACAAAATATTGCAAGTGTTTCGCCTACCTGCTTTGGACATGCGGTTTTACAGATGGGCATGGTAATGCGACATCCTATGTTTGCATACCTGCATATCTATCCAAGATACTTGGTGTTTACAAAATGTTGCAAGGGTTTAGCCTACCGGCTTTATACTTGCAGTTTTACAGGGGCATTTATATGTGCATAAAATGCCATACACAACTTCCTGTTGTATGGTACAACATAACCATTATCTAACCGAACGTTATGTGTTGTTGCTTGTATCTCTATGTCCCTACGCCGATAGCAGACATAACCGGATTTATCAATGTATGTGGCTGGACAATACTCTTTTGGAAAAAGCTTCTTACATGTTGAGCAACCACGCATACATGGAGCTTCTGGTGCAGCGCCCCCGCACGGTCCATGGACCTATACAAAGACAAATGGGAAAATAGTCAATATAACAATCTTCAAAAATCTCCATAAAAATCAATCAATTTACCTAAAAAGTCTTCATAGTGAACTAAACTCCCTTCAAAATCAACATAACTACTGGTTTGTTGGACCATAATGTTATAGAAGCAAAGTTATTATATATTATGTATTTAGTTTAGAAGTCTGTAAACCCAAGACAGTATTGGGCTGGGTTTTTTATTAACGGTATAAACCGTTTTAGTTAGGTTACAACGGTTAGAAAGTTGTGACGTTTACTTTTTATGAATCGGTGTGTCTCTTTGATATGAAGGCAACGATTCATCTTGTATAAATAGTTGGTTGGAAATCAGAAAAAAGAAAGATTGAGAGAAGAACAAGGAAGATACCCGTTCACTCGTCGATTGGAGAAGTAAGAAGACGAACGAAACCAAAGAAGACAACTGGACCAGAACCTGTGATCAAAGTGATTAGATTGTTATCCCACATAAAGCATCGACCGATTGTAGGAAACAGAAAATCCTTTTGATAATCATTCCAGCCGATTCCAAAAGAAAGATTGAAGGATTGATTAGGTATTTTCTGTATTTTCTCTTTTGTTTTTATCTAATTAGATTTAGGGTTTTTAGATAAAAGGGAAAGTAGGAAAGAAAAATAAAGTAAGAAAGATATAGTCGGATTGTAAGGATACAAGTCAAATTGCAAGAGGGTGCAAATCAATTGCAAGGATCAGATTTAGGAAAAGTTTTCAAAGTAAGAAATTAAAGTAAGAATAAAGTTTTGATATTTCTTCTATTTAGGGAGACAAAATGAGTTATTTCAAATAAAAAAAATACAAAACTAGTAAGAAGTAAGAAACCGAACCTTGTGGTTCATATAGTAAGAAGTAAGAAAAAACCTATTGTTTTCAAAATCTAGAGTTTCAAAGTAAGTAAGTAAGTAAGAGAAACCTTAGTGTTTCACCCGTAAGAGAAACCGTAGTGTTTCATCCCGTAAGAGAAACCTCGGTGTTTCAACCGGTAAAAAAACCTCGATGTTTCAGAGCAAGTAAGGAAGTACGCACGTAAGAAAGCAAGCAAGAACGCAAGTTGACCAGTAAAAATCACGCAAGTAAGAAAGTAACACAGCATGGAAAAGAGCGAAAGAAGTCGAGGAAGAGACATACATCAAGGAGAACGAGACAAGAAAGACATGAAATGTTATAGATGTAACAACCATGGACACCTTGGATATGAGTGCATCAAATGGAAGAAGAAAGACAAAGAGCAAGAAGCACTTCTCATCTCAGAAGACAAAGAACCAACATTGCGTCTATAACATTAGGGGGGTGAATGTTGGACCATAATGTTATAGAAGCAAAGTTTGGGTAGTTAAGTGTTTATATATTATGTATTTAGTTTAGAAGTCTGTTAACCCACGACAGTATTGGGCTGGGTTTTTTATTAACGGTATAAACCGTTTTAGTTAGGTTACAACGGTTAGAAAGTTGTGACATTTACTTTTTATGAATCGGTGTGTCTCTTTGATATGAAGGCAACGATTCATCTTGTATAAATAGATAGGAATCTGTAATTCAATACAATCAATCAATACATATTCAGTTTCTGTCCCAAACTCTCTTGTTCAATTCTTGTTAATTTTATGTACGTATTAATATCGATCCTGGAAGTTAATTCAAGACCTGTATAACATGGTTGCAATGAAGTGAATGAAACTCCCTTAACTACTCCCAACTTTCATGGTTACATTGTCTCAAAATCAGCATGACCATCCAGGAAAATAAAGGACATGTGCATTTTTTGGCTGAATTTAGTTTACATCAGTAGAAGTATCCTCACGTAAGTTACACTTCTACAACTGACCTTCAGAAGGAAGTTTAACCATGCGTATAACTGAACGCGACATCGAATATAACTGAATGCGACATCGAACAAACTTGTTTTCCCACGTCAACAATGTCTGCTGCAATGAAAAGTAGGCATCCAAAGCTGGTCTATATCAGCACCAACAGCCAACAGACATACCAATATATACGTCATTCTGCTTAATATTTAAGGCATGAGTTAAAAACTAATTGCTCTTACACATACCGTTCCTGTCAATACGTTGCTGCTTTCTGATATCTGACTCGTCAGTGGGTACACATGTATCCAATAAACCATCTACAGAAACCATCTGGCGTCTCCTAATCTCGCCAACAGTCCGTTTCGAAATACCACAACCACTGGTAGAAACCTCCGCCATGACACAATTAGTTGCTGCGAGACACATAAAGGGGCAACAGTAAAGTGTGTATCATCATTAAAATTATGATAGGAAATTTCGATAAGCAATTCCATACATGTTCAAAGGCCTTTAGGTTTGCATAATGGTGCCGTTAACTATCAACAATTAAGTAGTGTAAATGCAAACACCATTATGCAAACCTTACGGCCTCTGAACATATTTTGAGTCGTTCGGTGTAAATTTTGGCCCTTTGAGCGTGCATACCGGCTACTTGTGCGCAACCTTGTACCATTATTATGTCTGATCCCAGAAATACCTACAGAAGAAAAAGTTGACGATAAATATTGATAGTAGCACTGTTTGTGTACCACAATGACTACACACACACATAAAAGCTCTAAAGTCAACTCACCTTTAGATGTTAACTGCAAGTAGATTTTACACAATTAGGCTATGAAATCATGATCTTCAATTAAGACGCACCAGGAGGGATAGCATGTATAAATGCTGGTTGACCATTTTCTCACGTCTTGATGGCAAACATCACACTTATTGCTATCTTTTATGGTAAAACATTTTATCGCACATTCTTGATGGGCCAAAGCACGTTCACCTTTGCAATTGCATTCCATCTTTACGGTTTAACCACCTTCACATAATTCAATGAAACATATCCTACAAACCGCCTCTTGTTCAGGTATATCTTCACCACCATCATCTTCGGCTTCATCTATACAATAAAATTAAATGTTTCGGCAAGTATATGAGAATAGTAGCATTAGAAGTTGGATATCTTTGCCAATTCATAAATGATGATGGAAGGTTGGTTAAGATTTTAAGATTATGAGCTCACCAATATTAGCTGTCTAAGTCGGGGTAGGTGTGGTGGGATCAGCCTCCTTTACTCTTCGAGTCAATGGAATCACATCGAAAAATGGAAACCTGCTTTCTCTAACGGCTTCCGCCACTCCTCAGCCGTCTCACCATTCGCTTGGAAACAGGGACATTTCATGAGCAATACATCCGAAAAAGAAACATTAAACATAATTGTAGGAAAACCGAAACGTTAAACTAAATTAAAGTCGGTGAAAACAAACTTACCACAACACTTATTCCGTCAATACTTTTATCACGTCAATACTTTTATCAAACACCTGGCAAGCACTAATTCCACCTACTTCGTTCAACCAATTACAAAAGAAGATGTAAACACAAAATATTATAAGCCATCTCATACAGTAAACATAATAAAGAATACCTTGAACCGATGCCATCTCCTTGTCAACTTTCGATTCAAATTCACAAAGAAAAGCCCTTTGAACTCCTTATCTTCCAGGTTACAAAAGATCAATGTATAGTGACCAAAATTAGATTGTGGCTGTTGTGGATAATCACACTTTTAAGTGTGAATAATTTTTGCACACTTGTGAAGAAAAAAGTGTGAGCAAATGACCAATTTGTTGTAGTGGTTCGTACCTAACATGCATGTAGCTACTGTCACTCCCTAGCTCAAACAAAGAATCCTAACAACAATGGAGAAAGTAAAGAACAACACAAATTACCCCTACCTTTGTAACTAACATCTACTATAACTAACAGTGTAATAAAAAAACCAAACATAAACTACGATATCAACAAATAGCAAAAGACAACGAACGTTAGATCTATGCCACTGATATACTCCGTATCAGAAATCACTTAAGAAATGAGATACGGTTAGCCAAACTGCTAGGCGAATCGAGATGGAAAGGAAGAACAATTCACGAAACAGTTTGATATCAATTGATACGAACCTATCCCATACTAGGCTCGCATATGTTTATAAGCTAAGTGTAGAACTCACTCCAAAAAGCTAGCTTAAAGGAGGAGGGGACACCTAGACATTATAAACCACCGGCCAATCCCATACTTGGCCGATGTGGGATCGTAACAATACCAAAGACTTCGCAATGAAGCAAGATAGCCAAACTTCTGGAAAGGTTTGGAATACGAAACGCATTTGTATAGAAACTGAGATGACCCAAAATAATACTACGTAGAAGTCAGCCTAGACATTCAACAAACACGGTCCAAAAAACACACTCCATTAACGATAGTATTATATTAAATCTGGGAATGTGGGAAAATAATATTATAACAAATCTGGGAATGAGAGTCATGGAGAAATGATATATATATCAATATCAATGATAGAAGGTACTAATATTTGAACTAAGAGAAAATACTATACGTACATTTTTATATTAAATAGAGGTGGCAAAACGGGCGGGCCGGGTGGGCACGAGCACGGGCTAAACGGGCACGGGTCAAACAGGCACATTTATACAAATCGCTTTATAGAAGACTAAAAATGACGAAATAAATTCCTTAAACGTTATACTTATTTATATTTAACAAAATTAAATATATTATTTATATAAGTTTTTCTTTAAAAATATATGCATGTTAGTGCCCATTTAACTTTTCAATGGGATAAATATGCTCATAAATAATAATAATAATAATAATAATAATAATAATAATAATAATAATAATAATAATAATAATAATAATAATAATAATAATAATAATAAAAGGTGAAATGTGCCCAAGTCTTATACAAAGTAGCCAAAATTAGCTCATTTTTTTTATTTTGGGCATAAATTGTCACCTCTAATTTTAAACATTGTTGTGCCCGTTCGTTAGGTAAAGCAAGATAAATGATTGTTTTGCTGTGCACAATTCATATAGATAATTTAAACTTAAAATTACATGGCCCTCGATAACAACAAACTTTTTACAAAATATGCTAATATTAATATATAGTTAGAAATATGCTTCACATTTTCCCTAATTTGACCAATAAGGAGAGTGAATTGAATTTGTAGGTGAAAAATTATACAGTAGTAAATTGTTATTAATTCTCAATGATTTAATTTGTATTCGCTTAATAAAAACGTATATTTCGAAAATTTGTTGTTAACAACAACTCTAAAAGTTGTTGTTAGCAAAATCTTTGAAATATTTAGTTTGATATACACGTTTTCTTACCCGCTTATCAAAATCTTCTTAAAACACGCATATGTTTATGCTTAAAATAAGCAAAAGGGCAAAATAATTTAAGCAAAACACGCATATAGTTAAAATTAGTTGTTAACAACTCTAAATGTTGTTGTTAGCCAAAATTTGGTTCAATCAAAAAGTGACAAAACCATCTCCAAAATTGAAGCACTGCGTGTCTGCGCACGAAACGAGATAACGTTTATGATATTGGACGCATGTAGGTGGTGCCATATAGGCAACCGTGCGTGTAAATTAACTTCATTACGCCTGGTTTAATAGGTCACTAGTTTTGACATTACTTTCTCTTCTTTAAAATACTTGTCTTTGAGCCGGTCTCATCTTTACACTCTCATTTGTAAGGTTACAACATAATATGATTATCAACATTACTGATCGGTTTAGCACTTTAGCCACAAGTTGATGGTCAAATGTCCTTTTCAACTTAAATGTTGTTAGTGCAAAATATGTGAAGGGTATGTATTGGAGTAAGGATTGCGTATTGGGTTACTTTGATGGGCCGCAGATGGGTTAAGTTTGCACTAATCCAAGTAATGATATGATTCCCTGCACAAATGAAAGTAAACCGTTAGCGATGGACCCCATGACTAAGCTCCGGCATGAGAGTAAGTAATCATGTTTGTCATAGAATATATGTGTATTGGTATGTGTGAGAAAGTCATACCTCGCAAATGTGTTGAAAGATTGCCTTTTATATGCGAGCCGGGTACTAGGGTATCCTAGTATTTCGCTTATTGTTGTTAGTGGTCAGAGTGGACCATTTTCGGTCAAAAGTCCGTAACATAATCGTGATTGCGGACACAGATCATCTTCCGCGTCCATTGGTTGGTCCGTTAGAGTACTGCGGAAGTATCGCTTAAATGATCTGCGTGCGTCTTTGTGCATCCGGACCGCACCTTACTCCTTGTTGGACTTGGTGGCGTATGGTGCACTTGTTTGTTTGTTTTATTGGGCCGAGGCCCAAATGTGTATAGTACGGTTCAGGCCCAATACGCCTGCTATCCGTATTATACGTCATCAAACGTAATTGACTTTGTATCTTCTTTAAACAATAAACTGTATATGAGTGGTTAAACACCTAAACTTGAAACCAAACACAACTTACTAAGTAAAAGGAAAAGCTTATCAAAATTCAAACAACAAATAATAAATAATAGTGTCTCAATCTGAGTATTTCATAAAGATCCTTTGCGGAAGATAGTGTTGGGATGTGCTTTTAATATATTTTTTTTTGGTAAAGGGGAGTAATCCTGCACCCTGGTAAATATATTAAGACCAAAACGTTTAAGTACAAATGGAATGTGGCTGAAGTACCACACTAACCTCAAGCTAAAACAGCTTGATAAACAAACTAACCTAGAGCTTATGACATGCCAAAAGCTCTTGTCAACTCTAGAATAAAAAAGAACCTAGAACAAGAAACAGAAACTAAACAAGCTAACCAGCAGCATCCGTGAAATATGAACTCCCACCTTTAGCAAAGTTAGGGAATAAATTAGCTGATTCATCATACATGTTATCCACACAATCATCATCACCATCTTCTTCAGTAGCTAAAGCATCATAGGGATTGGATGTAGACACTTCACCTCCCTTAGAGGAGGGATCTTTAGACTTCAACTTAGAAGTTAATAATGTGAATATGTGATAATGAGATAATCAGTTGTTTAAGTGATTAGCACGTTCTTATTTTTTTAATTAAGGAATTATGTTTAGAAATTAAATCAAATTTATATCTTGGCTGCAATAAAATGCAGCTAACTCGCTACAATCTCAACCAAAAAACAACATCGAATCACTCATAAAAAGCCCTTTTGCTCACTTCTTTTTCTATTGTGATATGTTGATTGAAAATAAACCTGCATAAGCGCTACTGGAATACATCACTGACTTAGGAGAAAATACAGCCGAAATCAATTTCTTTATGTTTAAGTACCTCATACATAGTATGCATACTAATGGTTGTTGACAAATTCAAAGAAAAGAAACATATATATTATATAGATAGTGAAAAGTAGTTTGTATAAGCCATGAGATACACCGTGTTAACTGCAATGAAATGCAGCTAATATATTCCCTAAAACTACTTGTACAAAACTAGTTATGGCTATTTTTAGACAACCAGAGGACGATACCCAAACTTGACTTTCAAAACTTTTCCAATTATTTAATAGCTCATTTTGATGGCTCTTACCTGAATCTGCTACTGTACTGGATCACCTTAGTAAACGCCTGATTTACTGGATCAACTTAGCTCATACCTAGTTAAAAGCTTGTTTTGCTAGCTCATACTTAGAGCAAAAGTGGAACCAGTCAACTAGCGACCATGTCTCTTAAAATAATAATAATAATAATAATAATAATAAACCTAGCCACCATGTTCATGTAAGTGATACTATATTGCACAAACTCTTTAAACAAAAGATTTTGGCTTTAAACTTGCATTTATAATACTATATTAGTATATTGGAGTCTCTACCGAGGTTGTAACCTTTTAGAGTCTTACGCATAACAAAGCCTTATACAAGCGGATTAGGGGGATAACAACAAAGAGTAACATATTGATTAGATGCCCAACAAAGACCTATAGAACACCATAATATTGTTAACGTATAATGTGGATAAGTTGTGTATGTGTCATTTAGTGTATATCCTCAATGCAATTAGTTGTACATAATTAATAGGTGATTAGCATGATTTATGGGGTTTACCCAAAATAACTTATATAGGCTATGTTTAATCAAAGTAGCAGTGAGCAGTGAGCCACAGCAGTGAGCGTGAGCCACAGCTCACTGCTCACAACTTCTTAAAGAAGCATTAGAAAAATGAGCTTTTCTAAAAAAAATGCAAAGCTCGCCGTTCTTTTGCCAAATGAATACTTAAAATCAAAAAGCTCATTGCTCACCGCTTATCGCCCCATAAAGCTCCAAAAATCTTTGCGTCAAACTAGCCGTAATCTTCCTATATGTAGCCCATGGTTTGGCATTAATCTTCCTAAGTCATTTAGTTTAACTATTTAACTAATATAATATTTTAGGTATAAGTATATGTTTACTACAAGTATTTATAGCTTTTTGGGATTGATTAATAGCCAAGCAGTAATTTCATCATTATTGATGCATGCAAAATGAATGAAATAGACTTCAAATTGAACAAGAGGCAACAAGAATAAGAAGATAAAATCAATCATATATGTAAATAACATTAGCTACATATTTATACAGTGATAAATTGAAAGATGAAGAAAAAACAATTAAAACAACAACACTCTCATCACCCTCTTCCGATGGTAACCAATTATACTTGTTTTTTGTTTGTTTTCAAAATGTAGCCCTTCGTTTTCTTCGTTGAAAAAGGATAGCCCAAAAAGGATAGCCCCCATTGTTGAAGTAGAAAGGCAATGGTCATAATCACAAAAGATTGATGCTATGAAGTGCAACATTAAAGACCTTATTAGAAGGGAATGGGTACGTTGAACTAGTTTTCAAACATCTCCTTGTGGAGCCTCCTTTATTGTACTAATACTTGAAATGAAACCTGAATCAACAAAAAATCAAATGTGTTAGTAACGTCTTAAGTACTTTCAGTGTACTAATAAGAACATATATGGTTCATAAAAATAGTAAAGAAAAAACTGTGACACTTACATGACCGTAGGTTGTAAACAATGAATTTATGGGGGCCTAATAATGAACTGGGGGTGGAGGAGAAGCGTAGATGTACACTAGTGGTGGCGATTTTACTGGTGGAGGTGGTGATGTGTAGTAGTATGGTGGAGGAGGAGATTTAACATGTGGAGGAGGTGATGTGTAGTGGTATGGAGGAGGAGGAGGAGATTTCACTGGTGGAGGAGGTGAAGTGTAATGGTATGGTGGAGGGGGAGATTTCACGGGTGGTGGAGGCGATGTGTAATGGTATGGTGGTGGTGGAGATTTCACCGGTGGTGGTGGTGATGTTTAGTGGTAGGGTGGGGGTGGAGACTTAACTGGTGGAGGAGGTGATGTGTAATGATATGGGGGTGGTGGAGATTTGACCGGTAGAGGGGGTGATGTGTAGTGGTAAGGTGGTGGTGGAGATTTTACTGGCGGAGGGGGTGAGCTGTAGAGGTATGGTGGTGGTGGGGATTTAACTGGTGGAGGTGGTGAGCTGTAGTGATATGGAGGCGGTGGGGATTTAACCGATGGAGGAGGTGAGCTGTAATGGTATGGTGGTGGTGGAGATTTCACAGGTGTCGGGGGTGAAGTGTAGTGGTATGGGGGTGGTGGAGATTTTACGGGTGGTGGGGGTGATGAGTAATGGTACGGTGGTGGAGGGGACTTGACTGGTGGTGGGGGTGATGTGTAGTGATATGGGGGTGGTGGAGGTGATGAGTAATGGTATGGTGGGGGAGGTGACTTTACTGGTGGTGGTGGTGACTGTAACACCCCCAATTCATGGATGCAGCGGAATTCGAACTGGGTGTTACTTGACAGCACAATAGTCACAATAATAGAAAACGAACTCCAATTGAGTCGTTTTAAAAGATTTATCATTCAAATTGTATAAATATCAGAGATTTACAAAATGAGGTCCCAAATGGTTCCATGTTTACAATGTATAATAAATGTGTTTTTGAATGATAATAAAATTTATAGCCCTCTTGAGTATCCGTGCCCTTCCGTGCCATCCTTGATCGTCATGAACCTGAAATACATGCTTGAGAGGTCAACACAAAGGTTGAGTGGAATTCGTAGAGTTTAGTTAAATCGTTTGAACACAATAATCGTAGTGTGAGTTATAGGCTCACACCAATGTTTGGAAAACAAAATCGTCATTTATTTCACTAAGCTCATACAACCAAAACATTAACATCGAACCAACAAAATTGGCATTATAGAAGCCCTATCAAGGTACTTTTGCCATTATACCGCTAAATCTCAAATATAGTGCATTTGTGTGAACTCATCGTTGCTCAACACAAATGGGATTCGTCAATCCCAATAGATCTATTCACAATATTCGCGCTCACTAAAGGTAGTGACTAATGGTTCATGATATAGGGACTTCGAACATGGCAATCGTTACTTAGTGATAATAAAACATCGTCGGGTAGCATACAGTAGAAAGCATCGTGTTCGAGTAGAAAAATAATAGCATGTATTCCCCCCATGGGTTTGTAAAATAGTTAAACAATAGAAAGTGGGGCTACGAACTCACCTTAAGTTATGTAGTAAGTAGTGAATGTGATGGTCGAATCGCGAAGGTTTCTACGAGCAACCTATAATAGAATGTTGCGACTTAGGTTCGGAGTAGAGAATATGAAGTAGTGCCTATATATATATCTTGCATTAGTCCATGATGTGGTATGATGTATATTGTAAGTCTTTGAAAGAAAGATTCATGAAACATGTATGTTTTGGTATATCGTTCACTACCGTTCGGGCCGACATAATTCAGAAGTCATGTTAGTAAGCGTTCGAGGAGCCAGGACACTTTAACTCGTAAATCCACAACTCAACTCGACGGCTTACATAATGAACTCCTCACATGAGGCTCCCTACTATTGTAGTAGTTGATAACATATATAGATATAAGTTTTGATTCGAAAAGTTACATGTCCGATATTTGAATAAACTTAGGAAAGTTTATTAGTACATGAAGATTGTTATTAGGGGTAGTTTCATAAGTCTTGAATGACCATTTTCTCTTGGTAATATCTCATGGTTTCTTTTAGGTGAAGTAGATCCAAATTGCTTGTTCATGTTATCGCCTAATTCATTGTTTCATGTTTACGCCTATGTAAGTTGTTATGGTCATTTCGTCATGGCCTAGCCATGACCTTTGGTCCTTGTTCCAAGGTCATGAGACACAACCTTGGCTCTAGCCATGGTTGTGGTCTTGATTCTAGGTCATAAGACCCCTTTTGTCTTCATAAACCATAACCTATATGTAATGACTTTGTCTAAAAATGGGCTGTTTAGAATTTGAAGAAATTTATCACTCGGAAAGTGTTTTTAGGTCTCGAGCTTCTTTGTTCCTGAACGAAAACGTCGTTCCGGACAACTTTCGTGTTTTAACTTTTTGATGAATCGGACCAGAAGTATGACTTTCAAAACTCAAATTTGATCAGAATGGTATTTGGCAGTTTTGCCGGAAATCTTTGGTAACTTCAAATCGCCATAACTTTTGACTCGTTTATTCGTTTTAGGTGGTTCAAATTGCTATGGTTTCCTTGTTAGGTCCTCTACTGTAATATGTAATGATCAAACATCATATTTTTACCATTTTAATCAGGTCTTACCAAGAAAGTCACTAGTTTACTTGTTTTAGTAACTTGTTGTAACAATCAATAACAATAACTTGTTTTGCTCACTTTTATACATCATGGACATTAATACAAGACATAATATAGCACAAATAATATGTAAATAACATGAACATGATTATTTAACAAGAATCAAGTTAGGGTTTGGCTCACAACTTTTGGCTTTCAAAGATGAAAGGAAGTTAACATGTAAGGATAGGACTTTGATAGACTTGCTTCAACCCACTTCACTTCATGCAATCTTTCTACCCTTGGTATTCTTGAAAGATGGATGATGAAGGTTTAGGTGACTTGAGTGGATTTAAACTCAAGAGAAATCACCAAGTATTCTAGGGTTTGGAAGAGTTTTGATTATCTAAAAGAAACTAGGGTTTCAACCTTGAAGAATCACTTGAACCTTGCAAGAAATTGGAAGGAAATAAGCTAAGAATGGGATGGTTATGGGGTTGGGGATGCACGGCAACAAAGGGGATGGGAAGGGAGTATTTATAGTCCAAATGAGGAGGTTAGGAAGCTTACTAGGAAAGTGTTACAACTTGGTGACCAAGTTGTAATTAAATGATGATCTAAGGGTAATTTCATGAGATGAAGCCACATGGGATGAATCCCCCCCTCCTAGGTCGGTTTGGAGTGCTTGGAGAGCAAGGGTGTGGACTTTTCTTGGTATTATCCAAGATACTTGGTTAGTTTTGACTCCGGGAAATGCCAATCGTAAATGATTAAGCCTCAAAACGTAAAACCGGGTGTCGTAAAATTATGGAACTTGAAAGTATTGATAAACATGTCAATAAGTTCCATAATAAAATATAAAATGAGTGGTAGGTTCCATTTGGGTGGTAAACCCTGCTAAAAACTGGAAACACGGGTCTAAAACGCGTAATACGTAAAAAGTACGAATTTTACGTAAAACTGAGAAAAGTAAAATGTTACTTTTCTAATATGATATAAATGATTTAAAATGACTTATAATGTCTAGACTGGGCTCAGTCTAGTGTCGGTTGGTATTAAATGTCTTTTAGACATCAAACCGTAAGCCTAAAAATCACGAAATGACTTATAACATCAAGGGATGATTTTTGGTCAATGGAGGAGGGAAAATTATGTTGACTTTTTCTAATAATTTTGAAAACTCAAAATGTCTTAGAAACTCGTTTTGTGGTCTAACGGTTAATCGCCCATTCGGTTAAGCGTGCTCATGTGAGATTAGTACCGACATGGGTGACCTGCTGGGAAGTCTTTGGTCATGTTTTTCTCAGTCACGATTAATTCTCAAATAAATCATGAGTGTGTCAAACATTTTTCTGATGCGGGGTCACTTAACGCGGTCGAGTTTCGTTGTACGTAGAATTTCTGAATGACGTTTTACCCTAAAACGTGTAATTCCTTAATAACTTTCACGAAAATGATCTGACGAATGTCAAACATTTAATTTGCCATGGAAATGATTTATCACTCAAGAATATCAAATAAAAATCAACTTTCGGGAAAGTTTCGGGAAAAATGAATAGTAAAAGTGAATAGTGAAATTTTCCGGGAATAGTAATTATCCTGAAAAATGCGAATTGTTACAGTCTCTACCCCTTACGGGGAACTTCGTCCCGAAGTTCTTTGTGTGTCATATGTTGGAGTGGTGTCGATGAAAAGGTGTGGTTACTTATGAGGACTAAAGTCTGGGATTACTAGTGATGTAGTTTGATTTGTCGTTTCAGTGTATGGTGTAGGATGAGGCTTACTTTTATGTAGGGAAGGTATGGTAATAGTCGAATATCAAAGGAAATTGATATAGCAGTCGAATATTAATAGGAATTGAGATCGTAGTTGCAATCATAGCCTAGTAGGTAATCGGTTGTTGTACCTAGTGTTTATTGACTTCATACTTATGTTATTTTGGATACAAACAAGCCCACTTGTTTATAATTCTTTATTTACATAGAGAGGCATCCCAAACAATGTAGATAAGGAAATATAAACTTATGGTTTGGTGATTTACAATGTCTTTATTTAAATGAAAAGGCATCCCAATCCATTCAAATAATTACAAATCATCCTACACAACATTCATACTTAGTCGGTGAGTTACAAGGTAGGGTTTTACGAGATGATACTGGTGTTCCAAGATGAATATTCAATCTTGTAAAGCTGGTAAGGGTGCTTGTGGTGTAGCTAAGGATGATTTGAGCATTAAAAATGCATCAAGATCTGTTTATGAGCTTGTGGTTCCAACGGTTATGAAGATAATGTTGTGATATCTTGATGAACAGAAGTGTGTAGTGTATGCTTAACATTAATACTGGTAGAGATGTCAAGTTTGCTTTAAAATTTTAAGAAATTTTAAAGGTTTATGACGGAATGGTATCCTTAGGACCTAAATAGGATAGTACTTCTACAGGATGAAGAGAAGAATTGATAACTATCCCAAGATAGTAGTTCGGATTATCTCATAAATGAAAACTTTCAAGAATGAAGTTAGGTAGTACAAATAAGGTGTTAAGATTTCGCTGAGTGGTAAAACACTATCGTGTCTCTAGATCGTTTTAAAGAATTCGGGTGGTTTATCGAGTTCAAGTAGGAAATCAACCTAAACATAACCCTAGTATAACTACTCTCAGTATTTGAAAATTTTAAGTCGAATATAGTTAGTCAGACTATATTCCACTGTCCCTAGGTTAAATATAGGTGACTAGTCTATATTTAGCCAAGGTTCGATAAAATTTTCAAATACCTAAATTAGGTATACTTGTGATACGTCCGTTGCTTTCGGGAAACTGTCCACTAAACAAAGGCGATGTCAAACCATTCAGTTGCAAGTCCCGCCATAAGAGACTTGTAACGTATGTTTTCACATTCCATTGCATAGAAGATAGTACGGGTAGATATGTGTGGAAAGGAAGTTGAAGTAATTCTAAAATAGAACATACTTGGCCAGGATCACAAACTTTTAATAATGAAGGTTTCAGAAGAAAACTTTGATGAATGTAGAGCTGAACTTCAGCTTTTGTCGATGATGGATTAGTTTATCCTTTAGAAATCTCATATTTCTTGTTTGGAAATCGATAGATTGTGATGGGTTTTTGATATCATATGAAATGATATTGATAAGGTGGTGGAATAATTCGAGAGGCCATTGCACAAATCACAATGTCTCGGAAGTAGATTAGACCATCGTGTGACTCAAAACATTTGAGAAATGATTAAGACCATTGTGTCATACAATGTCCGGGAAATAGAAAGACCATCGTAATTCGTTATAATATTTTGGACATAAAATGTTGGAGTAGGAACATGGTTGGGAGAATGTGGTTGTGTCGAAATGCCATAGAATAGGCATGTGTAGATATGTTTAGATAAAATGATTGAAAATAGCTCGAATGTATATATAAATATACTTATATGTTTGTGTAGCATAACATGCTTATAAAGTCCATAATCGTCTGGAGGATGGAAGACACGGAGAGCGGAAGGCTATAAAATGGTTTTGCTTGTAGTTGTAGTTATAGTTTAGGTCTCAATTAGACCCGTTTCTCTATAACCATGGCTCTGGTACCAATCTGTAACACCCCCAATTCATGGATGCAGCGGAATTCGAACTGGGTGTTACTTGACAGCACAATAGTCACAATAATAGAAAACGAACTCCAATTGAGTCGTTTTAAAAGATTTATCATTCAAATTGTATAAATATCAGAGATTTACAAAATGAGGTCCCAAATGGTTCCATGTTTACAATGTATAATAAATGTGTTTTTGAATGATAATAAAATTTATAGCCCTCTTGAGTATCCGTGCCCTTCCGTGCCATCCTTGATCGTCATGAACCTGAAATACATGCTTGAGAGGTCAACACAAAGGTTGAGTGGAATTCGTAGAGTTTAGTTAAATCGTTTGAACACAATAATCGTAGTGTGAGTTATAGGCTCACACCAATGTTTGGAAAACAAAATCGTCATTTATTTCACTAAGCTCATACAACCAAAACATTAACATCGAACCAACAAAATTGGCATTATAGAAGCCCTATCAAGGTACTTTTGCCATTATACCGCTAAATCTCAAATATAGTGCATTTGTGTGAACTCATCGTTGCTCAACACAAATGGGATTCGTCAATCCCAATAGATCTATTCACAATATTCGCGCTCACTAAAGGTAGTGACTAATGGTTCATGATATAGGGACTTCGAACATGGCAATCGTTACTTAGTGATAATAAAACATCGTCGGGTAGCATACAGTAGAAAGCATCGTGTTCGAGTAGAAAAATAATAGCATGTATTCCCCCCATGGGTTTGTAAAATAGTTAAACAATAGAAAGTGGGGCTACGAACTCACCTTAAGTTATGTAGTAAGTAGTGAATGTGATGGTCGAATCGCGAAGGTTTCTACGAGCAACCTATAATAGAATGTTGCGACTTAGGTTCGGAGTAGAGAATATGAAGTAGTGCCTATATATATATCTTGCATTAGTCCATGATGTGGTATGATGTATATTGTAAGTCTTTGAAAGAAAGATTCATGAAACATGTATGTTTTGGTATATCGTTCACTACCGTTCGGGCCGACATAATTCAGAAGTCATGTTAGTAAGCATTCGAGGAGCCAGGACACTTTAACTCGTAAATCCACAACTCAACTCGACGGCTTACATAATGAACTCCTCACATGAGGCTCCCTACTATTGTAGTAGTTGATAACATATATAGATATAAGTTTTGATTCGAAAAGTTACATGTCCGATATTTGAATAAACTTAGGAAAGTTTATTAGTACATGAAGATTGTTATTAGGGGTAGTTTCATAAGTCTTGAATGACCATTTTCTCTTGGTAATATCTCATGGTTTCTTTTAGGTGAAGTAGATCCAAATTGCTTGTTCATGTTATCGCCTAATTCATTGTTTCATGTTTACGCCTATGTAAGTTGTTATGGTCATTTCGTCATGGCCTAGCCATGACCTTTGGTCCTTGTTCCAAGGTCATGAGACACAACCTTGGCTCTAGCCATGGTTGTGGTCTTGATTCTAGGTCATAAGACCCCTTTTGTCTTCATAAACCATAACCTATATGTAATGACTTTGTCTAAAAATGGGCTGTTTAGAATTTGAAGAAATTTATCACTCGGAAAGTGTTTTTAGGTCTCGAGCTTCTTTGTCCCTAAACGAAAACGTCGTTCCGGACAACTTTCGTGTTTTAACTTTTTGATGAATCGGACCAGAAGTATGACTTTCAAAACTCAAATTTGATCAGAATGGTATTTGGCAGTTTTGCCGGAAATCTTTGGTAACTTCAAATCGCCATAACTTTTGACTCGTTTATTCGTTTTAGGTGGTTCAAATTGCTATGGTTTCCTTGTTAGGTCCTCTACTGTAATATGTAATGATCCAACATCATATTTTTACCATTTTAATCAGGTCTTACCAAGAAAGTCACTAGTTTACTTGTTTTAGTAACTTGTTGTAACAATCAATAACAATAACTTGTTTTGCTCACTTTTATACATCATGGACATTAATACAAGACATAATATAGCACAAATAATATGTAAATAACATGAACATGATTATTTAACAAGAATCAAGTTAGGGTTTGGCTCACAACTTTTGGCTTTCAAAGATGAAAGGAAGTTAACATGTAAGGATAGGACTTTGATAGACTTGCTTCAACCCACTTCACTTCATGCAATCTTTCTACCCTTGGTATTCTTGAAAGATGGATGATGAAGGTTTAGGTGACTTGAGTGGATTTAAACTCAAGAGAAATCACCAAGTATTCTAGGGTTTGGAAGAGTTTTGATTATCTAAAAGAAACTAGGGTTTCAACCTTGAAGAATCACTTGAACCTTGCAAGAAATTGGAAGGAAATAAGCTAAGAATGGGATGGTTATGGGGTTGGGGATGCACGGCAACAAAGGGGATGGGAAGGGAGTATTTATAGTCCAAATGAGGAGGTTAGGAAGCTTACTAGGAAAGTGTTACAACTTGGTGACCAAGTTGTAATTAAATGATGATCTAAGGGTAATTTCATGAGATGAAGCCACATGGGATGAATCCCCCCCTCCTAGGTCGGTTTGGAGTGCTTGGAGAGCAAGGGTGTGGACTTTTCTTGGTATTATCCAAGATACTTGGTTAGTTTTGACTCCGGGAAATGCCAATCGTAAATGATTAAGCCTCAAAACGTAAAACCGGGTGTCGTAAAATTATGGAACTTGAAAGTATTGATAAACATGTCAATAAGTTCCATAATAAAATATAAAATGAGTGGTAGGTTCCATTTGGGTGGTAAACCCTGCTAAAAACTGGAAACACGGGTCTAAAACGCGTAATACGTAAAAAGTACGAATTTTACGTAAAACTGAGAAAAGTAAAATGTTACTTTTCTAATATGATATAAATGATTTAAAATGACTTATAATGTCTAGACTGGGCTCAGTCTAGTGTCGGTTGGTATTAAATGTCTTTTAGACATCAAACCGTAAGCCTAAAAATCACGAAATGACTTATAACATCAAGGGATGATTTTTGGTCAATGGAGGAGGGAAAATTATGTTGACTTTTTCTAATAATTTTGAAAACTCAAAATGTCTTAGAAACTCGTTTTGTGGTCTAACGGTTAATCGCCCATTCGGTTAAGCGTGCTCATGTGAGATTAGTACCGACATGGGTGACCTGCTGGGAAGTCTTTGGTCATGTTTTTCTCAGTCACGATTAATTCTCAAATAAATCATGAGTGTGTCAAACATTTTTCTGATGCGGGGTCACTTAACGCGGTCGAGTTTCGTTGTACGTAGAATTTCTGAATGACGTTTTACCCTAAAACGTGTAATTCCTTAATAACTTTCACGAAAATGATCTGACGAATGTCAAACATTTAATTTGCCATGGAAATGATTTATCACTCGAGAATATCAAATAAAAATCAACTTTCGGGAAAGTTTCGGGAAAAATGAATAGTAAAAGTGAATAGTGAAATTTTTCGGGAATAGTAATTATCCTGAAAAATGCGAATTGTTACAGTGACGTGTAATGGTATGGTGGAGGTGGGGACTTCACTGGTGGTGGTGGTGATGTGTAGTGGTATGGTGGGGGTGGAGATTTAACTGGAGGAGGAGGTGATGTGTAATGATATGGTGATGGAGGTGACTTCACAGGTGGAGGAGGTGAGGTATAATAATATGGTGGTGGTGGTGACTTAGCAGGAGGTGGAGGTGATGTGTAGTGGTATGGGGGCGGGGGCGATTTTACTAGTGGTGGAGGTGATGTGTAGTGGTATGGTGGGGGTGACGACTTCACTGGTGGTGGGGGTGAAGTGTAATGATATGGGGGAGGTGGGGACTTCACCGGCGGTGGTGGGGAGGTGTAGTGATACGGTGGGGGTGGGGATTTCACTGGCGGAGGAGGTGACGTGTAACGGTATGGTGGGGGTGGAGATTTAACTGGTGGAGGAGGAGATGTGTAGTGATATGGAGGCAGTGGTGACTTCACGGGTGGTGGAGGTGATGAGTAATGATATGACGGTGGAGGTGATGTGTAGTAGTAAGGGTGAGGAGGAGACTTTACAGGTGGTGGGGGTGATGTATAGTAGTACGGGGATGGAGGAGACTTGACATGTGGTGGGGGTGAGGTGTAATGATATGGTGGTTGTGGAGACTTTTTAGGGGGTGGAGGTGAGGTGTAATGGTAAGGTGGTGGGGGAGACTTTACTTGTGGTGGAGGTGAGGTGTAGTGATATTCGGGCGTAGGAGACTTCTTAGGTGGTGGTGGAGAGTTGTAGTGGTAAGGAGGTGGAGGCGACTTCATAGGTGGTGGGGGAGATGTGTAGTAGTATGGCGCGGGTGGAGACTTAACTGGTGGTGGTGGTGAGGTATAATGATAAGGTAGAGGTGGAGATTTCACTGGTGGTGGGGGTGATGTGTAATAGTAAGGTGCGGGTGGGGACTTAACTGGTGGTGGAGGTGATGTGAAGTGATAAGGTGGTGGTGGAGATTTCACTGGTGGTGGGGGTGATGTGTAGTAGTAAGGTGCGGGTGGTGACTTAACTGGTGGTGGAGGTGATTTGTAGTAATATGGTGTTGGGTGTGACGGAGTTGGGGTTGGAGGAGATTTGTACACATAAGTCGGTGATGGTGGAGGTGGGGACTTATACATGTATGTTGGTGATGGTGGAGGTGGTGATTTATATAAGTAAGTCGGGGTTGGTGGTGGTGGCGATTTGTAGTAGTATGGAGTTGGAGTGGGTTTTGGCTTAGGCTTCGATTTCTCGCATATCTTAGAAGGAGTCTTTAGAGCATATGCAAATGGTTTTGAATAAAGTACAACCTCGTGAGCATCCTTTGATTTAACCTTAAGTTTAGCACCCTTCAAACCGCCATGGAGATCTGTAGGAATGCTACATTTAGTACCATTTGGTGCCATATGTAGCTTAGCAACACAAGCTTTAGCTCCTCCATATTTGGAATACTCAAGACCTTCAACAGTGATCGCAAATTTGCCATTGATCTTGGTTTTTCCATAAGCAACAATTTCTTTCTCACCGGCAGCCTTGCATGTGACTTGGACGACGGCACCTTTACCATATAAATATAATAAGATATCAACAATTAGCTAAAAAATTTAAATCTTATATATATTTATTAATCATTCTAACTTTTCTCTGGAGCAATGTCAAAAGGTAGTGAATATAATCGTTATCATTTATTTTTGAACTATTACTACATGTTTAATAAACGTCAAAAGATATAGAAACAGTGCTTTTAGCATATATATTTATGTGGGAATATATACCTTGTGTGGTCCTTATTATACGCTATAACCAGATATAAGATACTTATATAGTTTAGTGCAAGATTATTCAATAAAAATGAGGTTTTAGTTAATTTATAGTAAATAGATGTTCTAAATATACTCATCATCGTCAAGTAATATTTATGACATATACATGCATGCAAGATATAGTAATTTTCATCCAACTATATACATGCATGTCATATACTGTACAATTCTAAACGTCACACAATTTAAGAATAACTAATTAATAGTATTTGAATATAAAAATTTATCAAAAGCACAAGTAAACTCATTTACAATGATCAATTTATGCTTTGTTTTTGTTAATTGTGTCTCTTTTAAGGATTTGGAAAACCAGATGGATAAACAGAAAATGTGTCAACATGAGAGCACATGCATACTGAATAATAAATATTAAACAACATAGTGCGTGAAATGTGTTATAATCGTGTTAAAATCAAGTATAGTACGTACCTTTGAGGTGATGCTTAGCATGTGATTTGATTGGGTATTTCCAATCATAGCAGCTGTAACAATAAACTTTACCGATGACCTTAACGATCACATGGTGAGGGTGAGGGTGTGGGTGGGGGTAATAGGGGGTTGGTGGTGGTGGTGATGTGTAGTAATAGTGGGGAGGAGACTTGGCCGGTGGTGGTGGAGACTTGTAATAGTATGGTGCTGGTGGAGACTTTACTGGTAGTGGTGGGGACTTGTAGTAATATGGTGGAGGTGGTGAATACACTGGTGGTGGTGGGGATTTGTAATAGTATGGTGGTGGTGGTGATTTCACCGGTGGTGGTGGTGACTTGTAGTAGTATGGTGGTGGTGGAGAATGCACCGGTAGAGGTGGGGATTTGTAGTAGTATGGAGCTGGCGGTGATTTCACTGGTGGTGGTGGTGATTTGTAGTAGTATGGTGGTGGTGGAGACTTAACTGGTGGTGGCGGTGATTTGTATTCGTAAGGTGGTGACGAGGACTTAACTGGTGGTGGTGGTGATTTGTACTCATAAGTTGGTGGTGGTGAATGCACCGGTGGTGGTGGAGACTTGTATTCATATGGTGGGGGTGGTGAGTGCACCGGTGGTGGTGGTGACTTGTATTCATATGGTGGGGGTGGTGAGTGCACCGGTGGTGGTGGTGACTTGTATTCATATGGTGGGAGTGGTGAGTGCACCGGTGGTGGTGGTGACTTGTATTCATATGGTGGTGGTGGTGACTGAACCGGAGGTGGTGGAGACTTGTACTCATATGGTGGTGGTGGTGAGTGTACTGGGGGAGGTGGTGACTTGTATTCATAAGGCGGTTGTGGTGATTTTACTGGTGGTGGTGGAGACTTGTACTCATATGGTGGGGGTGGTGAGTGCACCGGTGGTGGTGGTGACTTGTATTCATATGGTGGTGGTGGTGGTGAGTGCACTGGGGGAGGGGGTGACTTGTACTCGTATGGTGGTGGTGGTGAATGCACCGGAGGAGGTGGAGACTTGTACTCATATGGTGGCGGTGGTGAATATACCGGAGGAGGTGGAGAGTTGTACTCATGTGGAGGAGGTGGTGAAGAATATATGTAAGGTTTATCAGCCGAAACAGCTACAAAGTTGGCAATACCAATTATGGTGAATGCAATGACTATAGGCCATAGACTTGCTCTTAAAGGGCCGCCGTCACCGGCAGAAACTCTCATGGTGACCAGCGAGGGGAAGAGAGAATGGTGGTGTAGTGAGGTGATGTATTGGAGAGTAAAGTCGTTAGTATTTATAGTGTAAAATGACAGAGAATAGTCGTTAGAGGGAAGCTGTCAACAAAGCTCTCACATGCAATTTTCTTATTAAAAAACTTGCCAATAGCTTCTATACAGCTGGGACACATTCTTTTTTGATAGCTCGTTTAGGCGACTTCGTAAAATTATATAGTTGTTATTTAGAATACAAAATATCTATTACTGAGTTAAAATAAAATCAATATCAATGATAGACGGTACTAATATTATATCAACAAGGAGAAGGAACCCGCCGCGTTGCGGCGGGGGCATTCATACCTGTTTGTAAGGTTTTCGCAGCTGCGATCTGTGAGTATAACCAAATAGACAAAAGTGGATAGATATATTGGTAGGAACATGGTTACAAAATATTGCAAGTGTTTCGCCTACCTGCTTTGGACATGCGGTTTTACAGATGGGCATGGTAATGCGACATCCTATGTTTGCGTACCTGCATATCTATCCAAGATACTTGATGTTTACAAAATTTTGCAAGCGTTTAGCCTACCGGCTTTATACTTGCAGTTTTACAGGGGCATTTATATGTGCATAAAATGCCATACACAACTTCCTGTTGTATGGTACAACATAACCATTATCTAACCGAACGTTATGTGTTGTTGCTTGTATCTCTATGTCCCTACGCCGATAGCAGACATAACCGGATTTATCAATGTATGTGGCTGGACAATACTCTTTTGGAAAAAGCTTCTTACATGTTGAGCGACCACGCATACATGGAGCTTCTGGTGCAGCGCCCCCGCACGGTCCATGGTCCATAACTTCTGAAATGACCCGGAAACCCTCTGGATCATGTTCTAATTTGTCTGGTAGTTCAGCAGTCACGTACTGGTCTACGTCTTCAGGTGAACGTATTTTAGAATACTCATCGTTCCACGAAAGAATGTGGCAATGTGGACATGCGGTAAGCCTTGCTTTTGAAACTCTACAGTGTACAAAACTGCAATCAAGCAAAAGATATCAAATTACTATTAGTGAAATCAATATGTGATGAGTAATAGATTAGAAAAATGATATGTGTGTGTTTACCTGCATCGATTTTTCCAAAAGGTCTTTCTTCACGGATATACTTAAGGAGCAAGTGTATTTTTCTAGTGTTTGCCATTTTTTTTAGAATTGTTGTACTGAATCAGAGAGTTACATTGTGGCACGAAAACGGATCATTTCATTACAGCTGCTGTTGTTTACAGAAAATGCATGTTTTGAGCCTAGCGGCGTGGAGCACGCTTGGTAGCCTGGTTGATAGATGATGGAGGCATCATACATACTACATTACAGATGTCCTAACAGTTACTTTACATATTAGAGGAAGGCGCTTTTATGTGTGTGCATTATACAGATTGCATGATGATAGTGATAAATGTATTTTTATTTCCAAAAGTATTCAGATCCAACAGAAAGGAAAGGTAAGGGCCAAAATGGACCTATACAAAGACAAATGGGAAAATAGTCAATATAACAATCTTCAAAAATCTCCATAAAAATCAATCAATTTACCTAAAAAGTCTTCATAGTGAACTAAACTCCCTTCAAAATCAACATAACTACTGGTTTGTTGGACCATAATGTTATAGAAGCAAAGTTATAATATATTATGTATTTAGTTTAGAAGTCTGTAAACCCAAGACAGTATTGGGCTGGGTTTTTTTATTAACGGTATAAACCGTTTTAGTTAGGTTACAACGGTTAGAAAGTTGTGACGTTTACTTTTTATGAATCGGTGTGTCTCTTTGATATGAAGGCAACGATTCATCATGTATAAATAGTTGGTTGGAAATCAGAAAAAAGAAAGATTGAGAGATGAACAAGGAAGATACCCGTTCACTCGTCGATTGGAGAAGTAAGAAGACGAACGAAACCAAAGAAGACAACCGGACCAGAACCTGTGATCAAAGTGATTAGATTGTTATCCCACATAAAGCATCGACCGATTGTAGGAAACAGAAAATCCTTTTGATAATCATTCCAGCCGATTCCAAAAGAAAGATTGAAGGATTGATTTGGTATTTTCTGTATTTTCTCGTTTGTTTTTATCTAATTAGATTTAGGGTTTTTAGATAAAAGGGAAAGTAGGAAAGAAAAATAAAGTAAGAAAGATATAGTCGGATTGTAAGGATACAAGTCAAATTGCAAGAGGGTGCAAATCAATTGCAAGGATCAGATTTAGGAAAAGTTTTCAAAGTAAGAAAGTAAGAATAAAGTTTTGATATTTCTTCTATTTAGGGAGACAAAATGAGTTATTTCAAATAAAAAAAATACAAAACTAGTAAGAAGTAAGAAACCGAACCTTGTGGTTCATATAGTAAGAAGTAAGAAAAAACCTATTGTTTTCAAAATCTAGAGTTTCAAAGTAAGTAAGTAAGTAAGTAAGAGAAACCTTAGTGTTTCACCCGTAAGAGAAACCGTAGTGTTTCACCCGTAAGAGAAACCTCGGTGTTTCAACCGGTAAAAGAAACCTCGATGTTTCAGAGCAAGTAAGGAAGTACGCACGTAAGAAAGCAAGCAAGAACGCAAGTTGACCAGTAAAAAGCACGCAAGTAAGAAAGTAACACAGCACGGAAAAGAGCGAAAGAAGTCGAGGAAGAGACATACATCAAGGAGAACGAGACAAGAAAGACATGAAATGTTATAGATGTAACAACCATGGACACCTTGGATATGAGTGCATCAAATGGAAGAAGAAAGACAAAGAGCAAGAAGCACTTCTCATCTCAGAAGACAAAGAACCAACATTGCTGTGAAGTCAAGTAAAGAAGACTCGATTTGCGTCTATAACATTAGGAGGGTGAATGTTGGACCATAATGTTATAGAAGCAAAGTTAGGGTAGTTAAGTGTTTATATATTATGTATTTAGTTTAGAAGTCTGTAAACCCACGACAGTATTGGGCTGGGTTTTTTATTAACGGTATAAACCGTTTTAGTTAGGTTACAACGGTTAGAAAGTTGTGACATTTACTTTTTATGAATCGGTGTGTCTCTTTGATATGAAGGCAACGATTCATCTTGTATAAATAGATAGGATTCTGTAATTCAATACAATCAATCAATACATATTCAGTTTCTGTCCCAAACTCTCTTGTTCAATTCTTGTTAATTTTATGTACGTATTAATATCGATCCTGGAAGTTAATTCAAGACCTGTATAACATGGTTGCAATGAAGTGAATGAAACTCCCATAACTACTCCCAACTTTCACGGTTACATTGTCTCAAAATCAGCATGACCATCCAGGAAAATAAAGAACATGTGCATTTTTTGGCTGAATTTAGTTTACATCAGTAGAAGTATCCTCACGTAAGTTACACTTCTACAACTGACCTTCAGAAGGAAGTTTAACCGTGCGTATAACTGAACGCGACATCGAATATAACTGAATGCGACATCGGACAAACTTGTTTTCCCACGTCAACAATGTCTGCTGCAATGAAAAGTAGGCATCCAAAGCTGGTCTATATCAGCACCAACAGCCAACAGACATACCAATATATACGTCATTCTGCTTAATATTTAAGGCATGAGTTAAAAACTAATTGCTCTTACACATACCGTTCCTGTCAATACGTTGCTGCTTTCTGATATCTGACTCGTCAGTGGGTACACATGTATCCAATAAACCATCTACAGAAACCATCTGGCGTCTCCTAATCTCGCCAACAGTCCGTTTCGAAATACCACAACCACTGGTAGAAACCTCCGCCATGACACAATTAGTTGCTGCGAGACACATAAAGGGGCAACAGTAAAGTGTGTATCATCATTAAAATTATGATAGGAAATTTCGATAAGCAATTCCATACATGTTCAAAGGCCTTTAGGTTTGCATAATGGTGCCGTTAACTATCAACAATTAAGTAGTGTAAATGCAAACACCATTATGCAAACCTTACGGCCTCTGAACATATTTTGAGTCGTTCGGTGTAAATTTTGGCCCTTTGAGCGTGCATACCGGCTACTTGTGCGCAACCTTGTACCATTATTATGTCTGATCCCAGAAATACCTACAGAAGAAAAAGTTGACGATAAATATTGATAGTAGCACTGTTTGTGTACCACAATGACTACACACACACACATAAAAGCTCTAAAGTCAACTCACCTTTAGATGTTAACTGCAAGTAGATTTTACACAATTAGGCTATAAAATCA
Organism: Artemisia argyi; assembly: GCA_030686995.1. NCBI lineage: Eukaryota > Viridiplantae > Streptophyta > Magnoliopsida > Asterales > Asteraceae > Artemisia > Artemisia argyi. The sequence goes on from CM060681.1 coordinate 172,248,733, forward strand.
TGATCTTCAATTAAGACGCACCAGGAGGGATAGCATGTATAAATGCTGGTTGACCATTTTCTCACGTCTTGATGGCAAACATCACACTTATTGCTATCTTTTATGGCAAAACATTTTATCGCACATTCTTGATGGGCCAAAGCACGTTCACCTTTGCAATTGCATTCCATCTTTACGGTTTAACCACCTTCACATAATTCAATGAAACATATCCTACAAACCGCCTCTTGTTCAGGTATATCTTCACCACCATCATCTTCGGCTTCATCTATACAATAAAATTAAATGTTTCGGCAAGTATATGAGAATAGTAGCATTAGAAGTTGGATATCTTTGCCAATTCATAAATGATGATGGAAGGTTGGTTAAGATTTTAAGATTATGAGCTCACCAATATTAGCTGTCTGAGTCGGGGTAGGTGTGGTGGGATCAGCCTCCTTTACTCTTCGAGTCAATGGAATCACATCGAAAAATGGAAACCTGCTTTCTCTAACGGCTTCCGCCACTCCTCAGCTGTCTCACCATTCGCTTGGAAACAGGGACATTTCATGAGCAATACATCCGAAAAAGAAACATTAAACATAATTGTAGGAAAACCGAAACGTTAAACTAAATTAAAGTCGGTGAAAACAAACTTACCACAACACTTATTCCGTCAATACTTTTATCACGTCAATACTTTTATCAAACACCTGGCAAGCACTAATTCCACCTACTTCGTTCAACCAATTACAAAAGAAGATGTAAACACAAAATATTATAAGTCATCTCATACAGTAAACATAATAAAGAATACCTTGAACCGATGCCATCTCCTTGTCAACTTTTGATTCAAATTCACAAAGAAAAGCCCTTTGAACTCCTTATCTTCCAGGTTACAAAAGATCAGTGTATAGTGACCAAAATTAGATTGTGGCTGTTGTGGATAATCACACTTTTAAGTGTGAATAATTTTTGCACACTTGTGTTTGTTGAATGTCTGGCCTGACTTCTACGTAGTATTATTTTGGGTCATCTCCTTAACGCTTGCCTGTTACTATTGCCCAGTATTAGTTTCTATACAAATACGTTTCGTATTCCAAACCTTTCCAGAAGTTTGGCTATCTTGCTTCATTGCGAAGTCTTTGGTAGGTGGCATAGTCTTTGGTAGGTGGCTATCTTGTATAGTGACTCACTATACATTGATCTTTTGTAACCTAGAAGATAAGGAGTTCAAAGGGCTTTTCTTTGTGAATTTGAATCGAAAGTCGACAAGGAGATGGCATCGGTTCAAGGTATTCTTTATTATGTTTACTGTATAAAATAAGTAGGGAACAAGATGACTTATAATATTTTGTGTTTACATCTTCTTTTGTAATTGGTTAAACTTCCTTCTGAAGGTCAGTTGTAGAAGTGTAACTTACGCGAGGATACTTCTACTGATGTAAACTAAATTCAGCCAAAAAATGCACATATCCTTTATTTTCCTGGATGGTCATGCTGATTTTGAGACAATGTAACCATGAAAGTTGCGAGTAGTTAAGGGATTAAATAATAAGCATAATAAATGATACCTTGAACCGATGCCATCTCCTTGTCAACTTTCGATTCAAATTCACAAAGAAAAGCCCTTTGAACTCCTTATCTTCCAGGTTACAAAAGATCAATGTATAGTGACCAAAATTAGATTGTGGCTGTTGTGGATAATCACACTTTTAAGTGTGAATAATTTTTGCACACTTGTGAAGAAAAAAGTGTGAGCAAATGACCAATTTGTTGTAGTGGTTCGTACCTAACATGCATGTAGCTACTGTCACTCCCTAGCTCAAACAAAGAATCCTAACAACAATGGAGAAAGTAAAGAACAACACAAATTACCCCTACCTTTGTAACTAACATCTACTATAACTAACAGTGTAATAAAAAAACCAAACATAAACTACGATATCAACAAATAGCAAAAGACAACGAACGTTAGATCTATGCCACTGATATACTCCGTATCAGAAATCACTTAAGAAATGAGATACGGTTAGCCAAACTGCTAGGCGAATCGAGATAGAAAGGAAGAACAATTCACGAAACAGTTTGATATCAATTGATACGAACCTATCCCATACTAGGCTCGCATATGTTTATAAGCTAAGTGTAGAACTCACTCCAAAAAGCTAGCTTAAAGGAGGAGGGGACACCTAGACATTATAAACCACCGGCCAATCCCATACTTGGCCGATGTGGGATCGTAACAATACCAAAGACTTCGCAATGAAGCAAGATAGCCAAACTTCTGGAAAGGTTTGGAATACGAAACGCATTTGTATAGAAACTGAGATGACCCAAAATAATACTACGTAGAAGTCAGCCTAGACATTCAACAAACACGGTCCAAAAAACACACTCCATTAACGATAGTATTATTAAATCTGGGAATGTGGGAAAATAATATTATAACAAATCTGGGAATGAGAGTCATGGAGAAATGATATATATATCAATATCAATGATAGAAGGTACTAATATTTGAACTAAGAGAAAATACTATACGTACATTTTTATATTAAATAGAGGTGGCAAAACGGGCGGGCCGGGTGGGCACGAGCACGGGCTAAACGGGCACGGGTCAAACAGGCACATTTATACAAATCGCTTTATAGAAGACTAAAAATGACGAAATAAATTCCTTAAACGTTATACTTATTTATATTTAACAAAATTAAATATATTATTTATATAAGTTTTTCTTTAAAAATGATTATAATGTTCTACAACTAAAAGAAAATATATGCATGTTAGTGCCCATTTAACTTTTCAATGGGATAAATATGCTCATAAATAATAATAATAATAATAATAATAATAATAATAATAATAAAAGGTGAAATGTGCCCAAGTCTTATACAAAGTAGCCAAAATTAGCTCATTTTTTTTATTTTAGGCATAAATTGTCACCTCTAATTTTAAACATTGTTGTGCCCGTTCGTTAGGTAAAGCAAGATAAATGATTGTTTTGCTGTGCACAATTCATATAGATAATTTAAACTTAAAATTACATGGCCCTCGATAACAACAAACTTTTTACAAAATATGCTAATATTAATATATAGTTAGAAATATGCTTCACATTTTCCCTAATTTGACCAATAAGGAGAGTGAATTGAATTTGTAGGTGAAAAATTATACAGTAGTAAATTGTTATTAATTCTCAATGATTTAATTTGTATTCGCTTAATAAAAACGTATATTTCGAAAATTTGTTGTTAACAACAACTCTAAAAGTTGTTGTTAGCAAAATCTTTGAAATATTTAGTTTGATATACACGTTTTCTTACCCGCTTATCAAAATCTTCTTAAAACACGCATATGTTTATGCTTAAAATAAGCAAAAGGGCAAAATAATTTAAGCAAAACACGCATATAGTTAAAAATAGTTGTTAACAACTCTAAATGTTGTTGTTAGCCAAAATTTGGTTCAATCAAAAAGTGACAAAACCATCTCCAAAATTGAAGCACTGCGTGTCTGCGCACGAAACGAGATAACGTTTATGATATTGGACGCATGTAGGTGGTGCCATATAGGCAACCGTGCGTGTAAATTAACTTCATTACGCCTGGTTTAATAGGTCACTAGTTTTGACATTACTTTCTCTTCTTTAAAATACTTGTCTTTGAGCCGGTCTCATCTTTACACTCTCATTTGTAAGGTTACAACATAATATGATTATCAACATTACTGATCGGTTTAGCACTTTAGCCACAAGTTGATGGTCAAATGTCCTTTTCAACTTAAATGTTGTTAGTGCAAAATATGTGAAGGGTATGTATTGGAGTAAGGATTGCGTATTGGGTTACTTTGATGGGTTAAGTTTGCACTAATCCAAGTAATGATATGATTCCCTGCACAAATGAAAGTAAACCGTTAGCGATGGACCCCATGACTAAGCTCCGGCATGAGAGTAAGTAATCATGTTTGTCATAGAATATATGTGTATTGGTATGTGTGAGAAAGTCATACCTCGCAAATGTGTTGAAAGATTGCCTTTTATATGCGAGCCGGGTACTAGGGTATCCTAGTATTTCACTTATTGTTGTTAGTGGTCAGAGTGGACCATTTTCGGTCAAAAGTCCGTAACATAATCGTGATTGCGGACACAGATCATCTTCCGCGGCCATTGGTTGGTCCGTTAGAGTACTGCGGAAGTATCGCTTAAATGATCTGCGTGCGTCTTTGTGCATCCGGACCGCACCTTACTCCTTGTTGGACTTGGTGGCGTATGGTGCACTTGTTTGTTTGTTTTATTGGGCCGAGGCCCAAATGTGTATAGTACGGTTCAGGCCCAATACGCCTGCTATCCGTATTATACGTCATCAAACGTAATTGACTTTGTATCTTCTTTAAACAATAAACTGTATATGAGTGGTTAAACACCTAAACTTGAAACCAAACACAACTTACTAAGTAAAAGGAAAAGCTTATCAAAATTCAAACAACAAATAATAAATAATAGTGTCTCAATCTGAGTATTTCATAAAGATCCTTTGCGGAAGATAGTGTTGGGATGTGCTTTTAATATATTTTTTTTGGTAAAGGGGAGTAATCCTGCACCCTGGTAAATATATTAAGACCAAAATGTTTAAGTACAAATGGAATGTGGCTGAAGTACCACACTAACCTCAAGCTAAAACAGCTTGATAAACAAACTAACCTAGAGCTTATGACATGCCAAAAGCTCTTGTCAACTCTAGAATAAAAAAGAACCTAGAACAAGAAACAGAAACTAAACAAGCTAACCAGCAGCATCCGTGAAATATGAACTCCCACCTTTAGCAAAGTTAGGGAATAAATTAGCTGATTCATCATACATGTTATCCACACAATCATCATCACCATCTTCTTCAGTAGCTAAAGCATCATAGGGATTGGATGTAGACACTTCACCTCCCTTAGAGGAGGGATCTTTAGACTTCAACTTAGAAGTTAATAATGTGAATATGTGATAATGAGATAATCAGTTGTTTAAGTGATTAGCACGTTCTTATTTTTTTAATTAAGGAATTATGTTTAGAAATTAAATCAAATTTATATCTTGGCTGCAATAAAATGCAGCTAACTCGCTACAATCTCAACCAAAAAACAACATCGAATCACTCCTAAAATGCCCTTTTGGTCACTTCTTTTTCTATTGTGATATGTTGATTGAAAATAAACCTGCATAAACGCTACTGGAATACATCACTGACTTAGGAGAAAATACAGCCGAAATCAATTTCTTTATGTTTAAGTACCTCATACATAGTATGCATACTAATGGTTGTTGACAAATTCAAAGAAAAGAAACATATATATTATATAGATAGTGAAAAGTAGTTTGTATAAGCCATGAGATACACCGTGTTAACTGCAATGAAATGCAGCTAATATATTCCCTAAAACTACTTGTACAAAACTAGTTATGGCTATTTTTAGACAACCAGAGGACGATACCCAAACTTGACTTTCAAAACTTTTCCAATTATTTAATAGCTCATTTTGATGGCTCTTACCTGAATCTGCTACTGTACTGGATCACCTTAGTAAACGCCTGATTTACTGGATCAACTTAGCTCATACCTAGTTAAAAGCTTGTTTTGCTAGCTCATACTTAGAGCAAAAGTGGAACCAGTCAACTAGCGACCATGTCTCTTAAAATAATAATAATAATAATAATAATAATAATAATAATAAACCTAGCCACCATGTTCATGTAAGTGATACTATATTGCACAAACTCTTTAAACAAAAGATTTTGGCTTTAAACTTGCATTTATAATACTATATTAGTATATTGGAGTCTCTACCGAGGTTGTAACCTTTTAGAGTCTTACGCATAACAAAGCCTTATACAAGCGGATTAGTGGGATAACAACAAAGAGTAACATATTGATTAGATGCCCAACAAAGACCTATAGAACACCATAATATTGTTAACGTATAATGTGGATAAGTTGTGTAGGTGTCATTTAGTGTATATCCTCAATGCAATTAGTTGTACATAATTAATAGGTGATTAGCATGATTTATGGGGTTTACCCAAAATAACTTATATAGGCTATGTTTGACAAAAGTAGCAGTGAGCAGTGAGCAGTGAGCAGTGAGCCACAGCTCACTGCTCACAACTTCTTAAAGAAGCATTAGAAAAATGAGCTTTTCTAAAAAAAATGCAAAGCTCGCCGTTCTTTTGCCAAATGAATACTTAAAATCAAAAAGCTCATTGCTCACCGCTTATCGCCCCATAAAGCTCCAAAAATCTTTGCGTCAAACTAGCCGTAATCTTCCTATATGTAGCCCATGGTTTGGCATTAATCTTCCTAAGTCATTTAGTTTAACTATTTAACTAATATAATATTTTAGGTATAAGTATATGTTTACTACAAGTATTTATAGCTTTTTGGGATTGATTAATAGCCAAGCAGTAATTTCATCATTATTGATGCATGCAAAATGAATGAAATAGACTTCAAATTGAACAAGAGGCAACAAGAATAAGAAGATAAAATCAATCATATATGTAAATAACATTAGCTACATATTTATACAGTGATAAATTGAAAGATGAAGAAAAAACAATTAAAACAACAACACTCTCATCACCCTCTTCCGATGGTAACCAATTATACTTGTTTTTTGTTTGTTTTCAAAATGTAGCCCTTCGTTTTCTTCGTTGAAAAAGGATAGCCCAAAAAGGATAGCCCCCATTGTTGAAGTAGAAAGGCAATGGTCATAATCACAAAAGATTGATGCTATGAAGTGCAACATTAAAGACCTTATTAGAAGGGAATGGGTACGTTGAACTAGTTTTCAAACATCTCCTTGTGGAGCCTCCTTTATTGTACTAATACTTGAAATGAAACCTGAATCAACAAAAAATCAAATGTGTTAGTAACGTCTTAAGTACTTTCAGTGTACTAATAAGAACATATATGGTTCATAAAAATAGTAAAGAAAAAACTGTGACACTTACATGACCGTAGGTTGTAAACAATGAATTTATGGGGGCCTAATAATGAACTGGGGGTGGAGGAGAAGCGTAGATGTACACTAGTGGTGGCGATTTTACTGGTGGAGGTGGTGATGTGTAGTAGTATGGTGGAGGAGGAGATTTAACATGTGGAGGAGGTGATGTGTAGTGGTATGGAGGAGGAGGAGGAGATTTCACTGGTGGAGGAGGTAGAGGTGGCCATTTGCCGGTTCCAAAAAAAACCGGACCGGTTCCAATCCGGACCGGTTCGGCAGTCAAAGTCAATGGACCGGATCCGGTTCCAATCCGATCCGGTTCCTTTCGGATCTGGGGTCCAAAAACCGGAACTAGTATACCCGGTTCCGGATCGGATCCAATCCGGTTCGGTCCCAAGAACCGGTCGGACCGGTTCCAAAGAACCGGTGGTCATTTTCTTAACAGTGGGCATATCTGCATACAAACTAGTAGCATAAACTTTAGTTACCACCTTTTTCTTAACAGTGGGCATATCTGCATACATATCTGCATATCTGCAGACAAACCCGTTGGAAAACCCAGAAAAAAGTGATATTAACGTTGTGCCTGCTGCTGCTATGCCTACTGTATGCAAAACCCAGAAAAAAGTGATATTAACGTTGGATCCGGTTCGGATCCGGTTCCTGGGAACCGGTTCGCGATCCGGTTATGGATTATCCGGTTCCGAACCGGATCTAGTCTCAGAAATGTGGAATCGGACAGGATCATGCGGATAATTTTGGAACGGGACCGGTTCTTGCCGGAACCGGTGTTGACCGGATTCAGTTCCGGATAATTATCCGGTCACGGTTCTGGAACCGGATCCGTTGGCCACCTCTAGGAGGAGGTGAAGTGTAATGGTATGGTGGAGGGGGAGATTTCACGGGTGGTGGAGGCGATGTGTAATGGTATGGTGGTGGTGGAGATTTCACCGGTGGTGGTGGTGATGTGTAGTGGTAGGGTGGGGGTGGAGACTTAACTGGTGGAGGAGGTGATGTGTAATGATATGGGGGTGGTGGAGATTTGACCGGTGGAGGGGGTGATGTGTAGTGGTAAGGTGGTGGTGGAGATTTTACTGGCGGAGGGGGTGAGCTGTAGAGGTATGGTGGTGGTGGGGATTTAACTGGTGGAGGTGGTGAGCTGTAGTGATATGGAGGCGGTGGGGATTTAACCGATGGAGGAGGTGAGCTGTAATGGTATGGTGGTGGTGGAGATTTCACAGGTGTCGGGGGTGAAGTGTAGTGGTATGGGGGTGGTGGAGATTTTACGGGTGGTGGGGGTGATGAGTAATGGTACGGTGGTGGAGGGGACTTGACTGGTGGTGGGGGTGATGTGTAGTGATATGGGGGTGGTGGAGGTGATGAGTAATGGTATGGTGGGGGAGGTGACTTTACTGGTGGTGGTGGTGACGTGTAATGGTATGGTGGAGGTGGGGACTTCACTGGTGGTGGTGGTGATGTGTAGTGGTATGGTGGGGGTGGAGATTTAACTGGAGGAGGAGGTGATGTGTAATGATATGGTGATGGAGGTGACTTCACAGGTGGAGGAGGTGAGGTATAATAATATGGTGGTGGTGGTGACTTAGCAGGAGGTGGAGGTGATGTGTAGTGGTATGGGGGCGGGGGCGATTTTACTAGTGGTGGAGGTGATGTCTAGTGGTATGGTGGGGGTGACGACTTCACTGGTGGTGGGGGTGAAGTGTAATGATATGGGGGAGGTGGGGACTTCACCGGTGGTGGTGGGGAGGTGTAGTGAATGAAACTGTATAACATGGTTGCAATGAAGTGAATGAAACTCCCTTAACTACTCCCAACTTTCACGGTTACATTGTCTCAAAATCAGCATGACCATCCAGGAAAATAAAGGACATGTGCATTTTTTGGCTGAATTTAGTTTACATCTGTAGAAGTATCCTCACGTAAGTTACACTTCTACAACTGACCTTCAGAAGGAAGTTTAACCGTGCGTATAACTGAACGCGACATCGAATATAACTGAATGCGACATCGAACAAACTTGTTTTCCCACGTCAACAATGTCTGCTGCAATGAAAAGTAGGCATCCAAAGCTGGTCTATATCAGCACCAACAGCCAACAGACATACCAATCTATACGTCATTCTGCTTAATATTTAAGGCATGAGTTAAAAACTAATTGCTCTTACACATACCGTTCCTGTCAATACGTTGCTGCTTTCTGATATCTGACTCGTCAGTGGGTACACATGTATCCAATAAACCATCTACAGAAACCATCTGGCGTCTCCTAATCTCGCCAACAGTCCGTTTCGAAATACCACAACCACTGGTAGAAACCTCCGCCATGACACAATTAGTTGCTGCGAGACACATAAAGGGGCAACAGTAAAGTGTGTATCATCATTAAAATTATGATAGGAAATTTCGATAAGCAATTCCATACATGTTCAAAGGCCTTTAGGTTTGCATAATGGTGCCGTTTGTAGAATCGTTGTTGCACAGGTTTATATGTGACTTTTATGATCGAATCAACATAAGATTGACAAGAATGATTTATTATATTACTAACAACATAAAACTATTTACATTGTATTTGACACACCTTCTAAATGTTACATCGTATCCTATATATAGAGTATGAAAGGGTGCGAGTGAACCATCATGCTTGTTCACCAAACGACACACCTTTTAGAAATAACTAACTTACAGCAATAACTAACTTAACCATAACTAACTTTCGGTTATTAACTTTCTACTTAACAACTTTGGTCCTTCATCTATCGTTATTTACATAATACACCGAACCTATCAAGACTTATACAATTATGGTGCAACATTTCCCCCCTAATTGTTTAAGTCTTGTTCTCCGAATCTTCATGCTCATGCCTTCTTCAAACTGATTTCTTCAATTTAACTTGTCCTTCACGAACTTTGCTCATCACGAACTTTGTTTCTCACAAACTTGGCTTCACACCGTCTTCATTCTTCTCTTGAATCATCATTATGTGTTGCTGCTGATGTCCCCATCAATTCTGACTTTCAAAGCCTTTTGATTTCTGACTTTCATTCTTCACTTCTCTTGATCAATCTATCACAGATTGTTCCTTTACGGTTGCTTCACACAACAGATTCTTCGTGGTTTCTGTCACTTCTATGCGTTTTCAAGAACTCAAGAACAATCCTAGTTCTACTCTTGTTCCTAACATGCAATCTGTCTCTTCTCCATTCGATTTTTTTGAATTGAATTTGGGTTTCTCTAACCCCTTCTGACCGGTCTGCTCACGGTCGGTTCTTCTCTCAATTGATTCCTCTGCATCAATTTGTCTATGTCTCTCTTCTTGATTAACCGGTATGCCCACGGTTTCTTCTTTTCCTTTCTCTTGATTGATTCCCTGAATCAATCGGTCTCGATTTCTCTTCTTTGGAACGATTCCCTGAATCGCTGTTCAACTTGATTCCCTGAACCAAATTGTTCTTCTCTCTGATTGGTGTCTTTTCCCTTCTAATTCTTTTGATTCTTCTTGATCAAAAGTTGAATCAAACTTGTAATCTTGTAACCTTCTCTTCTGATGTCACTTCCCAGATTTGAACCTTTGGCTCTTGATACCAATGTAGAATCGTTGTTGCACAGGTTTATATGTGACTTTTATGATCGAATCAACATAAGATTGACAAGAATGATTTATTATATTACTAACAACATAAAACTATTTACATTGTATTTGACACACCTTCTAAATGTTACATCGTATCCTATATATAGAGTATGAAAGGGTGCGAGTGAACCATCATGCTTGTTCACCAAACGACACACCTTTTAGAAATAACTAACTTACAGCAATAACTAACTTAACCATAACTAACTTTCGGTTATTAACTTTCTACTTAACAACTTTGGTCCTTCATCTATCGTTATTTACATAATACACCGAACCTATCAAGACTTATACAATTATGGTGCAACACCGTTAACTATCAACAATTAAGTAGTGTAAATGCAAACACCATTATGCAAACCTTACGGCCTCTGAACATATTTTGAGTCGTTCGGTGTAAATTTTGGCCCTTTGAGCGTGCATACCGGCTACTTGTGCGCAACCTTGTACCATTATTATGTCTGATCCCAGAAATACCTACAGAAGAAAAAGTTGACGATAAATATTGATAGTAGCACTGTTTGTGTACCACAATGACTACACACACACACATAAAAGCTCTAAAGTCAACTCACCTTTAGATGTTAACTGCAAGTAGATTTTACACAATTAGGCTATGAAATCATGATCTTCAATTAAGACGCACCAGGAGGGATAGCATGTATAAATGCTGGTTGACCATTTTCTCACGTCTTGATGGCAAACATCACACTTATTGCTATCTTTTATGGCAAAACATTTTATCGCACATTCTTGATGGGCCAAAGCACGTTCACCTTTGCAATTGCATTCCATCTTTACGGTTTAACCACCTTCACATAATTCAATGAAACATGTCCTACAAACCGCCTCTTGTTCAGGTATATCTTCACCACCATCATCTTCGGCTTCATCTATACAATAAAATTAAATGTTTCGGCAAGTATATGAGAATAGTAGCATTAGAAGTTGGATATCTTTGCCAATTCATAAATGATGATGGAAGGTTGGTTAAGATTTTAAGATTATGAGCTCACCAATATTAGCTGTCTGAGTCGGGGTAGGTGTGGTGGGATCAGCCTCCTTTACTCTTCGAGTCAATGGAATCACATCGAAAAATGGAAACCTGCTTTCTCTAACGGCTTCCGCCACTCCTCAGCCGTCTCACCATTCGCTTGGAAACAGGGACATTTCATGAGCAATACATCCGAAAAAGAAACATTAAACATAATTGTAGGAAAACCGAAACGTTAAACTAAATTAAAGTCGGTGAAAACAAACTTACCACAACACTTATTCCGTCAATACTTTTATCACGTCAATACTTTTATCAAACACCTGGCAAGCACTAATTCCACCTACTTCGTTCAACCAATTACAAAAGAAGATGTAAACACAAAATATTATAAGTCATCTCATACAGTAAACATAATAAAGAATACCTTGAACCGATGCCATCTCCTTGTCAACTTTTGATTCAAATTCACAAAGAAAAGCCCTTTGAACTCCTTATCTTCCAGGTTACAAAAGATCAGTGTATAGTGACCAAAATTAGATTGTGGCTGTTGTGGATAATCACACTTTTAAGTGTGAATAATTTTTGCACACTTGTGTTTGTTGAATGTCTGGCCTGACTTCTACGTAGTATTATTTTGGGTCATCTCCTTAACGCTTGCCTGTTACTATTGCCCAGTATTAGTTTCTATACAAATACGTTTCGTATTCCAAACCTTTCCAGAAGTTTGGCTATCTTGCTTCATTGCGAAGTCTTTGGTAGGTGGCATAGTCTTTGGTAGGTGGCTATCTTGTATAGTGACTCACTATACATTGATCTTTTGTAACCTAGAAGATAAGGAGTTCAAAGGGCTTTTCTTTGTGAATTTGAATCGAAAGTCGACAAGGAGATGGCATCGGTTCAAGGTATTCTTTATTATGTTTACTGTATAAAATAAGTAGGGAACAAGATGACTTATAATATTTTGTGTTTACATCTTCTTTTGTAATTGGTTAAACTTCCTTCTGAAGGTCAGTTGTAGAAGTGTAACTTACGCGAGGATACTTCTACTGATGTAAACTAAATTCAGCCAAAAAATGAACATATCCTTTATTTTCCTGGATGGTCATGCTGATTTTGAGACAATGTAACCATGAAAGTTGCGAGTAGTTAAGGGATTAAATAATAAGCATAATAAATGATACCTTGAACCGATGCCATCTCCTTGTCAACTTTCGATTCAAATTCACAAAGAAAAGCCCTTTGAACTCCTTATCTTCCAGGTTACAAAAGATCAGTGTATAGTGACCAAAATTAGATTGTGGTTGTTGTGGATAATCACACTTTTAAGTGTGAATAATTTTTGCACACTTGTGAAGAAAAAAGTGTGAGCAAATGACCAATTTGTTGTAGTGGTTCGTACCTAACATGCATGTAGCTACTGTCACTCCCTAGCTCAAACAAAGAATCCTAACAACAATGGAGAAAGTAAAGAACAACACAAATTACCCCTACCTTTGTAACTAACATCTACTATAACTAACAGTGTAATAAAAAAAACCAAACATAAACTACGATATCAACAAATAGCAAAAGACAACGAACGTTAGATCTATGCCACTGATATACTCCGTATCAGAAATCACTTAAGAAATGAGATACGGTTAGCCAAACTGCTAGGCGAATCGAGATAGAAAGGAAGAACAATTCACGAAACAGTTTGATATCAATTGATACGAACTATCCCATACTAGGCTCGCATATGTTTATAAGCTAAGTGTAGAACTCACTCCAAAAAGCTAGCTTAAAGGAGGAGGGGACACCTAGACATTATAAACCACCGGCCAATCCCATACTTGGCCGATGTGGGATCGTAACAATACCAAAGACTTCGCAATGAAGCAAGATAGCCAAACTTCTGGAAAGGGGTGGAATACGAAACGCATTTGTATAGAAACTGAGATGACCCAAAATAATACTACGTAGAAGTCAGCCTAGACATTCAACAAACACGGTCCAAAAAACACAATCCATTAACGATAGTATTATATTAAATCTGGGAATGTGGGAAAATAATATTATAACAAATCTGGGAATGAGAGTCATGGAGAAATGATATATATATCAATATCAATGATAGAAGGTACTAATATTTGAACTAAGAGAAAATACTATACGTACATTTTTATATTAAATAGAGGTGGCAAAACGGGCGGGCCGGGTGGGCACGAGCACGGGCTAAACGGGCACGGGTCAAACAGGCACATTTATACAAATCGCTTTATAGAAGACTAAAAATGACGAAATAAATTCCTTAAACGTTATACTTATTTATATTTAACAAAATTAAATATATTATTTATATAAGTTTTTCTTTAAAAATGATTATAATGTTCTACAACTAAAAGAAAATATTTGCATGTTAGTGCCCATTTAACTTTTCAATGGGATAAATATGCTCATAAAAAATAATAATAATAATAATAATAATAATAATAATAATAATAATAATAATAATAATAATAATAATAATAATAATAATAATAATAATAATAATAAAAGGTGAAATGTGCCCAAGTCTTATACAAAGTAGCCAAAATTAGCTCATTTTTTTTATTTTAGGCATAAATTGTCACCTCTAATTTTAAACATTGTTGTGCCCGTTCGTTAGGTAAAGCAAGATAAATGATTGTTTTGCTGTGCACAATTCATATAGATAATTTAAACATAAAATTACATGGCCCTCGATAACAACAAACTTTTTACAAAATATGCTAATATTAATATATAGTTAGAAATATGCTTCACATTTTCCCTAATTTGACCAATAAGGAGAGTGAATTGAATTTGTAGGTGAAAATTATACAGTAGTAAATTGTTATTAATTCTCAATGATTTAATTTGTATTCGCTTAATAAAAACGTATATTTCGAAAATTTGTTGTTAACAACAACTCTAAAAGTTGTTGTTAGCAAAATCTTTGAAATATTTAGTTTGATATACACGTTTTCTTACCCGCTTATCAAAATCTTCTTAAAACACGCATATGTTTATGCTTAAAATAAGCAAAAGGGCAAAATAATTTAAGCAAAACACGCATATAGTTAAAATAGTTGTTAACAACTCTAAATGTTGTTGTTAGCCAAAATTTGGTTCAATCAAAAAGTGACAAAGCCATCTCCAAAATTGAAGCACTGCGTGTCTGCGCACGAAACGAGATAACGTTTATGATATTGGACGCATGTAGGTGGTGCCATATAGGCAACCGTGCGTGTAAATTAACTTCATTACGCCTGGTTTAATAGGTCACTAGTTTTGACATTACTTTCTCTTCTTTAAAATACTTGTCTTTGAGCCGGTCTCATCTTTACACTCTCATTTGTAAGGTTACAACATAATATGATTATCAACATTACTGATCGGTTTAGCACTTTAGCCACAAGTTGATGGTCAAATGTCCTTTTCAACTTAAATGTTGTTAGTGCAAAATATGTGAAGGGTATGTATTGGAGTAAGGATTGCGTATTGGGTTACTTTGATGGGCCGCAGATGGGTTAAGTTTGCACTAATCCAAGTAATGATATGATTCCCTGCACAAATGAAAGTAAACCGTTAGCGATGGACCCCATGACTAAGCTCCGGCATGAGAGTAAGTAATCATGTTTGTCATAGAATATATGTGTATTGGTATGTGTGAGAAAGTCATACCTCGCAAATGTGTTGAAAGATTGCCTTTTATATGCGAGCCGGGTACTAGGGTATCCTAGTATTTCGCTTATTGTTGTTAGTGGTCAGAGTGGACCATTTTCGGTCAAAAGTCCGTAACATAATCGTGATTGCGGACACAAATCATCTTCCGCGGCCATTGGTTGGTCCGTTAGAGTACTGCGGAAGTATCGCTTAAATGATCTGCGTGCGTCTTTGTGCATCCGGACCGCACCTTACTCCTTGTTGGACTTGGTGGCGTATGGTGCACTTGTTTGTTTGTTTTATTGGGCCGAGGCCCAAATGTGTATAGTACGGTTCAGGCCCAATACGCCTGCTATCCGTATTATACGTCATCAAACGTAATTGACTTTGTATCTTCTTTAAACAATAAACTGTATATGAGTGGTTAAACACCTAAACTTGAAACCAAACACAACTTACTAAGTAAAAGGAAAAGCTTATCAAAATTCAAACAACAAATAATAAATAATAGTGTCTCAATCTGAGTATTTCATAAAGATCCTTTGCGGAAGATAGTGTTGGGATGTGCTTTTAATATATTTTTTTTGGTAAAGGGGAGTAATCCTGCACCCTGGTAAATATATTAAGACCAAAATGTTTAAGTACAAATGGAATGTGGCTGAAGTACCACACTAACCTCAAGCTAAAACAGCTTGATAAACAAACTAACCTAGAGCTTATGACATGCCAAAAGCTCTTGTCAACTCTAGAATAAAAAAGAACCTAGAACAAGAAACAGAAACTAAACAAGCTAACCAGCAGCATCCGTGAAATATGAACTCCCACCTTTAGCAAAGTTAGGGAATAAATTAGCTGATTCATCATACATGTTATCCACACAATCATCATCACCATCTTCTTCAGTAGCTAAAGCATCATAGGGATTGGATGTAGACACTTCACCTCCCTTAGAGGAGGGATCTTTAGACTTCAACTTAGAAGTTAATAATGTGAATATGTGATAATGAGATAATCAGTTGTTTAAGTGATTAGCACGTTCTTATTTTTTTAATTAAGGAATTATGTTTAGAAATTAAATCAAATTTATATCTTGGCTGCAATAAAATGCAGCTAACTCGCTACAATCTCAACCAAAAAACAACATCGAATCACTCCTAAAATGCCCTTTTGGTCACTTCTTTTTCTATTGTGATATGTTGATTGAAAATAAACCTGCATAAGCGCTACTGGAATACATCACTGACTTAGGAGAAAATACAGCCGAAATCAATTTCTTTATGTTTAAGTACCTCATACATAGTATGCATACTAATGGTTGTTGACAAATTCAAAGAAAAGAAACATATATATTATATAGATAGTGAAAAGTAGTTTGTATAAGCCATGAGATACACCGTGTTAACTGCAATGAAATGCAGCTAATATATTCCCTAAAACTACTTGTACAAAACTAGTTATGGCTATTTTTAGACAACCAGAGGACGATACCCAAACTTGACTTTCAAAACTTTTCCAATTATTTAATAGCTCATTTTGATGGCTCTTACCTGAATCTGCTACTGTACTGGATCACCTTAGTAAACGCCTGATTTACTGGATCAACTTAGCTCATACCTAGTTAAAAGCTTGTTTTGCTAGCTCATACTTAGAGCAAAAGTGGAACCAGTCAACTAGCGACCATGTCTCTTAAAATAATAATAATAATAATAATAATAATAATAATAATAATAATAATAATAATAATAATAATAATAATAAACCTAGCCACCATGTTCATGTAAGTGATACTATATTGCACAAACTCTTTAAACAAAAGATTTTGGCTTTAAACTTGCATTTATAATACTATATTAGTATATTGGAGTCTCTACCGAGGTTGTAACCTTTTAGAGTCTTACGCATAACAAAGCCTTATACAAGCGGATTAGTGGGATAACAACAAAGAGTAACATATTGATTAGATGCCCAACAAAGACCTATAGAACACCATAATATTGTTAACGTATAATGTGGATAAGTTGTGTAGGTGTCATTTAGTGTATATCCTCAATGCAATTAGTTGTACATAATTAATAGGTGATTAGCATGATTTATGGGGAATACCCAAAATAACTTATATAGGCTATGTTTGACAAAAGTAGCAGTGAGCAGTGAGCAGTGAGCAGTGAGCAGTGAGCCACAGCTCAGTGAGCCACAGCTCAGTGAGCCACAGCTCACTGCTCACAACTTCTTAAAGAAGCATTAGAAAAATGAGCTTTTCTAAAAAAAATGCAAAGCTCGCCGTTCTTTTGCCAAATGAATACTTAAAATCAAAAAGCTCATTGCTCACCGCTTATCGCCCCATAAAGCTCCAAAAATCTTTGCGTCAAACTAGCCGTAATCTTCCTATATGTAGCCCATGGTTTGGCATTAATCTTCCTAAGTCATTTAGTTTAACTATTTAACTAATATAATATTTTAGGTATAAGTATATGTTTACTACAAGTATTTATAGCTTTTTGGGATTGATTAATAGCCAAGCAGTAATTTCATCATTATTGATGCATGCAAAATGAATGAAATAGACTTCAAATTGAACAAGAGGCAACAAGAATAAGAAGATAAAATCAATCATATATGTAAATAACATTAGCTACATATTTATACAGTGATAAATTGAAAGATGAAGAAAAAACAATTAAAACAACAACACTCTCATCACCCTCTTCCGATGGTAACCAATTATACTTGTTTTTTGTTTGTTTTCAAAATGTAGCCCTTCGTTTTCTTCGTTGAAAAAGGATAGCCCAAAAAGGATAGCCCCCATTGTTGAAGTAGAAAGGCAATGGTCATAATCACAAAAGATTGATGCTATGAAGTGCAACATTAAAGACCTTATTAGAAGGGAATGGGTACGTTGAACTAGTTTTCAAACATCTCCTTGTGGAGCCTCCTTTATTGTACTAATACTTGAAATGAAACCTGAATCAACAAAAAATCAAATGTGTTAGTAACGTCTTAAGTACTTTCAGTGTACTAATAAGAACATATATGGTTCATAAAAATAGTAAAGAAAAAACTGTGACACTTACATGACCGTAGGTTGTAAACAATGAATTTATGGGGGCCTAATAATGAACTGGGGGTGGAGGAGAAGCGTAGATGTACACTAGTGGTGGCGATTTTACTGGTGGAGGTGGTGATGTGTAGTAGTATGGTGGAGGAGGAGATTTAACATGTGGAGGAGGTGATGTGTAGTGGTATGGAGGAGGAGGAGGAGATTTCACTGGTGGAGGAGGTGAAGTGTAATGGTATGGTGGAGGGGGAGATTTCACGGGTGGTGGAGGCGATGTGTAATGGTATGGTGGTGGTGGAGATTTCACCGGTGGTGGTGGTGATGTTTAGTGGTAGGGTGGGGGTGGAGACTTAACTGGTGGAGGAGGTGATGTGTAATGATATGGGGGTGGTGGAGATTTGACCGGTAGAGGGGGTGATGTGTAGTGGTAAGGTGGTGGTGGAGATTTTACTGGCGGAGGGGGTGAGCTGTAGAGGTATGGTGGTGGTGGGGATTTAACTGGTGGAGGTGGTGAGCTGTAGTGATATGGAGGCGGTGGGGATTTAACCGATGGAGGAGGTGAGCTGTAATGGTATGGTGGTGGTGGAGATTTCACAGGTGTCGGGGGTGAAGTGTAGTGGTATGGGGGTGGTGGAGATTTTACGGGTGGTGGGGGTGATGAGTAATGGTACGGTGGTGGAGGGGACTTGACTGGTGGTGGGGGTGATGTGTAGTGATATGGGGGTGGTGGAGGTGATGAGTAATGGTATGGTGGGGGAGGTGACTTTACTGGTGGTGGTGGTGACGTGTAATGGTATGGTGGAGGTGGGGACTTCACTGGTGGTGGTGGTGATGTGTAGTGGTATGGTGGGGGTGGAGATTTAACTGGAGGAGGAGGTGATGTGTAATGATATGGTGATGGAGGTGACTTCACAGGTGGAGGAGGTGAGGTATAATAATATGGTGGTGGTGGTGACTTAGCAGGAGGTGGAGGTGATGTGTAGTGGTATGGGGGCGGGGGCGATTTTACTAGTGGTGGAGGTGATGTGTAGTGGTATGGTGGGGGTGACGACTTCACTTGTGGTGGGGGTGAAGTGTAATGATATGGGGGAGGTGGGGACTTCACCGGCGGTGGTGGGGAGGTGTAGTGATACGGTGGGGGTGGGGATTTCACTGGCGGAGGAGGTGACGTGTAACGGTATGGTGGGGGTGGAGATTTAACTGGTGGAGGAGGAGATGTGTAGTGATATGGAGGCAGTGGTGACTTCACGGGTGGTGGAGGTGATGAGTAATGATATGACGGTGGAGGTGATGTGTAGTAGTAAGGGTGAGGAGGAGACTTTACAGGTGGTGGGGGTGATGTATAGTAGTACGGGGATGGAGGAGACTTGACATGTGGTGGGGGTGAGGTGTAATGATATGGTGGTTGTGGAGACTTTTTAGGGGGTGGAGGTGAGGTGTAATGGTAAGGTGGTGGGGGAGACTTTACTTGTGGTGGAGGTGAGGTGTAGTGATATTCGGGCGTAGGAGACTTCTTAGGTGGTGGTGGAGAGTTGTAGTGGTAAGGAGGTGGAGGCGACTTCATAGGTGGTGGGGGAGATGTGTAGTAGTATGGCGCGGGTGGAGACTTAACTGGTGGTGGTGGTGAGGTATAATGATAAGGTAGAGGTGGAGATTTCACTGGTGGTGGGGGTGATGTGTAATAGTAAGGTGCGGGTGGGGACTTAACTGGTGGTGGAGGTGATGTGAAGTGATAAGGTGGTGGTGGAGATTTCACTGGTGGTGGGGGTGATGTGTAGTAGTAAGGTGCGGGTGGTGACTTAACTGGTGGTGGAGGTGATTTGTAGTAATATGGTGTTGGGTGTGACGGAGTTGGGGTTGGAGGAGATTTGTACACATAAGTCGGTGATGGTGGAGGTGGGGACTTATACATGTATGTTGGTGATGGTGGAGGTGGTGATTTATATAAGTAAGTCGGGGTTGGTGGTGGTGGCGATTTGTAGTAGTATGGAGTTGGAGTGGGTTTTGGCTTAGGCTTCGATTTCTCGCATATCTTAGAAGGAGTCTTTAGAGCATATGCAAATGGTTTTGAATAAAGTACAACCTCGTGAGCATCCTTTGATTTAACCTTAAGTTTAGCACCCTTCAAACCGCCATGGAGATCTGTAGGAATGCTACATTTAGTACCATTTGGTGCCATATGTAGCTTAGCAACACAAGCTTTAGCTCCTCCATATTTGGAATACTCAAGACCTTCAACAGTGATCGCAAATTTGCCATTGATCTTGGTTTTTCCATAAGCAACAATTTCTTTCTCACCGGCAGCCTTGCATGTGACTTGGACGACGGCACCTTTACCATATAAATATAATAAGATATCAACAATTAGCTAAAAAATTTAAATCTTATATATATATTTATTAATCATTCTAACTTTTCTCTGGAGCAATGTCAAAAGGTAGTGAATATAATCGTTATCATTTATTTTTGAACTATTACTACATGTTTAATAAACGTCGAAAGATATAGAAACAGTGCTTTTAGCATATATATTTATGCGGGAATATATACCTTGTGTGGTCCTTATTATACGCTATAACCAGATATAAGATACTTATATAGTTTAGTGCAAGATTATTCAATAAAAATGAGGTTTTAGTTAATTTATAGTAAATAGATGTTCTAAATATACTCATCATCGTCAAGTAATATTTATGACATATACATGCATGTAAGATATAGTAATTTTCATCCAACTATATACATGCATGCATGTCATATACTGTACAATTCTAAACGTCACACAATTTAAGAATAACTAATTAATAGTATTTGAATATAAAAATTTATCAAAAGCACAAGTAAACTCATTTACAATGATCAATTTATGCTTTGTTTTTGTTAATTGTGTCTCTTTTAAGGATTTGGAAAACCAGATGGATAAACAGAAAATGTGTCAACATGAGAGCACATGCATACTGAATAATAAATATTAAACAACATAGTGCGTGAAATGTGTTATAATCGTGTTAAAATCAAGTATAGTACGTACCTTTGAGGTGATGCTTAGCATGTGATTTGATTGGGTATTTCCAATCATAGCAGCTGTAACAATAAACTTTACCGATGACCTTAACGATCACATGGTGAGGGTGAGGGTGTGGGTGGGGGTAATAGGGGGTTGGTGGTGGTGGTGATGTGTAGTAATAGTGGGGAGGAGACTTGGCCGGTGGTGGTGGAGACTTGTAATAGTATGGTGCTGGTGGAGACTTTACTGGTAGTGGTGGGGACTTGTAGTAATATGGTGGAGGTGGTGAATACACTGGTGGTGGTGGGGATTTGTAATAGTATGGTGGTGGTGGTGATTTCACCGGTGGTGGTGGTGACTTGTAGTAGTATGGTGGTGGTGGAGAATGCACCGGTAGAGGTGGGGATTTGTAGTAGTATGGAGCTGGCGGTGATTTCACTGGTGGTGGTGGTGATTTGTAGTAGTATGGTGGTGGTGGAGACTTAACTGGTGGTGGCGGTGATTTGTATTCGTAAGGTGGTGACGAGGACTTAACTGGTGGTGGTGGTGAATGCACCGGTGGTGGTGGAGACTTGTATTCATATGGTGGGGGTGGTGAGTGCACCGGTGGTGGTGGTGACTTGTATTCATATGGTGGGGGTGGTGAGTGCACCGGTGGTGGTGGTGACTTGTATTCATATGGTGGGAGTGGTGAGTGCACCGGTGGTGGTGGTGACTTGTATTCATATGGTGGTGGTGGTGACTGAACCGGAGGTGGTGGAGACTTGTACTCATATGGTGGTGGTGGTGAGTGTACTGGGGGAGGTGGTGACTTGTATTCATAAGGCGGTTGTGGTGATTTTACTGGTGGTGGTGGAGACTTGTACTCATATGGTGGGGGTGGTGAGTGCACCGGTGGTGGTGGTGACTTGTATTCATATGGTGGTGGTGGTGGTGAGTGCACTGGGGGAGGGGGTGACTTGTACTCGTATGGTGGTGGTGGTGAATGCACCGGAGGAGGTGGAGACTTGTACTCATATGGTGGCGGTGGTGAATATACCGGAGGAGGTGGAGAGTTGTACTCATGTGGAGGAGGTGGTGAAGAATATATGTAAGGTTTATCAGCCGAAACAGCTACAAAGTTGGCAATACCAATTATGGTGAATGCAATGACTATAGGCCATAGACTTGCTCTTAAAGGGCCGCCGTCACCGGCAGAAACTCTCATGGTGACCAGCGAGGGGAAGAGAGGATGGTGGTGTAGTGAGGTGATGTATTGGAGAGTAAAGTCGTTAGTATTTATAGTGTAAAATGACAGAGAATAGTCGTTAGAGGGAAGCTGTCAACAAAGCTCTCACATGCAATTTTCTTATTAAAAAACTTGCCAATAGCTTCTATACAGCTGGGACACATTCTTTTTTGATAGCTCGTTTAGGCGACTTCGTAAAATTATATAGTTGTTATTTAGAATACAAAATATCTATTACTGAGTTAAAATAAAATCAATATCAATGATAGACGGTACTAATATTATATCAACAAGGAGAAGGAACCCGCCGCGTTGCGGCGGGGGCATTCATACCTGTTTGTAAGGTTTTCGCAGCTGCGATCTGTGAGTATAACCAAATAGACAAAAGTGGATAGATATATTGGTAGGAACATGGTTACAAAATATTGCAAGTGTTTCGCCTACCTGCTTTGGACATGCGGTTTTACAGATGGGCATGGTAATGCGACATCCTATGTTTGCGTACCTGCATATCTATCCAAGATACTTGATGTTTACAAAATTTTGCAAGCGTTTAGCCTACCGGCTTTATACTTGCAGTTTTACAGGGGCATTTATATGTGCATAAAATGCCATACACAACTTCCTGTTGTATGGTACAACATAACCATTATCTAACCGAACGTTATGTGTTGTTGCTTGTATCTCTATGTCCCTACGCCGATAGCAGACATAACCGGATTTATCAATGTATGTGGCTGGACAATACTCTTTTGGAAAAAGCTTCTTACATGTTGAGCGACCACGCATACATGGAGCTTCTGGTGCAGCGCCCCCGCACGGTCCATGGTCCATAACTTCTGAAATGACCCGGAAACCCTCTGGATCATGTTCTAATTTGTCTGGTAGTTCAGCAGTCACGTACTGGTCTACGTCTTCAGGTGAACGTATTTTAGAATACTCATCGTTCCACGAAAGTAGGAAAGAAAAATAAAGTAAGAAAGATATAGTCGGATTGTAAGGATACAAGTCAAATTGCAAGAGGGTGCAAATCAATTGCAAGGATCAGATTTAGGAAAAGTTTTCAAAGTAAGAAAGTAAGAATAAAGTTTTGATATTTCTTCTATTTAGGGAGACAAAATGAGTTATTTCAAATAAAAAAAATACAAAACTAGTAAGAAGTAAGAAACCGAACCTTGTGGTTCATATAGTAAGAAGTAAGAAAAAACCTATTGTTTTCAAAATCTAGAGTTTCAAAGTAAGTAAGTAAGTAAGAGAAACCTTAGTGTTTCACCCGTAAGAGAAACCGTAGTGTTTCACCCGTAAGAGAAACCTCGGTGTTTCAACCGGTAAAAGAAACCTCGATGTTTCAGAGCAAGTAAGGAAGTACGCACGTAAGAAAGCAAGCAAGAACGCAAGTTGACCAGTAAAAAGCACGCAAGTAAGAAAGTAACACAGCACGGAAAAGAGCGAAAGAAGTCGAGGAAGAGACATACATCAAGGAGAACGAGACAAGAAAGACATGAAATGTTATAGATGTAACAACCATGGACACCTTGGATATGAGTGCATCAAATGGAAGAAGAAAGACAAAGAGCAAGAAGCACTTCTCATCTCAGAAGACAAAGAACCAACATTGCTGTGAAGTCAAGTAAAGAAGACTCGATTTGCGTCTATAACATTAGGAGGGTGAATGTTGGACCATAATGTTATAGAAGCAAAGTTAGGGTAGTTAAGTGTTTATATATTATGTATTTAGTTTAGAAGTCTGTAAACCCACGACAGTATTGGGCTGGGTTTTTTATTAACGGTATAAACCGTTTTAGTTAGGTTACAACGGTTAGAAAGTTGTGACATTTACTTTTTATGAATCGGTGTGTCTCTTTGATATGAAGGCAACGATTCATCTTGTATAAATAGATAGGATTCTGTAATTCAATACAATCAATCAATACATATTCAGTTTCTGTCCCAAACTCTCTTGTTCAATTCTTGTTAATTTTATGTACGTATTACTAGTAATATCGATCCTGGAAGTTAATTCAAGACCTGTATAACATGGTTGCAATGAAGTGAATGAAACTCCCTTAACTACTCCCAACTTTCACGGTTACATTGTCTCAAAATCAGCATGACCATCCAGGAAAATAAAGGACATGTGCATTTTTTGGCTGAATTTAGTTTACATCAGTAGAAGTATCCTCACGTAAGTTACACTTCTACAACTGACCTTCAGAAGGAAGTTTAACCGTGCGTATAACTGAACGCGACATCGAATATAACTGAATGCGACATCGAACAAACTTGTTTTCCCACGTCAACAATGTCTGCTGCAATGAAAAGTAGGCATCCAAAGCTGGTCTATATCAGCACCAACAGCCAACAGACATACCAATATATACGTCATTCTGCTTAATATTTAAGGCATGAGTTAAAAACTAATTGCTCTTACACATACCGTTCCTGTCAATACGTTGCTGCTTTCTGATATCTGACTCGTCAGTGGGTACACATGTATCCAATAAACCATCTACAGAAACCATCTGGCGTCTCCTAATCTCGCCAACAGTCCGTTTCAAAATACCACAACCACTGGTAGAAACCTCCGCCATGACACAATTAGTTGCTGCGAGACACATAAAGGGGCAACAGTAAAGTGTGTATCATCATTAAAATTATGATAGGAAATTTCGATAAGCAATTCCATACATGTTCAAAGGCCTTTAGGTTTGCATAATGGTGCCGTTAACTATCAACAATTAAGTAGTGTAAATGCAAACACCATTATGCAAACCTTACAGCCTCTGAACATATTTTGAGTCGTTCGGTGTAAATTTTGGCCCTTTGAGCGTGCATACCGGCTACTTGTGCGCAACCTTGTACCATTATTATGTCTGATCCCAGAAATACCTACAGAAGAAAAAGTTGACGATAAATATTGATAGTAGCACTGTTTGTGTACCACAATGACTACACACACACACATAAAAGCTCTAAAGTCAACTCACCTTTAGATGTTAACTGCAAGTAGATTTTACACAATTAGGCTATGAAATCATGATCTTCAATTAAGACGCACCAGGAGGGATAGCATGTATAAATGCTGGTTGACCATTTTCTCACGTCTTGATGGCAAACATCACACTTATTGCTATCTTTTATGGCAAAACATTTTATCGCACATTCTTGATGGGCCAAAGCACGTTCACCTTTGCAATTGCATTCCATCTTTACGGTTTAACCACCTTCACATAATTCAATGAAACATATCCTACAAACCGCCTCTTGTTCAGGTATATCTTCACCACCATCATCTTCGGCTTCATCTATACAATAAAATTAAATGTTTCGGCAAGTATATGAGAATAGTAGCATTAGAAGTTGGATATCTTTGCCAATTCATAAATGATGATGGAAGGTTGGTTAAGATTTTAAGATTATGAGCTCACCAGTATTAGCTGTCTGAGTCGGGGTAGGTGTGGTGGGATCAGCCTCCTTTACTCTTCGAGTCAATGGAATCACATCGAAAAATGGAAACCTGCTTTCTCTAACGGCTTCCGCCACTCCTCAGCCATCTCACCATTCGCTTGGAAACAGGGACATTTCATGAGCAATACATCCGAAAAAGAAACATTAAACATAATTGTAGGAAAACCGAAACGTTAAACTAAATTAAAGTCGGTGAAAACAAACTTACCACAACACTTATTCCGTCAATACTTTTATCACGTCAATACTTTTATCAAACACCTGGCAAGCACTAATTCCACCTACTTCGTTCAACCAATTACAAAAGAAGATGTAAACACAAAATATTATAAGTCATCTCATACAGTAAACATAATAAAGAATACCTTGAACCGATGCCATCTCCTTGTCAACTTTTGATTCAAATTCACAAAGAAAAGCCCTTTGAACTCCTTATCTTCCAGGTTACAAAAGATCAGTGTATAGTGACCAAAATTAGATTGTGGCTGTTGTGGATAATCACACTTTTAAGTGTGAATAATTTTTGCACACTTGTGAAGAAAAAAGTGTGAGCAAATGAAAAATTTGTTGTAGTGGTTCGTACCTAACATGCATGTAGCTACTGTCACTCCCTAGCTCAAACAAAGAATCCTAACAACAATGGAGAAAGTAAAGAACAACACAAACCCCTACCTTTGTAACTAACATCTACTATAACTAACAGTGTAATAAAAAAACCAAACATAAACTACGATATCAACAAATAGCAAAAGACAACGAACGTTAGATCTATGCCACTGATATACTCCGTATCAGAAATCACTTAAGAAATGAGATACGGTTAGCCAAACTGCTAGGCGAATCGAGTTAGAAAGGAAGAACAATTCACGAAACAGTTTGATATCAATTGATACGAACCTATCCCATACTAGGCTCGCATAGGTTATAAGCTAAGTGTAGAACTCACTCCAAAAAGCTAGCTTAAAGGAGGAGGGGACACCTAGACATTATAAACCACCGACCAATCCCATACTTGGCCGATGTGGGATCATAACAATACCAAAGACTTCGCAATGAAGCAAGATAGCCAAACTTCTGGAAAGGTTTGGAATACGAAACTTATTTGTATAGAAACTGAGATGACCCAAAATAATACTACGTAGAAGTCAGCCTAGACATTCAACAAACACGGTCCAAAAAACACACTCCATTAACGATAGTATTATATTATATCTGGGAATGCGGAAAATAATATTATAACAAATCTGGGAATGAGAGTCATGGAGAAATGATATATATATCAATATCAATGATAGAAGGTACTAATATTTGAACTAAGAGAAAATACTATACGTACATTTGTATATTAAATAGAGGTGGCAAAACGGGCGGGCCAGGTGGGCACGAGCACGGCCTAAACTGGCACGGGTCAAACAAGCACATTTATACAAATCGCTTTATAGAAGACTAAAAATGACGAAATAAATTCTTTAAACGTTATACTTATTTATATTTAACAAAATTAAATATATTATTTATATAAGTTTTTCTTTAAAAATGATTATAATGTTCTACAACTAAAAGAAAATATATGTCTGTTAGTGCCCATTTAACTTTTCAATGGGCTAAATATGCTCATAAATAATAATAATAATAATAATAATAATAATAATAATAATAATAATAATAATAATAATAATAATAATAATAATAATAAAAGGCGAAATGTGCCCAAGTCTTATACAAAGTAGCCAAAATTAGCTCATTTTTTTTTATTTTAGGCATAAATTGCCACCTCTAATTTTAAACATTGTTGTGCCAGTTCGTTAGGTAAAGCAAGATAAATGATTGTTTTGCTATGCACAATTCATATAGATAATTTAAACTTAAAATTACATGGCCCTTGATAACAACAAACATTTTACAAAATATGCTAATATTAATATATAGTTAGAAATATGCTTCACATTTTCCCTAATTTGACCAATAAGGAGAGTGAATTGAATTTGTAGGTGAAAAATTATACAGTAGTAAATTTTTATTAATTCTCAATGTTAATTTGTATTCGCTTAGTTGTTGTTAGCAAAATCTTTAAAATATTTAGTTTGATATACACGTTTTCTTACCCGCTTATCAAAATCTTCTTAAAACATGCATATGTTTATGCTTAAAATAAGCCAAAGGGCAAAATAATTTAAGCAAAACACGCATATAGTTAAAAATAGTTGTTAACAACTCTAAATGTTGTTGTTAGCCAAAATTTGGTTCAATCAAAAAGTGACAAAACCATCTCCAAAATTGAAGCACTGCGTATCTGCGCACGAAACGAGATAACGTTTATGATATTGGACGCATGTAGGTGGTGCCATATAGGCAACCGTGCGTGTAAATTAACTTCATTACGCCTGGTTTAATAGTTCACTAGTTTTGACATTACTTTCTCTTCTTTAAAATACTTGTCTTTGAGCCGGTCTCATCTTCACACTCTCATTTGTAAGGTTACAACATAATATGATTATCAACATTACTGATCGGTTTAGCACTTTAGCCACAATTTGATGGTCAAATGTCCTTTTCAACTTAAATGTTGTTAGTGCAAAATATGTGAAGGGTATGGATTGGAGTAAGGATTGCGTATTAGGTTACTTTGATGGGCCGCAGATGGGTTAAGTTTTCACTAATCCAAGTAATGATATGATTCCCTACACAAATGAAAGTAAACCGTTAGCGATGGACCCCGTGACTAAGCTCCGGCGTGAGAGTAAGTAATCATGTTTGTCATAGAATATATGTGTATTGGTATGTGTGAGAAAGTCATACCTCGCAAATGTGTTGAAAGATTGCCTTTTATATGCGAGCCGGGTACTAGGGTATCCTAGTATTTCGCTTATTGTTGTTAGTGGTCAGAGTGGACCATTGTCGGTCAAAGGTCCGTAACATAATCGTGATTGCGGACACAGATCATCTTCCGCGGCCATTGGTTGGTCCGTTAGAGTACTGCGGAAGTATCGCTTAAATGATCTGCGTGCATCTTTGTGCATCCGGACCGCACCTTACTCCTTGTTGGACTTGGTGGCGTATGGTGCACTTGTTTGTTTGTTTTATTGGGCCGAGGCCCAATTGTGTATAGTACGGTCCAGGCCCAATACGCCTGCTATCCGTCTTATACGTCATCAAACGTAATTGACTTTGTATCTTCCTTAAACAATAAACTGTATATGAGTGGTTAAACACCTAAACTTGAAACCAAACACAACTTACTAAGGGCCCGTTTCGTTTGTAGATGGTTTTAGATTAAGATTTGGGGTTGATGGAAAAGTTGTCGATTAGGATTTAGATTTGGATTTGATGTGGAGAGAGAAATAATATTTATATTAAAATTAATATAATAAAAATTAAATAAAAAATATTATTAAAAACAAAATCAATAGCTGTAAATAACTTTCATAAAATAAAAAAGATGTTGAATGGTTGAAAAATAAATAGGGCCCACCATTTTGTGAAAGTGAAACAAATACTGGCACCCTACATAGGATTTCTGCAATCCTTCATACTTGACTTTGATGCCCATTTATAAAATAATAAAATGCTACCAAACACATGTTTTTTACTCTGAGTCCAAACCTTAAAGTACAAGCCCCTCAACCAAACGGACCCTAAGTAAAAGGAAAAGCTTATCAAAATTCAAACAGCAAATAATAAATAATAGTGTCTCAATCTGAGTATTTCATAAAGATCTTTTGCGGAAGATAGTGTTGGGATGTGCTTTTAATATTTAATAATGTGAATATGTGATAATGAGATAATCAGTTGTTTAAGTGATTAGCACGTTCTTATTTTTTTAATTAAGGAATTATGTTTAGAAATTAAATCAAATTTATATCTTGGCTGCAATAAAATGCAGCTAACTCGCTACAATCTCAACCAAAAAACAACATCGAATCACTCCTAAAATGCCCTTTTGGTCACTTCTTTTTCTATTGTGATATGTTGATTGAAAATAAACCTGCATAAGCGCTACTGGAATACATCACTGACTTAGGAGAAAACACAGCCGAAATCAATTTCGTTAAGTTTAAGTACCTGAGACATAGTATGCATACTAATGGTTGTTGACAAATTCAAAGAAAAGAAACATATATATTATATAGATAGTGAAAAGTAGTTTGTATAAGCCATGAGATACACCGTGTTAACTGCAATGAATGCAGCTAATATATTCCCTAAAACTACTTGTACAAAACTAGTTATGGCTATTTTTAGACAACCAGAGGACGATACCCAAACTTGACTTTCAAAACTTTTCCAATTATTTAATAGCTCATTTTGATAGCTCTTACGTGAATCTGCTACTGTACTGGATCACCTTAGTAAACGCGGATCAACTTAGATCATACCTAGTTAAAAGCTTGTTTCGCTAGCTCATACTTAGAGCAAAAGTGGAACCAGTCAACTAGCGACCATGTCTCTTAAAATAATAATAATAATAATAATAATAATAATAATAATAATAATAAAACCTAGCCACCATGTTCATGTAAGTGATACTATATTGAACAAACTCTTTAATCAAAAGATTTTGGCTTTAAACTTGCATTTATAATACTATATTAGTATATTGGAGTCTCTACCGAGGTTGTAACCTTTTAGAGTCTTACGCATAACAAAGCCTTATACAAGCGGATTAGTGGGATAACAACAAAGAGTAACATATTGATTAGATGCCCAACAAAGACCTATAAAACACCATAATATTGTTAACGTATAATGTGGATAAGTTGTGTAGGTGTCATTTAGTGTATATCCTCAATGCAATTAGTTGTACATTAATAGGTGATTAGCATGATTTATGGGGTTTACCCAAAATAACTTATGTAGGCTATGTTTGACAAAAGTAGCAGTGAGCAGTGAGCATGAGCCGCAGTGAGTTAACTGCTCACAACTTCTTAAAGAAGCATTAGAAAAATGAGCTTTTCTAAAAAAAATGCAAAGCTCGCCGTTCTTTTGCCAAATGAATACTAAAAATCAAAAAGCTCATTGCTCACCGCTTATCGCCCCAAAACATAAACATCCAACTAGCCGTAATCTTCCTATATGTAGCCCATGGTTTGCCATTAATCTTCCTAAGTCATTTAGTTAACTATTTAACTAATATAATATTTTAGGTATAAGTATATGTTTACTAAAAGTATTTATAGCTTTTTGGGATTGATTAATAGCCAAGCAGTAATTTCATCATTATTGATGCATGCAAAATGAATGAAATAGACTTCAAATTGAACAAGAGGCAACAAGAATAAGAAGATAAAATCAATCATATATATAAATAACATTAGCTACATATTTATACAGTGATAAATTGAAAGATGAAGAAAAAAACAATTAAAACAACAACACTCTCATCACCCTCTTCCGATGGTAAGTTGGTAACCAATTATACTTGTTTTTTGTTTGTTTTGAAAATGTAGTCCTTCGTTTTCTTCGTTGAAAAAGGATAGCCCCCATTGTTGAAGTAGAAAGGCAATGGTCATAATCACAAAAGATTGATGCTATGAAGTGCAACATTAAAGACCTTATTAGAAGGGAATGGGTACGTTGAACTAGTTTTCAAACATCTCCTTGTGGAGCCTCCTTTATTGTACTAATACTTGAAATGAAACCTGAATCAATAAAAAATCAAATGTGTTAGTAACGTCTTAAGTACTTTCATTGTACTAATAAGAACATATATGGTTCATAAAAACAGTAAAGAAAAAACTGTGACACTTACGTGACCGTATGTTGCAAACAATGAATTTATGGGGGCCTAATAATGAACTGGGGGTGGAGGAGAAGCGTATATGTACACTGGTGGTGCTGATTTTACTGGTGGAGGTGGTGATGTGTAGTAGTATGGTGGAGGAGGAGATTTAACGTGTGGAGGAGGTGATGTGTAGTGGTATGGAGGAGGAGGAGGAGGAGATTTCACTGGTGGAGGAGGTGAAGTGTAATGGTATGGTGGAGGGGGAGATTTCACGGGTGGTGGAGGCGATGTGGAATGGTATGGTGGTGGTGGAGATTTCACCGGTGGTGGTGGTGATGTGTAGTGGTAGGGTGGGGGTGGAGACTTAACTGGTGGAGGAGGTGATGTGTAATGATATGGGGGTGGTGGAGATTTGACAGGTGGAGGGGGTGATGTGTAGTGGTAAGGTGGTGGTGGAGATTTTACTGGCGGAGGGGGTGAGCTGTAGAGGTATGGTGGTGGTGGGGATTTAACTGGTGGAGGTGGTGAGCTGTAGTGGTATGGAGGCGGTGGGGATTTAACCGATGGAGGAGGTGAGCTGTAATGGTATGGTGGTGGTGGAGAGTTCACTGGTGGCGGGGGTGAAGTGTAGTGGTATGGGGGTGGTGGAGATTTTACGGGTGGTGGGGGTGATGAGTAATGGTACGGTGGTGGAGGGGACTTAGCTGGTGGTGGGGGTGATGTGTAGTGATATGGGGGTGGTGGAGATTTAACGGGTGGTGGAGGTGATGAGTAATGGTATGGTGGGGAAGGTGACTTTACTGGTGGTGGTGGTGACGTGTAATGGTATGGTGGAGGTGGGGACTTCACTGGTGGTGGTGGTGATGTGTAGTGGTATGGTGGGGGTGGAGATTTAACTGGAGGAGGAGGTGATGTGTAATGATATGGTGATGGAGGTGACTTCACAGGTGGAGGAGGTGAGGTATAATCATATGGTGGAGGTGGTGACTTAGCAGGAGGTGGAGGTGATGTGTAGTGGTATGGGGGCGGGGGCGATTTTACTGGTGGTGGAGGTGATGTGTAGTGGTATGGTGGAGGTGACGACTTCACTGGTGGTGGGGGTGAAGTGTAATGATATGGGGGAGGTGGGGACTTCACCGGTGGTGGTGGAGAGGTGTAGTGATACAGTGGGGGTGGGGATTTCACTGGCGGAGGAGGTGACGTGTAACGGTATGGTGGGGGTGGAGTTTAACTGGTGGAGGAGGAGATGTGTAGTGATATGGAGGCAGTGGTGACTTCACGGGTGGTGGAGGTGATGAGTAATGATATGACGGTGGAGGTGATGTGTAATGGTAAGGTGGTGGGGGAGACTTTACTAGTGGTGGAGGTGAGGTGTAGTGATATTCGGGCGTAGGAGACTTCTTAGGTGGTGGTGGAGAGTTGTGGTAAGGAGGTGGAGGCGACTTCACAGGTGGTGGGGGAGATGTGTAGTAGTATGGCGCGGGTGGAGACTTAACTGGTGGTGGTGGTGAGGTATAATGATAAGGTAGAGGTGGAGATTTCACTGATGGTGGGGGTGATGTGTAATAGTAAGGTGCGGGTGGGGACTTAACTGGTGGTGGAGGTGATGTGTAGTGATAAGGTGGTGGTGGAGATTTCACTGGTGGTGGGGGTGATGTGTAGTAGTAAGGTGCGGGTGGTGACTTAACTGGTGGTGGAGGTGATTTGTAGTAATATGGTGTTGGGTGTGACGGAGTTGGGGTTGGAGGAGATTTGTACACATAAGTCGGTGATGGTGGAGGTGGGGACTTATACATGTATGTTGGTGATGGTGGAGGTGGTGATTTATATAAGTAAGACGGGGTTGGTGGTGGTGGCGATTTGTAGTAGTATGGAATTGGAGTGGGTTTTGGCTTAGGCTTCGATTTCTCGCATATCTTAGAAGGAGTCTTTAGAGCATATGCAAATGGTTTTGAATAAAGTACAACCTCGTGAGCATCCTTTGATTTAACCTTAAGTTTAGCACCCTTCAAACCGCCATGGAGATCTGTAGGAATGCTACATTTAGTACCATTTGGTGCCATATGTAGCTTAGCAACACAAGCTTTAGCTCCTCCATATTTGGAATACTCAAGACCTTCAACAGTGATCACAAATTTGCCATTGATCTTGGTTTTTCCATAAGCAACAATTTCTTTCTCACCGGCAGCCTTGCATGTGACTTCGACGACGGCACCTTTACCATACAAATATAATAAGATATCAACAATTAGCTAGAAAATTTAAATCTTATATATATTTATTAATCATTCTAACTTTTCTCTGGAGCAATGTCAAAAGGTAGTGAATATAATCGTTATCATTTATTTTTGAACTATTACTACATGTTTAATAAACGTCGAAAGATATAGAAACAGTGCTTTTAGCATATATATTTATGCGGGAATATATACCTTGTGTGGTCCTTATTATACGCTATAACCAGATATAAGATACTTATATAGTTTAGTGCAAGATTATTCAATAAAAATGAGGTTTTAGTTAATTTATAGTAAATAGATGTTCTAAATATACTCATCATCGTCAAGTAATATTTATGACATATACATGCATGTAAGATATAGTAATTTTCATCCAACTATATACATGCATGTCATATACTGTACAATTCTAAACGTCACACAATTTAAGAATAACTAATTAATAGTATTTGAATATAAAAATTTATCAAAAGCACAAGTAAACTCATTTACAATGATCAATTTATGCTTTGTTTTTGTTAATTGTGTCTCTTTTAAGGATTTGGAAAACCAGATGGATAAACAGAAAATGTGTCAACATGAGAGCACATGCATACTGAATAATACTGTAAATATTAAACAACATAGTGCGTGAAATGTGTTATAATCGTGTTAAAATCAAGTATAGTACGTACCTTTGAGGTGATGCTTAGCATGTGATTTGATTGGGTATTTCCAATCATAGCAGCTGTAACAATAAACTTTACCGATGACCTTAACGATCACATGGTGAGGGTGAGGGTGTGGGTGGGGGTAATAGGGGGTTGGTGGTGGTGGTGATGTGTATAATAGTGGGGAGGAGACTTGGCCGGTGGTGGTGGAGACTTGTAATAGTATGGTGCTGGTGGAGACTTTACTGGTAGTGGTGGGGACTTGTAGTAATATGGTGGAGGTGGTGAATACACTGGTGGTGGTGGGGATTTGTAATAGTATGGTGGTGGTGGTGATTTCACCGGTGGTGGTGGTGACTTGTAGTAGTATGGTGGTGGTGGAGAATGCACCGGTAGAGGTGGGGATTTGTAGTAGTATGGAGCTGGCGGTGATTTCACTGGTGGTGGTGGTGATTTGTAGTAGTATGGTGGTGGTGGAGACTTAACTGGTGGTGGCGGTGATTTGTATTCGTAAGGTGGTGGCGAGGACTTAACTGGTGGTGGTGGTGATTTGTACTCATAAGTTGGTGGTGGTGAATGCATCGATGGTGGTGGAGACTTGTATTCATATGGTGGGGGTGGTGAGTGCACCGGTGGTGGTGGTGACTTGTATTCATATGGTGGTGGTGGTGAGTGAACCGGAGGTGGTGGAGACTTGTA
This sequence comes from Artemisia argyi, assembly GCA_030686995.1. NCBI lineage: Eukaryota > Viridiplantae > Streptophyta > Magnoliopsida > Asterales > Asteraceae > Artemisia > Artemisia argyi. The sequence goes on from CM060681.1 coordinate 172,284,088, forward strand.
CTCATATGGTGGTGGTGGTGAGTGTACTGGGGGAGGTGGTGACTTGTATTCATAAGGCGGTGGTGGCGATTTTACTGGTGGTGGTGGTGAGTGTACTGGGGGAGGTGGTGACTTGTATTCATAAGGCGGTTGTGGTGATTTTACTGGTGGTGGTGGAGACTTGTACTCATATGGTGGGGGTGGTGAGTGCACTAGTGGTGGTGGTGACTTGTATTCATATGGTGGTGGTGGTGGTGAGTGCACTGGGGGAGGGGGTGACTTGTACTCGTATGGTGGTGGTGGTGAATGCACCGGAGGAGGTGGAGACTTGTACTCGTATGGTGGTGGTGGTGAATGCACCGGAGGAGGTGGTGACTTGTATTCATAAGGCGGTGGTGGCGATTTTACTGGTGGTGGTGGTGAGTGTACTGGGGGAGGTGGTGACTTGTATTCATAAGGCGGTTGTGGTGATTTTACTGGTGGTGGTGGAGACTTGTACTCATATGGTGGGGGTGGTGAGTGCACTAGTGGTGGTGGTGACTTGTATTCATATGGTGGTGGTGGTGGTGAGTGCACTGGGGGAGGGGGTGACTTGTACTCGTATGGTGGTGGTGGTGAATGCACCGGAAGAGGTGGAGACTTGTACTCGTATGGTGGTGGTGGTGAATGCACCGGAGGAGGTGGAGACTTGTACTCGTATGGTGGTGGTGGTGAATGCACCGGAGGAGGTGGAGACTTGTACTCATATGGTGGCGGTGGTGAATATACCGGAGGAGGTGGAGAGTTGTACTCATGTGGAGGAGGTGGTGAAGAATATATGTAAGGTTTATCAGCCGAAACAGCTACAAAGTTGGCAATACCAATTATGGTGAATGCAATGACTATAGGCCATAGACTTGCTCTTAAAGGGCCGCCGTCACCGGCAGAAACTCTCATGGTGACCAGCGAGGGGAAGAGAGAATGGTGGTGTAGTGAGGTGATGTATTGGAGAGTAAAGTCGTTAGTATTTATAGTGTAAAATGACAGAATAGTCGTTAGAGGGAAGCTGTCAACAAAGCTCTCACATGCAATTTTCTTATTAAAAAACTTGCCAATAGCTTCTATACAGCTGGGACACATTCTTTTTTGATAGCTCGTTTAGGCGACTTCGTAAAATTATATAGTTGTTATTTAGTATACAAAATATCTATTACTGAGTTAAAATAAAATCAATATCAATGATAGACGGTACTAATATTATATCAACAAGGAGAAGGAACCCGCCGCGTTGCGGCGGGGGCATTCATACCTGTTTGTAAGGTTTTCGCAGCTGCGATCTGTGAGTATGACCAAATAGACAAAAGTGGATAGATATATTGGTAGGAACATGGTTACAAAATATTGCAAGTGTTTTGCCTACCTGCTTTGGACATGCGGTTTTACAGATGGGCATGGTAATGCGACATCCTATGTTTGGGTACCTGCATATCTATCCAAGATACTTGGTGTTTACAAAATGTTGCAAGCGTTTAGCCTACCGGCTTTATACTTGCAGTTTTACAGGGGCATTTATATGTGCATAAAATGCCATACACAACTTCCTGTTGTATGGTACAACATAACCATTATCTAACCGAACGTTATGTGTTGTTGCTTGTATCTCTATGTCCCTACGCCGATAGCAGACATAACCGGATTTATCAATGTATGTGGCTGGACAATACTCTTTTGGAAAAAGCTTCTTACATGTTGAGCGACCACGCATACATGGAGCTTCTGGTGCAGCGCCCCCGCACGGTCCATGGACCATAACTTCTGAAATGACCCGGAAACCCTCTGAATCATGTTCTAATTTGTCTGGTAGTTCAGCAGTCACGTACTGGTCTACGTCTTCAGGTGAACGTATTTTAGAATACTCATCGTTCCACGAAAGAATGTGGCAATGTGGACATGCGGTAAGCCTTGCTTTTGAAACTCTACAGTGTACAAAACTGCAATCAAGCAAAAGATATCAAATTACTATTAGTGAAATCAATATGTGATGAGTAATAGATTAGAAAAATGATATGTGTGTGTTTACCTGCATCGATTTTTCCAAAAGGTCTTTCTTCACGGATATACTTAAGGAGCAAGTGTATTTTTCTAGTGTTTGCCATTTTTTTTAGAATTGTTGTACTGAATCAGAGAGTTACATTGTGGCACGAAAACGGATCATTTCATTACAGCTGCTGTTGTTTACAAAAAATGCATGTTGGACCATAATGTTATAGAAGCAAAGTTATTATATATTATGTATTTAGTTTAGAAGTCTGTAAACCCAAGACAGTATTGGGCTGGGTTTTTTTATTAATGGTATAAACCGTTTTAGTTAGGTTACAACGGTTAGAAAGTTGTGACGTTTACTTTTTATGAATCGGTGTGTCTCTTTGATATGAAGGCAACGATTCATCTTGTATAAATAGTTGGTTGGAAATCAGAAAAAAGATAGATTGAGAGAAGAACAAGGAAGATACCCGTTCACTCGTCGATTGGAGAAGTAAGAAGACGAACGAAACCAAAAAAGACAACCGGACCAGAACCTGTGATCAAAGTGATTAGATTGTTATCCCACATAAAGCATCGACCGATTGTAGGAAACAGAAAATCCTTTTGATAATCATTCCAGCCGATTCCAAAAGAAAGATTGAAGGATTGATTTGGTATTTTCTGTATTTTCTCTTTTGTTTTTATCTAATTAGATTTAGGGTTTTTAGATAAAAGGGAAAGTAGGAAAGAAAAATAAAGTAAGAAAGATATAGTCGGATTGTAAGGATACAAGTCAAATTGCAAGAGGGTGCAAATCAATTGCAAGGATCAGATTTAGGAAAAGTTTTCAAAGTAAGAAAGTAAGAATAAAGTTTTGATATTTCTTCTATTTAGGGAGACAAAATGAGTTATTTCAAATCAAAAAAATACAAAACTAGTAAGAAGTAAGAAACCGAACCTTGTGGTTCATATAGTAAGAAGTAAGAAAGAAACCTATTGTTTTCAAAATCTAGAGTTTCAAAGTAAGTAAGTAAGTAAGAGAAACCTTAGTGTTTCACCCGTAAGAGAAACCGTAGTGTTTCACCCGTAAGAGAAACCTCGGTGTTTCAACCGGTAAAAGAAACCTCGATGTTTCAGAGCAAGTAAGGAAGTACGCACGTAAGAAAGCAAGCAAGAACGCAAGTTGACCAGTAAAAAGCACGCAAGTAAGAAAGTAACACAGCACGGAAAAGAGCGAAAGAAGTCGAGGAAGAGACATACATCAAGGAGAACGAGACAAGAAAGACATGAAATGTTATAGATGTAACAACCATGGACACCTTGGATATGAGTGCATCAAATGGAAGAAGAAAGACAAAGAGCAAGAAGCACTTCTCATCTCAGAAGACAAAGAACCAACATTGCTGTGAAGTCAAGTAAAGAAGACTCGATTTGCGTCTATAACATTAGGGGGGTGAATGTTGGACCATAATGTTATAGAAGCAAAGTTAGGGTAGTTAAGTGTTTATATATTATGTATTTAGTTTAGAAGTCTGTAAACCCACGACAGTATTGGGCTGGGTTTTTTATTATCGGTATAAACCGTTTTAGTTAGGTTATAACGGTTAGAAAGTTGTGACATTTACTTTTTATGAATCGGTGTGTCTCTTTGATATGAAGGCAACGATTCATCTTGTATAAATAGATAGGATTCTGTAATTCAATACAATCAATCAATACATATTCAGTTTCTGTCCCAAACTCTCTTGTTCAATTCTTGTTAATTTTATGTACGTATTAATATCGATCCTGGAAGTTAATTCAAGACCTGTATAACATGGTTGCAATGAAGTGAATGAAACTCCCTTAACTACTCGCAACTTTCATGGTTACATTGTCTCAAAATCAGCATGACCATCCAGGAAAATAAAGGACATGTGCATTTTTTGGCTGAATTTAGTTTACATCAGTAGAAGTATCCTCACGTAAGTTACACTTCTACAACTGACCTTCAGAAGGAAGTTTAACCGTGCGTATAACTGAACGCGACATCGAATATAACTGAATGCGACATCGAACAAACTTGTTTTCCCACGTCAACAATGTCTGCTGCAATGAAAAGTAGGCATCCAAAGCTGGTCTATATCAGCACCAACAGCCAACAGACATACCAATATATACGTCATTCTGCTTAATATTTAAGGCATGAGTTAAAAACTAATTGCTCTTACACATACCGTTCCTGTCAATACGTTGCTGCTTTCTGATATCTGACTCGTCAGTGGGTACACATGTATCCAATAAACCATCTACAGAAACCATCTGGCGTCTCCTAATCTCGCCAACAGTCCGTTTCGAAATACCACAACCACTGGTAGAAACCTCCGCCATGACACAATTAGTTGCTGCGAGACACATAAAGGGGCAACAGTAAAGTGTGTATCATCATTAAAATTATGATAGGAAATTTCGATAAGCAATTCCATACATGTTCAAAGGCCTTTAGGTTTGCATAATGGTGCCGTTAACTATCAACAATTAAGTAGTGTAAATGCAAACACCATTATGCAAACCTTACGGCCTCTGAACATATTTTGAGTCGTTCGGTGTAAATTTTGGCCCTTTGAGCGTGCATACCGGCTACTTGTGCGCAACCTTGTACCATTATTATGTCTGATCCCAGAAATACCTACAGAAGAAAAAGTTGACGATAAATATTGATAGTAGCACTGTTTGTGTACCACAATGACTACACACACATACATAAAAGCTCTAAAGTCAACTCACCTTTAGATGTTAACTGCAAGTAGATTTTACACAATTAGGCTATGAAATCATGATCTTCAATTAAGACGCACCAGGAGGGATAGCATGTATAAATGCTGGTTGACCATTTTCTCACGTCCTGATGGCAAACATCACACTTATTGCTATCTTTTATGGTAAAACATTTTATCGCACATTCTTGATGGGCCAAAGCACGTTCACCTTTGCAATTGCATTCCATCTTTACGGTTTAACCACCTTCACATAATTCAATGAAACATATCCTACAAACCGCCTCTTGTTCAGGTATATCTTCACCACCATCATCTTCGGCTTCATCTATACAATAAAATTAAATGTTTCGGCAAGTATATGAGAATAGTAGCATTAGAAGTTGGATATCTTTGCCAATTCATAAATGATGATGGAAGGTTGGTTAAGATTTTAAGATTATGAGCTCACCAATATTAGCTGTCTGAGTCGGGGTAGGTGTGATGGGATCAGCCTCCTTTACTCTTCGAGTCAATGGAATCACATCGAAAAATGGAAACCTGCTTTCTCTAACGGCTTCCGCCACTCCTCAGCCGTCTCACCATTCGCTTGGAAACAGGGACATTTCATGAGCAATACATCCGAAAAAGAAACATTAAACATAATTGTAGGAAAACCGAAACGTTAAACTAAATTAAAGTCGGTGAAAACAAACTTACCACAACACTTATTCCGTCAATACTTTTATCACGTCAATACTTTTATCAAACACCTGGCAAGCACTAATTCCACCTACTTCGTTCAACCAATTACAAAAGAAGATGTAAACACAAAATATTATAAGTCATCTCATACAGTAAACATAATAAAGAATACCTTGAACCGATGCCATCTCCTTGTCAACTTTCGATTCAAATTCACAAAGAAAAGCCCTTTGAACTCCTTATCTTCCAGGTTACAAAAGATCAGTGTATAGTGACCAAAATTAGATTGTGGCTGTTGTGGATAATCACACTTTTAAGTGTGAATAATTTTTGCACACTTGTGAAGAAAAAAGTGTGAGCAAATGACCAATTTGTTGTAGTGGTTCGTACCTAACATGCATGTAGCTACTGTCACTCCCTAGCTTAAACAAAGAATCCTAACAACAATGGAGAAAGTAAAGAACAACACAAATTACCCCTACCTTTGTAACTAACATCTACTATAACTAACAGTGTAATAAAAAAACCAAACATAAACTACGATATCAACAAATAGCAAAAGACAACGAACGTTAGATCTATGCCACTGATATACTCCGTATCAGAAATCACTTAAGAAATGAGATACGGTTAGCCAAACTGCTAGGCGAATCGAGATAGAAAGGAAGAACAATTCACGAAACAGTTTGATATCAATTGATACGAACTATCCCATACTAGGCTCGCATATGTTTATAAGCTAAGTGTAGAACTCACTCCAAAAAGCTAGCTTAAAGGAGGAGGGGACACCTAGACATTATAAACCACCGGCCAATCCCATACTTGGCCGATGTGGGATCGTAACAATACCAAAGACTTCGCAATGAAGCAAGATAGCCAAACTTCTGGAAAGGTTTGGAATACGAAACGCATTTGTATAGAAACTGAGATGACCCAAAATAATACTACGTAGAAGTCAGCCTAGACATTCATCAAACACGGTCCAAAAAACACACTCCATTAACGATAGTATTATATTAAATCTGGGAATGTGGGAAAATAATATTATAACAAATCTGGGAATGAGAGTCATGGAGAAATGATATATATATCAATATCAATGATAGAAGGTACTAATATTTGAACTAAGAGAAAATACTATACGTACATTTTTATATTAAATAGAGGTGGCAAAACGGGCGGGCCGGGTGGGCACGAGCACGGGCTAAACGGGCACGGGTCAAACAGGCACATTTATACAAATCGTTTTATAGAAGACTAAAAATGACGAAATAAATTCCTTAAACGTTATACTTATTTATATTTAACAAAATTAAATATATTATTTATATAAGTTTTTCTTTAAAAATGATTATAATGTTCTACAACTAAAAGAAAATATATGTCTGTTAGTGCCCATTTAACTTTTCAATGGGATAAATATGCTCATAATAATAATAATAATAATAATAATAATAATAATAATAATAATAATAATAATAAAAGGCAAAATGTGCCCAAGTCTTATACAAAGTAGCCAAAATTAGCTCATCTTTTTTTTATTTTAGGCATAAATTGCCACCTCTAATTTTAAACATTGTTGTGCCCGTTCGTTAGGTAAAGCAAGATAAATGATTGTTTTGCTGTGCACAATTCATATAGATAATTTAAACTTAAAATTACATGGCCCTCGATAACAACAAACTTTTTACAAAATATGCTAATATTAATATATAGTTAGAAATATGCTTCACATTTTCCCTAATTTGACCAATAAGGAAAGTGAATTGAATTTGTAGGTGAAAAATTATACAGTAGTAAATTGTTATTAATTCTCAATGATTTAATTTGTATTCGCTTAATAAAAACGTATATTTCGAAAATTAGTTGTTAACAACAACTCTAAAAGTTGTTGTTAGCAAAATCTTTGAAATATTTAGTTTGATATACATGTTTTCTTACCCGCTTATCAAAATCTTCTTAAAACACGCATATGTTTATGCTTAAAATAAGCAAAAGGGCAAAATAATTTAAGCAAAACACGCATATAGTTAAAAATAGTTGTTAACAACTCTAAATGTTGTTGTTAGCCAAAATTTGGTTCAATCAAAAAGTGACAAAACCATCTCCAAAATTGAAGCACTGCGTGTCTGCGCACGAAACGAGATAACGTTTATGATATTGGACGCATGTAGGTGGTGCCATATAGGCAACCGTGCGTGTAAATTAACTTCATTACGCCTGGTTTAATAGGTCACTAGTTTTGACATTACTTTCTCTTCTTTAAAATACTTGTCTTTGAGCCGGTCTCATCTTTACACTCTCATTTGTAAGGTTACAACATAATATGATTATCAACATTACTGATCGGTTTAGCACTTTAGCCACAAGTTGATGGTCAAATGTCCTTTTCAACTTAAATGTTGTTAGTGCAAAATATGTGAAGGGTATGGATTGGAGTAAGGATTGCGTATTGGGTTACTTTGATGGGCCGCAGATGGGTTAAGTTTGCACTAATCCAAGTAATGATATGATTCCCTGCACAAATGAAAGTAAACCGTTAGCGATGGACCCCATGACTAAGCTCTGGCATGAGAGTAAGTAATCATGTTTGTCATAGAATATATGTGTATTGGTATGTGTGAGAAAGTCATATCTCGCAAATGTGTTGAAAGATTGCCTTTTATATGCGAGTCGGGTACTAGGGTATCCTAGTATTTCGCTTATTGTTGTTAGTGGTCAGAGTGGACCATTTTCGGTCCAAAGTCCGTAACATAATCGTGATTGCGGACACAGATCATCTTCCGCGGCCATTGGTTGGTCCGTTAGAGTACTGCGGAAGTATCGCTTAAATGATCTGCGTGCGTCTTTGTGCATCCGGACCGCACCTTACTCGTTGTTGGACTTGGTGGCGTATGGTGCACTTGTTTGTTTGTTTTATTGGGCCGAGGCCCAAATGTGTATAGTACGGTTCAGGCCCAATACGCCTGCTATCCGTATTATACGTCATCAAACGTAATTGACTTTGTATCTTCTTTAAACAATAAACTGTATATGAGTGGTTAAACACCTAAACTTGAAACCAAACACAACTTACTAAGTAAAAGGAAAAGCTTATCAAAATTCAAACAACAAATAATAAATAATAGTGTCTCAATCTGAGTATTTCATAAAGATCCTTTGCGGAAGATAGTGTTGGGATGTGCTTTTAATATTTAATAATGTGAATATGTGATAATGAGATAATCAGTTGTTTAAGTGATTAGCACGTTCTTATTTTTTTAATTAAGGAATTATGTTTAGAAATTAAATCAAATTTATATCTTGGCTGCAATAAAATGCAGCTAACTCGCTACAATCTCAACCAAAAAACAACATCGAATCACTCCTAAAATGCCCTTTTGGTCACTTCTTTTTCTATTGTGATATGTTGATTGAAAATAAACCTGCATAAGCGCTACTAGAATAAATTATGTAAATTTAAAAAAAAATGGAGAACGGCACCAGATTTTCTGGTGCCAACTGTAATGGCACAGAATGTGGTGCCAAAGCTTTTCTGGTGTCGTTCTGTGTTTTGCTGACGTGGCACTACTTTTGGAGAATGACACGAGGCCAACGGCACGACCGTACCCACTGCTCTTAGGGTAAGAGTAAAAATTATGAGTGTTGCAGTTAGTACCATATTTTTATTGCAACTTATTAGGGTAGTGTTACTTGAACTTAGGGATGAGCACGGTACCGGTACCGTACCGATCCCGTACCGAATTAGTGGTACCAAATTTTTCCCGAGCATAAATTAGTGGTACCAGTACCATACCGAACGGGATTCGGGTACCGGTATCGGTATCGGTAATTTCCCGAGCATATTTCCTGTTTTTTTCGGCAATTTCCCGATTTGGTACTGGTCCCATACCGAATTAGTGGTCCCGATTTTTTTTCATCTTATTTCGTAGTCCCGGTACCGTACCGTATATCGAGATCGGTACCATTTCGGTACGGTACCGGTACGGTTCCGGTTCAGTTCCAGGATTCGGGCCGAAATGCTCATCCCTACTTGAACTGATTTTTGACTCTCACTTGGGCTGTTTAATTGTTTAGTTGGTGGGCCGAGTATAAACAGTTGGACTGGGCTTTGATTAGAACAAATGTTAGTTACGATTTTATTTTGTGTAATAAACAAGTTGGTAAGCACTCGCGCGTTGCACTGGAGCTAATTTTTTATGTATTTTTTGGGGAACATTTTGTTTAAGTTTTAATTAACACGATCAATTTTTATCATGCAAACATTTAGCGGTAATGTGTATGTTTTTTAAAACGCATAACTTTTGTTTTATTTGACTGTATAGTTAAAATGTGTCATGATATTAACAATTTTTTTGCATATTTATTATTCTATATACAATACTAAATAGCATTCAAAAACGATGGCAAAAAATAACAACATGTATACAAAATCAATCAAACAAACAAAAAAATTTCCTGACACTAAAACTAATACATAAAACAAAGTATACGAAACAAACATATTACGGCACTAAAAAATGCCCCATGTTGAGAACCAATAATCCCCTCGCAATGCGGCGGATGCTTATTTTCTTGTTAGGGTTATTATAAGTGAGTTATATCTAGGTTAAAAGTGGGCCAAATTAATTTTGAGATGATGTTTTCTTGGGTTGTATATTAGATTAAAAAAAAAAAAAAAAAAAAAAAAAAAAAAAAAAAAAAAAAAAAAAATTGGTCCGAGCATTTTAATATACATACACATTGAGTTATATCCACATCAACACCTGAATGATTGTGATCAAAGTAGAATACACTAATCATACAACATTTTAACTAATTGCAATTACACTTCACTGTCAACAATCATGACCACGTATATCATATCGTAGTGTAATTATGATCACGTTTAATATGAAGTGGTTAGGAGTTTTGGATTTTTATTTTATATAAATTGTAATTAGTGTATTACATCATCTCATATCTATATGCGACTACAAGCTATTGTAAAGCCACTTTGACCTCTTACTTTGATGATATTACTAATTATAACCTTTATATTTTTGCAGCATCAATCAAATAACTTACTATTTTTTATATATGCAATTTTGCTATTGCTTAAAGTTAAAATCTAAAACTCTAACCATCCGTAATTTTGTTGTCACGAGAAATGTATGATCAAAAAAGATTGTTAGCCGTAAAACCAAGTTATAGGGTACTCGCCGCCGTAACACACGGGTACCCTGCTAGTGATAATAATACACGTATTGAGATTCCTTTAGATAACTTCATTTATTGATTTATGATAATAATACCTTCATCCAACTATTTTGGTGGTGGTGGTAGAGGGTGGTAGTGTTGGTTGTGTGGTGGTAGAGGGTGGTGGTGATGGTGGCTGTGTTTGTGATGTGGTGACTTAAAAAAAAAGAAAAATTGCAAATTACGGCCCTAAAAGTGGGGAAGAAAAAGAGGGTATGTTAGTCATTTCGTGTGCCACTAACGAGATACATAACAGGCGTTAGCATAAAGTAGCTCTCGGTGGTTTTTTTGCAAAATATGGAACTTTAATGTTTGTTTTGCAAAAAAATTCATCTCGGTGTGATCCTTGCACATTCGTGTTACTTTAGGGACAAAATTTGCAATTTACCCTTTTATTGATGACTTTATTTATGTACCACTAATTATGCATCTTTAGGATTTTATTGTTGACTTTATTTATGTATCACTAATTGCATATAATCGTAATAGTAATAGTAATAGTAATACCAAACACCTTTTAAAAATAACTAGCAGGGTACCCGCGTGTTGCAGCGGCGAGTACTCTAAAATTAAATTTTTCGGTGATTCATGTATTTTAGTTTATTATGTTCTTTTTGACAATAAATTTACGGATATTAAGAATTTCGTTTAGCCCGTGCCCGTTCGGGCTCGAGCCGGTTTGGCCCGCACTCGTTCGGGCTCGAGCCCGTTTGGCCCGCACTCATTCGGGCTCAAGCCCATTAGGCCTGTTGCTCGTTGGAGCTTGAATATTTGTATAATGTGTTTTATTATTTGTATTAGTGACATTTAATGCAGGAATTTTGTTTAATTTAGTTGTACAATATGCTTGATAATTTGTATTTCTTATGTAAGGGGTGTTTTAATAACTGTATTAATTTTATTTATTGATCAATTAATTAATTGGGTACATTAAATAGCATTAATGTGGTTTTTTTTAAATATGTGAATTAAAGTAGTGTACATTATGCTTCTTATCTTGCAAGTCTGAAAATTATGTGCATTAAAGTGGTGTACACTATGCTTCTTTTTATGTAAGTCTTACAAAATTACAAGCATTGAAAGCTATACTTATAACAAACCAGACTTTTTAAAGACACTTAAATTTCTAGGCTTTTAATTATATATGTATGCATCTTTCCTATTAAAGAAATGTTTTTGGTCTTAAACATTTTAAAACTTCTAAATATAGATGTTCTAAATACATTATAAGGTAGTATAGATAAATTGGCAGCAATTTTGACGGCTAATCTTAAACCCCAGATATTTTCTCAAAAAATCTTGGGTAAATTACACCGATCGTCCCTGAAGTCTACCTTGTTCTCACAGTTGGTCATCCGTTTTGTTTTTTGGCGTACAGAGTCCCCGAAGTTGCAAACCGTGACCCGTTTGGTCCCTCAAGCCCCGTTATGCCTAACAATCATTAAGTTTTCTTGTTAATTGACTTTTTAGCAAGGAATTTCAGTCTTTTCGTATCCAATTAATTACACGGTTGGTCCCCGACCACTCATTTTCTTCAACCTCTCATCACCACCATTACCCTTCATCGGTTAAAAACTTAACATTTGATTAACTTTTTCCACTAACCAAACCATAAACATGTACGAGTGGTTTAAGTCTCAAGTTTGTTGTTACCTGAACTCATAACAAATTCCCATCCGATATTACGTTAAAAAAATTAAGACAAGCAACTAACGAGTGAAGTTAACTAACGCGAAAGGATTGCAACTGGGAACCACCTTAGAGATTGAGACCATTTATTGTAAGTTTCAATTAGTCCCTACACTTTATCCATAGTTCTATCTTAGCACCCTTTACAAAAAATCAAAACTCGCACTGTTTGTAAAGATGTTTGGGGTAATACTAATAAAGTATGTTGGAAAGATCTTGTATGGCACCCAAACTGCATTCCTAAACATACATTTATCCTATGGCTGGCTGTTAAAGCAAACTGTGTACTCAAGTCAAACTAGATAAGTGGTATCTAAACATGAACTTTGTTTGCAGTTTATGTAATAAAGAAGTTGATTCACATGATCACCTGTTTTCCAAGTGTGAATTTGCTAGTGAACTATGGAAGAAAGTTTGTGAAATTGCAAAATTGAAGTTGATGAAGATACCTGGGAGGATACTGTGAAAGCTTTAAGTCAAGTGAAAAATGGAAGGAGTGTTTGGGGTAACATCAGAAAACTTTGTTTTGCTGCTACAGTTTACTATATCAGAGAAAGGAATTGGAGACTATTTAATAATTGTAAAAGAAGTGAAGAGGATGCATTTGGTATTCTGTGTGAAGATTTAAGAGCCAAGATGGCATCCATCACAGTTAAACAGACTGCAAATGTTCTCAAAGCTAAACAATTATGGAAACGTCGTTTTATTCTACTTCAAGCGGCATGCGGAGATTTGCAAAGATGAAGTCAAGATGTCTAGGGTTACTGTTTGATTGCTTTTTCTTGTTTTCATTAGAAGTTTTGTGTTGGTTATCTTACATTGGACAATTTTGTCAAAGCACAATACGATGATCTATGGTATTTTATTATTCCTACTGTTGAACAAATGTTAATTATTAATGTATTATTAGACCTTTTCGAAGAAAGTGTATGATACAAATATCAGGTATTTAGCATTGTATTGTACGAAACAAAAGTGTTACTAATCATTTATAAAAGTGTCGCCTTATATGATTGAAAACAACTAGAAGTGTTGCGTTTCACGTAATAGAGTGTTGCATACTTAGTTGTAATAACTAGAAAATGTTGCACTTGAATCTAAAAGTGTTGTGGTTGTGCAAAAAAATGTTGCATTTCATTTTGAAAAGTGTTGCACTAGGTAAAAGAAATTGTTGCATTTTAATGTAAAAAGTGTTGCACTTTGGTATAAAGAGTGTTGCATTTTAATGTAATAAGTGTTGCAATTTAGTGTGAAAGTGTTGCAATTGAGTATAAAAACTGTTGTGTTTGAGTGTAAAAAGTGTTTCACTTTAAAGTATCACATTTGCTAAACATAGGCAGCACATTTAAAAAATGTTGCACATTCCAATTGAAAGTGACGCTTATACCTAAGGCAACGTTGCATAACGTAGCACTTGATAAAGTGTCACATTAGGCATAATGCAACATTTTAAACACATAATACAACACTTTATCAGTGTTGCTTTAACTTCATTTTCTAGTAGTGACATATAGGAACATTACGGCTATGTTTGACGCAAAGCTTTTTGGAGCTTTTTGTCACACCCCCAATTTACCTGACTTGCAGCGGAATGGAATACCTGGGGGTGTCTGTCATAGCACCACAGTTACAGTTACATTGAACGACCTAAAGTGTCATTTGGAAAATACTGCATTTGATCATTGAAATAATCCAGAGTTTACAAAATGAGGTCCCCAAAATGTGTTGCAAGTTTATGAAAAACAAGTCATACTAGATCAAACGTTTACATAAGTGCATGAAATAATGATGAGACGCGTCGACTCCGCGACTCCATGAAGGTCCAAATGCATGTCACATGAGCTACCTTAATAACCTGAAATACATTGCTAAAACGTCAACACGAATGTTGGTGAATTCCATAGGTTTGTAAAATGTAATGATGTACGGCCACCCCAAGTAAAAGTGCAAGATAAAAATCTCATGAAAATTGTACAATAGCCTTAAGCTCATGACACCGAAGCTATGACTGATGAAATTCTATGCCCCTCCCGAATGTTCTGCCGAAACACTCAAATGTAAAAGACATGACATGCATCCGCTTACTGTTGGTAATCACTACCACGGATGGAGGCGTCACCCTCGATAGATCTATCCACTCACTCTCGCTTAACGGTAAATTAACGGTTCATGATGATACAGGGGACTTATCACATGGCAAGGTAACTTAAGCTATGTACATGTTTGAATACTTGGGCTCGTACTAAAATGATTGATGCAATGTATTCCCCCCGTGGGATTTGAAAACAATCAAAAATGTTGAATTGAAAACGGGGCTATGAAAACTCACCTTAACTGATGAAACTGTGATGAAATGAAATGAACACCAATGAACAATTAGCTGCCGCAACCCAATATGATGGTACCATGAACATGTAATGAGCTGAAAAACAAGGCGCGCACACTAGCCGCAACCTAATATGAATGATGAATGATCTCATTTAGATCACCAAATGATGTTATGAATGTCCATGCTCATGTTCCTATACCACTCTACTCTTTGTAAAAACACTTGTGTTATCAAAATATATAATCCAAGAATTTGGAAAAATATTGCTATTAGAAAATATAATAAGCTAGTTGCAATATATATATACTTATATATATATCGTATGTTTCCATGTTAGTGTTGAAATCCTCGGGTTGTAATCCTTGAAATATCGCCTTGAAATGATGAAAATATACTTGTAATAACTAATACTTCATTAGTTATAAAATTTGGTACTTGATATTATTTCTAGCTTATAAAAGTACTACGTAGTTTTAGTGCCAATTTTTATTAAAAGCTGTCAAATAAAAATGGGTTTAGCCGCTATTCAAACGTGAATATCTTTGTCGTTACTTGTCCGTTTTACTTGTTCTTTATATCCACGGTTACGTCTTAGTATGTAGTAATATATTTTGGAAAGCTCGGCTCCTCCGGGTTACGTCTAAAGCCTCTTTTTGACCAATGAAAAACGTCCAACAGCAACAAATTTCCAGAAAATACTTTTCGTCAACAATCTTGCAAAAATCATAACTTCTTCGTTATAAACTCTTTTTAATCCGTTCTTTCGCCTACGGATTCGTTTTTGAAAGTATTTTCTAAAAATTTTGCCAAAGTTCCCTTGGTGTTTACTGATTTTCCAGGTTTTCACAAAATGGGACAGCATGTCTAAAACATGCTCCAAATCAAGTTTTCAAGGTTTATAACTAATTTCTATCATCACCAAACCTCTTGTAATCACCACATAGCTAATCTAATCCTACCATACACCTTCTTAGGGTGCCATGGGCTCCTAACCAAGTTATTATAGCAAGGGAATTCATAAATAAAAAGTTAGGGTTTGTATGTTCCATTTTTGACAAAATAAATGGTGGTATAGCTAGTTGTACATGGTTTTTAGCATGGAAATCATGCAATACAAGTAAATATAAGATGATTCATGTAAAAATAAAGTTGATAACTTACTTGATAAAATGAGATGATTAGATGGCTAGAAAACTTGGATTACTTGTGTATTTCTTGATTGATTCTTGATTAGGCAAGTATAAGGAACAACTTTGGTGTTTTAACTTTTGGAAAAAGATCACTTGATCATGGATTTATGGTGAAGTCGTGAGGTAGAAGAGAGGAAATGGTGAGATGATTTTCTTTCTTACTAAAAAGTGTATGTTATGATTTTAGGTTTTTAGTTAAAGTATATACTTAGAGGTTTATTAGTTTTATATTAGGAAATCAATGCACAAGGTTAAGGGGTGTTCATGTGGCCGGTTATGGTGAGCCAAGGGGGGGGGGGGGGGTAGGGGTACTTGGGATTTATTTAGGACATTAGTGTAACGTTAAGTGTTATTACGTGTTATTCGTTAAAATCGGGTATCGGGTTTAATAGCAATAAATGTTCACGAAGTTAACCAGGATGAAATAAAGTTATAATAATGATAAAAACATATTAAAAATATGTTGGGTACATTTACTGAGTGATCGGGTGATTATTGTTTAGTTTTCACGAAAACCGTCGTTATATTCATAAGCGTACGTTATAAATAAAATAAATTTCCAAAATACTGGGTAACTGAATGTTATAACTTTTATGATGTTAAAATGGATATAAAAATATGTCGGGACCATTGTGGGAATATTTAGATATATTCGTCGTGTATAAACCGGGTGTTAACGTTTACTATAAATACTTATACGTAAAAACGTTAAATGTACTGAATATAGAAATTTGAAAATCCTGAGAGTGGTATAACATGAAAATGCTGTTATGATGATATGCAGACTATCTCCAGTCCGTATGAAAAGTCATTACTGATAATGCATGAATTCGCACCTGAACCAATACGGTTACGCGAATTTGAATACCCGTAAACTAAATTTACGATGAAATGTGTAATGCACGTGAATGATGAAATCTTTTCCCGCAATGAATAGTGTTCCGTGAATAGTAAAATTTCTGATTGCTTCTCGGAATGTCAAACTGACACAAAAAATGATGAATAGTAAACTGATGAATAGTGTTTTGATGAATAGTGTTTGATGAATAGTATTTTTCCAAAGTTCGGGAAATGACCGGAAATGACCTGAAATGGTGAGTTGTGACATTCTTCCCCTCTAAAAGGAACTTCGTCCCGAAGTTCAGTTTATGTTGGTTTCTGAAAACATATATGTGAAAAGGTGATGATATTCGAGAATTCCAGCGAACTCTAACGATAGGAATTCGACTCTGTTTCAACTGTTTGACCACACGGTCCATGATTTCTGTTGGTTCTCTTACAAGGTCTGAGATTTGTCATTTGGGATGGATCCCTTCCAATGGAATCATGAGTGACTCATCCGAAAGTCATTTCTGGGGATCTGAAAATGTGAGATATGTTCGTGTAATCCTGTTGTTCTCTGGCAATGTTCAAATCTGACGGCCACTATGCCTACCCTATCTGAAATATAAATGGTCCAATGTATATTGGTGTAACTTTCCATGTTTTCTGAATGATAACATGCCTTTCCTAGGCAGAACTTTCTGCATAACTCTGCAGAACTTTCCAAGTTTTAATGGTTTACGACTTACTGAACTTGTAACTGATTCTTGACTTGTAGAAAATTTTTGGTTATTTCGTGAATGCCTACTGGACTAGTGAGTTGAGCTTTTTCTGAGTTTGGCCCATCAATCGATGGTCTGCGTTTCTTAATGTTTTAAATGTGGTACTGGTAATATATACTGCTAAATTCTGCCAGCACTCAAGTTTGTATGCTAGTTGGTCGATTCTAAAATGAATCTTAAATAGTCCAATATGCTAAAGGTTCAACCTTTCTTGTTATCCAATTTGTATCATGCCAATCCAAGGCAATGCTTTTAACTTAGTTTGTTCTCTCACTTGAATCTGGATGGTTTGTTGTTCAGGATATCCAATCCAAATGATGTGTGTTATGTACCAATCTAACTTCTGCCAGTTTCTCGCTGTTGGTGTGATAACTATTGTTGTAGATGAACTTGATTTATGTTGGTGATTAGTCCAACCATTTCTAGGGTTAATCACTCATGCTCTGAGTATACTTTCCTATGTTTGAATTGTTCTCTCGCTTTGACCATCGGTCTGAGAATGATAGGTGATGTTTACATCTAAATGGGTTTCTGAAGGAAATCCTGAAATGATTACCTGAAGTCCAAGTTGAATCGGTTTCCTTAACAGGAAAATTGAAATGGGTACAATAAACCTTTGTGACTAATTCCACAACGTTCGGTCCTTCGAACTTGGCGTTATCTGAAAGGGATAGAATATAGGTAACAATTTGATTCCTTGTGTTTTGTTCCAACGGATGATAAGACATATGTTTTTCTTTGTCTATTGGGTTTGGTCTCCACTACTGAAGTTCGTGATTAATTTGTGATGTTCCTCCTAATTCCTTCATCACATATTCCAAATATTCTTTATTGTCAAGTCACAAATCCTAAATGCATAAGCGATGTTGTAGGGAAAATGGTTATGGAAATTTGTCTCGCGATTGTGAGTTTTAGTTGAAATCCTTTTTCTGAATAACAAATTTAGAAAATGGAGCAGATGATTTACTAAGTAATATTTTTCCTGATGATTCAAAATCCAGTAGTTATGAAATAGGAACTGTTTTCAAACATGTTGTGATTAAGACTGCTTACCAAAGTTTGATGTCTATATATATTTCTCATTGTACAATAGTGTTGCTAAAGATTGACCAAAAAGAATCGTACTTGTTCAAAATAGGGATTTCAGAAATCATTTTTCCACAAAGTATGTGATTTATGTAAACGCATCAACTTTATTTAAAAGTGAAAACACTGACAAGGATAAAATGGTAGTATAGAAAATGTTCGCTTAAATGCATAGATGTCTAACACTTAGTTCCTGAGGTTGTATAATGTCTATTGATGGTTATCTGGCATAACTACAAGCATAGGTATTTAGACTAACTTAAGTCCTGAAATAGTTTATCGTTGTAATTGGCAAGACGAAGGTATCACTTGATGTTGTGTCGATGAATGTCTATTCTGTTTTCCCATGTAGATGAGGAGATATGTTCTGGTTTGATCCCTTGCTTGGTATGAAGGTGAGGTTATCTGAAATTTCTAGACATAATGCCTTAGAGGAATCTACATCGATATTCTTGATTCAAACAATTGTCCTTGGTGAAAACTTACTGCAGGAAAGTTTATGTATGGATGAGGCCATGTTTAAATGAAATGCTCTACAGTCTCAATTAGAAGCTTGGTTTATTTCTATTGTGTTGTCCTGCGGACATTTATATTGAGTTCCATCCTGTAGCTCAGTCTAGCTAGTACCCTTAAACGATAGAATTTGACAACTAAGTCAGAGATGGTGATTCGGATGGTCTCGCAGTATCTTAGGATTGTTGTTGAGTTATGAATTCTCTCACTATATACCTCTAGTTCTGTTTAGTAGTTCTGTAATCCTTTCGTTACTTCTATTGTATAGAGGAATCCTGCATGTAATTGATATGGAAAGTCTCTCTTAGGGAAGTCAATGGGAAAATCCAACTTAATGGCTGAATGAGTGACTGGTGGGGTAAGTATCCAGGGATAGTTCGGCAAAAGGGATGTTTATGAAAGAGTTCCTTTGTTTACAAAACTTTTGGATGAAGATTGTTATCAACAATCCTTTGAAAAGGTAATTATTTCCTTCATGGCATAATCCTTCCTGAATTTTACATAGGTGATCAGGCTATGTATAATTGAGGACTAATGATGTGATGTTGGATTTTTGTCAAAATATCATAACTTTTATCAAAAGTTTTAGATGGTGTTCAACGCATTGTTATTAAAATGGTATCTTGATGTTTTCTTTCAAATAACAAAAAAAATTGCCTCGCGTAATAATAGTAAATACTTGGTGGAATGACAGAAAATCAATTTATAGGATGGTAATAAAATAGCTTACTTCAGAAATTTTTTTCTGTAAAACAGTTTCCCCATATGATAGTAAAATAGCTTGAATGGTGTATTGGATACGTGGGTGAATCTTGTCGAATGGTAATAGTCTACTAATTCGTCAAAAACAAAATCAACCTAATTCCTGATGAGACAATGCTAAAATGTTGCGAAACGATTGAAGTCTGAGCAATCGGGATAGAAAATGGAGTAAATGATGGTTATGATTATCACAGAGGTAACAAAGGATAGATATTACATTGGACAGGAAAGTGCTTAAGACAACTAGGTTATGTCATCGTACTAACGGTAAGTACAAAAGGAAAGATACAACCCTAAAGGGCTCGAACTACGGTTTATATATTGAAACAAAACTCCTCATGTTGAAGCATTGTTGTTATCCTTGATGTTGCTAATATCCTGACGGTTCTCTTTCAACAGCTCACGCTATTCCTCGAGTGATTCAGTCTTGATTCCAAGTTCCTGATTTTCCTTGTTCCTTAGTTCCGGGTAGTCATTCTTGAAATGCCCTAAGTTTCCACATTTGAAGCAACTCCCTGGGATTTTCTGATTTGTGAGTTTCCTACAATTTTCAGTCCGATGACCCTGCTTCTTGCACACTCCACACGTTTTACTGCAATGACCTCGGTGATGTTGATTACACAGGTTGTAGTAAGGTAACTTTCCAATATACCTTCTCTTTGTGTGCGGTTCTGCAGCAAAGGCTCTATTCATTTCTTGTCCTTTGGGTGATTGTTGAGCAGCATTGCAACCTAGATTGTTGTTCCACACCTTCTGTGGCTAGGATAATAGTAAAAGCTAGTGAGGATATAAATCTGGTCTAGGGACTTCCTGGTGTCCCTCTATGTGAAATCAGGTTTGTGGCATCATAAGGTCGAGATAGTCCTGAAGTGGTATCTGAAGTTGTGCATCGATCAAATCTTAGATAATGTAGGTTCTGAACCATTCCTGAAGAATCTGCGGATGTTTCTGTTGAGTCCGTGTTATTGGTATTATCTACTAGATGTTATCTAGTTCATGGCAAGTGGGAATGGAAAAGGAAATGACAATGATGGTACTAGTGAATGGAATACTACCCTCTTTCGCGCTACCTCGCGACATCCAAAAGGTAAAACTAAAGTACACACTGTGGGAAGGCCAATAGTGTAATAAGTAACTGATGGTGGTGATAGTACCTGAGTAGTAAGTGCCCTACTAGTGATGGAAAGAAAGCACACCATCTTCCTTGCAATAAGCATCCTAATAAGTCCATTAAAATTAATTCTGAATACACTACCAAAAGGCATTCTATGTACGGGCTGAATGATAGGAAAACCCTGTTCCTATGGCAAATCAATAGTACTAATGGTGGTGTAAATGCAACTGGTGGTATAATGGTAGTGGAAGATGACAAGGCATCTTCAATGTCGGAATCCGATAATAGGATGTCAGGGTGAGTATCTGAAGACATGTCACTTGTGAACCAGGTCAATAAAATGATGTACATATACGGATATGAGTATAAATAACTCGCACAGGGTATGTATGAAACAACATGTATCATGATTATGCACTTATGATGAAATGATGAGATGCAATGATGGTGTGGTTATAGTCTAGGGTCCAAGATACATCCTAGTTCGCTATAACCTTAGCTCTGATGCCAATATGTCATACCCCCAATTTACTTGACTTGCAGCGGAATGGAATACCTGGGGGTGTCTGTCATAGCACCACAGTTACAGTTACATTGAACGACCTAAAGTGTCGTTTGGAAAATACTGCATTTGATCATTGAAATAATCCAGAGTTTACAAAATGAGGTCCCCAAAATGTGTTGCAAGTTTATGAAAAACAAGTCATACTAGATCAAACGTTTACATAAGTGCATGAAATAATGATGAGACGCGTCGACTCCGCGACTCCATGAAGGTCCAAATGCATGTCACATGAGCTACCTTAATAACCTGAAATACATTGCTAAAACGTCAACACGAATGTTGGTGAATTCCATAGGTTTGTAAAATGTAATGATGTACGGCCACCCCAAGTAAAAGTGCAAGATAAAAATCTCATGAAAATTGTACAATAGCCTTAAGCTCATGACACCGAAGCTATGACTGATGAAATTCTATGCCCCTCCCGAATGTTCTGCCGAAACACTCAAATGTAAAAGACATGACATGCATCCGCTTACTGTTGGTAATCACTACCACGGATGGAGGCGTCACCCTCGATAGATCTATCCACTCACTCTCGCTTAACGGTAAATTAACGGTTCATGATGATACAGGGGACTTATCACATGGCAAGGTAACTTAAGCTATGTACATGTTTGAATACTTGGGCTCGTACTAAAATGATTGATGCAATGTATTCCCCCCGTGGGATTTGAAAACAATCAAAAATGTTGAATTGAAAACGGGGCTATGAAAACTCACCTTAACTGATGAAACTGTGATGAAATGAAATGAACACCAATGAACAATTAGCTGCCGCAACCCAATATGATGGTACCATGAACATGTAATGAGCTGAAAAACAAGGCGCGCACACTAGCCGCAACCTAATATGAATGATGAATGATCTCATTTAGATCACCAAATGATGTTATGAATGTCCATGCTCATGTTCCTATACCACTCTACTCTTTGTAAAAACACTTGTGTTATC
This sequence comes from Artemisia argyi, assembly GCA_030686995.1. Taxonomy (NCBI): domain Eukaryota; kingdom Viridiplantae; phylum Streptophyta; class Magnoliopsida; order Asterales; family Asteraceae; genus Artemisia; species Artemisia argyi. Next base: position 172,306,553 of record CM060681.1, read on the forward strand.
AAAATATATAATCCAAGAATTTGGAAAAATATTGCTATTAGAAAATATAATAAGCTAGTTGCAATATATATATACTTATATATATATATCGTATGTTTCCATGTTAGTGTTGAAATCCTCGGGTTGTAATCCTTGAAATATCGCCTTGAAATGATGAAAATATACTTGTAATAACTAATACTTCATTAGTTATAAAATTTGGTACTTGATATTATTTCTAGCTTATAAAAGTACTACGTAGTTTTAGTGCCAATTTTTATTAAAAGCTGTCAAATAAAAATGGGTTTAGCCGCTATTCAAACGTGAATATCTTTGTCGTTACTTGTCCGTTTTACTTGTTCTTTATATCCACGGTTACGTCTTAGTATGTAGTAATATATTTTGGAAAGCTCGGCTCCTCCGGGTTACGTCTAAAGCCTCTTTTTGACCAATGAAAAACGTCCAACAGCAACAAATTTCCAGAAAATACTTTTCGTCAACAATCTTGCAAAAATCATAACTTCTTCGTTATAAACTCTTTTTAATCCGTTCTTTCGCCTACGGATTCGTTTTTGAAAGTATTTTCTAAAAATTTTGCCAAAGTTCCCTTGGTGTTTACTGATTTTCCAGGTTTTCACAAAATGGGACAGCATGTCTAAAACATGCTCCAAATCAAGTTTTCAAGGTTTATAACTAATTTCTATCATCACCAAACCTCTTGTAATCACCACATAGCTAATCTAATCCTACCATACACCTTCTTAGGGTGCCATGGGCTCCTAACCAAGTTATTATAGCAAGGGAATTCATAAATAAAAAGTTAGGGTTTGTATGTTCTATTTTTGACAAAATAAATGGTGGTATAGCTAGTTGTACATGGTTTTTAGCATGGAAATCATGCAATACAAGTAAATATAAGATGATTCATGTAAAAATAAAGTTCATAACTTACTTGATAAAATGAGATGATTAGATGGCTAGAAAACTTGGATTACTTGTGTATTTCTTGATTGATTCTTGATTAGGCAAGTATAAGGAACAACTTTGGTGTTTTAACTTTTGGAAAAAGATCACTTGATCATGGATTTATGGTGAAGTCGTGAGGTAGAAGAGAGGAAATGGTGAGATGATTTTCTTTCTTACTAAAAAGTGTATGTTATGATTTTAGGTTTTTAGTTAAAGTATATACTTAAGAGGTTTATTAGTTTTATATTAGGAAATCAATGCACAAGGTTAAGGGGTGTTCATGTGGCCGGTTATGGTGAGCCAAAGGGGGGGGGGGGGGGGGTAGGGGTACTTGGGATTTATTTAGGACATTAGTGTAACGTTAAGTGTTATTACGTGTTATTCGTTAAAATCGGGTACCGGGTTTAATAGCAATAAATGTTCACGAAGTTAACCGGGATGAAATAAAGTTATAATAATGATAAAAACATATTAAAAATATGTTGGGTACATTTACTGAGTGATCGGGTGATTATTGTTTAGTTTTCACGAAAACCGTCGTTATATTCATAAGCGTACGTTATAAATAAAATAAATTTCCAAAATACTGGGTAACTGAATGTTATAACTTTTATGATGTTAAAATGGATATAAAAATATGTCGGGACCATTGTGGGAATATTTAGATATATTCGTCGTGTATAAACCGGGTGTTAACGTTTACTATAAATACTTATACGTAAAAACGTTAAATGTACTGAATATAGAAATTTGAAAATCCTGAGAGTGGTATAACATGAAAATGCTGTTATGATGATATGCAGACTATCTCCAGTCCGTATGAAAAGTCATTACTGATAATGCATGAATTCGCACCTGAACCAATACGGTTACGCGAATTTGAATACCCGTAAACTAAATTTACGATGAAATGTGTAATGCACGTGAATGATGAAATCTTTTCCCGCAATGAATAGTGTTCCGTGAATAGTAAAATTTCTGATTGCTTCTCGGAATGTCAAACTGACACAAAAAATGATGAATAGTAAACTGATGAATAGTGTTTTGATGAATAGTGTTTGATGAATAGTATTTTTCCAAAGTTCGGGAAATGACCGGAAATGACCTGAAATGGTGAGTTGTGACATTCTTCCCCTCTAAAAGGAACTTCGTCCCGAAGTTCAGTTTATGTTGGTTTCTGAAAACATATATGTGAAAAGGTGATGATATTCGAGAATTCCAGCGAACTCTAACGATAGGAATTCGACTCTGTTTCAACTGTTTGACCACACGGTCCATGATTTCTGTTGGTTCTCTTACAAGGTCTGAGATTTGTCATTTGGGATGGATCCCTTCCAATGGAATCATGAGTGACTCATCCGAAAGTCATTTCTGGGGATCTGAAAATGTGAGATATGTTCGTGTAATCCTGTTGTTCTCTGGCAATGTTCAAATCTGACGGCCACTATGCCTACCCTATCTGAAATATAAATGGTCCAGTGTATATTGGTGTAACTTTCCATGTTTTCTGAATGATAACATGCCTTTCCTAGGCAGAACTTTCTGCATAACTCTGCAGAACTTTCCAAGTTTTAATGGTTTACGACTTACTGAACTTGTAACTGATTCTTGACTTGTAGAAAATTTTTGGTTATTTCGTGAATGCCTACTGGACTAGTGAGTTGAGCTTTTTCTGAGTTTGGCCCATCAATCGATGGTCTGCGTTTCTTAATGTTTTAAATGTGGTACTGGTAATATATACTGTTGAATTCTGCCAGCACTCAAGTTTGTATGCTAGTTGGTCGATTCTAAAATGAATCTTAAATAGTCCAATATGCTAAAGGTTCAACCTTTCTTGTTATCCAATTAGTATCATGCCAATCCAAGGCAATGCTTTTAACTTAGTTTGTTCTCTCACTTGAATCTGGATGGTTTGTTGTTCAGGATATCCAATCCAAATGATGTGTGTTATGTACCAATTGATACGAACTATCCCATACTAGGCTCGCATATGTTTATAAGCTAAGTGTAGAACTCACTCCAAAAAGCTAGCTTAAAGGAGGAGGGGACACCTAGACATTATAAACCACCGGCCAATCCCATACTTGGCCGATGTGGGATCGTAACAATAACAAAGACTTCGCAATGAAGCAAGATAGCCAAACTTCTGGAAAGGTTTGGAATACGAAACGCATTTGTATAGAAACTGAGATGACCCAAAATAATACTAAGTAGAAGTCAGCCTAGACATTCAACAAACACGGTCCAAAAAACACACTCCATTAACGATAGTATTATATTAAATCTGGGAATGTGGGAAAATAATATTATAACAAATCTGGGAATGAGAGTCATGGAGAAATGATATATATATATATATCAATATCAATGATAGAAGGTACTAATATTTGAACTAAGAGAAAATACTATACGTACATTTTTATATTAAATAGAGGTGGCAAAACGGGCGGGCCGGGTGGGCACGAGCACGGGCTAAACGGGCACGGGTCAAACAGGCACATTTATACAAATCGCTTTATAGAAGACTAAAAATGACGAAATAAATTCCTTAAACGTTATACTTATTTATATTTAACAAAATTAAATATATTATTTATATAAGTTTTTCTTTAAAAATGATTATAATGTTCTACAACTAAAAGAAAATATATGTCTGTTAGTGCCCATTTAACTTTTCAATGGGATAAATATGCTCATAAATAATAATAATAATAATAATAATAATAATAATAATAATAATAATAATAATAATAATAATAATAATAAAAGGCGAAATGTGCCCAAGTCTTATACAAAGTAGCCAAAATTAGCTCATCTTTTTTTTATTTTAGGCATAAATTGCCACCTCTAATTTTAAACATTGTTGTGCCCGTTCGTTAGGTAAAGCAAGATAAATGATTGTTTTGCTGTGCACAATTCATATAGATAATTTAAACTTAAAATTACATGGCCCTCGATAACAACAAACTTTTTACAAAATATGCTAATATTAATATATAGTTAGAAATATGCTTCACATTTTCCCTAATTTGACCAATAAGGAGAGTGAATTGAATTTTTAGGTGAAAAATTATACAGTAGTAAATTGTTATTAATTCTCAATGATTTAATTTGTATTCGCTTAATAAAAACGTATATTTCGAAAATTAGTTGTTAACAACAACTCTAAAAGTTGTTGTTAGCAAAATCTTTGAAATATTTAGTTTGATATACACGTTTTCTTACCCGCTTATCAAAATCTTCTTAAAACACGCATATGTTTATGCTTAAAATAAGCAAAAGGGCAAAATAATTTAAGCAAAACACGCATATAGTTAAAAATAGTTGTTAACAACTCTAAATGTTGTTGTTAGCCAAAATTTGGTTCAATCAAAAAGTGACAAAACCATCTCCAAAATTGAAGCACTGCGTGTCTGCGCACGAAACGAGATAACGTTTATGATATTGGACGCATGTAGGTGGTGCCATATAGGCAACCGTGCGTGTAAATTAACTTCATTACGCCTGGTTTAATAGGTCACTAGTTTTGACATTACTTTCTCTTCTTTAAAATACTTGTCTTTGAGCCGGTCTCATCTTTACACTGTCATTTGTAAGGTTACAACATAATATGATTATCAACATTACTGATTGGTTTAGCACTTTAGCCACAAGTTGATGGTCAAATGTCCTTTTCAACTTAAATGTTGTTAGTGCAAAATATGTGAAGGGTGTGGATTGGAGTAAGGATTGCGTATTGGGTTACTGGATCACGAAACGAGATAACGTTTATGATATTGGACGCATGTAGGTGGCTCTTACTTTGATGGCTCTTACCAGAGGACGATACCCAAACTTGACTTTCAAAACTTTTCCAATTATTTAATAGCTCATTTTGATAGCTCTTACCTGAATCTGCTACTGTACTGGATCACCTTAGTAAACACCTGATTTACTGGATCAACTTAGCTCATACCTAGTTAAAAGCTTGTTTTGCTAGCTCATACTTAGAGCAAAAGTGGAACCAGTCAACTAGCGACCATGTCTCTTAAAATAATAATAATAATAATAATAATAAAACCTAGCCACCATGTTCATGTAAGTGATACTATATTGCACAAATACTTTAATCAAAAGATTTTGGCTTTAAACTTGCATTTATAATACTATATTAAGTAGTATATTGGAGTCTCTACCGAGGTAACATATTGATTAGATGCCCAACAAAGACCTATAAAACACCATAATATTGTTAACGTATAATGTGGATAAGTTGTGTAGGTGTCATTTAGTGTATATCCTCAATGCAATTAGTTGTACATAATTAATAGGTGATTAGCATGATTTATGGGGTTTACCCAAAATAACTTATATAGGCTATGTTTGACAAAAGTAGCAGTGAGCAGTGAGCCACAGCAGTGAGCGTGAGCCACAGCTCACTGCTCACAACTTCTTAAAGAAGCATTAGAAAAATGAGCTTTTCTAAAAAAAATGCAAAGCTCGCCGTTCTTTTGCCAAATGAATACTAAAAATAAAAAAGCTCATTGCTCACCGCTTATCGCCCCATAAAGCTCCAAAAATCTTTGCGTCAAACTAGCCGTAATCTTCCTATATGTAGCCCATGGTTTGGCATTAATCTTCCTAAGTCATTTAGTTTAACTATTTAACTAATATAATATTTTAGGTATAAGTATATGTTTACTACAAGTATTTATAGCTTTTTGGGATTGATTAATAGCCAAGCAGTAATTTCATCATTATTGATGCATGCAAAATGAATGAAATAGACTTCAAATTGAACAAGAGGCAACAAGAATAAGAAGATAAAATCAATCATATATATAAATAACATTAGCTACATATTTATACAGTGATAAATTGAAAGATGAAGAAAAAAACAATTAAAACAACAACACTCTCATCACCCTCTTCCGATGGTAACCAATTATACTTGTTTTTTGTTTGTTTTCAAAATGTAGTCCTTCGTTTTCTTCGTTGAAAAAGGATAGCCCAAAAAGGATAGCCCCCATTGTTGAAGTAGAAAGGCAATGGTCATAATCACAAAAGATTGATGCTATGAAGTGCAACATTAAAGACCTTATTAGAAGGGAATGGGTACGTTGAACTAGTTTTCAAACATCTCCTTGTGGAGCCTCCTTTATTGTACTAATACTTGAAATGAAACCTGAATCAATAAAAAATCAAATGTGTTAGTAACGTCTTAAGTACTTTCATTGTACTAATAAGAACATATATGGTTCATAAAAACAGTAAAGAAAAAACTGTGACACTTACGTGACCGTATGTTGCAAACAATGAATTTATGGGGGCCTAATAATGAACTGGGGGTGGAGGAGAAGCGTATATGTACACTGGTGGTGCTGATTTTACTGGTGGAGGTGGTGATGTGTAGTAGTATGGTGGAGGAGGAGATTTAACGTGTGGAGGAGGTGATGTGTAGTGGTATGGAGGAGGAGGAGGAGGAGATTTCACTGGTGGAGGAGGTGAAGTGTAATGGTATGGTGGAGGGGGAGATTTCACGGGTGGTGGAGGCGATGTGGAATGGTATGGTGGTGGTGGAGATTTCACCGGTGGTGGTGGTGATGTGTAGTGGTAGGGTGGGGGTGGAGACTTAACTGGTGGAGGAGGTGATGTGTAATGATATGGGGGTGGTGGAGATTTGACCGGTGGAGGGGGTGATGTGTAGTGGTAAGGTGGTGGTAGAGATTTTACTGGCGGAGGGGGTGAGCTGTAGAGGTATGGTGGTGGTGGGGATTTAACTGGTGGAGGTGGTGAGCTGTAGTGGTATAGAGGCGGTGGGGATTTAACCGATGGAGGAGGTGAGCTGTAATGGTATGGTGATGGTGGAGATTTCACTGGTGGCGGGGGTGAAGTATAGTGGTATGGGGGTGGTGGAGATTTTACGGGTGGTGGGGGTGATGAGTAATGGTACGGTGGTGGAGGGGACTTAGCTGGTGCTGGGGGTGATGTGTAGTGATATGGGGGTGGTGGAGATTTAACGGGTGGTGGAGGTGATGAGTAATGGTATGGTGGGGGAGGTGACTTTACTGGTGGTGGTGGTGACGTGTAATGGTATGGTGGAGGTGGGGACTTCACTGGTGGTGGTGGTGATGTGTAGTGGTATGGTGGGGGTGGAGATTTAACTGGAGGAGGAGGTGATGTGTAATGATATGGTGATGGAGGTGACTTCACAGGTGGAGGAGGTGAGGTATAATAATATGGTGGTGGTGGTGACTTAGCAGGAGGTGGAGGTGATGTGTAGAGGTATGGGGGCGGGGGCGATTTTACTGGTGGTGGAGGTGATGTGTAGTGGTATGGTGGAGGTGACGACTTCACTGGTGGTGGGGGTGAAGTGTAATGATATGGGGGAGGTGGGGACTTCACCGGTGGTGGTGGGGAGGTGTAGTGATACGGTGGGGGTGGGGATTTCACTGGCGGAGGAGGTGACGTGTAACGGTATGGTGGGGGTGGAGATTTAACTGGTGGAGGAGGAGATGTGTAGTGATATGGAGGCAGTGGTGACTTCACGGGTGGTGGAGGTGATGAGTAATGATATGACGGTGGAGGTGATGTGTAATGGTAAGGTAGTGGGGGAGACTTTACTAGTGGTGGAGGTGAGGTGTAGTGATATTCGGGCGTAGGAGACTTCTTAGGTGGTGGTGGAGAGTTGTAGTGGTAAGGAGGTGGAGGCGACTTCACAGGTGGTGGGGGAGATGTGTAGTAGTATGGCGCGGGTGGAGACTTAACTGGTGGTGGTGGTGAGGTATAATGATAAGGTAGAGGTGGAGATTTCACTGGTGGTGGGGGTGATGTGTAATAGTAAGGTGCGGGTGGGGACTTAACTGGTGGTGGAGGTGATGTGTAGTGATAAGGTGGTGGTGGAGATTTCACTGGTGGTGGGGGTGATGTGTAGTAGTAAGGTGCGGGTGGTGACTTAACTGGTGGTGGAGGTGATTTGTAGTAATATGGTGTTGGGTGTGACGGAGTTGGGGTTGGAGGAGATTTGTACACATAAGTCGGTGATGGTGGAGGTGGGGACTTATACATGTATGTTGGTGATGGTGGAGGTGGTGATTTATATAAGTAAGTCGGGGTTGGTGGTGGTGGCGATTTGTATAAGTATGGAGTTGGAGTGGGTTTTGGCTTAGGCTTCGATTTCTCGCATATCTTAGAAGGAGTCTTTGGAGCATATGCAAATGGTTTTGAATAAAGTACAACCTCGTGAGCATCCTTTGATTTAACCTTAAGTTTAGCACCCTTCAAACCGCCATGGAGATCTGTAGGAATGCTACATTTAGTACCATTTGGTGCCATATGTAGCTTAGCAACACAAGCGTTAGCTCCTCCATATTTGGAATACTCAAGACCTTCAACAGTGATCGCAAATTTGCCATTGATCTTGGTTTTTCCATAAGCAACAATTTCTTTCTCACCGGCAGCCTTGCATGTGACTTCGACGACGGCACCTTTACCATACAAATGTAATAAGATATCAACAATTAGCTAGAAAATTTAAATCTTATATATATTTATTAATCATTCTAACTTTTCTCTGGAGCAATGTCAAAAGGTAGTGAATATAATCGTTATCATTTATTTTTGAACTATTACTACATGTTTAATAAACGTCGAAAGATATAGAAACAGTGCTTTTAGCATATATATTTATGCGGGAATATATACCTTGTGTGGTCCTTATTATACGCTATAACCAGATATAAGATACTTATATAGTTTAGTGCAAGATTATTCAATAAAAATGAGGTTTTAGTTAATTTATAGTAAATAGATGTTCTAAATATACTCATCATCGTCAAGTAATATTTATGACATATACATGCATGTAAGATATAGTAATTTTCATCCAACTATATACATGCATGTCATATACTGTACAATTCTAAACGTCACACAATTTAAGAATAACTAATTAATAGTATTTGAATATAAAAATTTATCAAAAGCACAAGTAAACTCATTTACAATGATCAATTTATGCTTTGTTTTTGTTAATTGTGTCTCTTTTAAGGATTTGGAAAACCAGATGGATAAACAGAAAATGTGTCAACATGAGAGCACATGCATACTGAATAATAAATATTAAACAACATAGTGCGTGAAATGTGTTATAATCGTGTTAAAATCAAGTATAGTACGTACCTTTGAGGTGATGCTTAGCATGTGATTTGATTGGGTATTTCCAATCATAGCAGCTGTAACAATAAACTTTACCGATGACCTTAACGATCACATGGTGAGGGTGAGGGTGTGGGTGGGGGTAATAGGGGGTTGGTGGTGGTGGTGATGTGTAGTAATAGTGGGGAGGAGACTTGGCCGGTGGTGGTGGAGACTTGTAATAGTATGGTGCTGGTGGAGACTTTACTGGTAGTGGTGGGGACTTGTAGTAATATGGTGGAGGTGGTGAATACACTGGTGGTGGTGGGGATTTGTAATAGTATGGTGGTGGTGGTGATTTCACCGGTGGTGGTGGTGACTTGTAGTAGTATGGTGGTGGTGGAGAATGCACCGGTAGAGGTGGGGATTTGTAGTAGTATGGAGCTGGCGGTGATTTCACTGGTGGTGGTGGTGATTTGTAGTAGTATGGTGGTGGTGGAGACTTAACTGGTGGTGGCGGTGATTTATATTCGTAAGGTGGTGGCGAGGACTTAACTGGTGGTGGTGGTGATTTGTACTCATAAGTTGGTGGTGGTGAATGCATCGGTGGTGGTGGAAACTTGTATTCATATGGTGGGGGTGGTGAGTGCACCGGTGGTGGTGGTGACTTGTATTCATATGGTGGTGGTGGTGGTGAGTGAACCGGAGGTGGTGGAGACTTGTACTCATATGGTGGTGGTGGTGAGTGTACTGGGGGAGGTGGTGACTTGTATTCATAAGGCGGTGGTGGCGATTTTACTGGTGGTGGTGGTGAGTGTACTGGAGGAGGTGGTGACTTGTATTCATAAGGCGGTTGTGGTGATTTTACTGGTGGTGGTGGAGACTTGTACTCATATGGTGGGGGTGGTGAGTGCACTAGTGGTGGTGGTGACTTGTATTCATATGGTGGTGGTGGTGGTGAGTGCACTGGGGGAGGGGGTGACTTGTACTCGTATGGTGGTGGTGGTGAATGCACCGGAGGAGGTGGAGACTTGTACTCGTATGGTGCTGGTGGTGAATGCACCGGAGGAGGTGGAGACTTGTACTCATACGGTGGGGGTGGTGAGTGCACTGGGGGAGGGGGTGACTTGTACTCATATGGTGGTGGTGGTGAATGTACTGGTGGAGGGGGTGACTTGTACTCGTATGGTGGTGGTGGTGAATGCACCGGAGGAGGTGGAGACTTGTACTCGTATGGTGGTGGTGGTGAATGCACCGGAGGAGGTGGAGACTTGTACTCATATGGTGGCGGTGGTGAATATACCGGAGGAGGTGGAGAGTTGTACTCATGTGGAGGAGGTGGTGAAGAATATATGTAAGGTTTATCAGCCGAAACAGCTACAAAGTTGGCAATACCAATTATGGTGAATGCAATGACTATAGGCCATAGACTTGCTCTTAAAGGGCCGCCGTCACCGACAGAAACTCTCATGGTGACCAGCGAGGGGAAGAGAGAATGGTGGTGTAGTGAGGTGATGTATTGGAGAGTAAAGTCGTTAGTATTTATAGTGTAAAATGACAGAGAATAGTCGTTAGAGGGAAGCTGTCAACAAAGCTCTCACATGCAATTTTCTTATTAAAATACTTGCCAATAGCTTCTATACAGCTGGGACACATTCTTTTTTGATAGCTCGTTTAGGCGACTTCGTAAAATTATATAGTTGTTATTTAGTATACAAAATATCTATTACTGAGTTAAAATAAAATCAATATCAATGATAGACGGTACTAATATTATATCAACAAGGAGAAGGAACCCGCCGCGTTGCGGCGGGGGCATTCATACCTGTTTGTAAGATTTTCGCAGCTGCGATCTGTGAGTATGACCAAATAGACAAAAGTGGATAGATATATTGGTAGGAACATGGTTACAAAATATTGCAAGTGTTTTGCCTTCCTGCTTTGGACATGCGGTTTTACAGATGGGCATGGTAATGCGACATCCTATGTTTGGGTACCTGCATATCTATCCAAGATACTTGGTGTTTACAAAATGTTGCAAGCGTTTAGCCTACCGGCTTTATACTTGCAGTTTTACAGGGGCATTTATATGTGCTTAAAATGCCATACACAACTTCCTGTTGTACGGTACAACATAACCATTATCTAACCGAACGTTATGTGTTGTTGCTTGTATCTCTTTGTCCCTACGCCGATAGCAGACATAACCGGATTTATCAATGTATGTGGCTGGACAATACTCTTTTGGAAAAAGCTTCTTACATGTTGAGCGACCACGCATACATGGAGCTTCTGGTGCAGCGCCCCCGCACGGTCCATGGACCATAACTTCTGAAATGACCCGGAAACCCTCTGAATCATGTTCTAATTTGTCTGGTAGTTCAGCAGTCACGTACTGGTCTACGTCTTCAGGTGAACGTATTTTAGAATACTCATCGTTCCACGAAAGAATGTGGCAATGTGGACATGCGGTAAGCCTTGCTTTTGAAACTCTACAGTGTACAAAACTGCAATCAAGCAAAAGATATCAAATTACTATTAGTGAAATCAATATGTGATGAGTAATAGATTAGAAAAATGATATGTGTGTGTTTACCTGCATCGATTTTTCCAAAAGGTCTTTCTTCACGGATATACTTAAGGAGCAAGTGTATTTTTCTAGTGTTTGCCATTTTTTTTAGAATCGTTGTACTGAATCAGAGAGTTACATTGTGGCACGAAAACGGATCATTTCATTACAGCTGCTGTTGTTTACAGAAAATGCATGTTTTGAGCCTAGCGGCGTGGAGCACGCTTGGTAGCCTGGTTGATAGATGATGGAGGCATCATACATACTACATTACAGATGTCCTAACAGTTACTTTACATATTAGAGGAAGGCGCTTTTATGTGTGTGCATTATACAGATTGCATGATGATAGTGATAAATGTATTTTTATTTCAAAAAGTATTCAGATCCAACAGAAAGGAAAGGTAAGGGCCAAAATGGACCTATACAAAGACAAATGGGAAAATAGTCAATATAACAATCTTCAAAAATCTCCATAAAAATCAATCAATTTACCTAAAAAGTCTTCATAGTGAACTAAACTCCCTTCAAAATCAACATAACTACTGGTTTGTTGGACCATAATGTTATAGAAGCAAAGTTATTATATATTATGTATTTAGTTTAGAAGTCTGTAAACCCAAGACAGTATTGGGCTGGGTTTTTTATTAACGGTATAAACCGTTTTAGTTAGGTTACAACGGTTATAAAGTTGTGACGTTTACTTTTTATGAATCGGTATAGGTTCGTATCAATTGATATCAAACTGTTTCGTGAATTGTTCTTCCTTTCTATCTCGATTCGCCTAGCAGTTTGGCTAACCGTATCTCATTTCTTAAGTGATTTCTGATACGGAGTATATCAGTGGCATAGATCTAACGTTCGTTGTCTTTTGCTATTTGTTGATATCGTAGTTTATGTTTGGTTTTTTTATTACACTGTTAGTTATAGTAGATGTTAGTTACAAAGGTAGGGGTAATTTGTGTTGTTCTTTACTTTCTCCATTGTTGTTAGGATTCTTTGTTTGAGCTAGGGAGTGACAGTAGCTACATGCATGTTAGGTACGAACCACTACAACAAATTGGTCATTTGCTCACACTTTTTTCTTCACAAGTGTGCAAAAATTATTCACACTTAAAAGTGTGATTATCCACAACAGCCACAATCTAATTTTGGTCACTATACACTGATCTTTTGTAACCTGGAAGATAAGGAGTTCAAAGGGCTTTTCTTTGTGAATTTGAATCGAAAGTTGACAAGGAGATGGCATCGGTTCAAGGTATCATTTATTATGCTTATTATTTAATCCCTTAACTACTCGCAACTTTCATGGTTACATTGTCTCAAAATCAGCATGACCATCCAGGAAAATAAAGGATATGTGCATTTTTTGGCTGAATTTAGTTTACATCAGTAGAAGTATCCTCGCGTAAGTTACACTTCTACAACTGACCTTCAGAAGGAAGTTTAACCAATTACAAAAGAAGATGTAAACACAAAATATTATAAGTCATCTTGTTCCCTACTTATTTTATACAATAAACATAATAAAGAATACCTTGAACCGATGCCATCTCCTTGTCGACTTTCGATTCAAATTCACAAAGAAAAGCCCTTTGAACTCCTTATCTTCTAGGTTACAAAAGATCAATGTATAGTGAGTCACTATACAAGATAGCCACCTACCAAAGACTATGCCACCTACCAAAGACTTCGCAATGAAGCAAGATAGCCAAACTTCTGGAAAGGTTTGGAATACGAAACGTATTTGTATAGAAACTAATACTGGGCAATAGTAACAGGCAAGCGTTAAGGAGATGACCCAAAATAATACTACGTAGAAGTCAGGCCAGACATTCAACAAACACGGTCCAAAAAACACACCCCCATTAACGATAGTATTATATTAAATCTGGGAATGTGGGAAAATAATATTATAACAAATCTGGGAATGAGAGCCATGAAGAAATGATATATATATATATATATATATATATATATATATATATATATATATATATATATATATATATATATATATATATATATATCAATGATGGACTGTACTAATATTTGAACTAAGAGAAAATACTATACGTACATTTTTATATTAAATAGAGGTGGCAAAACAGATGGGCCGGGTGGGCACGGGCACGGGATAAACGGGCACGGGCCAAACGGGCACATTTATACAAATCGCTTTATAGAAAACTAAAAATGACGAAATAAATTCCTTAAACGTTATACTTATTTATATTTAAAAAATTAAATATATTATTTATATAAGTTTTTCTTTAAAAATGATTATAATGTTCTACAACTAAAAGAAAGTATATGCCCGTTAGTGCCCATTTAACTTTTCAATGGGCTAAATATGCTCATTAATAATAATAATTATAATAATAATAATAATAATAATAATTAAAAAAAAAAAAAAAAAAAAAAAAAGGTAATGTGCCCAAATCTTATAGTTAACGTATAATGTGGATAAGTTGTGTAGTCTCATTTAGTGTATATCCTCAATGCAATTAGTTGTACATTAATAGGTGATTAGCGTGATTTATGAGGTTTACCCAAAATAACTTATGTAAGCAATAGCAGTAGTTGTGAGCTGCAGCCACAGCTCACTATTCACCGCTCACAACTTTTTAAAGAAGCATTAGAAAAATGAGTTTTCCTAAAAAAAAAATAGAAAAGCTCACCGTTCTTTTGCCAAATGAATACTAAAATCAAAAAGCTCATTGCTCACTTATCGCCCCAAAAAGCTCCAAAAAGCTTTGCGTCAAACATAGCCGTAATGTTCCTATATGTCACTACTAGAAAATGAAGTTAAAGCAACACTGATAAAGTGTTGTATTATGTGTTTAAAATGTTGCATTATGCCTAATGTGACACTTTATCAAGTGCTACGTTATGCAACGTTGCCTTAGGTATAAGCGACACTTTCAATTGGAATGTGCAACATTTTTTAAATGTGCTGCCTATGTTTAGCAAATGTGATACTTTAAAGTGAAACACTTTTTACACTCAAACACAACAGTTTTTATACTCAATTGCAACACTTTCACACTAAATTGCAACACTTATTACATTAAAATGCAACACTCTTTATACCAAAGTGCAACACTTTTTACATTAAAATGCAACAATTTCTTTTACCTAGTGCAACACTTTTCAAAATGAAATGCAACATTTTTTTGCACAACCACAACACTTTTAGATTCAAGTGCAACATTTTCTAGTTATTACAACTAAGTATGCAACACTCTATTACGTGAAACGCAACACTTCTAGTTGTTTTCAATCATATAAGGCGACACTTTTATAAATGATTAGTAACACTTTTGTTTCGTACAATACAATGCTAAATACCTGATATTTGTATCATACACTTTCTTCGAAAAGGTCTAATAATACATTAATAATTAACATTTGTTCAACAGTAGGAATAATAAAATACCATCGATCATCGTATTGTGCTTTGACAAAATTGTCCAATGTAAGATAACCAACACAAAACTTCTAATGAAAACAAGAAAAAGCAATCAAACAGTAACCCTAGACATCTTGACTTCATCTTTGCAAATCTCCGCATGCCGCTTGAAGTAGAATAAAACGACGTTTCCATAATTGTTTAGCTTTGAGAACATTTGCAGTCTGTTTAACTGTGATGGATGCCATCTTGGCTCTTAAATCTTCACACAGAATACCAAATGCATCCTCTTCACTTCTTTTACAATTATTAAATAGTCTCCAATTCCTTTCTCTGATATAGTAAACTGTAGCAGCAAAACAAAGTTTTCTGATGTTACCCCAAACACTCCTTCCATTTTTCACTTGACTTAAAGCTTTCACAGTATCCTCCCAGGTATCTTCATCAACTTCAATTTTGCAATTTCACAAACTTTCTTCCATAGTTCACTAGCAAATTCACACTTGGAAAACAGGTGATCATGTGAATCAAACTTCTTTATTACATAAACTGCAAACAAAGTTCATGTTTAGATACCACTTATCTAGTTTGACTTGAGTACACAATTTGCTTTAACAGCCAGCCATAGGATAAATGTATGTTTAGGAATGCAGTTTGGGTGCCATACAAGATCTTTCCAACATACTTTATTAGTATTACCCCAAACATCTTTACAAACAGTGCGAGTTTTGATTTTTTGTAAAGGGTGCTAAGATAGAACTATGGATAAAGTGTAGGGACTGATTGAAACTTACAATAAATGGTCTCAATCTCTAAGGTGGTTCCCAGTTGCAATCCTTTCGCGTTAGTTAACTTCACTCGTTAGTTGCTTGTCTTAAGTTTTTTAACGTAATATCGGATGGGAATTTGTTATGAGTTCAGGTAACAACAAACTTGAGACTTAAACCACTCGTACATGTTTATGGTTTGGTTAGTGGAAAAAGTTAATCAAATGTTAAGTTTTTAACCGATGAAGGGTAATGGTGGTGATGAGAGGTTGAAGAAAATGAGTGGTCGGGGACCAACCGTGTAATTAATTGGATACGAAAAGACTGAAATTCCTTGCTAAAAAGTCAATTAACAAGAAAACTTAATGATTGTTAGGCATAACGGGGCTTGAGGGACCAAACGGGTCACGGTTTTCAACTTCGGGGACTCTGTACGCCAAAAAACGAAACGGATGACCAACTGTGAGAACAAGGTAGACTTCAGGGACGATCGGTGTAATTTACCCAAGATTTTTTGAGAAAATATCTGGGGTTTAAGATTAGCCGTCAAAATTGCTGCCAATTTATCTATACTACCTTATAATGTATTTAGAACATCTATATTTAGAAGTTTTAAAATGTTTAAGACCAAAAACATTTCTTTAATAGGAAAGATGCATACATATATAATTAAAAGCCTAGAAATTTAAGTGTCTTTAAAAAGTCTGGTTTGTTATAAGTATAGCTTTCAATGCTTGTAATTTTGTAAGACTTACATAAAAAGAAGCATAGTGTACACCACTTTAATGCACATAATTTTCAGACTTGCAAGATAAGAAGCATAATGTACACTACTTTAATTCACATATTTAAAAAAACACCACATTAATGCTATTTAATGTACCCAATTAATTAATTGATCAATAAATAAAATTAATACAGTTATTAAAACACCCCTTACATAAGAAATACAAATTATCAAGCATATTGTACAACTAAATTAAACAAAATTCCTGCATTAAATGTCACTAATACAAATAATAAAACACATTATACAAATATTCAAGCTCCAACGAGCAACAGGCCTAATGGGCTTGAGCCCGAATGAGTGCGGGCCAAACGGGCTCGAGCCCGAACGAGTGCGGGCCAAACCGGCTCGAGCCCGAACGGGCACGGGCTAAACGAAATTCTTAATATCCGTAAATTTATTGTCAAAAAGAACATAATAAATTAAAATACATGAATCACCGGAAAATTTAATTTTAGAGTACTCGCCGCTGCAACACGCGGGTACCCTGCTAGTTATTTTTAAAAGGTGTTTGGTATTACTATTACTATTACTATTACGATTATATGCAATTAGTGATACATAAATAAAGTCAACAATAAAATCCTAAAGATGCATAATTAGTGGTACATAAATAAAGTCATCAATAAAAGGGTAAATTGCAAATTTTGTCCCTAAAGTAACACGAATGTGCAAGGATCACACCGAGATGAATTTTTTTGCAAAACAAATATTAAAGTTCCATATTTTGCAAAAAAACCACCGAGAGCTACTTTATGCTAACGCCTGTTATGCATCTCGTTAGTGGCACACGAAATGACTAACATACCCTCTTTTTCTTCCCCACTTTTAGGGCCGTAATTTGCAATTTTTCTTTTTTTTTTTAAGTCACCACATCACAAACACAGCCACCATCACCACCACCCTCTACCACCACACAACCAACACTACCACCCTCCACCACCACCACCAAAATAGTTGGATGAAGGTATTATTATCATAAATCAATAAATGAAGTTATCTAAAGGAATCTCAATACGTGTATTATTATCACTAGCAGGGTACCCGTGCGTTACGGCGGCGAGTACCCTATAACTTGGTTTTACGGCTAACAATCTTTTTTGATCATACATTTCTCATGACAACAAAATTACGGATGGTTAGAGTTTTAGATTTTAACTTTAAGCAATAGCAAAATTGCATATATAAAAAATAGTAAGTTATTTGATTGATGCTGCAAAAATATAAAGGTTATAATTAGTAATATCATCAAAGTAAGAGGTCAAAGTGGCTTTACAATAGCTTGTAGTCGCATATAGATATGAGATGATGTAATACACTAATTACAATTTATATAAAATAAAAATCCAAAACTCCTAACCACTTCATATTAAACGTGATCATAATTACACTACGATATGATATACGTGGTCATGATTGTTGACAGTGAAGTGTAATTGCAATTAGTTAAAATGTTGTATGATTAGTGTATTCTACTTTGATCACAATCATTCAGGTGTTGACGTGGATATAACTCAATGTGTATGTATATAAAAATGCTCGGACCAATTTTTTTTTTTTTTTTTTTTTTTTTTTTTTTTTTTTTTTTTTTTTAATCTAATATACAACCCAAGAAAACATCATCTCAAAATTAATTTGGCCCACTTTTAACCTAGATATAACTCACTTATAATAACCCTAACAAGAAAATAAGCATCCGCCGCATTGCGAGGGGATTATTGGTTCTCAACATGGGGCATTTTTTTGTGCCGTAATATGTTTGTTTCGTATACTTTGTTTTATGTATTAGTTTTAGTGTCAGGAAATTTTTTTGTTTGTTTGATTGATTTTGTATACATGTTGTTATTTTTTGCCATCGTTTTTGAATGCTATTTAGTATTGTATATAGAATAATAAATATGCAAAAAAATTGTTAATATCATGACACATTTTAACTATACAGTCAAATAAAACAAAAGTTATGCGTTTTAAAAAACATACACATTACCGCTAAATGTTTGCATGATAAAAATTGATCGTGTTAATTAAAACTTAAACAAAATGTTCCCCAAAAAATACATAAAAAATTAGCTCCAGTGCAACGCGCGAGTGCTTACCAACTTGTTTATTACACAAAATAAAATCGTAACTAACATTTGTTCTAATCAAAGCCCAGTCCAACTGTTTATACTCGGCCCACCAACTAAACAATTAAACAGCCCAAGTGAGAGTCAAAAATCAGTTCAAGTAGGGATGAGCATTTCGGCCCGAATCCTGGAACTGAACCGGAACCGTACCGGTACCGTACCGAAATGGTACCGATCTCGATATACGGTACGGTACCGGGACTACGAAATAAGATGAAAAAAAATCGGGACCACTAATTCGGTATGGGACCAGTACCAAATCGGGAAATTGCCGAAAAAAACAGGAAATACCCGATTTTCGGGTACCGGTACCGGTACCGATACCGATACCGGTACCCGAATCCCGTTCGGTATGGTACTGGTACCACTAATTTATGCTCGGGAAAAATTCGGTACCACTAATTCGGTACGGGATCGGTACGGTACCGGTACCGTGCTCATCCCTAAGTTCAAGTAACACTACCCTAATAAGTTGCAATAAAAATATGGTACTAACTGCAACACTCATAATTTTTACTCTTACCCTAAGAGCAGTGGGTACGGTCGTGCCGTTGGCCTCGTGTCGTTCTCCAAAAGTAGTGCCACGTCAGCAAAACACAGAACGACACCAGAAAAGCTTTGGCACCACATTCTGTGCCATTACAGTTGGCACCAGAAAATCTGGTGCCGTTCTCCATTTTTTTTTAAATTTACATAATTTATTCTAGTAGCGCTTATGCAGGTTTATTTTCAATCAACATATCACAATAGAAAAAGAAGTGACCAAAAGGGCATTTTAGGAGTGATTCGATGTTGTTTTTTGGTTGAGATTGTAGCGAGTTAGCTGCATTTTATTGCAGCCAAGATATAAATTTGATTTAATTTCTAAACATAATTCCTTAATTAAAAAAATAAGAACGTGCTAATCACTTAAACAACTGATTATCTCATTATCACATATTCACATTATTAAATATTAAAAGCACATCCCAACACTATCTTCCGCAAAGGATCTTTATGAAATACTCAGATTGAGACACTATTATTTATTATTTGTTGTTTGAATTTTGATAAGCTTTTCCTTTTACTTAGTAAGTTGTGTTTGGTTTCAAGTTTAGGTGTTTAAACACTCATATACAGTTTATTGTTTAAAGAAGATACAAAGTCAATTACGTTTGATGACGTATAATACGGATAGCAGGCGTATTGGGCCTGAACCGTACTATACACATTTGGGCCTCGGCCCAATAAAACAAACAAACAAGTGCACCATACGCCACCAAGTCCAACAAGGAGTAAGGTGCGGTCCGGATGCACAAAGACGCACGCAGATCATTTAAGCGATACTTCCGCAGTACTCTAACGGACCAACCAATGGCCGCGGAAGATGATCTGTGTCCGCAATCACGATTATGTTACGGACTTTGGACCGAAAATGGTCCACTCTGACCACTAACAACAATAAGCGAAATACTAGGATACCCTAGTACCCGACTCGCATATAAAAGGCAATCTTTCAACACATTTGCGAGGTACCACTAATTTATGCTCGGGAAAAATTCGGTACCACTAATTCGGTACGGGATCGGTACGGTACCGGTACCGTGCTCATCCCTAAGTTCAAGTAACACTACCCTAATAAGTTGCAATAAAAATATGGTACTAACTGCAACACTCATAATTTTTACTCTTACCCTAAGAGCAGTGGGTACGGTCGTGCCGTTGGGCTCGTGTCGTTCTCCAAAAGTAGTGCCACGTCAGCAAAACACAGAACGACACCAGAAAAGCTTTGGCACCACATTCTGTGCCATTACAGTTGGCACCAGAAAATCTGGTGCCGTTCTCCATTTTTTTTTTAAATTTACATAATTTATTTAGAGATATATATAATTAAAATTAAAATATAAGTCCCAACAACCAAAAATTATACCAGATTAACCTCTTAAACACACTCTTATATTTTATCACAAACAACAAAAATTTAAGACCCAAAACACAAACCAAAATTTTAAAGCCCAGCCCAAACAAAATACATAAAATGATGGAAGTTAGAGTAGTCGTCATCTTCTTCCTGCTGTCTCTTCCTGCTACCTGCAAAACACAACCAAAAAAGAAAAGAAAAAAAGGAAAAAAACAAAACAAAACACAAACACAACAAACACAGCCTTCATAAACACGAACACAACAAACAAACAAACCCACCAAAAAAAAAAAAAAAAAAAAAAAAAAAAACAGAATGGCGCTACGTGGTTGGGTTGGCGCGAGGTGGTTTGGCACGAACCATGGTACAGTGCGCCGTTCTCAAATCTCGTGCCGTTCTTTGGCACAGCCAAACCACGCAACCGTACCCCCGGTCTAAATAGCATATGGAGTCAACAATCCCTCTTATGTTTCTTCCACAAATACCATTTTCTTTTTCTTTTTTTACACTATACTGAACCAAATAACAAATCAAAATACCCTTCTTGCACAAAAAATCAAAAATGAAGAACACTTTCTGATCTCTTGGTTTCGAGTAACCCGTGAAGAACAAAACGTTTATTTTCTTCAAGATCCTATACACGGGTCTCGGGTAAGTTGCATGTTTTTTTTCTTCTTTTAAGATCTATGATGAGATTGTGTTTTGAATCTTTAAAGATTTTGTTTTGTAACACCATACACGAATATGAGATCTTTGATGTTTCGTTGAAGTAGTTAAGGATCTTTGATCTTTGATGGAATCTAATGATGGTGATGGTGGTGGTGGTATGGTGATGGGTTGGGATAAGAAGGATGTATAATAATAAGATGTGTGTATTTGGAGTATGTTTTTGTTTTAGAGAAAGGGGTAGTGAATGTATGAGTGTGTTTTCACGTTAGTTTATATAATGATGGGATCTTAGCTTAGGTGACTGTTACTATACTGGTTTAAATGGGTTGTTACAAGCTTTTTAAATGGGTTATTAATATAAGACTCTTACAAGTTATATAATTTAAGACATTTAATTTTCTTTCTTTAACTTTAATTATTTGTATGATACAGGCTTTGTAAAACACTTCTTTCCATTATATGTTATTTGTTGAATCTGAACTTTTAAGCATTCTATTAATAGCATGTCCCAAATGTTTTATATAGTAGTATAGATAAATCAATAAATGAAGTTGTCATGACAACACAATCAAAATAGTTGGACGATTAAAAATAAAATGTTTAATCATTATGGTTCGATTCAGATCGTAACTAGTGTTTCATTTGGGCTTGATATTAAGTCTATCTTAAATACAAATTTGTTCTCACCGGAGTCTGCTTCGAGTAATTGTGGACCTCATTTAAGTAGATCAGTAATGTTTTTGGGTTGACCCACATTACACACACTGTTGATTCGTAATATGTATACCTAAAAGATGTGATAGATAAAAGAAGTTTAGAAATCCAATCGGATTTATGGTCAGTTTTAATGCCCGGCTAAAATGCATGTGTGTTAACATTCTTGGGCGCAAATATATAAATTTTGCTAGACTCCCATTTGCTAGATTTTGTGGGTTGCATGGAGAGTTTATATGTTGGACTTTAGGAAGCTTACGACACTTGAATCGTTATCTATTAGAGGTGTTCAATGGTGTTGGGATGTAATAAACAAGATGCTTCAACTTGCAAGTGGAGTACAATATCTTTACATGAAAGTCGAGTTCACCAGTGATTTTGAAGCTCTTCTTTCATTTGCAGAGATCGACTTCGTTGACTTTTTCAAGAGTCATTCAAAGCTCAAAACATTTGACGTCCATGGTGCGATGTTTGTTGCTCTATGCCAGAAGAACAGTTAAATAAGATAATTTTTTTAAAAGATATACGATCGATTACTTCCTAAAATACGAATTTAGATCTTCAGAACACTTTTTTTTGTTAGTTTTTTAGGTGGATTCCAATTTCATGATTCCTTGCCTTGAAGAGGTAGTGATCACAGTGAGATCACCATTGAATGTTGAATAGAAAATGAACAACCTTGAGTCTAGGGAGATGATTTGCACACTCTTTTAATTGATTGGGACACCCCAAAGTATTGTATTTTGACATTAATACCCTTGTTGGGTGTACATGAGTAAAAGTGTTCTATGGGTATATATGTCAATACACAATTTTTTTGAGTGTCCCAATCAATTAAGAAAGTGTGCAAATCACCTCTCTTGAGTCTATGGTTAAGTTTGGAAAGAAGTTAAAGAATATAAAGATCAAGATTCTTAGGATGATTAGGATTTTGACTTCTATATCATTCTAGTAGCCTGACACATAGGTTGCATGATCGGTTGGTGGGTTGGGTAATGATGTTAAAATAGAGGGATTTGATGGTGGTGGTTGTGTGTTGGTAGAGGGCGGTGGTGTTGGTTGTGTTGTGGTAGAGGGTGGTGGTGGTGGTGGTGGTGGTTGTGGACCCAAAAAAATATATGGTAAATTGCAAATGACGTCGAGGGTATATTAGTCATTTTGCATGCCACTAACGAGATACATAACGGCGTTAGCAAAAAGCAGCTATCGATGGTTTTTTTGCAAAAATATGGAACATTAATTTTTATTTTGCAAAAAAAATCATCTCGGTGTAATCCTTGCACATTCGTGTTACTTTAGGGACCAAATTTGTAATTTACCCACAATAAAATCAGTTGAGAGAAATAAAATATGAAAGGTTGCAATTATTATTAAATGTACAAGCAATTAATGCGTGTATTAGTATCCTAAATATAATTTTTATAGTTACATTTAGTAATTTCCTTTACATAATACTTACTTTTGCTTTAATTTATATTTTTAAACAGACATTAGAAGCTTATTAAAGGTAGTAAACAATGCCTAGATTATATTTGTGGAGAATGCAAAAGTATTAAATTTAGTTATAAAATGTTTCAAGATACATATTTTAGGTAAAAGAATACCTTTTATGCAATTACGATATCGGAAATTCTAAGAATAGTCTTTAAGCTGCTCCCAATGGTAAAGCATCATGCATTTTTTGGCATGCATCTCACGCGTGAGCCCATTGGGGGTGTTTAACGTGGCGCGTGAGAGAGCAAAAAAGAGTCACCAAAGGTGCTCGGCTCACCATTTGGTTTGTGTGCAATTTATGGCCCCATTAATGTTTCTATTATTTATTACTAGCCTATAAACCCGTGATGACTCACGGGTGGCTTATAAAAAGTAGAAACGGAAGTGAAACATCTAGAAAAACAAATGCTAATTTCTAAAAAATTAGCGACTATTTGCGTACTAACTTAAAGGATATGCAAAACATGTGAAAAGATTAAACAAAAATTGGAAAATGACCTTACATACAAAACTTCAATAACATGAAACAAATAGTTTGCGTTAAATGGTTGGATCAAATTTTCAGTAGCACTTAGTGTTGAACATCGTTCAAAAAGTATTAACCAACCCGTAGCATATTCAAAAAGTATTTATGTTGACTGATAATAAATATAGTATGAAGCCAGAATTATGAAATTTTTTAACTTGCCATACGAAGATACAAACACATTCAACTTTCAAATATACACCATATATACACGCTGCAATGATGAATTTGAAATATGCTAAAATACCATGATTCTATAATGAGGTGAGATCTATACAAAACAAGTATTACTTAAAAAACAAATAAGCATATCTCAACCAACCATCCACATTTCATCTAATGGCTAAGATCAAATCAAAAAATAACAAAAGGATGGCAAAATTGTCATTTTAGCTCATTTATATAAAAACCCACTTTCCACCTTTTTTTTAAAATAACATATCTTGCAAACGGTAAATCTTCAAGCTATGAAAAAAATACCATCGCGACGAGAAAAAAATTATCTTTTTATAGATATGCATTGTTATATACTTTCAACGAAATTTTTTTTTCAAAATTCCGCCCAGAAAAATCCCACGGGATTCGTAAAAAATCCCATAGGATTCGTAAAAAGTCGATTTTTTTTTTTTTAAATTTCCGTCCAGAAAAATCCCACGGGATTCGTAAAAATCCCATGGGATTCATAAAAAGACGATTTTTTTTTTCAAAATTTACGCTCAGAAAAATCTCACGGGATTCGTAAAGAAATCTCACATGATTCGTAAAAAGATGATTTTTTTTTTCAAAATTTCCGTCCGTAAAAATCCCATGGGATTCGTAAAAAGACGATCTTTTTTTCAAAATTTTCGTCACGAAAAATCCCACGGGATTCGTAAAGAAATCCTACGGGATTCATAAAAAGACGATAAATCACAAAGGATTCAGTATGAATCCCATGGGAGTCTTTGGTGCATCCCATGGGATTCATTGTGAATCCCATGGGATTCTTTGGTGCATCCCATGGGATTCATTGTGAATCCCATGGATTCTATATAAAATCACAAGGGATTCATTATGAATCCCATGGGATTCATTGTGAATCCTATGGGATTCTGTATGAAATCACAAGGGATTCATTGTGAATCCCATGGGATTCAGTATGAATCTCAAAGGATTCATTGTGAATCTCATAGGATTCTTTAGTTCATCACATGGGATTTTTTTAGTATTTTAGTATATGACAATTGCAAGTGTGCACACTGATCTCCGTTTTACTTTTCATGGTGTCAAACAAATATATGTGCCAACCATCACTTTTCACCACCTCGTTTATTTTTTTTTAGCAAGAACTTGTCTATTTGAAATATTTAAATTTAACATTTCTTATATAACTTTAAAAATCAGTAAATCACTTGAGATTCTATTTTTGTTGTGTAATGTTATGTGAAAAATTCTTATTCACTTTGAATATATAATGTTTGTTACTTATATTTTGTTTGATCCCTTGGGTGATCTGTATAAATCCCATGGGATTATGTATAATCCCATGGGATTCTGTATAAATCCCATGGGATAAAAGATTCGTCAAAGAATCACATGGGATTTAAGTTAAAGAAAACTAGAACCAGATATCAAATACTAGTAACACATTGCCTTGATTAAAAAAAAGAAAAAAAAAAGTTATTTCATGTATAAACCTACCACCTGCACATCCAAATAAAGCTATCACATACGCATCACTAATTTTTGCATCCACATAATCATATCATCATACCTTATCCACATCAACCATTATTTTACATCAAATTTTTCATATATCTTAAATCATCTCATCTAATTCACAGCAGTAGCCAACAAACATGATGCCATAATCATATCATCACATCCAACAAACATGACGCCATTATCATTTCATAGCGGCTAACAAACATGACGAATTTTTTTTTTCAAAATTCCGTCCAGAAAAATCCCGCGGGATTCGTAAAAAATCACATGGGATTCGTAAAAAGACGATTTTTTTTTTCAAAATTTCTGTCCAGAAAAATCCCACGGGATTCGTAAAAATCCCACAGGATTCGTAAAAAGATGATTTTTTTTTTCAAAATTTTTGTCTAGAAAAATCCTATGGGATTCCTAAAAATCTCATGCGATTCGTAAAAAGACGATTTTTTTTTTCAAAATTTCCGTCCAGAAAAATCCCACGGGATTCGTAAAGAAATCCCACATGATT
Source organism: Artemisia argyi (assembly GCA_030686995.1). Taxonomy (NCBI): domain Eukaryota; kingdom Viridiplantae; phylum Streptophyta; class Magnoliopsida; order Asterales; family Asteraceae; genus Artemisia; species Artemisia argyi. Next base: position 172,332,786 of record CM060681.1, read on the forward strand.
CGTAAAAAGACGAACTTTTTTTTCAAAATTTCCGTCCAGAAAAATCCCACGGGATTCTGTATGATTTATCTTGTCGATAAATTACAAAGGATTCAGTATGAATCCCATGGGATTCTTTGATGCATCCCATGGGATTCATTTTGAATCCCATGTGATTCTGAATGAAATCACAAGGGATTCATTGTGAATCCCATGGGATTATGTATGAAATCACAAGGGATTCATTGTGAATCATATGGGATTCACTATGAATCTTAAGGGATTGATTGTGAATCCCATGGGATTATGTATGAAATCACAAGGGATTCATTGTGAATCCTATGGGATTCACTATGAATCTCAAGGGATTGATTGTTAATCCTATGAGATTCTTTGGTGTATCACATGAGATTTTTTTAGTATTTTAGTACTACCTCCGTCCCAAAATTATTGTTCACAGACAAAAAACACATAGTTTTAGAAAAGCATCATCTTTACAGCTTTCTCTCTCTTACTTTTTGCACAAAGACAGTTTTACCCTTAATTAATTAATTTTCAACTTCTTTAAAGTTTGTAATAATAACTACAAATGAGGGTAATATGGTAAAGTTGATTTATATTCCTTATCTATTTATGGAAGTGGACAATTAATTTGGGACAACCGAAAAAGGAAAGATGGACTATAAATATGGGACGGAGGTAGTATATGACAAATTGTCTCCAAAAAAATATACACAACATTAAAAAATCTAAACAAATGTTACTACCTAATAGTACCTCCTTCTTCACAAAATACAACAAACGCCTCTAACACTACACCGAATCACAAATCATACTCATTAACAACTCCTTAAACCAAATCACAAATCATCACATTTCCAGATCCAAACACCACCACAATGTCGACAACCACACAATCACCACCGTCCCAAACACCCCCATACACCGATTACCAGCTTCCTTCCTCGCTCCTCCGCCATATCAACGGCGGACGGCAAACTGACGGAGGACGATACACTGACGGCGGACTGCAGATGACAGGGAAACACACATCGACGGCGGATCAACTCAGATCGACAGTGATTTAGAGGATCGGTTTATGGTGGTTTGTGTGTGTTTTTTGGTGAGAAAAAAAGTGTGTAAATATGTGTGAGTATGAGAAACTATAAATGATGTAGTGTTAGGTGTAGTGAGAAAAATACAAAAATACGTCTATGTGTTTTATTAATTTAAAATAAGGATTGATCTGGGCCATTAATTCTAAAAGGAATGAATGGTGAAGATTGAGTCTTTTGTTCTTTAAAGAAATCTTGTTCCGTATAGAACTTTTCTCATTCTATAATAAAAAGATATAAAGAAATCATACCATCTATCCAAACTTCTTTTAAGACATTTCATCGAACACGGTTCATGCGCTCGTTAAATTCATTTGATATACTAAGTGTCATAAATTTCTGAATTGAGACTTTTCAAACACACCATCGCGACTAAAATGAAGAACTAACTAACCATTCTTTGTATTTAACGTTAAAGATAGAGTGTGTACAATATTGTGTAAAATCAAGTCAATAATCAAAAAATGCTTATCGAAAGGAACAACGGTACAAAAACCACATAAACATTAGTTTTATGATCATGATTAACATGCACATGCAAAGTAGTCTACTAACCTTTAAGATCAACGCAAAATTATTACCGGTTGTGCAACACTCGATCCAAAACATTATAAATAATGTTAAATTTTGGATGAAAAATGATTATTATGCCTTAAATAGTATTAAACGGGAGAGAAAAGAGGAAAAAATTAATTAATAGGCACGGAGAATTGAGAGAAACGAGAATGGTGACGGGACGCCGCGTTGCGGGTGGGCCTGCTTTTTCCTCTTTTTTTTCTTTTTGCGGGCGGGACAATTTCGTATAAACAAATCAGAATATTTAGGCGGCTGTTATGGCTGATAAAATCTTTTGCCATATAGAAATGTTTGACTATATAACCAAAGTATATAACATGTTCTATTAACAGCAAGACTTTGGTTGCAATAATTTTGGATTACAAAGGCAAATTGTATAAAATAATGGAAGTGCAACCTTTAAAGTTAATTTGTGGACTATGTTACAGATACAAATTTCACTAAGTAGTGATGAACTTATATGAACTTATCTCAAGTGTTTTCGCGAAATGCTGATGCATCCTGCAGAAATTCAGCAGATACCCACAGCCCAGATCGGATGTAGTGCAAGTAGTGTTGACAAAAGTCTCCTATATAATCCTCTAAACACCATTAGTGGGTGTCTTAAAAAATGGGTGCACATCTGGCGTGTACTTTATATTGCAATGGCTGCAAACAAATCAAGTTGCATACTAACCGTTTATACTATCCGTGCAGGCATTGCGCTGCCACATTACGAACAGATTTTAATGACCCATTTCATTAGCTCTTCCAAACACCGCGACCCTATAATCTCATATAGACACGCAATTCCTATAAAGACCCAAAAACAAATATAGGATTTCATTTTTCATAAGGTTACATAACAATATAATTCACAAGATTTACCACAATCTAAGAAATAACCCATGTAACATTCTTTTTCTTCTTCAAAAACAACAGCAACTAATTCAGCAATCTCTTCAAGTAAACAAAAACCTAAATTGAACTTAAGTATTGTACCAAATAAAATCCTATAACAAAAAACATATCACGTACAGCCAATGTTTCTATGCCAGTACTGATTAGGGTGTGTTTGTAATTTGAAATCACTCATAATCTGGTGTTGCACGTGCATAATCATTCATACAGGCATCACCGACCGCTCTAACACAGAACCTGCTACACAGATATAACCCATTTAATCACGAAGTTGCAAGTCAACGGACCCCAAACCCAAAATAAACTGCAAAAACAAAATTAACCTTTGTTTATCGGATAGGAAAAGGTTTAGGCTTCAACTTGACGCACCTTTGATCAAGCCTCGCATATAGAATTCAAGCAACTTTTACATCATCAGTAATAGCTCATGATATAATTTTGGATTGCTAAATGTAGTAGCTTTTTATGGACCTTTCAAACCGCTAACCTTTCACCAAAGTAACATGGTTGAAACATTTTGTTTTTGTCTTTATTTTAAAGCAAATACTCCCATTTAACCTCACAAAGTTATAAACCGATGATGAGATAAAGAAAAAAGATAATCTAGAAGTGGTAACTATTTAACCTCAAAAAGTTATAAATCGTTTATGGTGACCCATTACCCCATCTATTCACCGCGCTTATTTTTGCCATCACCATATGGCTGTATCGAATAGTAATTAATCCTATGCACAAGTAGAATATGATGAAACAGAACTGAAAGTCCACACAAACCTGCTTCATAAGAAAATATCACTCTCATAACGAACCACATATATGTCCGAGTTTTGCTTCTGAATTAGCAACAATTGCAATTAAAAAAACACCAATCAATAAAATTATAAATCTTTTATAAAAATATTAACTTTGAATCAAGGAAACATCCATATACATACATGCATCCTCTCTCTAAACACAATTGAAACCAAACCCTTTGTTGCTTTAAGATTTGAAGCAAAACATAAACAATAAAAATACTTAGAAAATACAGGCCAGAACATAAGCTTAAACAAACATCCGTTACAATTTTCACCCGGACATTTCATCGAACAAAAGAAACCAAAACTATCACTACAAGTTTCTCCCAGACATTTCATCAAACATTTGGAGTGCAACCGTTACAACACCAAATTAGAATAAGCCTTTAAACTTTTCAATACCCTTAATCTAAGAATCGTACGCAAAAAAACCGCAATGTCAAACATAAACCCACAAAAACCTATCAATTAACACACGGTTTTACATGGTTTTACCTTCTGCATTTTTTTTAAGTGGTAGCGAAAGATTCCAGTTAGTCACTTCCACATAACCAACCGACCGTCACATCACTTTTTTTTCTCCTTTTTTACACATAGAGAGATAGAGAGGAGGGTGGAAGAAGATGGATGATTCTTCCGGCTCTGGAAGTCGGTATGGTTTTTGATGATATGATTTGACCGTGTGTATGTGTGTGTAGAATTTATGGGAATGTTCTAGGTTTCTCATGTGTGGAAAATGATATAAACAAAGGCACAATAGATTGCATGGGCCAGAATGCACTAAAGCAGGCCAAGTAACACGGACCGCAGCAGCCAAAAAAAAAGGCGGGAAACCCGGCCAAAAAATGGCGTCGTAGCGCACGGGTTTTAAATATATATATATATATATATATATATATATATATATATATATATATATATATATATATATATATAGGGGAAGGTTAATGTGAGATCAAACTTAAAGTTGTAAAAATAAGATCTAGGCTAAATAACCATTAAAAACATTTATAAATAACCATTTTAGCAATAATAAACAAAAAAATAAAATATTAGTACAAATTAACATTTTAGCAACTAATAACCAACAAATACATGAATTTCGATTACTGATACACAATTAAATTTTTTATTTCGACACATCAAAATCTCAAAAACTGATATCTTATACATTAATTGATACACCTAGTACATATCAACTACTAAATAAACTAATACACATACCAAAACCTGATACACATTACACTTCGAATCAAAGTGTATCACCTAGATTTTGTTAATTTTAAGAATAAAAACATCAAAGCTTTTATAATTTTAGTTGTAATTAATAAATTTTTTATTTTTTATTCAAGGAGAGTGTCATTTGTCAAATTTTTGTTTGATCTTATTTTTACAACTTTAAGTTTGATCTTATTTGATCTAGATTCTATATATATATATATATATATATATATATATATATATATATATATATATATATATATATATATATATATATATATATATATATATAATTCGGTTAAGAAACTTTGAAATTCAAAAATATCTTGTGAACCATTTATGGAGAAAACGTGTAAGTTTTGAAAAGTCAAACATAAAATAGACTTGGCTTTACACCTAGCATTGATGACATGGATTAAGTGACATGGAAGAAGTGCCAACATGGCTTAAATGACATGTAAGTGTACGTGGGTATTTTGTGGGGTACATTTGTATAAAAGTAGATATTGACCATTGAGTGTGAAAAGTGAGATGGAGTGAGGGAGGTAAATAGAAAGAAAAAGCTAATGTGACGTTGAGGTGGAAGGTGAAGTGGTGTAAAATCAGCTAAAATACAAAGTTAAAGTCTCACACTTGTATACCTACAATATATTCCCTAGTAAATAATCTGTAAAATCAGCTAAACTGGATCAGATTTAATAGCGTCCCAATTGACAAAAATGATATATATATATATATATATATATATATATATATATATATATATATATATATATATATATATATATATATATATATATATATATAGGGTGAGGATCAGGTACGTTTTTGTCTTTTAGTGCGGATGGTACGGACGAATCTCAGCCCTCCATCTAGTCAACCATCTGAAAAAGGCGGAGTGGCAATATCGTAAATATCCCGTCTTTTTTTAAGATCGTTACTTTCGTATTAGCTTTTTTTCTGAAAAAAATTCAAAAAAATCTGAAAAAATTAAAAAAATAAAGAGGATAACAAATAATTAAGAATCGCTGAAAAAAATTTCAAAAAAAAAATCGTTTTCATCGTTAAAGTTATTGTGATATCATAATCTGATTTTGACTTTTTTCCAAAAGTCAAGATCTGATCTTGAAGTCAAGATCAGATCTTGACTTTTGTAAAAAAAGTCAATCAGATTCTGAAAACTTTTTTTTTAATAAAAAATTTAATATCACAATAATTTTTTTAATATCGTAAAAACTTTTTCTTAATAAAAATTGTTAATATCGCCGTAAAGTCAAGATCAGATCTTGACTTTTGTAAAAAAGTCAAAATCAGATTCTGAAAACTTTTTTTTTAATAAAAAATTTAATATCACAATAACTTTTTTAATATCGTAAAAACTTTTTCTTAATAAAAATTGTTAATATCGCCGTAACTATCATGCTTTCTTAATATCAAAGTTAATTTTTTTTAATATCACTTTAACTTTTTCTTAATATCGTAATATCACGGTTCATTTTTACATGTAAAAAAGCTTAATATCACGGTACCACTCATAATATCGTTAATATCACATTAGCACTCATAATCAAAAAAGAAAAAAGTGCTCAGAAAAATCTGAAAAAATAAAAAAATAAAAGAACACAACTAGAGTAAGGATCGCTGAGAAGGAAAAAAATCAAAAAAATCGTTTTCATGATCAATTGGTACCGTGATATTAGCGTCAGATCTTGACTTTTTTACAAAAAGTCAAGATCAGATCTGAAATTGGCGGTCCAGATCCATCCGCACGTCCGCACTAAAAAAATATATCCGCACGTGATCCTCACTCTATATATATATATATATATATATATATATATATATATATATATATATATATATATATATATTATGAAAATAAAGCATGTTAATTGGAGCAGTTGGACGATTGATATCACCTGATTCTTCCATTCAAAATTCCTCCAATCACTTTCTGGAGCTGTTTATCTTCCATGTTGAATAATTATGATCATGATCTGGATACCACTTGTATTTCTTTCAGAGTATTTGATCTATTATATATTTCAAAAAAGAAAGTCAAAGTTAATTTATTACAAAATATATGGAAGCAGCTTAGAGTTGTTTACATGTTTCATTGAAAGCGGTTAATCATAACTTGTTTAGAGTTGTTTATCTGTCTATGAAAAGAACAAATTTTGGTTTAGTTATATATGCTTACAAAAGTAATTTCGAGTAGTTATTTATAAATTTAGTTTAGGGTAGGGATCCCAAGAGAATAAAACATAAAATAAAAAGGATGACAAAATAATAATAATCACACATTTGAGATGCGCGACTTGAATTAGATGCATTTCTATTCATTTAGATGCATCTTAATTAGTTTCAAAAGTCATCTTGAAGTGAAAATGATGCAAAGTAGTACTAGCAACAAATTTGACATCCAGAGGACGAAAAATATATAGGATTCGCTTAACTTGATGAAATGGATCTAAAATATGTATATGCATCTAATTTTTTGCTAGAATATATATTAGGGTGCATTTAAAAGATTAGGGATGCATTTCTAATTTGTGATTATAGTTATTTCTCATCATTCTCATTTTAAGATTTCTTCTCATTTGATCCTAAGTCATTTTAGGTATATGTATATGTTTATTACAAGTATTTATAGCTTTTTGGGATTGATTAATAGCCGAGGAGTAATTTCATCATTATTGATGCATGCAAAACAATTAAAACAACACTCTCATCACCCTCTTCCGATGGTAACCATTATACTTGTTTTTTGTTTGTTTTCAAAATGTAGTCCTTCGTTTTCTTCGTTGAAAAAGGATAGCCCAAAAAGGATAGCCCCCATTGTTGAAGTAGAAAGGCAATGGTCATAATCACAAAAGATTGATGCTATGAAGTGCAACATTAAAGACCTTATTAGAAGGGAATGGGTACGTTGAACTAGTTTTCAAACATCTCCTTGTGGAGCCTCCTTTATTGTACTATTACTTGAAATGAAACCTGAATCAACAAAAAATCAAATGTGTTAGTAACGTCTTAAGTACTTTCGGGGTACTAATAAGAACATATATGGTTCATAAAAACAGTAAAGAAAAAACTGTGACACTTACATGACCGTAGGTTGCAAACAATGAATTTATGGGGGCCTAATAATGAACTGGGGGTGGAGGAGAAGCGTAGATGTACACTAGTGGTGGCGATTTTACTGGTGGAGGTGGTGATGTGTAGTAGTATGGTGGAGGAGGAGATTTAACGTGTGGAGGAGGTGATGTGTAGTGGTATGGAGGAGGAGGAGGAGATTTCAGTGGTGGAGGAGGTGAAGTGTAATGGTATGGTGGAGGGGGAGATTTCACGGGTGGTGGAGGCGATGTGTAATGGTATGGTGGTGGTGGAGATTTCACCGGTGGTGGTGGTGGTGGTGATGTGTAGTGGTAGGGTGGGGGTGGAGACTTAACTGGTGGAGGAGGTGATGTGTAATGATATGGGGGTGGTGGAGATTTGACCGGTGGAGGGGGTGATGTGTAGTGGTAAGGTGGTGGTGGAGATTTTACTGGCGGGGGGGGGGGGGGGGGGGGGTGAGCTGTAGAGGTATGGTGGTGGTGGGGATTTAACTGGTGGAGGTGGTGAGCTGTAGTGGTATGGAGGCGGTGGGGATTTAACCGATGGAGGAGGTGAGCTGTAATGGTATGGTGGTGGTGGAGATTTCACTGGTGGCGGGGGTGAAGTGTAGTGGTATGGGGGTGGTGGAGATTTTACGGGTGGTGGGGGTGATGAGTAATGGTACGGTGGTGGAGGGGACTTAACTGGTGGTGGGGGTGATGTGTAGTGATATGGGGGTGGTGGAGATTTAACGGGTGGTGGAGGTGATGAGTAATGGTACGGTGGGGGAGGTGACTTTACTGGTGGTGGTGGTGACGTGTAATGGTATGGTGGAGGTGGGGACTTCACTGGTGGTGGTGGTGATGTGTAGTGGTATGGTGGGGGTGGAGATTTAACTGGAGGAGGAGGTGATGTGTAATGATATGGTGATGGAGGTGACTTCACAGGTGGAGGAGGTGAGGTATAATAATATGGTGGTGGTGGTGACTTAGCAGGAGGTGGAGGTGATGTGTAGTGGTATGGGGGCGGGGGCGATTTTACTGGTGGTGGAGGTGATGTGTAGTGGTATGGTGGGGGTGACGACTTCACTGGTGGTGGGGGTGAAGTGTAATGATATGGGGGAGGTGGGGACTTCACCGGTGGTGGTGGGGAGGTGTAGTGATATGGTGGGGGTGGGGATTTCACTGGCGGAGGAGGTGACGTGTAACGGTATGGTGGGGGTGGAGATTTAACTGGTGGAGGAGGAGATGTGTAATGATATGGAGGCAGTGGTGACTTCACGGGTGGTGGAGGTGATGAGTAATGATATGACGGTGGAGGTGATGTGTAGTAGTAAGGGGGAGGAGGAGACTTTACAGGTGGTGGGGGTGATGTATAGTAGTACGGGGATGGAGGAGACTTTACATGTGGTGGGGGTGAGGTGTAATGATATGGTGGTGGTGGAGACTTTTTAGGGGGTGGAGGTGAGGTGTAATGGTAAGGTGGTGGGGGAGACTTTACTAGTGGTGGAGGTGAGGTGTAGTGATATTCGGGCGTAGGAGACTTCTTAGGTGGTGGTGGAGAGTTGTAGTGGTAAGGTGGTGGAGGCGACTTCACAGGTGGTGTGGGAGATGTGTAGTAGTATGGCGCGGGTGGAGACTTAACTGGTGGTGGTGGTGAGGTATAATGATAAGGTAGAGGTGGAGATTTCACTGGTGGTGGGGGTGATGTGTAATAGTAAGGTGCGGGTGGGGACTTAACTGGTGGTGGAGGTGATGTGTAGTGATAAGGTGGTGGTGGAGATTTCACTGGTGGTGGGGGTGATGTGTAGTAGTAAGGTGCGGGTGGTGACTTAACTGGTGGTGGAGGTGATTTGTAGTAATATGATGTTGGGTGTGACGGAGTTGGGCTTGGAGGAGATTTGTACACATAAGTCGGTGATGGTGGAGGTGGGGACTTATACACGTATGTTGGTGATGGTGGAGGTGGTGATTTATATAAGTAAGTCGGGGTTGGTGGTGGTGGCGATTTGTAGAAGTATGGAGTTGGAGTGGGTTTTGGCTTAGGCTTCGATTTCTCGCATATCTTAGAAGGAGTCTTTGGAGCATATGCAAATGGTTTTGAATAAAGAACAACCTCGTGAGCATCCTTTGATTTAACCTTAAGTTTAGCACCCTTCAAACCGCCATGGAGATCTGTAGGAATGCTACATTTAGTACCATTTGGTGCCATATGTAGCTTAGCAACACAATCTTTAGCTCCTCCATATTTGGAATACTCAAGACCTTCAACAGTGATCGCAAATTTGCCATTGATCTTGGTTTTTCCATAAGCAACAATTTCTTTCTCACCGACAGCCTTGCATGTGACTTCGACGACGGCACCTTTACCATACAAATATAATAAGATATCAACAATTAGCTAGAAAATTTAAATCTTATATATATTTATTAATCATTCTAACTTTTCTCTGGAGCAATGTCAAAAGGTAGTGAATATAATCGTTATCATTTATTTTTGAACTATTACTACATGTTTAATAAACGTCGAAAGATATAGAAACGGTGCTTTTAGCATATATATCTATGCGGGAATATATACCTTGTTTGGTCCTTATTATACGCTACTAGTTGGATACCCGCGCACAGCTGCGGCAATAAATATAGTTATATTATAAAAATATTAAATGAATTGCTAGCCCAACTATCCCGAAATTTCCTACCCGCTTAGTGAATTTGTTTCATAATACTCCGAATGTATATACGTTAATTGTATCCATTTGCTTGGTTTCTGTGACATCATTATTCCCGCATATACAAAAACTCTCGCAATCTCTTACCCGTCAAACACTACCCCAAAAGTATATGATTTTGACGAATCAAGATTGTATTTGTTGAAATAAAAGTTAAAGTTGTAAAAATTTAAATAAATATAAAATAAACCCACTAAAAATGTAAAAACTAAAAACTTATAAAAATATATCAAAATGGATGTTGTATTAAAGAGAACAAAATTTTAGAAAATATGGTTAAATTAGATCATTATAAAAATAAATATATAAAAAGATATTTTAATTTGAAAATAAATGTGAATTTTAAGTTGGGAAGTGACACATGTCACCATATGATTGGAGCTCCTTATCTTAATATTTGGTTAGGAGTTAGGCTTGGAGTTAGTTAAAAGTGACACATGTCACCTCATGATAGGAGCTCCATATCTTAATTTTTGGTTTGGAGTTAGGCTTTGATTATCCATGCATTATAATATATATAGATAACCAGATATAAGATATTTATATAGTTTAGTGCAAGATTATTCAATAAAAATGAGGTTTTAGTTTATAGTAAATAGATGTTCTAAATATACTCATCATCGTCAAGTAATATATATGACATATACATGCATATAGTAATTTTCATCCAACTATATACACGCATGTCATATACTGTACAACTATATACATGCATGTCATATACATGCATGTAAGATATAGTAATTTTCATACAACTATATACATCCAACTATGTTTTATTAAACAACATAGTGCGTGAAATGTGTTATAATCGTGTTAAAATCAAGTATAGTACGTACCTTTGAGGTGATGCTTAGCATGTGATTTGATTGGGTATTTCCAATCATAGCAGCTGTAACAATAAACTTTACCGATGACCTTAACGATCACATGGTGAGGGTGAGGGTGTGGGTGGGGGTAATAGGGGGTTGGTGGTGGTGGTGATGAGTAGTAATAGTGGGAAGGAGACTTGGCCGGTGGGGGTGGAGACTTGTAATAGTATGTTGCTGGTGGAGACTTTACTGGTAGTGGTGGGGACTTGTAGTAATATGGTGGAGGTGGTGAATACACTGGTGGTGGTGGGGATTTGTAATAGTATGGTGGTGGTGGTGATTTCACCGGTGGTGGTGGTGACTTGTAGTAGTATGGTGGTGGTGGAGAATGCACCGGTAGAGGTGGGGATTTGTAGTAGTATGGAGGTGGCGGTGATTTCACTGATGGTGGTGGTGATTTGTAGTAGTATGGTGGTGGCGGAGAGTTAACTGGTGGTGGTGGTGATTTGTATTCGTAAGGTGGTGGCGTGGACTTAACTGGTGGTGGTGGTGATTTGTACTCATAAGTTGGTGGTGGTGAATGTACCGGTGGTGGTGGAGACTTGTATTCATATGGTGGGGGTGGTGAGTGCACCGGTGGTGGTGGTGACTTGTATTCATATGGTGGGGGTGGTGAGTGCACCGGTGGTGGTGGTGACTTGTATTCATATGGTGGGGGTGGTGAGTGCACCGGTGGTGGTGGTGACTTGTATTCATATGGTGGGGGTGGTGAGTGCACCGGTGGTGGTGGTGACTTGTATTCATAATATAGTGGTGGTGGTGAGTGAACCGGAGGTGGTGGAGACTTGTACTCATATGGTGGTGGTGGTGAGTGTACTGGGGGAGGTGGTGACTTGTATTCATAAGGCGGTGGTGGTGATTTTACTGGTGGTGGTGGAGACTTGTACTCATATGGTGGGGGTGGTGAGAGCACTGGTGGTGGTGGTGACTTGTATTCATATGGTGGTGGTGGTGGTGAGTGCACTGGGGGAGGGTGTGACTTGTACTCGTATGGTGGTGGTGGTGAATGCACCGGAGGAGGTGGAGACTTGTACTCGTATCGTGGTGGTGGTGAATGCACTGGAGGAGGTGGAGACTTGTACTCATATGGTGGCGGTGGTGAATGTACCGGAGGAGGTGGAGAGTTGTACTCATGTGGAGGAGGTGGTGAAGAATATATGTAAGGTTTATCAGCCGAAACAGCTACAAAGTTGGCAATACCAATTATGGTGAATGCAATGACTATAGGCCATAGACTTGCTCTTAAAGGGCCGCCGTCACCGGCAGAAACTCTCATGGTGACCAGCGAGGGGAAGAGAGAATGGTGGTGTAGTGAGGTGATGTATTGGAGAGTAAAGTCGTTAGTATTTATAGTGTAAAATGACAGAGAATAGTCGTTAGAGGGAAGCTGTCAACAAAGCTCTCACATGCAATTTTCTTATTAAAAAACTTGCCAATAGCTTCTATACAGCTGGGACACATTCTTTTTTGATAGCTCGTTTAGGCGACTTCGTAAAATTATATAGTTGTTATTTAGTATACAAAATATCTATTACTGAGTTAAAATAAAATCAATATCAATGATAGACGGTACTAATATTATATCAACAAGCAGAAGGAACCCGCCGCGTTGCGGCGGGGGCATTCATACCTGTTTGTAAGGTTTTCGCAGCTGTGATCTGTGAGTATGACCAAATAGACAAAAGTGGATAGATATATAGGTAGGAACATGGTTACAAAATATTGCAAGTGTTTCGCCTATGTTTGCGTACCTGCATATCTATCCAAGATACTTGGTGTTTACAAAATGTTGCAAGCGTTTAGCCTACCGGCTTTATACTTGCAGTTTTACAGGGGCATTTATATGCGCATAAAATGCCATACACAACTTCCTGTTGTATGGTACAACATAACCATTATCTAACCGAACGTTATGTGTTGTTGCTTGTATCTCTATGTCCCTACGCCGATAGCAGACATAACCGGATTTATCAATGTATGTGGCTGGACAATACTCTTTTGGAAAAAGCTTCTTACATGCATACATGGAGCTTCTGGTGCAGCGCCCCCGCACGGTCCATGGACCATAAATTCTGAAATCCGACCCGGAAACCCTCTTGATCATGTTCTTTGTCTGGTAGTTCAGCAGTCACGTACGGTAAGCCTCGCTTTTGAAACCCTACAGTGTACAAAACTGCAATCAAGCAAAAGATATCAAATTGCTATTAGTGAAATCAATATGTGATGAGTAATAGATTAGAAAAATGATATGTTTGTGTTTACCTGCATCGATTTTTCCAAAAGGTCTTTCTTCACGGATATACTTAAGGAGCAAGTGTATTTTTCTAGTGTTTGCCATTTTTTTTAAATTGTTGTACTGAATCAGAGAGTTACATTGTGGCACGAAAACGGATCATTTCATTACAGCTGCTGTTGTTTACAAAAAATGCATGTTTTGAGCCTAGCGGCGTGGAGCACGCTTGGTAGCCTGGTTGATAGATGATGGAGGCATCATACATACTACATTACAGATGTCCTAACAGTTACTTTACATATTAGAGGAAGGCGCTTTTATGTGTGTGCACTATAGAGATTGCATGATGATAGTGATAAATGTATTTTTATTTCAAAAAGTATTCAGATCCAACAGAAAGGAAAGGTAAGGGCCAAAATGGACCTATACAAAGACAAATGGGAAAATAGTCAATATAACAATCTTCAAAAATCTCCATAAAAATCAAATAATTTACCTAAAAAGTCTTCATAGTGAACTAAACTCCCTTCAAAATCAACATAACTACTGGTTGCAATGAAGTGAACGAATCTCCCTTAACTACTCGCAACTTTCATGGTTACATTGTCTCAAAATCAGCAAGACCATCCAGGAAAATAAAGGACATGTGCATTTTTTGGCTGAATTTAGTTTACATCAGTAGAAGTATCCTCACGTAAGTTACACTTCTACAACTGACCTTCAGAAGGAAGTTTAACCGTGCGTATAACTGAACGCGACATCGAATATAACTGAATGCGACATCGAACAAACTTGTTTTCCCACGTCAACAATGTCTGCTGCAATGAAAAGTAGGCATCCAAAGCTGGTCTATATCAGCACCAACAGCCAACAGACATACCAATATATACGTCATTCTGCTTAATATTTAAGGCATGAGTTAAAAACAAATTGCTCTTACACATACCGTTCCTGTCAATACGTTGCTGCTTTCTGATATCTGACTCGTCAGTGGGTACACATGTATCCAATAAACCATCTACAGAAACCATCTGGCGTCTCCTAATCTCGCCAACAGTCCGTTTCGAAATACCACAACCACTGGTAGAAACCTCCGCCATGACACAATTAGTTGCTGCGAGACACATAAAGGGGCAACAGTAAAGTGTGTATCATCATTAATATTATGATAGGAAATTTCGATAAGCAATTCCGTACATGTTCAAAGGCCTTTAGGTTTGCATAATGGTGCCGTTAACTATCAACAATTAAGTAGTGTAAATGCAAACACCATTATGCAAACCTTACGGCCTCTGAACATATTTTGAGTCGTTCGGTGTAAATTTTGGCCCTTTGAGCGTGCATACTGGCTACTTGTGCGCAACCTTGTACCATTATTATGTCTGATCCCATAAATACATACAGAAGAAAAAGTTAACGATAAATATTGATAGTAGCACTGTTAGTGTACCACAATGACTACACACACATAAAAGCTCTAAAGTCAACTCACCTTTAGATGTTAACTGCAAGTAGATTTTACACAATTAGGCTATGAAATCATGATCTTCAATTAAGACGCACCAGGAGGGATAGCATGTATAAATGCTGGTTGACCATTTTCTCACGTCTTGATGGCAAACATCACACTTATTGCTATCTTTTATGGTAAAACATTTTATCGCACATTCTTGATGGGCCAAAGCACGTTCACCTTTGCAATTGCATTCCATCTTTAAGGTTTAACCACCTTCACATAATTCAATGAAACATATCCTACAAACCGCCTCTTGTTCAGGTATATCTTCACCACCATCATCTTCGGCTTCATCTATACAATAAAATTAAATGTTTCGGCAAGTATATGAGAATAGTAGCATTAGAAGTTGGATATCTTTGCCAATTCATAAATGATGATGGAAGGTTGGTTAAGATTTTAAGATCATGAGCTCACCAATATTAGCTGTCTGAGTCGGGGTAGGTGTGGTGGGATCAGCCTCCTTTACTCTTCGAGTCAATGGAATCACATCGAAAAATGGAAACCTGTTTTCTCTAACGGCTTCCGCCATTCCTCAGCCGTCTCACCATTCACTTGGAAACAGGGACATTTCATGAGCAATACATCCGAAAAAGAAACATTAAACATAATTGTAGGAAAACCGAAACGTTAAACTAAATTAAAGTCGGTGAAAACAAACTTACCACAACACTTATGCCGTCAATACTTTTATCACGTCAATACTTTTATCAAACACCTGGCAAGCACTAATTCCACCTACTTCGTTCAACCAATTACAAAAGAAGATGTAAACACAAAATATTATAAGTCATCTCGTTCCCTACTTATTTTATACAGTAAACATAATAAAGAATACCTTGAACCGATGCCATCTCCTTGTCGACTTTCGATTCAAATTCACAAAGAAAAGCCCTTTGAAGTCCTTATCTTCCAGGTTAAAAAAGATCAATGTATAGTGACCAAAATTAGATTGTGGCTGTTGTGGATAATCACACTTTTAAGTGTGAATAATTTTTGCACACTTGTGAAGAAAAAAGTGTGAGCAAATGACCAATTTGTTGTAGTGATTCGTACCTAACATGCATGTAGCTACTGTCACTCCCTAGCTCAAACAAAGAATCCTAACAACAATGGAGAAAGTAAAGAACAACACAAACCCCTACCTTTGTAACTAACATCTACTATAACTAACAGTGTAATAAAAAAACTGTTGATACAAAAGTTGGGCGTTCCTGATTATTGCTTGCTCTCGTACCAATTCGCTTCTTAGTACTTGTAACCTGCGCACTAAGAAAATAAACAACACCGTTAGACTTATCGTGGGATTGTCTCCCACGATTAGACTCCGGCGTGAGAGTAAGTAATCGATTTAGGGTTCTCGTTAAGAGTTAGGGTTTGTGAATCGTACCTTGAATGATAGTTACGTCATTCCTTATATAGGACGCAGAAACCGTGTAGGTATCTTGCTCCTTACTCTTCGCACTCGTGGTGCTTATCCGGGGTAAGGATATCTATTCCATAGATAGATGATCCTTATCTATACCGTGTATAGTTTGTTTGGGTTAGGCTTACGTGAGCCTGTTCCCATTATTAATGCGGCCCAAGTTACAATAGCCCACTCATGGTGGATTTGGGCCTTAGTAATGTATATCATTTGGGCTCGTGACCCATATATAGACTATACGTCATCATGTCCCCCCAGTCTAGTGTGTGCGTCTCGTAGCCGCGGATACTAGACTAATATTACCAGCGGTAAGCGTGGCGGGAGAACGTTGAAATATTGCCGCCCAATCTAAAGTGCAATGCACCTAGTCATAGGTATTTCAAAAGGATACCTTGAAAATTGGGGGTAGTGTCCACGTGGCCCTCGTAAATCGGGAAAAAGTGCATGTACCGTTTCGGTTCTAGCCACACGTTTTTGTGAGTGGGATCCACGTGGACATCATCTAGGGTTTTTTTACTCCCTATATAAGAGTCACCGCCCCATTTTTACAATCACACACAGTAAAACACACACTCACCATTGCTCACTTTCTTGAAAGTTTATCTTTTGCAAAGAAAATAATCCTTTCCGTAGGTAATTTTTGTGTGCGTTTTTTAGTGAATTAATGAAAATGGTTGCCCAGTTAGAGGACTTTCGCTCTGTGATGACGGTTGATGATGTTACTCAGTTTACGTTTGACTACTTCGTGCCTCTGGATGTGCGTCCAGAGGCTCCAGATATTGACTCGTGTATAGCTGATTTCCCCGAAGGGAAAATAGGTTTATACACGAAATTCTTTGAGTACGCAAATTACCGTGATGAGTGTGTAAATACTCATCATTTTTACCTTTTCTGAGCTGCCAAAACATCTAAAAACACTCAATATTGTATCAAAATAGTAAAAACATCACAGGAATGTGTTTTATATGTTTCAAATGCAAAACAATCAAAAACAGATGAAAAACGCACAAAGTTTGCATAATTGGCAGTTTCAGTCCCTCAAGTTTCATAAATTGGCAAAACTAGTCCCTGAAGGTTTAAAATTAATAAAAAGTCAACTTTAGTCCATGGGAAGTAAAACATGTTCACAAATAGTCCCTGGATGAAAGTTTACACAAACTGGCAATTTTTACCCCTCAAAATCTAAAATGGCATAAAAGGTCCCTGAACTTTCAGATTTTGGCAGATTTGGTCCCTGGTGGGATATTTTTGAAAGAAAAATCATTTTTGACCTTGGGAAGTTAAAATGTTCACAAATAGTCCCTTGGTGTGAAAATTGGGAAAGTTACAAGATTGGTCCCTGAAGTTTGGTGAATTGACAGAAATGGTCCCTGCAAGCTCAAAAATTGGAAAAAGTCAAAACAGGTCCTCATACTATTCATCCTTGACCAATTCAACCCTTATGATTAACTTTGGAAAATTTCATAACCAGCCTCTAAACTTTCAAAAAAATACAAAATTGGTCCTTGGGATTTAATTGTTACAAAACATACGGACCCTTAATAATATAAACCCAAAACCAACCAAGTCCATAAACCAATCCCAAGCCCACCCTTTCAAGCCCAGTCCACAACCCACCTTTTATTTAGAACCGTTCCAAATAATAAAAATCCAGTCAAACCCGTTTGACCCTCCCCTTACCTCCAAAACCACCACCAATACCACCAAACCAGACCTGGTTCCCCCCCCCCCCCCTTGCACCACTTGAACACCCACACCCTTATCCCTCCATATCACACTTCCCCAACACCAATCACATCCCACCCCCCCCCCTATGGCTGCTCAACAGAGCCAAATTGCTTAAAAGCTCTTTTCCCGCCAAATTGAGTGTGAGGATAAGAAGCCACCAAGTAGCCATTTCATTGGTGGGATTTGACTAGTGGGACCCACACAACACAATTGGGTGTATAAAGGAGAAGAAGGAGCAGTGGAAGATTATTATTAGTGTAGTTTTAGTTTTAGGTAATCGTAGGTAGTATAATTTCCATTCCAGTTGTGTTTTTCCTTTTAAATTACTTGTACTCAGTTAAATTGATGTATTGAAACCTTTATTTTCAAGTTAATTCCAGTGTTGTTCATTACAATTCAATTTCATATTTTCAAGTGAAGATTGCTTTTCCATTAATATTGTGCAAGGCTGTTGATCAAAGGTTGGTTGAGCTTACATAAGTCTCAAATAAGCTTTTATAAGCTTTTCAAGTAGTAAAAATAATTTTAGCATCAGAAATAAAAAAAATACCAAAAAGAGTTTTTAAATAGAGTAAAATACAAAAATCATTGGGAGAATGAAGAGAAGCTAAGGGACCTGTGGAAATTGGATCTTTGATGCGTGGGAATCGCACCTTGCTTTACCTCTCGAGGGATCTCGCGAGGCTTACAACCCCCACCAGGCAGTGTACCTGATCGTTGTAGTATAGTATAGTGACAAGTACCGGGGGATTGATCGTTCAGCTTAGGAATAGTGTCGCTAGGGTTAGAAAACCTAATTAAAAGTTCTAGAGATGAAAGATGATTATTTTTGTATTTTTATAATTTTATGAAAGAAACTAAAATCTCGGGTTTTTGGAAGAGTGGGCGGAATTAGTTGTTATTCAACTAACCCAAAGCTAAGATGCAATCAAAATAAAATAATAAAAATGAAATTAAACTAATATTAAACTAAGGTTGTGAGCAGTATGTGGAGAAATTGTGTTTACTTAGACTTCATTACTCCCTAGATATCTTTTACATGTTAATTACTTGTTACACTTGTATGAATGACGGGTTGTATTCCTTAATACCATTCGTGGAGTGGCATACATAACTCCCCAACTCTATGAGCTCTTATCTCCTCCTACACCATGACCCAGCACAACTATAGGGATTGTAAACAGTGGCTCATGCATTAAATACAACCAATAAATACCTAGTACGCCTCGGTTCATGTTTCTTAAGACGTTCAAGCATGTTACCATTTGGAGATCTGCCAGTTTTCTTAAGCCTAACATATAAAATCATTCATTCAAAACAAGAATATACAAGTAATCAACACATAATCAACATCTAGGTTTCATTAGATCTAAGCAAACACAAGAGAGATCTAGCCTAGCATAGTAAAATTAAGATAAGAACAAAAGATAAACAACCAACACATAGACATATTGATTGAATTAAGAGTATACTTATCTCAATTACAATGCAAGGTCTCAAGGGTTTGGAACCCTTGAAAAACCTGTAAAAGAGGCACCAAAATCGTCTTTAGGGTTTCACCAAAACTTCTCCCTCTTTAATGAAAAAACTAGAAAACTATATATAGGAAAATCGTCCTGACGGCGTCAAGAGTTAAATCTGACGCCGTCAACTCGCCGCCATACACTTCCTCGGACGCCCTAGATCCAATCGTGATGGCCTATGTGACGCCGTCACCACCTTCGGTAAATTATTCTTGGCCACTTTGACGCCGTCATAACTCCATCTGACGCCGTCACCAGCTACGGTAAATTAATCTTCATGTCTGACGCCGTCAAGAGAAAACCCTTGACGCCGTCACCTTGTATTTCCAGCTTGGATTTTTGGTACTTTGTCGTTTTCTTCACTTTATGCTCCAAAAACGTCCAAAATAGCCTCTTTTCCAGAATTCACTCTCCAAACACCTAAAATCACAAAAGGAACGATTTAGGGCAAAATTTGATCAAATAAATTCGGATTCGGGCTTAAATGACCCCCTAAAAACGGATCATTTTTCGCCTCATCATATACCCTTACACTTGAGATTTGCTTGTCCTCAAGCAAATGAGCTTTTATTCTACTCAAAAGACAAGTTAGGGGTCATTTAACACTAATATAAAAGTAATTACAACAAATAATCATTCCACTAAAGACCAATAGACAAGCACGGAGGTCATACACAAGCACCTCACAAATAGTGTTTAGATACTCACATCTCTCGGGTGTAATAAAGTAATATAACATTATGGAAATGGAAGATATCTCTCACTACCTGTCATAGCAAAATAGATTACCATAGGCTTGGGAAAGGATCAAACCTCCACCACATGGCGTAAGCACCTAGGATAAACTATCAAAGAGGTCTTTTAAAGGGTTATAACGTTAGGTGTAGGGATATGAATTACACGGTTTTGTTGGATAAAGGGAATTTTACTGGTGGCGAGTTAACAATCTTAGTAAATTACATGTACAAGATGGCGTTGCTAAGCCAAGACTAGACTCGACTTAAGCTAATAAATGAAAAATAACAAAAACATAAAATGAACATAGAATAAAAACGGGATGGTAGTCCGTATGTTTTTTTCTCTTCTTCTTTTCTATTTTTTTTTCTTTTTCTTGTTTTTTTTCTATTATTTTTTTTTTTCGATTTTTTTTTTTTTTTTTTTTTTTTTTTTTTTTTTTTTTTGCATACACTCTTACCCTACCATCCAAAATAATACATCATAGGAGATGAGAATTCCCCTTACACTTGAATCTTTACATACTTTACATTTAACTATTCTAATGCCTCGAATTAAGAAAATCAAAACACTTGGAGCACTTTTAAAATTAACGTACATATGGGGGTAATAATATGATGTTCTTCCCCATTACTCCATAAAATAAGTACTTACCCATGAGTCCCAATCGTCCCAAAACAATATGTACAAGGATATGACTCGACTTAGCAACCATGTAATCAATTAGAAAGTTAACTTAGGGTTTAACAAATAACAATAATGCACTAAAAATGAGCGCATACACGGAAGGCTAAGGCGATTTGGTTGTACATTTAAGTGGGGTGTAACAAATTCTTCCTTTAAGTAAAATGCTTAAAGTTAGAAACAAAAAGATAGGCTCGGAGGGGTGTACTAGGGGTTTCGTGTACTAAAAATGAGTACAACGCAAAGGGTGTGGGAAAAATTAGTTGACTTAACTAGCCAAGTAATATGACTTAAATGGTCAAGTAATTATAATACGGGTTTAACACAAGGGTGATCCTAATGCCTCTTATCATGTAGTAAATCCTACTACACGAATGTAGTCTTACTAGCGGTCTCGGGATGCATCACTAACGCAAGTTCTAGAATCTAAATGCTACCGGTACACTCATAAGCACTAATAATGAATGCTTTTCCTATCAAATCTAAAGGCGAACCTCACATTTTTGGGTGGAAAATTTTTCTGAATATACGTTTATGTGCTAGTCATACAATCTCCTATCCATGAGACGCTTGCTATGGCTAAAGTTTCACTCCTAAATGTTGTAAAAAATTTTAAATTTGGCGCTAAAATTACGCTAACAAGTATTCTCATAGTTTTATTACTCATTTACTATCAAACAAAACAAACTCAAGCGAAAGTGCATATGTAAGGTATCATCTTTTTACCCTCCCCTTACACTTAAGATGAACATTGTCCCCAATGTTCAAGTAAAGAATGTAAAAGTTAAAAAGTAAAGAGAATGAAATCAAATACTCCCCTGATTCGCTCGGTATGGATTTTAGTTGGCCAGGTTAAATCTTCTTCCAAGAAAACGAACAATCAAAGCTTCCCTTCCAGAATATAAATCATCTTCTTGTCACAAATAACCTGTAAATCCTGACAAAAGTAGACAAGGCAACCTCGCGTAAAATCGGCGGCATCCTATATAAGTTACTAAATCCTAGAAAACAAAGTAAGATATAATGCTTGTGGAATAAAGTTTGCAGATTTCCTGGAGATTATAAAACTTAATAATTCACAAAAACCATAAGACTCCGTTAGAAAAACAAAACCGGTAAAATTTCCAGATTTTTGACTCCTGACGCCGTCAAGAGCAATTGCCTGACGCCGTCAGAATGGACCTGCAGAAATCCTTATGTTAAGTTTCCGGAAAATTTCTGGAAAAACTTTGTCCTACTTCCTGGAAAATCCTGCAAAACTTCATTATGACTCAATACAAGCATTTGACTCTAACAAATACGAATATACATGTTCATTAAATATTGTAGATAATCATGATCGGTTTGTTTCTTAAAAACATATTTGGGGTTTCCCCTTACACTTATCTTTTGCAAAAATACCTTTAGGTTGAAGTTAAGACTAGTCTAAACAACATAATAAAGTATTTCCACATTTTAATTGAGAAACATGATCAACCAACAATAAAAATAAAACATGCATACGGAAGCAAATAACAATCAAACAAATAAAATCACACAAATAAAAACATACAAAACATGGGTTGCCTCCCAAGAAGCGCTTGTTTTTGTTCGAGTCACGAGCCTGACTCTACCCTTATTTAACATGAATAGGGGAAGTTTTCCCTACACTTTGAATTAAGTGTGGGTGGAAGTAGCGATACACACCCTTAGGGTGGAAGTATGCCACGTGAGGAAAGAGTGGTGGATGAATTATATGCTCAAAGGGTTGTGCTCCTATCATCATAGCCTTACCTAATTCAATCGGGTTAATGGATGGATTAAGATTTTCTCTTAGAAAGGGATCATCTTCTATCAATTTCGAGAGACTCCTAGTTGGGAATCCATCTTGACCTAATAAACCCGGTTTAAACCCATAATGTTTCTTACGATCAATTATGAATGGGTGATGTAAGCATGTAAGGTCATTTTCCACTCCTATAGTAGCTTCCTCTCTACAGGGCTTAGAGTCCACTGCCTTCATCCTAAGACTACCCGGACTATATGGTTTGATGGGTGGGTCGGGACCTATTTCAATTCCTAAATCTTCATCCAAGGATAGAAGATTAGGTAACGGTTTTGGTTGAGGCTCCAGTTCATCAAAACTAGGAACTTCCCTAGAACTAAGGGTAAGGTTATCATTATAAGCATTCAAACCTATATCCTCTAGTTGTGTTTGGTCCAAGGGTTCTACCTCCGTTGGGACTCCTATAGTCTCCTCTACTTCTTCCGGGTAAGTCACGGGCGGTGTGTGTGCCTCAAATGATGGTAGGATTTGTGGGGTACTTGGTGGGCTTACGTTACTTACCTCATCCTCCATTTTATCTAGATTACCTATGTGTTTGCTTTGCACTATGGCTTTAGGTGACATCCAACTAGGTATCTCAACATGAGTATACTCATCCCCAGACAAACTCCCTGTTTGCTCCTTCAAACTTGTTTTTGATTGATTTGTGATGTTGTTTGTTGGGTTGTCTACTCTATAATAATATTGGGCACAGTTTTCTATGGTATCCCATGCTTCTTCATCATTTAATTCCCTAGGGCCCCCATTGGCAAAATCATCGATGCACATTTGGTCACATCGGCTGACACGATAGTAAAAGGTTTCGGTTAGGGATGCTAAAGAGAAACTATGATGAGGGAATTTTCGAAGTAAAATTTTAAAACGAGTCCATGCATCATATATGGGTTCATCTTGATATTGTTTGAAATTCAAGATGTCAATAGGGTAGAATGGTCTTTGTGGTTGGTGGTATGGTGGATTCGCGTACTCCATAATGGTGAACGGAAGAGTCAATGGAAATTACGAACAAACACACAAAGAAAAAGATAGACTAAAGAAGTCCTAAAAATAAAAAATAAAATCTTACTAGAAAGGAATCTAGCAAGTACACCTAACAAAAAGAAATCCTAACCTAGACAATAACTATTCCCCGGCAGCGGCGCCAAAAACTTGATGCGTGGGAATCGCACCTTGCTTTACCTCTCGAGGGATCTCGCGAGGCTTACAACCCCCACCAGGCAGTGTACCTGATCGTTGTAGTATAGTATAGTGACAAGTACCGGGGGATTGATCGTTCAGCTTAGGAATAGTGTCGCTAGGGTTAGAAAACCTAATTAAAAGTTCTAGAGATGAAAGATGATTATTTTTGTATTTTTATAATTTTATGAAAGCAACTAAAATCTCGGGTTTTTGGAAGAGTGGGCGGAATTAGTTGTTATTCAACTAACCCAAAGCTAAGATGCAATCAAAATAAAATAATAAAAATGAAATTAAACTAATATTAAACTAAGGTTGTGAGCAGTATGTGGAGAAATTGTGTTTACTTAGACTTCATTACTCCCTAGATATCTTTTACATGTTAATTACTTGTTACACTTGTATGAATGACGGGTTGTATTCCTTAATACCATTCGTGGAGTGGCATACATAACTCCCCAACTCTATGAGCTCTTATCTCCTCCTACACCATGACCCAGCACAACTATAGGGATTGTAAACAGTGGCTCATGCATTAAATACAACCAATAAAGACCTAGTACGCCTCGGTTCATGTTTCTTACGACGTTCAAGCATGTTACCATTTGGAGATCTGCCAGTTTTCTTAAACCTAACATATAAAATCATTCATTCAAAACAAGAATATACAAGTAATCAACACATAATCAACATCTAGGTTTCATTAGATCTAAGCAAACACAAGAGAGATCTAGCCTAGCATAGTAAAATTAAGATAAGAACAAAAGATAAACAACCAACACATAGACATATTGATTGAATTAAGAGTATACTTATCTCAATTACAATGCAAGGTCTCAAGGGTTTGGAACCCTTGAAAAACCTGTAAAAGAGGCACCAAAATCGTCTTTAGGGTTTCACCAAAACTTCTCCCTCTTTAATGAAAAAACTAGAAAACTATATATAGGAAAATTGTCCTGACGGCGTCAAGAGTTAAATCTGACGCCGTCAACTCGCCGCCATACACTTCCTCGGACGCCCTAGATCCAATCGTGACGGCCTATGTGACGCCGTCACCACCTTCGGTAAATTATTCTTGGCCACTTTGACGCCGTCATAACTCCATCTGACGCCGTCACCAGCTACGGTAAATTAATCTTCATGTCTGACGCCGTCAAGAGAAAACCCTTGACGCCGTCACCTTGTATTTCCAGCTTGGATTTTTGGTACTTTGTCGTTTTCTTCACTTTATGCTCCAAAAACGTCCAAAATAGCCTCTTTTCCAGAATTCACTCTCCAAACACCTAAAATCACAAAAGGAACGATTTAGGGCAAAATTTGATCAAATAAATTCGGATTCGGGCTTAAATAACCCCCTAAAAACGGATCATTTTTCGCCTCATCAATCTTAAAGGGTTTAGAAGTTCTTGGGAAGCTTTATGTTGGTTGAAAATAGCCTGGCAGTATTGTTTGAGCAAAGAACCTTTGTAAGCTATTTTCCTTATATATTTTTTTTTACTGTAGCTTATGCTTTTTCTTTCTTATGGGCTTTAATTGTATCTCTTTCCTGATATTTATGCTTATGTTAGATAGACTTTAGTATAATGTAGTATCCTTCATTGGTTTATGTAAGATCATCAGTCATTTGTCAAGTTAACTCATAAGTAGCTTAGTGTGATTGCTCATTTTGGCTCCTCATTTTTAGTCCTATTCTGTTTTATTATTCTTATTATAGTTAGATTAGTAGTTGTTCATCACTTTGTCAAGATCTAGTACTCATTTCCTTTGTTAAAAAATTAAAACAGGTTCTAATAGGGGTGTTTGGCACAGGGGAATACCCTGTGCATTTGTGGGGTTTAGTGGTTAAGTGTTGTTTAGATATACCATATTAGGTCAGTGTAAGTCATGTAAGTCATAATTTTTAGAGGTTTTTATAATTTTTTAGGATTCCTGTGATGGTTAAGTAATTTTATAAATTTTCTCTTAATTTTATAAGTTAATTTAGTATTAATAGTAATTTAAATTAGTTTAATTAGTTTAATTAAGTTAAATAGTTTTTAATTAATAAAAAACCCATAAAAAGACAAAAACATTTATTTTTATTTTTTTATAATTTCTTCAAGTTCTAATTTAAGTTTAGAAAATATTTTTGCTAATTTTTAGTTTAATTTAAATCATTTGTCATTTTTAGTTAATTTAAATTAGGTTTTAATTTAGATTTTAAAATAGTTTTATTAATTAAATAGTATTTAAATATTATAATAATCATTTTTATCATTTCATTTTCAATTTAAAATTTCTTTTTAAATTTATGTTTCAAAAAGTTCAAAAGCACCCCCTGTAGTTTCTAATTCACCAAACCCCATTTTTTCAGTCCGTTACGTGAATCTGAATTGTGAATACGTGTATATATCTGAGTATCTGATTTTTGTGAATATTATATCTATGTACCAATACCAAAATAACAGTAGCAAAATCAATTCCACATCATCTGGGCTACTGTCCTCAGTGCCACTCACTCATAAACGATTTCCAAAGCACCATTTCAATCTCGCTGGGACTTTAACGACCCGGGGAAACACTATACTTCCACGGAGAATTGACTCTAGGCTGTTTGACCTTGTTGACCATTCCCTGGTCAATTTAGGTTGACCGTTTGGAGCCAATAAAAATTTGGCGCCGCTGCCGGGGAGGTTGTTGCGTGTTTTACAAAATCGTTTTAAGTTTAGTGGTTTTCAAAAACCCTCCCTTTACAAATTTCACACAAATTTGTAAAAAGTTTTTGTAAAAACATAATCATATCAAAAAAGTTCATTAACACTTTTCCTGAAGTGTTAAAAACACCAAAAAAATTAAAAACAACAAAACAAACTGTGAAGTTAAATTACTTCGTTTTCTTTAAGATTACAACCTGAAACAGTTGGTTTAAGGTAAGTTCTGACATTAAATTGCGAACTGAAGAGGAAACCTATTTACTTCCTCCCGCCAGCCTGCGAGTAATCTTAAAAGAACGATTTCGGTTAACGAATCAGTTCCAAAAATATTTCCCAAGTTTTCTGCAAACACACCCATAAGCCTAAAGCAGTTTTTTCAAATTAATAAATACAAACCCATAATAAGTTCCCAAACTTAAGATTAAAACTTGCCTTTGTATCCCTGTGAGTGGTGTACCTTTTTCAAAGAAGCCATTCACTTGTGATTATTGGTTTAAGTTCACTGTGGTTTTGCCTCAAATTTGTTTTGAAAAATTCTTTTTGGTGCTTGTGCACAAAATGTTTATCCAAAAATCCAAAAATATTCACCTTTACCCTCTCACATCTTTGATTCTCCATTTCTTACCCTCCAAAACCTTTTGATTCTTTCTATGTCTCATCCACACTTTCTGATTTGCCAGTGGTGTGGTAATCCTTATAATGGTGGCAATTGCCCCAGTTGTGGCATGATAGAGTCAGGAAACGGGTCTGTCTATAACCAGAATCCCTATTCCTACCATGATACGACTGATTCATTCCATTAGTTACCACACCATGAGACTCAACATTTTTACTGTTGTGAGTACTGTGGTGGTTCACATTACAGTTCTGATTGTCAATCGGGAAACACGCTTGTCTATGAGCAGTTTCCTGATAACAATTATAACTCAAGCACATACAACCCACAGCCACTTCAGTTTCACTGTTGTGATTACAGTGGAGGTCCACACCTTAGCTCTGATTGTCAAACAAGGAATCCATTTCCTTGTAACAATTTTGACTCTTCGTATCAAGACCAACCTCCACAGTACCAAATGATCCAAGCAACTCCTCAAATCCAGCAAGACTTTTTAGAGGTTCTTGAAAAACTTAAAGAACTTAAGGAGGAGTTAGCTAATATTTCACTCCGCCATACTCCAAGTTCTTCTTGTGCATATTGTGGGGGTCCTCATGATGATTTTCAATGTCAACCTTCCGGTTTTGACACATCCACATCCCCACAATTTCCACTCATTCCAAATTCTTGTGGGAAAACTATGGCAGAATTACTTGTTGAAGAACGAGAATCTGGAAAAAGCATGGAAGAATTATTGGTTGAGCAACGAGCAGCTAAAATACGTGCTAATATTCGCAATACTGCTCTATTTGATGACTATGATGACAGTGATGATGAAGATAACATTGTTATTATTCAAAAAGATTCATCAAGTTCATCATTTGATATTCCAGCAGTTGAGATTCCATCTCAAACAACTGCTATCACACCCGAGGTTCACACTCACTCTTTACACATGGGGGATGAGCATCTTAGCACTGTTCCTAAAAAGGAATCGGACGAATTAATAAAGTCTAGTGTTGAGATCCTTGTCCCAATCCCAAGAGAGTCACAGGGAACTTCTGATCATATGTGTGATTCACCTTCCCTTCTTGAGTGTCCAAAAGCTCAATTTGAGATTTTCTCCGATTGTAGCGAAGATTGTGCATCTTATGGAGACATCGAGTATGTTGAGGCATCAATTCCACATATTGATGCTGATCATCTTCTTGAGGAGATCACCAAAATCAATTCACTTCCAACAGGAAGTGATGATGGTCTCCTTAACTCCGAAGCCGAAATTGAAAATCTCTTAAATCATGATCTGTCACTCAATTCTGATCCCAACAGTCCAATAGAGAACATTGTTCCCGAAACTTTCAATACCACTCTCACCAATCCTCTATTTGAATTCGAATCTGAATTCACTTTGATTTCTGATAATCCACTCTTTGATATTTAGAACGAGGATTGTGATGAGTCTATTCCGGAACATGAATTCACAGATTCACATCTTGTGAATAATTCTCTTCATGAGGAGTTCTCCGGTGAACTCACTCATCATGTCATTACTCCTCCGGAGTTTGATATCCCGGGGGGAGATGCACTCAATCATGAGAATTTTCAAATTCCCACCCACCCTCCCGGGATATTTACGAGCTTAACCCTTGAAATCCAAACTCAGGCTACGGAGCCTGATCTCGAGGAAGACGATCAAATCAGGATTTTCATCATGGTTTTCTTCCTTTTCTTCACCTATAGGGTGACTTCTCCTATTCTTCACTCCTTCGGGAATGAAGACACTATCTTTGACCCCGACATTTTCATGTATCATTATCTTGAGCCGGGTACTTATCTCATCGGTGTGGAACTTTCACGTGCTTCAAATGTTTATCCAAACATCTTGAATGAAAGTCCGATGGAGATTGTTTCTTCCACATCATGCTTCCCCAAGGACAAATGAATTCAGGGTCGAGTCAAGCTAGCGACTCGGTAAACAAAAACAGTAGCATGCTTAGGGTTTTCACCCTAAGTGTGGGGGAGTCCCCCATGATATGATTACAAAAGTGAAAAACAAAATAGTGTTTTCCACGCTTAGCTTGTAATGTTGCCCTTTTACGTTCAAAATGTCGGCATAATAGCTGGGACTTTGAATATTGAGGACAATATTCATCCTAAGTGTGGGGGGGGGGGGGGGGGGGGGGGGGTATTCGCTATTCTAGCGAATTTTATCACATTTTACTATCTTATACCCCCGTTTTGACCAAAATTTTTCACTAAAGTTCAAATTTTTTTGTGGTAATCAATCCGCCAAAGTCTAAAATGACAAATGGATTGGCTAGTCCAGGAGCAAACGGCTCTTGGTAAAGACATCTCAAACCCGTTGATGTCTTGCAATTTGCCAAAAATTGTATGGTTCCTCAACTCCCCATATCCTCAAAAGCAAATGAGTTGGCTAGCCCGCAAGATTATGGCTTGTGGTAAAGGCTGTGGAAAATCCATAATTGGTAATCAGCTCACCAAGATGTTGACTTAGTCCATCAAGATGCTGGCTAGTCTAGAAGCAAACGGCTTTTGGTAAAGACAAATCAAATCCGTTGACAGCTGGTGGTTTGCTCAAAATCACACGGTTATCAGGTGTGCCACAGTTCTTACACCTGGCTACTCCAAAAGTGATGGCTTTTGGTAAATAGGTTTTCAAATCCATCAAGTTTTTCTCAAAAGATTGCTAGGGACTAGCAATGTTTAAGTGTGGGGGATTGATGAGTGTGTAAATACTAATCATTTTTACCTTTTCTGAGCTGCCAAAACATCTAAAAACACTCAATATTGTATCAAAATAGTAAAAATATCACAGGAATGTGTTTTATATGTTTCAAATGCAAAACAATCAAAAACAGATGAAAAATGCACAAAGTTTGCATAATTGGCAGTTTCAGTCCCTCAAGTTTCATAAATTGGCAAAACTAGTCCCTGAAGGTTTAAAATTAATAAAAAGTCAACTTTAGTCCATGGGAAGTCAAACATGTTCACAAATAGTCCGTGGATGAAAGTTTACACAAACTGGCAATTTTTACCCCTCAAAATCCAAAATGGCATAAAAGGTCCCTGAACTTTCAGATTTTGGCAGATTTGGTCCCTGGTGGGATATTTTTGAAAGAAAAATCATTTTTGACCTTGGGAAGTTAAAATGTTCACAAATAGTCCCTTGGTGTGAAAATTGGGAAAGTTACAAGATTGGTCCCTGAAGTTTGGTGAATTGACAAAAATGGTCCCTGCAAGCTCAAAAATTGGAAAAAGTCAAAACAAGTCCTCATACTATTCATCCTTGACCAATTAAACCCTTATGATTAACTTTGGAAAATTTCATAACCAGCCCCTAAACTTTCAAAAAAATACAAAATTGGTCCTTGGGATTTAATTGTTACAAAACATACGGACCCTTAATAATATAAACCCAAAACCAACCAAGTCCATAAACCAATCCCAAGCCCACCCTTTCAAGCCCAGTCCACAGCCCACCTTTTATTTAGAACCGTTCCAAATAATAAAAATCCTGTCAAACCCGTTTAACCCTCCCCTTACCTCCAAAACCACCACCAATACCACCAAACCAGACCTGGTTTCCCCCCCCCCCCCCCCCCTTGCACCACTTGGACACCCACACCCTTATCCCTCCATATCACACTTCCCCAACACCAATCACATCCCACCCCCCTATGGCTGCTCAACAGAGGCAAATTGCTTAAAAGCTCTTTTCCCGCCAAATTGAGTGTGAGGACAAGAAGCCACCAAGTAGCCATTTCATTGGTGGGATTTGACTAGTGGGACCCACACAACACAATTGGGTGTATAAAGGAGAAGAAGGAGCAGTGGAAGATTATTATTAGTGTTGTTTTAGTTTTAGGTAATCGTAGGTAGTATAATTTCCATTCCAGTTGTGTTTTTCCTTTTAAATTACTTGTACTCAGTTAAATTGATGTATTGAAACCTTTATTTTCAAGTTAATTCCAGTGTTGTTCATTACAATTCAATTTCATATTTTCAAGTGAAGATTGCTTTTCCATTAATATTGTGCAAGGCTGTTGATCAAAGGTTGGTTGAGCTTACATAAGTCTCAAATAAGCTTTTATAAGCTTTTCAAGTAGTAAAAATAATTTTAGCATCAGAAATAAAAAAAAAAAAAAAACCAAAAAGAGTTTTTAAATAGAGAAAAATACAAAAATCAGTGGGAGAATGAAGAGAAGCTAAGGGACCTGTGGAAATTGGATCTTAAAGGGTTTAGAAGTTCTTGGGAAGCTTTATGTTGGTTGAAAATAGCCTGGCAGTATTGTTTGAGCAAAGAACCTTTGTAAGCTATTTTCCTTATATTTTTTTTCTTTTTACTGTAGTTTATGCTTTTTCTTTCTTATGGGCTTTAATTGTATCTCTTTCCTGATATTTATGCTTATGTTAGATAGACTTTAGTATAATGTAGTATCCTTCATTGGTTTATGTAAGATCATCAGTCATTTGTCAAGTTAACTCATAAGTAGCTTAGTGTGATTGCTCATTTTGGCTCCTCATTTTTAGTCCTATTCTGTTTTATTATTCTTATTATAGTTAGATTAGTAGTTGTTCATCACTTTGTCAAGATCTAGTACTCATTTCCTTTGTTAAAAAATTAAAACAGGTTCTAATAGGGGTGTTTGGCACAGGGGAATACCTTGTGCATTTGTGGGGTTTAGTGGTTAAGTGTTGTTTAGACATACCATATTAGATTAGTGTAAGTCATGTAAGTCATAAAATCAGCAATTCTTTTTATAAAAAGTCAAAATACCACCCTTTACCCCATTATCTGCCATCTGTTTAGTTTTAGGTTCTCACATCCCATTCAATCTTTGCAAAAGTGTCTAAATTAGCTTATCTAAGTCTATTTATAGCTTATAATCATGTTTGCAGTAGAATAGAAGCAATCAAAATCCAATAAAGTCAAGGTTGTAAGTTTTTCATAAAAGTCAAAGTTTTCTTAGTCAGAAAATCTCAAAAGTTCAAGGATTTTTATAGATTTTTGTATGGTGATTCAGACCATGAGATTTTGAGGATTTGTAGCTCCCCACCTCTTCTGTGAAGTCCCCTAGTCCATTTAATTTTTCCAATTTTTTAGTGGGCCCCACAACCCTCCAAAGAGGGCTGCAGGGCAACCAACTGCTCTGTGCAGTAGTTACACAGCCCACACCACCACCTTTTGTGGTGGTTTGTGGCCACCACAGTGGTCCCCACACCCTAGATTTAGGTTTTCCCAACCCCCCTCCTACCAGGGTATAACCATTGACCATTTGTTTTACTTTAGGACCCCTGGGACCCACCTGGTTTAGCCCCTCAAATCTATCCCATTTCTGAGTTAAATCTCAAAGTTGCAAAGTGCTTATTAGGTTTGATTCAGCTTATTTGTGATCATTTTTGGTTGTTTCTGGCTTATTTTAGTTTGTTAAACTTAATTGTACCCATTTTCACCATTGTGGACCCCACATTCAGTCCTGAGTGCTTATTTGTCCATCCAGTCAACTAAAGTCAACTGATAAGCCAAATGGGGTGCTACTACTTATTTATAAGCAATTTTCAAAAGTGGTTTCACAAAAGTTCTTCATTTTCAGTAGTAAAGTAAAGTTGTAAAAGAAAATCCAAGAAAAACCAAGTTTAAATTAAGTGATAGTTTCTATTTAATTCAATTTAATTTTAATTTTCATTTTTAGATTTTAATTAAGTACTTAGTATTTTTATATTTTTATTAATTACCTTATATAGTAAAGTATTTTTAGTAAATTTTTCAGATTTTTATTCTGCCATTTAGTATTAATTAGATTTAATTTTAGTTTTCTTAATTATTAATTAATATTAAGTATTAAATAGCATATTTAGTTTTTATAAATCAAAACTTAGTTTTTATATTTTTCCTAGCTCTAATATAGTATAATAGACTTTTAGAAAATATATTTTGAATTTCTACTGTTCATTTTCCATTTTTCTTATTTTAATTGTTTAAATTAGATTTAAAGTAATTAAAAGGTAATTAATTAGAGGATTACTCTTAAACATAATTTTTAGAGGTTTTTATAATTTTTTAGGATTCCTGTGATGGTTAAATAATTTTATAAATTTTCTCTTAATTTTCTAAGTTAATTTAGTATTAATAGTAATTTAAATTAGTTTAATTAGTTTAATTAAGTTAAATAGTTTTTAATTAATAAAAAACCCATAAAAAGACAAAAACATTTATTTTTATTTTTTTATACTTTCTTCAAGTTCTAATTTAAGTTTAGAAAATATTTTTGCTAATTAATAGTTTAATTTAAATCATTTGTCATTTTTAGTTAATTTAAATTAGGTTTTAATTTAGATTTTTAAATAGTTTTATTAATTAAATAGTATTTAAATATTATAATAATCACTTTTATCATTTCATTTTCAATTTGAATTTTCTTTTTAAATTTAAGTTTCAAAAAGTTCAAAAGCACCCCCTGTAGTTTGTAATTCACCAAACCCCATTTTTCCAGTCTATT
This sequence comes from Artemisia argyi, assembly GCA_030686995.1. Classification (NCBI taxonomy): domain Eukaryota; kingdom Viridiplantae; phylum Streptophyta; class Magnoliopsida; order Asterales; family Asteraceae; genus Artemisia; species Artemisia argyi. The sequence continues at coordinate 172,366,725 of CM060681.1, forward strand.
ACGTGAATCTGAATTGTGAATACGTGTATATATCTGAGTATCTGATTTTTGTGAATATTATATCTGTATACCAATACCAAAATAACAGTAGCAAAATCAATTCCACATCATCTGGGCTACTGTCCTCAGTGTCACTCACTCATAAACGATTTCCAAAGCACCATTTCAATCTCGCTGGGACTTTAACGACCCGGGGAAACACTATACTATCACCGGAGTATTGGTCTAGAGAGTTTGACTTTGTTGACCATTTACTTGGTCAATTTAAGTTGACTGTTTAGCATCTATCATACCGCGTACCCATATCTATCTTTCTGAGCGATTTGCTCAACCACTATCGCATCCACATCTCTCAGCTGCACTGTATAGGTGCGGCTAAGGTGTCGAATTTTGAAGTAAACTGCCGTTTACTTGCGATAGAACCGACCATAGCCTTGTTCTGCTACTTTTACCACACGACGTGGTCAAATGGGTGGGTATCTTTTGCGAAGCGACCGGGGGCGCTTCAGTGTTACACTGAGAAGGTGGACTCCCTAAGAAATTGGAGGGAGTATTTTACTGGGTTGATGATGTGGTATTTCCATCGCCCTATGAGTTTTATACTCAGGATACATTGCCAAGGGATGGGCGCCCCGCACCCGGTTCCTATAGGTTGACTGATGCGCAGACTCTTGATGCCAACCGCCTAGCCATTAACCCTTATCCGGAGGAGTTTTTGGTGCACATGGGGTTGAGTCGCAATTATTTAGGCGTTGCGGATGAGGTGCCCACTTTTCTAAGTGAGGAAGGCCGGGGTGGGTGTTCGTCCCTTCTACTTCAAATTTTGTAAGTATTTATGTATGCGCACCTTTAATAACTAATCCTTTCTTCTTTCTTGTTTTGTTTATGTGCGCAGAGATGGATCTATTCGCCGTTGTGAAGTTGGACAAGCCGAAGCAGGTGACGATAGGGGTGCGCCCTCTGAGGGAGGGTGAGCAGCCACTATTGGAGGCGACTGAGGGTCGCTTGACCGTGCTGCCAGAGGTTGTCCCAGAAAACACGCCGCCGCTCCAAGTGACGCCCGTTCAGAGCGTGGCGCCCGATGTGGAGGTGGCGCAAGAGGAAGCGCGCGCTGAGTCGTCTGACAGCATAGAGATCCTAAAGCCTGAGGAGGTGCTGAAGGAGGAGTTTGCGCAGAATATTAAGCGCAAGGGAGAGGCTGGGAGCAGTGGCACCAGGAAGAGACGTCGCCACCTTATTAGGGATGCGGAGTCTTCCGCGGAGGGGACATCTGCTTCTGGCGCGGGGAAGAAGGCTGCTGAGGCTTCTCCGTTTCTGTAAGTGTCTGCGCCTCTATCATGTCTTCTTGTATATAACTTGTCGCAATATTTATGAACTGTCGCCTTTATGTCTTGTAGGGATGATGCCGCGAAGAATGATGGGGTCTTCGTGGATGTGGTTTCCTCTCCACAGAATGAAAACAAGGAGGGGAAGGCCAAGGTTGGTGAAGATGGAGAGGCGCAGCACTTGATGGAGGAGTTGGCTGCGACTGCTGCGCGCCAGGCTGAGCTGGTGGCTCAGTTGAGGGAGAAGTATGTCGGGGAGAGCAGTACTCTCGTCCAGAAGGATGAGGAGCTAGCGAAGCTCCGTGCGCAGTTGGCGGATGCGCAGGTAGAGTTGGAGTCCTCGCGGGTGTATACTGAGAAGATCACCCATGAGAAGCTGTCCGCCTTGGCTGAGGTGGAGAAGCCGCGCGGGGAGCTTCATCATTATAAGTCCGACCTAACTTGGGTTGTGCGCTTCTTGGAGGAGAAGAAGGTGGAGCATTTTGCTAACATTGCCAAGTTTAAGGAGGATATGATGAAGATCATCCAGCTACAGGAGGACAAGCTGCGCGGCCTGAGCATCGAGTATGATGAGGAATTATATCCTCATTTGATGTCGACCATCGCTGAGCGCAGGTACTTCTTTTATACTCTTCTTCTTCATAATAATTTTGTTGCCATGCTTTTTACTAACACAAATTGTCTTTGTTGATGTAGGTGGTTGATTAGCCATGGGCTGCGCCTGGCAGCTATGGGCACGCTGGAGTCCCAAGAGGTGTTGGACGCCTTTGGGAAGGTGGTGCATTGTGCGATGGCGCAGGGGAAGTCGCAGGCTATGGAGGATCTCCACGGGGCCAAGCTGCTGACCAAGGACTTAGCAGAGGTCCCTGGTTATAATGCGGCTGCCTACGACGAGCTGATGCAGGCTATGGCGGGATTAAAGGTCCTCGAGCTGCCGCACATTGGGAGGTTGGAGCGCGACTAAGACAACCCCATAGATGTACTTATGGCGGGGTTGACGTTGGAGCGCCACCTTGGAGAGAATGCAAAGGGGCAATCAGATTACTTTCTGAAGCCTAATGTGTCGCAGCTGCAGATTCCTGTGCTTGCGCAGCCTCGTGATATCTTTAACCCATTTGCTCTTGAAAGGGAGATTCCCTTGAAAGAGGTTTTGGAGCGTCACGAACAGAGAGCTGCTCAGAAGAAGGGCATCAAGGGCAAGGCAGTGTTGTGTGGCGTGGGCGCTGCACACATGCCTAGGTCTGATGGTGTGCCCGTAAGTGTTCCTACCGTATCTCCTAAGGACGCTTTGATTCTGAGGAAGCTTCAGGAGGCGGGGAGTTCTGCTGCTCCGGAGGAGAGCCCTGAGCATCGCCATAGCGTGTAGGCTTTTTGTATATGTACTATGTAAATAATGAAATGTATCTTTCCTTGTAATATTGAATAAGATACCTTTTTGTTGATTAAGTGTATAACTTAAGAAATGTACTTGCATTGTTTGCAAAGTTGTATTATTTTTGACCAAGTATATTGGCTGCGTTATTATACTTGCATTGTTTGCTAAGTTTTATTATTTGACCAAGTGTATTGGCTCGTTATTTGCTAAGCTTGTACGATGTACTTAATATTTGTGCACCCGTCGTGGGATGCGCACGTGAAACTTACTTCGACGTCTCAAAAGTAAGGCGCTTAGCAAGGATGCGTGATCCAATGTTGATGGGTTTGCAACCCTCTTACTCAACAAGTGAATTAGTAGGTTAACTCATCCTTTATGCCTTCGTGGGTCTTTAATTAGTGCATGCACGCCATGTAGGCAAAAATATAAGATAACAATATTGACATATATAAGTATGTATGTAATAAAGTGAAATACGCTATGGAGTTAGCTAGAAACCATAACATTTTTATTGATACTTGCAAGTTTTTGAAAAAAGAAAAATACAATTCCTAGGAAAGTAAAGAAAAACAAACACTTATTGGGCATCTCGTAGGATGCAAAGGTGTCTGTGTAGTGGCCGTAGCCTAAAAGTAACATCTTTTGAGGTTGCAGATGTTCCAAGTGCGCGCTAGGTTGTGACCGTCCATGTCACGCAGTCTGTATGCACCGTTGCCAAGCGCATCTGTGACCTCGTAAGGTCCTTCCCATTTTGGTCTGAGCTTGCCTGTGTCTTCTGCGTCGCTCGCATCATTAGCGCGGTAAACAAAGTCTCCTGGTCTGAATGAAGTGTGTTTGACCTTTGCATCATAATACTTCTTCATTTTTGCCTTAGCCTTTGCTTCGCGTATAGCTGCGCGTTCACGCCTTTCTTCCAGTAAGTCTAAATCTATGCGCCGTTCCTCGTCGTTTGTTGTGACATTGACCTCTGCTGTGCGTATAGTTGGCATTCCTATCTCAGCTGGTATGACGGCTTCTGTTCCATAGACTAGGGAGAATGGCGTGTCGCCAGTACTGGTTTTGATTGTTGTGCGATGCGCCCATAAGACATGCGAGAGCTCATCCACCCACCTTCCTTTATGTCTGTCAAGGCGCGCTTTTATTCCTTCGCCTAGACTGCGGTTTGCGCGCTCAACTAGGCCATTGGTTTGTGGGTGTTTTACTGAAGCGAAGTGTTGCATGATGTTCAATTGCGCGCACCAATCTTTGAATGGGTTATCACAGAATTGTTTTCCATTGTCTGATATAATCTCTCGCGGTAGTCCGAAGCGACAGACAATGTTGTCCCAGACAAAGCGTTTGACTTGGTTTCCTGTGATGCTCACCACCGCCTTTGCTTCAATCTACTTCGTAAAGTAGTCTATGGCTACGATGAGGAACTTTACTCCTCCTGCTGCTACAGGAAAGGGTCCTGCGATGTCAATGCCCCATTTATAAAATGGCCATGGTGAGGTAACAGGTGTTAACTCTTGTTGTGGTCGGCGCGGGATTGGCCTATGTACTTGACAATTGCTGCATTTCTTTATCAGATTGCGTGCGTCGCGATGCATAGTTGGCCAATAATACCCTGACCTTAGAGCGCTTGCCACCACAGATCGCGGCCCTGAGTGCATACTACATGATCCAGCGTGGATTTCTCTGAGTACGTAGTCTGCTTGAAGAGGTCCAACACATCTGAGCCAGGGTTGTAAGAAAGAGCGTCGATAGAGTATGTTGTCTCGTAGTTCAAACCGTTGCGCTGTGCGCCGCACTCTTCGAGCGTCCTTATGATCTTGTGGTAAGATTCCCTTGCTGATGAATTCAATGATAGGCGTCATCCATGTAGGATCTTGTTCTTCTATCACTGTGGATATCTCCATTTCCAAGATTGACTTGTTTTTTAGGGTTTCTACCAATACCTGTATTGAGAGGTGCGCGAAGCTTGTGGATGCGATTTTGCTGAGCGCATCCGCTTTCCTGTTATCTCCTCTGGGCACCTGTTTTATTGTGAACCTGTCAAAGTTTTTTATTAAGGACTTGGTCTTTTCTAGGTATTGGATCATGTGTTCATCCTTGGCTTCATATTCACCTAGCACATGGTTAGCAACTAGCCGAGAATCTACATTCGCTTCCAGGTTGCGTACACCCATTTGGATTGCGATGCGTAGTCCGGCTAGTAGGGCTTCGTATTCTGCCTCATTGTTTGTGGTTGTGAATTCAAAGCGCAGCGCGTAGGTGAATTCCATACCTTCTGGATTTGTAAGAATAAGGCCCGCGCCTGATCCATCTACACATGAGGAACCATCTGTGAACAGAATACAGGGTTCCTGTAGATCTGTTTTGGTTGCAGGTGTTGGACTGTCGTTATCTGGCTTCTCCACAATGAAATCGGCTAAGATTTGTCCTTTGATTGCAGTGCGCGGTCTATATGAGATGTTATATTCACTTAACAGTACACTCCACTTCTGTAAGCGTCCTGATGCGTCAGGTTTAGAGATAACTTGTTTGATTGGCTGATCAGTGATTACAGCTATTGGGTGCGCTTGAAAGTATCTGCGCAACCTTTTGGCTGCGAATACGAGGCTAAGACCAGCTTTTCCATAGCGCTGTAGTTAGTCTCTGTCTTCTTTATGGCTTTGCTTACAAAGTATATGGGTGTCTGGACGGAGTTCCTATCTGTCAATAGCACTGCGCTAACTGCTCCATGGGTTGCCGATAAGTACATGATTAGCTCTTCCCCTGGTCGCGGTGCGACAAGTTTGGGAAGAGATGCCAGATGGTGTTTTAGTTGTTGGAAAGCTTCCTCCGCTTCTTCGGTCCAGCGAAAATCTCCCTTTTTAGTGCACTTCGTGAGTGTTTTAAAGAAAGGAAGGGATTTGTCTGCTGACTTGGATAAGAAACGGTTTAGCCCTGCTAACTTTCCATTCAATGACTGGACTTCTTTGAGTGTGCGCGGTGAGGGGAGATCAATAACAGCCTTTGTTTTTTCAGGACAAGGCTTGATTCCATCGGGTTCTATTAAGTATCCAAGGAACATACCCTCGGGTGCGCCAAAGGTGCACTTCTTGGGATTTAACTTCATATTTATTCGTCCCAATGTTCTGAACGTTTCCTCTATGTCGCGGACCAATTCATCCTCTGTGTGGCTTTTTATGACGAGGTCGTCAACGTAGACCTCCAAGTTGCGGCCTACTTCTCTTTCGAAAGCTGTGTCCACCAGTCGTTGGTATGTCGCGCCTGCATTCTTTAAGCCAAAAGGCATTTTTGTGTAGCAGTACACTCCTTGACTGGTGTGGAAAGCTGTTTTTTCTTCATCTTCGATTGCCATCTGAATTTGATGGTACCCTTTGTATGCGTCTAGGAAGCATTTGAAAGGGTATCCGCACAGAGATTCTACCTTCCAGTCTATTTCTGGCAGTGGGTAGCAGTCCTGTGGACATGCTTTGTTGAGGTCCGTGAAGTCCACGCACATTCTCCAACTGCCGTCGCTCTTCTTTACCATAACTGGGTTAGAGAGCCAGTCGTGGTAGTACACTTCGCGCATGATGCCTGTGTCTACAAGCTTGTGTACTTCTTCCAGAATAGCCTTTGCACGATCTGGGGCCTGGCCGCGCTTCTTTTGTCGTATTGGGGGATATCCTTGTCGGATTTGTAGCTTATGCTCTGTGATAGAACGTGGCACTCATGTCATGTGTTTTGGTTCCCATGCGAAGATGTCCAAGTTCTTCTGCAAGAGTGCGCATACGGCTGTTTTACCTTTGTCAGATAAAGATCCACCAATCGAAACTTGTTGTTCCGGGTAATCGGGATGAATGGCGACTTTCAGGTTTGGTGTTTTTTTTGCGCGCTGTTCTGGAATAGTCTCTGCTTCAGTTGTTACCGCATTGCATTCTCTTGGTGGTACTGTTGTGTTATAGAGGGTGACAACTCCTCCTTCCACTGGAAACTTAAGCATTCCGTGCGCTGTGGATGGCACTGCGCGCATGGATGATATTCCCGGTCTCCCGATGATACCATTGTATGGTGAGGGAGATTTTATTACCATGAAATTTATCCATGTTGCGGTTGAGTGTTGTTCATCTCCTACGACCACCAGCAAGCGTAACTGCCCCATGGGCCAGATCTTTTCTCCTGTGAATCCAGTCAATGACGTTGTTGCTGGTATCAATTGATTTTGGATTTCAGGTCGCAGTCTCTTGAAACAATGATCATACAGGATATCTGCGGATGCTCCTCCGTCAATGTACATGCGGTGGATGTCATGTCCTCCCGTATGTATTTCAATAGTCAGAGGTTCTATAACTGCGTTATCCGCAGCTAAAGTAGGGAAAGATATCTTTTTTTCTGGAGAGAATTTTTGGCTGACTTTTTGCTTTATCTTGCGCTGCCATGACTGTATCATGTATATGGTATCAGCTTTTTCTTTGGGGGGGCTCTTTCTTACCTCCGCTCCTTTGTTTGTCTTTCCCTTCTTTGATGTTTTTTACCAGGTGGTCCATTCTGCCTTCTCTTACTAACTTTTCAATTAATTGTTTTAGCTGGATGCACTCGTTAGTTGTATGGCCTTTTTGACCATGGTACTCGCAGTATCCGTTCCCTATGCGCTTTTCCTCTGCAGTGCGCATTGGTGGTGGTTTTGGGAAGTTTGCACCTTTTGTTACAAATATTTCCCTCGGAGTTTTTGTAAGAGGGGTATATTTGTCATTGTCTCTTCCACTGCGGTAATTCCTGCTGCGGTTGTTATTCTGATCATTGGATTGTCTCCGAGGCTGCTCTTGCTGCCTATAGTTCGAATAACCCTTTTTGCTGTCCGCAGCAGCTGCTTCTCCTTGTATAAAGGATCTAGTGCGCTTTGTTAGCTCATCGAAAGTCTGTGGAACTTTGTGGTTTAGCTTTCGGATGAGTTCTGGGTTATTAATCCCGTTCATGAACCCTGAAATTTTTAGAATTTCAGGATATGCTTTGACTTGTATGCACTCATCCTTGAAGCGTTCCATAAAAGCGCTGGTTGATTCCCCTTGGCGTTGTTTCACTCTTGCTAGCTCAGCAGGGTTTTTAGCGCACTTCTTTCGCTGGGTGAAGTTGAGACGGAATGCTTTCCGTAATTCCTCAAACCCACCGATGCTCCTACGTGGGAGTTTGCTAAACCATGTGCGCGCGTTCCCTACTAACGTAGAATTGAACATGTGGCACCACACAGGCTGTGGCCAGTTTTCGATAGTGGCGGCTGATTCGAAAACTTTTAGGTGATCATCCGAATCACCTGTTCCATCATATGTTTTCACGTTAGTGGGCATGCGCCTGCGTTTGCGATCTAAGTAATCGCTGATGCGCCGTGTAAACGCGTCAACTTTCTGGCGACGCCATGGAAGAGACATATCTTCGTTCTCTTCATCACGACGCCTTCCTCTTGACTTCCAGTGTCCTGTCTCTTTATCCTCGTTGTCCGAGGAGTCACTGGAGGAAGAGTAGTCTCTTTTTTGGCGCTTGCGCTGGCTTCTTTCAGAAGAAGAGCTTGAGGGATCTCTACTTGGGGATCTTCTTTTCCCCAATCTGTCTTGGATCCTCTTACTTCCAGGTTTGGAGGATCCTTGGCTTGGCGAATGTTGAGGTCCTAATCGGTCTTGTATCCCCCGACTGCCAAGTCTGGAGTGAACATTAGTGCGCCTCTCGCTATCTTCTGAGTATTGTGAATCAGATATCGTACCCAGCCTATCATGGATAGTGGTACGTTCCGCGCATCTTCCTCGTGGGTGGCGCAGTGGTGATGGTTCGCGTTCAGGACCAAAATTCAGTCGAGCTTGTAGGCTCGTACTTGCCCTTCTCCTTGCTTCTTCCTGCATGAGGGCGGTTAAGGTTTCATAGTTTTGGGATACAAAATTTCCCAAAGTTAGATTGGGTGCGTCCTCAGTTGTTGCAAGAATGTCTGCCTCAGTATTAGGCACCCTATCTCGGTTAGGCGCGCCTGGTGGCACAATGTTGTTCACTGTGGGTACAGTTTGATGAGGAGTAGTGAAGAGGGTGCGTTGGAGTTCCTCAACGCTTGGGACCACTTGGGTGACTTGGGTAGTCCTTACAGGTAGTTCTACCGCTAGAAGAGGTTGGGTTGTCCCTGCCTCTTGGTGACCAGGTGCGTTGGTTGTCCCAGCAACCTGTCTAGAAGTCGAATCTTGTTGATTCATCCTCTGATGGTCACGTTTTTCTGACTGCGGAGTCTGCTGGCTTGAATTCTTATTCTTTGTCATTCTAGTCCTTAGTTCTTAGTAGGGTCCCATGGATGGCGCCACTTGTTGATACAAAAGTTGGGCGTTCCTGATTATTGGCTCTTGCTCTTGTACCAATTCGCTTCTTAGTACTTGTAACCTGCGCACTAAGAAAATAAACAACACCTTTAGACTTATCGTGGGATTGTCTCCCACGATTAGACTCCGGCGTGAGAGTAAGTAATCGATTTAGGGTTCTCGTTAAGAGTTAGGGTTTGTGAGTCGTACCTTGAATGATAGTTACGTCATTCCTTATATAGGACGCAGAAACCGTGTAGGTATCTTGCTCCTTACTCTTCGCACTCGTGGTGCTTATCCGGGGTAAGGATATCTATTCCATAGATAGATGATCCTTATCTATACCGTGTATAGTTTGTTTGGGTTGGGCTTACGGGAGCCTGTTCCCATTATTAATGCGGCCCAAGTTACAATAGCCCACTCATGGTGCATTTGGGCTCGTGGCCCATATATAGACTATACGTCATCAAAAACCAAACATAAAATACGATATCAACAAATAGCAAAAGACAACGAACGTTAGATCTATGCCACTGATATACTCCGTATCAGAAATCACTTAAGAAATGAGATACGGTTAGCCAAACTGCTAGGCGAATCGAGATAGGAAAGAAGAACAATTCACGAAACAGTTTGATATCAATTGATACGAACCTATCCCTTACTAGGCTCGCATCGGTTTATAAGCTAAGTGTAGAACTCACTCCAAAAAGCTAGCTTAAATGAGGAGGGGACACCTAGACATTATAAACCACCGGCCAATCCCATACTTGGCCGATGTGAGATCGTAACAATACCCCACTCTTGAAGGACCAAGTCCTCGTTGGTCACGGTTGACACCCTCTTTGGGTCCAAGCCACCACTCCATAGGCCACCACTCCGAGTGTTGGAACCTCGAAAGGTAGGGTTGTCTCTGATACCAATTGATATACTCCGTATCACAAATCACTTAAGAAATGAGATACAGTTAGCCAAACTGCTAGGCGAATCGAGATAGGAAGGAAGAACAATTCACGAAACAGTTTGATATCAATTGATACGAACCTATCCCATACTAGGCTCGCATCGGTTTATAAGCTAAGTGTAGAACTCACTCCAAAAAGCTAGCTTAAAGGATGAGGGGACACCTGGACATTATAAACCACCGGCCAATCCTATACTTGGCCGATGTGGGATCGTAACAATACCAAAGACTTCGCAATGAAGCAAGATAGTCAAACTTCTGGAAAGGTTTGGAATACGAAACGTATTTGTATAGAAACTGAGATGACCCAAAATAATACTACGTAGAAGTCAGGCCCAGACATTCAACAAACACGGTCCAAAAGACACACCCCATTAACGATAGTATTATATTAAATCTGGGAATGTGGGAAAATAATATTATAGCAAATCTAGGAATGAGAGCCATGGAGAAATGATACAAAGGTACTAATATTTGAACTAAGAGAAAATACTATACGTACATTTTTATATTAAATAGTGGTGGCAAAACGGGCGGGCCGGGTGGGCACGGGTACGGGCTAAACGGGCACGGGTCAAACGGGCACATTTATACAAATCGCTTTATAAAAGACTAAAAATGACGAAATAAATTCCTTAAACGTTATACTTATTTATATTTAAAAAATTAAATATATTATTTATATAAGTTTTTCTTTAAAAATGATTATAATGTTCTACAACTAAAAGAAAATATATGCCCGTTAGTGCCCAATTAACTTTTCAATGGGTTAAATATGCTCATTAAAATAATAATAATAATAATAATAATAATAATAATAATAATAATAATAATAATAATAATAATAATAATAATAATAATAATAATAATAATAATAAGGCGAAATGTGCCCAAGTCTTATACAAAGTAGCAAAAATTTGCCAATTTTTTTATTTTAGGCATAAATTGTCACCTCTAATTTTAAACATTGTTGTGCCAGTTCGTTAGGTAAAGCAAGATAAATGATTGTTTTGCTATGCACAATTCATATAGATAATTTAAACTCAAAATTACATGGCCGTCGATAACAACAAACTTTTTACAAAATATGCTAATATTAATATATAGTTAGAAATATGCTTCACATTTTCCCTAATTTGACCAATAAGGAGAGTGAATTGAATTTGTAGGTGAAAAATTATACAATAGTAAATTGTTATTAATTCTCAATGATTTAATTTGTATTCGCTTAATAAAAATGTATATTTCAAAAATTAGTTGTTAACAACAACTCTAAAGGTTGTTGTTAGCAAAATCTTTGAAATATTTAGTTTGATATACACATTTTCTTACCCGCTTATCAAAATCTTCTTAAAACACGCATATGTTTATGCTTAAAATAAGCAAAAGGGCAAACAAATTTAAGCAAAACACGCATATAGTTAATAATAGTTGTTAACAACTCTAAATGTTGTTGTTAGCCAAAATTTGGTTCAATCAAAAAGTGACAAAACCATCTCCAAAATTGAAGCACTGCGTGTCTGTGCACGAAACGAGATAACGTTTATGATATTGGACGCATGTAGGTGGTGCCATATAGGCAACCGTGCGTGTAAATTAACTTCATTACGCCTGGTTTAATAGGTCACTAGTTTTGACATTACTTTCTCTTCTTTAAAATACTTGTCTTTGAGCCGGTCTCATCTTCACACTCTCATTTGTAAGGTTACAACATAATATGATTATCAACATTACTGATCGGTTTAGCACTTTAGCCACAATTTGATGGTCAAATGTCCTTTTCAACTTAAATGTTGTTAGTGCAAAATATGTGAAGGGTATGGATTGGAGTAAGGATTGCGTATTGGATTATTTTGATGGGCCGCAGATGGGTTAAGTTTGCACTAATCCAAGTAATGATATGATTCCCTGCACAAATGAAAGTAAACCGTTAGCTTTACCATGGGGATGGACCCCATGACTAAGCTCCGGCGTGAGAGTAAGTAATCATGTTTGTCGTAGAATATATGTGTATTGGTATGTGTGAGAAAGTCATACCTTGCAAATGTGTTGAAAGATTGCCTTTTATATGCGAGCCGGGTACTAGGGTATCCTAGTATTTCGCTTATTGTTGTTAGTGGTCAGAGTGGACCCTTGTCGGTCAAAGGTCCGTAACATAATCGTGATTGCGGACACAGATCATCTTCCGCGGCCATTGGTTGGTCCGTTAGAGTACTGCGAAAGTATCGCTTAAATGATCTGCGTGCGTCTTTATGCATCCGGACTGCACCTTACTCCTTGTTGGACTTGGTGGCATATGGTGCACTTGTTTGTTTGTTTTATTGGGCCGAGGCCCAAATGTGTATAGTACGGTCCAGGCCCAATAGGCCTGTTATCCGTGTTATACGTCATCAAATGTAATTGACTTTGTATCATCTTTAAACAATAAATTGTATATGAGTGGTTAAACACCTAAACTTGAAACCAAACACAACTTACTAAGTAAAAGGAAAAGCTTATCAAAATTCAAACAACAAATAATAAATAATAGTGTCTCAATCTGAGTATTTCATAAAGATCCTTTGAAGAAGATAGTGATGGGATGTGCTTTTAATATTTAATAATGTGAATATGTAATACCAGTTGTTTAAGTGATTAGCACATTCTTATTTTTTTAATTAAGGAATTATGTTTAGAAATTAAATCAAATTTATATCTTGGCTGCAATAAAATGCAGCTAACTCGCCACAATCTCAACCAAAAAACAACATCGAATCACTCCTAAAATGCCCTTTTGGTCACTTCTTTTTCAATTGTGATATGTTGATTGAAAATAAACCTGCATAAGCGCTACTGGAATACATCACTGACTTAGGAGAAAACATAATCGAAATCAATTTCTTTATGTTTAAGTACCTCAGACATAGTATGCATACTAATGGTTGTTGAAAAATTCAAAGAAAAGAAACATATATATTATATAGATAGTGAAAAGTAGTTTGTATAAGCCATGCGATGCACCGTGTTAACTGCAATGAAATGAAGCTAATATATTCCCTAAAACTACTTATACAAAACTAGTTATGGCTATTTTTAGACAACAAGAGGACGATACCCAAACTTGACTTTCAAAACTTTTCCAATTATTTAATAGCTCATTTTGATAGCTCTGACCTGAATCTGCTAAATCTGCTACTATACTGGATCAGCTTAGTAAACGTCTGATTTACTGGGATCAACTTAGCTCATACCTAGTTAAAAGCTTTTTTTGCTAGCTCATACTTAGAGCAAAAGTGGAACCAGTCAACTAGCGACCATGTCCCTTAAAATAATAATAATAATAATAATAATAATAATAATAATAATAATAATAATAATAATAATAATAATAATAATAATAAAATAAACCTAGCCACCATGTTCATGTAAGTGATACTATATTGAACAAACTCTTTACTCAAAAGATTTTGGCTTTAAACTTGCATTTATAATACTATATTAGTATATTGTAGTGGCAAGCGAAAACAAGATAATTCAAGATATTCAATTGAAGAGTTTCCAATGGATCTCGAGACGGGCAAAAAAAGGGTCATGGTGCTGGGAAAAATGGCTACATGATCCTAACACAGCAAACAATATGCCAGTGTAATATTTTCAAGATCCAAGGTCTACATTTCATGGTGCTCCTGAATTGGTGGGTCTGCTGCAAAGTGACAGTACAGATTCTTCGTTATGGTTTATTCTTCTTCCAGTGGGGTTCGGTTATGTATCATTTGTGAATTGTGTTAGTGGGGCTGAAATTTCATAGCTGGTAGTCTTTGTTTTAGGTGTAAAGCATATTTTGGCTTTGTTATTGCTCTTTTTTCCTTCTTTTGGTGTATTTCTCTTTTAGGGACCCCTTTTTAACCAACTTGTTGATTGGTGGGTTGCCTTATTTGTGTATTGTTGTTTTGTTTTAGTTATCAAGCTGCCTTTCTAAAAAAAAATTAGTATATTGTAGTCTCTACCGAGGTTGTAACCTTTTAGAGTATTACGCATAACAAAGCCTTATACAAGCTGATTAGTGGGATAACAACAAAGAGTAACATATTGATTAGATGCCCAGCAAAGAGCTATAAAACACCATAATATTGTTAACGTATAATGTGGATAAGTTGTGTAGGTGTCATTTAGTGTATATCCTCAATGCAATTAGTTGTACATTAATAGGTGATTAGCATGATTTATGGGGTTTACCCAAAATAACTTATGTAGGCTATGTTTGACAAAAGTAGCTGTGAGCAATAGCAGTAGCTGTGAGCTGCAGCCACAGCTTACTACTCACCGCTCACAACTTCTTAAAGAAGCATTAGGAAAATGAGCTTTCCTAAAAAAAATGCAAAGCTCACCGTTCTTTTGCCAAATGAATACTAAAAATCAAAAATCTCATTGCTCACCGCTTATCCCCTCAAAAAGCTCCAAAAAGCTTTGGGTCAAACATAATCGTAATCTTCCTATATGTAGCCCATGGTTTGGCGTTAATCTTCAAGCAATAATAATCATGATTTGTATATCAAACAATATTCTCTAATATCTTCTTGCATGGTATCAAGAGCCTTTATCAACTGAATCTAACAAACCTAAACTCTTTCACCGCCGCCTCCGGCCACCGGCTACACGCCGGAGATTCGGAGGGCTCCCTTTAAACCTTAACCTCTATAAGTGCTATAATATACCCCACCCATGTTTTGATGTTTATTTGTGAGGTGGATCTTTATGTTTTTCTAGGGAAAAACACATCCTGTTTGTTTGGAAGGTTCTTTGGGGGTTGAATTTTTAGAATCAGATTTTGTTTTCTCATCTTTTCTTTTGACGTTAGTGCATGAGTTTTAGTTGTAATTTTCTTTGTTTTAGTGTAGGGGATACTTTGGGTTATCCCGTTTGTATTAGTTGTAGGGGATACTTTGGGTTATCCCGTTTGGTCAGGATACTTTGGTTTATCTTGTTTGGTAATGGATACTTTGGTTTATCCCATTTGGTCCTGCTACTTTGGTTTATCCTGTTTGGTACGGATACTTTGGTTTATCTGATTTGTTGCGTGTTTATGTCTGCTGCTGCTTGAAGATGTGCTTCTGCTCGCTGTCGAATGTCTTCTTCAACAATTATTTAGTTTTACTTTATTGTTTATTAGCTTTTAATCTCCAGTCGGAACTTTCGTGATTTCGCCGCTCGGACTACGGGGGAGGGTTAACGTATATTGTAGATAAGTTCTATAGGTGTGATTTAGTGTATATCCTCAATTCAATTAGTTGTACATTAATAGGTGATTAGCATGATTTATGGGGTTTACCCAAAATAACTTATGTAATCTTCCTATATGTAGCCCATGGTTTAGCATTAATCTTCAAGCAATAATAATCATGATTCGTATATCAAACAATATTCTCTAATATCTTCTTGATGGTATCAAGAGCCTTTATCAACCGAATCTAACAAACCTAAACTCTTTCCCCGCCGCCTCCGGCCGCAGGCTACACGCCGGAGGTTCGGAGGGCTCCCTTTAAACCTTAACCTCTGTAAGTGCTATAATATACCCCACCCATGTTTTGATGTTTATTTGTGAGGTGGATCTTTATGTTTTTCTAGGGAAAAACACACCCCGTTTGTTTGGAAGGTTCTTTGGGGGTTGAATTTTTAGAATCAACTTTCGTTTTCTCATCTTTTCTTTTGATGTTAGTGCATGAGTTTTAGTTGTAATTTTCTTTGTTTTAGTGTAGGGGATACTTTGGGTTATCCCGTTTGTATTAGTTGTAGGGGATACTTTGGGTTATCCCGTTTGGTCAGGATACTTTGGTTTATCCTGTTTGGTAATGGATACTTTGGTTTATCCCATTTGGTCCTGCTACTTTGGTTTATCCTGTTTGGTACGGATACTTTGGTTTATCTGATTTGTTGCGTGTTTATGTCTGCTGCTGCTTGAAGATGTGCTTCCGCTTGTTGTCGAATGTCTTCTTCAACAATTATTTAGTTTTACTTTATTGTTTATTAGCTTTTAATCTCTAGTCGGAGCTTTCGCGATTTCGCCGCTCGGACTGCGAGGGAGTGTTAGCGTATAATGTGGATAAGTTCTATAGGTGTCATTTAGTGTATATCCTCAATGCAATTAGTTGTACACTAATAGGTGATTAGCATGATTTATGAGGCTTACCCAAAATAACTTATGTAATCTTCCTATATGTAACCCATGGTTTGGCATTAATCTTAAAGCAATAATAATCATCATTCTTATATCAGACAATAAGTATAATAAAACCAAATACTCAGATAACTAAAAGAGAACATGAAGTAAATCAGGAGATATTATTGTAATGTTGTTGATAAACTTTATTGTGGGCTTCTAAACAAATGTTAAGGTATACACTATAGTAGTTTACGGAAAAAGAAAAGCTTCATCAACTATTGAGTTCAACAAAATTCAGGGACAATCAACTATTGCTCAATAATCATTTCTAAACAAAATATAGAAATCAATAACAAAGCCAGTTACCAGGGCAGGCTAAAATAATAAAGAAGTAGAGTATGGTGATCAACAAAATTCAGGGACAATCAAGTAGCTTATAGACCCGTCAAATAGACGGGGTTTTAGAAGAGATTATGCAATAATAATAATAATAATAATAATAATAATAATAATAATAATAATAATAATAATAATAATAATAATAATAATAATAATAATAATAATAATAATAATAATAATAATAATAATAATAATAATAAGCATGTAAACAAATAAGAAACAAAAAACACCAAAAGCAAACAGCTTGAATCATGTATTTGAAATAAATAGTAAGTAATAAGTCAATGATAGTATAAAGTATAATGCTTGTAACTAATAATGTAATAAACCTCATGCATTGTGGCATATGATTTTGATGATCTAATAATTAAGGAAAAAAAAAACAAAAATGATTGGTGGTAAACAGTCAGAAAATATCAACCAAGTAATGGTCAATAAGTCAAACAGTCTAAACCAATACTCCGTGGAGTGTAGTGTCTTAATAAAATCTAAATTTGCTATTTAATTCTTTAATATTAATTAATAATTAATTAAACTAATATTAATTCTAAATATCACTAAATGACAAAGGAAAAATTTGTAAAAGTACTTTAATATAAAAGAGATTTAATAAAAATATAAAAATGCAAGAGTGCTTATAAATAAGCTGAAAAGAAAATTAAAAAGATAATTTCTATTAAATAGAAGCTATCACTATAATTAAATTTGGTTTTTTTCTGCTTTTTCTTTTTCCAAACTATTTTAATACTAAAATTAAGAGACTTTTGTAAAAACAACTAGTTTGGAACTCAAAAATAAGCACTGTGAGTGCTTATTAGCTTTGACAGTTAACTTAAGTTGACCAAACTAGGAATTAAGCTCAAATGAGCTTAAGTGGGGTCCACAAGGGTGGATTCTGGTTCAATTGAGTTACTTGGATATTTTTAAGCAAAATTCAAATAAATAAGCTAGTTGAATAAGCCCACAAGCCAGAATAAGCACTTTGATTTATGGTGGACTGAGACAGAAATGGGACAAGGTTTAGGGGTGAATTCAGGTGGGGTCCACTGAGCTTGGGCTTAAAAGCAAGCTCAAACCTTGAAGGTGGCTAGGAGGGGGGTTGAAAGAACCCACTCGGGGCCTGTGGGACCCACTAAGTTGCTCAGAATAAACCACCAAAGTGGTGGTGGTGGTGGTGCAGTGACTGTGCACAGGGGAGGTACTTCCCCTGCAAGTGACTTTGATGCAGTATAACTATCACACAAAAATTCACAAAATTTTAATGGTGATAGGATTCAGTAGTCTAGCTGGTATACTTTCACATGTAAAAAGCTCAGGGCTTTGATCTACTCACTAAATTCCAAACAATTCTTGCTAAAAATGAGATTTCCTGACAAAGGCAATTTTGACTTTTTCTATTTTCTTGATAAGTTGACTTTAATGAACTTTGATCCTAATTTAATGAATGTAACTGTAATATTAAGCTTATATGTAACTAATTTAATCTATTTTAACAACTATAATACTAAATTGATGAGATTACAAAGCCTAAGGACTAACAGTTAACAATTTATGAAGTGATTTAGTGAGATTTGACTTTTTCTTAAAAGAGACTAAGTTTTTATGCCTTAAATGACTTGTATGAACCTATTAGAGTATTCCTAAACCAATAACAACAACAAAAACCACCTGAAGCTCAAGTAACTAACCTGATCCAAACACTCCTTTTAAAAATTGAAATCAAGTTTTTCAAAACAAACCACTGAATTAATACTTAATACTGATTCCAAAGACTATGTTATGATTATATAAGATCAAATGAGCATAAATCATCCACTCCACAAGCATGAAACAACAAATTACCAAAAAAAATGCTAATTTGACTGTGAAACTAACTTTTTTTAGCAACGATGAATATTGATGAACAAGTTAACTATTTTATGCTAGATTATAGTTTAATACTATCAAATGAACACAAAAGAACAAGTATAAGCAGTAAACACCAAAGGAACTCAGAAGTGCCAAAAATGAGAAATTTGCTTACAAGTTTCAATCAAGCTGAAATCATGAAACCAAGAGCCAATACCACTCCTATAGGTTCTCCACAGAACCACTAACCCAAGGGCAATCCATGTTTTCCCTTGCTCCAGCCTTTCTTCATCATCTTCATTAATTTTTTATTTTTCACTATTTAATTGTATTAATTTTGTATTTTTGCTTTTTGAGGTTACAACTAATTTTAGAGTTTCTAATAGCTTACAAAAGCTATCTGAGGAGCTTAAGTGAGCTTGTAAGTCCTTAACATCATCTACAATAACACATAAGCAAATGTAGAATTTTGAAATTAAGGTAAACTTGCATAAACTGAAAATTGAACTGAAACCTTGAATTTGATTAATAGAAAAGATTAATATTACACTGAATAAGATAACTAAGAAGTTTAAAAGCTTGAAATACACTAAAACTCAAAAAATTAATTAATTCGACACTAAGAAAATGAAATTACACTAGATACTTTCTTCTCTTTCTTCTATCTTCATCTTTATAGATCTTTTGGACTCCCCACATGTCTCTGAACATGTCCCATCAACAATCTAGGCCATTGGATTAGTCAAATGTATCTTAGCCGTTTAAATGACTTTTGGCGCCAAAAGTGAAATAGATAGCTTGTGGCTGATATATTGCAATTAAGGAACTTTGGATTGTTGTATAAGATGAGGGGACAAGGAAAATGTGGTTTAGTAGCCAAGTTGAAAAGTTAGTAGCAAAAACAGGGCTGTGAGTATGGAGGTGGAGTGTTGAGTGGTGGGGAAGCATTAAATGCTTACTGTTGATGTTGTGGAGGTGGAAGGGTGAGGTGGAAGGTGTAGATTAGCCAGCTGGGGGTGAAGGTGGCACAAAACCACCCTGGTATTGGTGTTTCAGGGGTGAGGGAGGAGGATGAACAGTGTTTGGCGGTTTGGGAGGGTCAACAGGGTCAAACCCCGTTTTATATAAAAAGGGTGTGGGCTGGTTATGTGTTGGGTCTGGGAAAGGGTAAGGTGGGCTGGGGTGTTGTGTTGGGTTGGATTTGGTTTGGTTTTAGGTTTAGTTTTTAGGTTTAATATTTTAGGGTCCGGTTTGGTTTAAGTAGTAAAAGCCCAAGGACCTAAAATGTAATTTTGGATTTTTGGGGGTGGGTTTTGATAACTTTCCAAAAGTACTAGCAAGGGTAAAACTTGACAAGTTTCAAAAATGTAAGGACCATAGTTGACTTTTCCACTTTTTAAACTTCCAAGGACCTTTTCTGCCAAATCTTCAAACACCAGGGACCAAACATGTAATTTTCTGAAAGTTGAAGGGTTGAACATGTAATTTCTCCATAGTTATCACAAGGACCAATTATGCCATTTAAGAATAGTACAAGGTTTATTTTTAATATTTTTCTATTTTTAAAACCTTAAGGACTAATTTTGATATTTTTCAAACTTGAGGGACTAAAGTTGTCATTTTGCAATTTTTAGCTTTAAAGGACTAGTTTTGACAACTTATGAATCCCTAAGGACCTTTGATGATATTTTACATGTTTTGGATTACCAGGGACTAGATTTGCCAATTTTTCAAAGTTCAGGGACTGAAACTGTAAATTATGTGAAATATGTTGTTTTTCATCAGTTTCCAATCCTTTTGCACGTGTAACTCATAAAAACACAATTTATTGATATTTCATATATTTTAAAGCATATCTGTATGTTTTCAGATGTTTTTGTAGCTTAAATATGAACGAAATGATGAGTATTTAGACACTCATCAATCCCCCACACTAAACTATTGCTAGTCCCTAGCAATCTTTTGAGAAAATTTTAATGGATTTTTGTCTCTTTACCAAAAGCCATCACTTCTGGAGTAGCCAAATGTCTCAGTTCAAGTAAGAACTATGGTCCACTTGATAACCATGTGATTTTGAGCAAACCACAAGTTGTCAACGGATTTGTTTTGTCTTTACCAAAAGTCGTTTGCTTCTGGACTAGCCAACTCTTGATGGACATAGTCAACATCTTTGTGAGATGATTACCAATTATGGTTTTTCCACTGCCTTTACCACAAGCCATAATCTTCCGGGCTAGCCAACTCTTTCACTTATTAGGATATGGCGAGTTGAGATACCATACAATTTTGGGCAAATTGCAAGCCGTCAATGGATTTGAGACATCTTTACCAAGAGCCGTTTGCTCCTGGATTAGCCAATCCTTTTGTGGGTTAGACATGGCGGACTGATAACCATTTATTGCATTTCTAAGTGTGAAAAAACTTTAAATTTTGATCAAATGAAGGTGCTTGATGGAACATGTGTTTGAATTCGTGAGAATCCCCCCCCCCCCCCCACACTTAGAAATGAATATTGCCCTCAATATTCAAAGCACTGGGTGTTAAACCGACACTTAGAACGTAAAAAGGAAATACTAATAACCTTTATTTTAGTCTATTAACATGTTTTTTTTTTTTAAGAATATATACATATATACAACATGTGGGGCATCTCCCCCACACTAGGGTGGTAGAAAAGAGAAAGAAGACAGAAATATGGGTGAAAACCCATATTGAGCTACTGTTTTTGATTACCGAGTCGCTAGCTTGACTCGACCCCGAATTTAATTGTCCTTGGGGAAAGTTTGGAGATCCGGGACAACCATGGATGGTATGTCCTCTCCAAAGTAGTGTTTCAAACGATGTCCATTCACTTTAAAACATGGACCGTCATTTTGAGATAACTCAACGGTACCATATGGATAAACCTTAGTGATAGTGAATGGGCCAGTCCAACGGGTTTTGAGTTTACACGAGAAGATCTTTAATCTAGAATTAAAGAGAAGGACTCGATCACCAACGTTAAAATGAGGTTCTTTATTTTTGAGTCATGAATCTTCTTTGTCTTTTCTTTATAGATTAAAGAGTTCTCGTAAGACTGATCACGTAGTTCATTTAATTCATTCATTTGAACTTTACGGTTATCACCCGCAGTTTTGAGGTCAAAGTTGGCATATTTCAATGCCCAGTAGGCTTTGTGCTCAAGTTCCATCGGAAGATGACATGTCTTTCCGTACACAAGCTTGTAAGGCGTACACCCAATGGGTGTTTTATAAGCTGTACGAAAGGCCCATAGTGCGTCATCCAATTTATCCGACCAAGTAGCACGATTTTCTCCTACAGTCCTCTCAAGTATCCTTTTGATACCACGGTTTGAAACCTCCACTTGCCCACTTGTTTGTGGGTGATACGCGGTAGAAAGACGGTGAGTTACACCATACTTTTGCATGACTTAGTCAAATTTTTCATTGTAGAAATGCGTACCACAATCACTTATGATAGCTCGTGGAGTTCCAAAACGGGCAAAAAGAGATTTCAGGAATTTCACTACAACTCGGGCATCATTTGTGGGTAAAGCTTTCGCTTCAACCCATTTTGACAAGTAGTCAACAGCCACAAGTATGTATTTGTTTCCTCTAGATGATGGGAATGGCCCCATAAAGTCAATGCCCCAGATATCAAAGATCTCACAGACTTGAATAGCATTTTGTGGCATCTCATTTCTTTGTGAAATGTTTCCGTGACGTTGACAAGCGTCACAGGTTTTAATGAGATCCTGGGCATCCTTATAAATTGTGGGCCAGAAGAATCCGGAATCAAACACCTTTTTGGCGGTGTAGTTGGGATTATGATGGCCCCCAGTGGGTCCAGCATGGCAAGCTTTGAGAATTTCAGTGGCTTCCTGCCCATACACACACCGACGGATGACTTGATCCGCACAGATTTTGAATAAGTAGGGGTCATCCCAAAAGTAATGTTTGACATCCTTAAAGAATTTATTCTTCTGCTGGGTTGACATCCCTTTCACAACAAAGTTACCCGCATGGTAGTTTGCGAAGTCAGCAAACCATGGGGTAGTAGAATCTCCATGAAAAGCAACCGCATTGAGTGTTTCGAGAGGAAATGTTTCATTTATTTTCTTTTTCTCATACACATCTTGATGAGGGTTCTCTAATCGGGACAGATGATCAGCAGCCAGGTTCTCAGCTCCTTTTTTTTATCACGAATAATGATATCAAATTCCTGAAGGAGGAGAACCCAACGGAGCAATCTCGGCTTTGCATCTTGTTTTGCAAAGAGATATTTTAGAGCCGAGTGATCCGTATACACTACGCATTTGGTCAAGATTAAGTATGTCCAAAACTTTTCAAAAGCATACACCACGGCTAATAATTCTTTTTCCGTAGTGGTGTAATGAGTTTGAGCTTCGTTCATAGTTTTGCTTGCGTAGTGGATAGGCTGAAAGTGTTTCGTTTTGCGTTGCCCCAAGACTGCACCGATAGCAAAATCACTTGCATCGCACATGAGCTCAAAGGGTAAATCCCAGTCGGGGGCAACAAGAATGGGTGCCTCAGTAAGCTTTTTCTTCAATGTTTCAAAAGCTTCGATGCACTCTGGTGAAATGATAAAAGGAGCATCCTTCTCGAGGAGATGAGTCATTGGCCGGGAGATTTTAGAAAAATCTTGTATGAATCTACGATAGAAACCGGCATGACCCAAGAAACTCCTAATACCTTTGACAGTAGTAGGGTGAGGCAATTTAGCAATGACATCAATCTTAGCTCTGTCAACCTCAATCCCATTTTTGGAAATCTTATGGCTGAGGACAATGCCCTCTTTGACCATAAAATGACTCTTTTCCCAATTTAGACATAGATTGGTGTCTTCACACCTTTTAAGCATGTTTTCTAAATTGGTGAGACATATTTGGAATGAATCCCCAATGACCGAGAAGTCATCCATAAAGACCTCTGATGAGTGCTCAAACACTCATCATTTTTGGTCAAATCTGAACTGCAAAACATACAAAAACACTCAGAAATGCATCAAAATACTAAAAATATTTCAAAATTGTGTTTTATATGTTTTAGATGCAAAACGAGTAAAAACAGTTGAAAAACGTGTAAAGTTTGCAAAATTGGCAGTTTCAGTCCCCCGACTTTCATAAAATTACAAAACTAGTCCCTGGATATTCAAAATATAGAAAATTATCACCAAAGGTCCTTTTACAATCATAAGTTGTCATATTTTGTCCTTTGGTGAAAAATTGGAAAAGTCTTGGAAAATTACACTTTAGTCCCTGGAGTTACAGATTTTGGCAGATTCAGTCCTTGGTGGGATAATTTTGAAAGAAAAATCATTTTTGGTCCTTAAAAATCATAAATTATCAAAAATGATCCTTGGGTGAGAATTTTGAGGAAATTACATGTTTAGTCCCCAAGGTTTGGAAATTTACAAATTTGGTCCCCGGGAAATTTTGAAAAACAAAAATGAAAAAAATGGTTTTTGAAATATTGGTGATTGGAAATTTGATCCTTGGTATTACTTTTGGGAAATTTCATTTTCAGTCCCTTGGTTTGGTGGAAATCTCATTTTTGGTCCTTGTGTTTTATACAATCACCAACCGGACCCTTAACAATTTAAACCCAAAACCAATTCCAAACCCAACACATCCAAACCCACTCCATCCTTATAACTCCAAGCCCTTCACCCCAGCCCACCAAACAAACCGGCCCACTCCCCCTAAAAATAAAACCCCAAAACCGTTTTATTTAATTACCCCGGTCAAACCCCCTTTGACCTCCCATCTTCCCCACTTAGCTGCTAAGCCTGCAACACCAAACCCACACTCCACCTTCTCCATACCCCCAGCTCACCCTTCCCACTTTCTGTCCCTCCACCTCACTAATAATTCCAAACCCAATTAATTCCCTAAAATCCCTCACAAACAAACACCAACTGCCAAAGTCCTATTTCCCGCCAAAATGCATTTGAAGGCTGAGATCATTTTACCCTCATCTAGCGGCCATGAATCAGTGTGGGAAAGAGAAAGAAAACTTCTGGGACTCTTATAAGTCAAGAAAAAATCAAGGAAGAAGAATAAGTAGTGTAGCAGTAGAGTAATATTATTTAGGTGTAGTTTAACAATGTAATTTTAATCATGTAATCCATTTATGCTGGGTATTTTCTGATTTTCCAATTAGTTTGCAAGTGTAATTTTCACAGTTCAAGTTAAATTGGAGTTTTATTCTGGTTTATGCAAATTTGAATTTTCACTTAAATTTTCAAGTCTCTTGCTACTTCAATTAAGTACCTTGCATTTTACATCAGAATGTTTCTTGGATATTTTTTAAAGTTGTTTGAAATCATAAAAAGCAGAAAATCATAAAAGAAAAAAAGAGAAAAATAAAAAGAAAAATAATGGTGTAAAATTTGAAAATCAGTGGAGAAGGAAGGAAGTGGTTGGAAGCATGATTATATTTGATATTTATATGGTGTAAGTGCCTCAGGGAGGCTGTAGGTTAGGTTTGTGAAAAGTGTTCTTTATTCTGAGTTTACATAATCCACTGTAAGCCATTTCCTAATTTTCTATCATTCAATATAGCATAGTGAATTCAGTACTAATTTTAGTTTAATTATGCTTATTTAGTGTTAATTTAAGATTAGATTTCATATTTAATGTTTTATTTGCTAGGTTGCTTTGATAATCTGTCATTTTAGTTTCTTAGGGGGTGTTTGGATCAGTACCTTTGCTGAGTTTTTGTTGTTGTTTTACTGATAACCTTGCATCAATAGATTTCTTAGATCATAGCTGAGATTAGTAAACCACAAAACTTGCATCTCATCATTGCCAAAGTCAAAAATCATCACCAAGGCCCCCAACAGTTAAGTGTTGGGGCTGTGTGACCTCAAAACCCCCCCTTTTAGCTTATAAATCATAGTTTTAGCTTATGTTAGCTTTAATATAGCTTACTATAACTTAACAAGTTCATAAGGATCTATCAAAATTGGCAAAAGTCAAAGTAAGTAGTTCTAAGCAAAAAGTCAATTTGGCTCATTTCAGATTTTTACAAAAAGTCTAGGATTTAAATAGAATTTTGTGGTTGTTTTCATGGCTTGAAATTTGTTTCCATTTGTTGTCTAACACCACACCTTCAAGTTCCTAACCTCATTTGATTTTTAGGATTTTATTTGTGGGCCCCAACTTAGTCTAAACACACTTGCAGGGGGCTGTGTTCCCCTGTGCAGCAGACTCAGTCCCAACACCACCACTTTGGTGGTGGTTCTTGACCTCCATAGTGGGCCCCACATCCAAAACCTTGTTCCTCCCAACCCCCCTCCTGGCAGGCTTGGGATATTGACCCCTTGTTTGACCTGAAACCCCCTGGATCCCACTTGGATTTGGACCTAAACCTTGTCCCATTTTCTGAGTAGATAAAGTTTCATTGAGCTTATTTGTGAGCTTAATAGCTTATTCTGTGGTTCTTTCTTGCTTTTTCTAGCTTAATTTAGTTCACTTAGCTTAATTACATCTTATTTCAGCATTGTGGGCCCCCCTAGCTGC
The DNA here is from genome assembly GCA_030686995.1 of Artemisia argyi. Lineage (NCBI taxonomy): Eukaryota > Viridiplantae > Streptophyta > Magnoliopsida > Asterales > Asteraceae > Artemisia > Artemisia argyi. The sequence continues at coordinate 172,392,617 of CM060681.1, forward strand.
TTAAATTACCATTTTCCCTTGACAGTTGACCAAAGTCAACTGTCAACCAAATAAGCTTTTACTTTGCTTATTTTTAAGCTCCAAGAAAGTTGTTTTTGTAAAAGTTTCTTATTTTCAGTAGTGTAACAAGTTTCAAAAAGAAAATTAACAAAAATCCAAGTTTTAATTTAAGTGATAGTTTCTATTTAATGTAATTTAATTTTAATCTTCATTTTTATATTTTTATTAAGGACTTGGCTATTTTATATTTTTATTAAATTCCTCATATATTAAAGTATTTATAATAATTTTTTCAGATTTTTATTTTGTCATTAAGTATTTATTAGATTTAATCTTAGTTTTATTGATAATTAAGTGATAATTAGTTTTAAATAGCATAATTAGTTTTTATTAAGTGAAACCTAGTTTTTATATTTTTTATAGCTTTTATATGTTATAAAACATTTTTAGAAATTTTATTATAATTTCTACTGTTCATTTACAATTTTTCTTAATTTAAAATAGTTTACTTAGGTAATTAATGTTTAATTAGTAATTAATTAATAGAAAATTCACAAAAAGACAAAAATACATATTTTTAATTTTAAAACTTATTTTTAGTTATTTTATAATTTTAGAAATTTTATTTTCACCTTTGTAGTATTTAATCAATATTGTATTATATTTAAGTTGTTTAAATATTAATAATAAGTATTAAATAGTAATTAATTAATATTAAATAATTAATTAGTGTAAAAATTAATTTTAATTTTCTAAAAATTTTCTTTTACCTTTTAGTTTGTAAAAAAGTCATTTTCACCCCCTGGGTGTTTTCAGATTTCAGTTTTCACGTTTTATTTCGTACGATTACGTTTTATTTAAACGTAACGTACGCGTTTTTAGGTTTAAATCGTTTCTGGTTTTTCCTACTTTCCAGTCTTGTTAATATTGTGTATTTAAGCTATTTTCTTTTAAATTCCAGTAGTGTAATCTTCAAAACTCTCTTATACCCTTTCCCGTCCAAATTCACCCGATCACATAACCGTTTTGATTACAATTCACACCTCGTTGGGACATAACGACCCGGGGAAACACTGTACTTCCACGGAGATTGACTCTAAGCTGTTTGACCTAGTTGACCATCCTTGGTCAATATAAGTTGGTGGTTTAGCATCAATCAAATTTTGGCGCCGCTGCCGGGGAGGTTGTGTGCGTTTTCTAAACGGTTTTTCTGATTAGTGATTTTGGAATTCGTTCCATTGTACAATAATCCATCCTTTGTTCATATTTCCTTATTATCAAAACAAAACCGTTCACGAAAACATTTTAAATCAGTTTTCAACGAACACAAAAAACACAAAAACATTTTCTTTCTCATTTGTATAAAATGTCTTTCCAAAAACCCAAAAATATTCACCTTTACCCTCTCACATCTTTGATTCTTCATCCCTACCCCTCCCAAACACTTTGATTCTTTCTATGTCTCATCCACACTTTCTGGTATGCCAGTAGTGTGGTAGTTCTTATAATGGTGGCAATTGCCCCAGTTGTGGCATGGTAGAGTCAGGAAACGGGTCTGTCTATAACCAGAATCCCTATTCCTATCATGACACCACTGATTCATTCCACCAGCTACCACACCATCAGTCTCAGCAGTTTTACTGTTGTGAGTACTGTGGTGGTTCACATTACAGTTCGGATTGTCAATCGGGAAACACGCTTGTCTATGAGCAGTTTCTTGGTAACAATTATAACTCTAGCACTTACCACCCACAGCCACATCAGTTTCACTGTTGTGATTACTGTGGAGGTCCACACTCTAGCTCGGATTGTGAAACAAGGAATCCATTTCCTTATAACAATTACGACTATTCGTTTTCAGACCCACCTCCACAACACCAAATGATTCACACAACTCCTCATGAAACTGAGCAAGACCTTTTGCTAAAGGCTCTTGATATTTTAAAAGAACTTAAAGAGGAGTTGGTTACTACACCGTTTCAAGACTCTCGTGAGAAATCTATGGCAGAATTACTTGCTGAAGAACGAGAGGCTAGAAACGAATTGAGTAGGGAAGAATTACTTGTCTTAGAACAAGCAGCTATAACTCGTGCCAAATTTCGTCAAGCTGCTCTTCTAGACTGTGATAATGATAGTGATAATGAAGACACCCTTGATATCCTTCAATTTTATAAGGGTTCGTCTGATTCATCATTTGTGATTCCTCCTATTGAAAATCAGGGAGAAAATAATGAGACGGAGACATTACTAGTAGAAGAACAAATGGAACTTGAAAATTCCATGAATGCTAGCTCCTCTCATCTCCCTCAGTCTGTTGTTATCACACCCGAAGTTCACACTCACTCTCTAAACATGGGGGATGAGCATCTTAGCACTGTTCCTAATAAGGAATCGGACGAATTAATAAAGTCTAGTGTTGAGATCCTTGTCCCAATCCCGAGAGAGTCACAGGGGACTTTTTATCAAGTGTGTGATATTTCTTCTCACCCTAATAATCCAAATGATCAAATTGAGATTGTCTCCGATTCCAGTGACGATTATTTATCTTATGGAGATATTGAGTATGTTGATGCATCCCTTCCCCACTCTAATGTTGACTTTCTTCTCGAGGAGTTCGCCGATGAACTTACTCACTCCAATCCACTTCCATCGGGAAGTGATGATGATCTCTTTGATTTCAAAGATGATATGGAGGAAGTCGAAGCATTCCTTGCTCAAGATAGTTCAACTTCGTATGAAGTTGATGATAACTATCTTGATTCTGAGGGGGATATTCTGTTCCTTGAAAGCTTATTGAATGATGATGATCCATCACTCAATTCCTATCTCAATATCGGGCTTAATGATTCACCCACTGATGAAAAGTCTTTATCACATGGAGACATCAGTGATGTTGATGAAATATTTTCTGAGCCCATCATTGATCACCTTATCATTACTCCTCCGGAGTTTGATAGCCCGGGGGGAGATGCACTCAATCATGAGGATTTGAAAATTCCCACCCACCCTCCCGGGATGTTTTTGAGCTTAACCCTTGAAATCCAAACTCAGGCTAATGAGCCTGTTCTCGAGGTTCCTTCCTCTCCTCTTCACTCTTTCGGGAGTGAGGACACTATCTTTGATCCCGGCATTTTCATGTATCATTATCTTGAGCCGGATACTTATCTCATCGGTGTGGAACTTTCACGTGCTTCAAATGTTTGTCCAAACATCTTGAACGAAAGTCCGATTGAGATTGTTTCTTCCACATCATGCTTCCCCAAGGACAAATGAATTCGGGGTCAAGTCAAGCTAGCGACTCGGTAAACAAAAACAGTAGCATGCTTATAGGGTTTTCACCCTAAGTGTGGGGGAGTCCCCCATGCTATGGTTACTTATGAAGTGAAAATACAAAATGGTGTTTTCCACGCTTAGCTTGTAATGTTGCCCTTTTACGTTCAAAATGTCGGCATAATAGCCGGGATTTTGAATATTGAGGACAATATTCATGATAAGTGTGGGGGGTATTTCGCTATTCTAGCGAATTTTATCACATTTTACTATATAATACCCCCGTTTTTAGCCAAAATTTCAAAAATTTCAAAAAATTTTCACTGGTGCTTCAAAATTTTTGTGGTAATCAGTCCGCCTTGTCTAACCAACAAAAGGGATTGGCTAGTCCAGGAGCAAACGGATCTTGGTAAAGACATCTCAAATCCGTTTACGGCTTGCAATTTGCCCAAAATTGTATGGTTCCTCAACTCCCCAAAAACAAATGAGTTGGCTAGCCCGCAAGATTATGGCTTGTGGTAAAGGCCGTGGAAAATCCATAATTGGTAATCAGCTCACCAAGATGTTGACTATTCCATCAAGAGCTGGCTAGTCCAGAAGCAAACGGCTTTTGGTAAAGACTACTCAAATCCGTTGACAGCTGGTGGTTTGCTCAAAATCACACGGTTATCAGGTGTGCCACAGTTCTTACACCTGGCTACTCCAGAAGTGATGGCTTTTGGTAAAGAGTTTAAAATCCATCAAGTTTTCAAAACAGTATTGCTAGGGACTAGCAATAGTTTAGTGTGGGGGATTGATGAGTGCTCAAACACTCATCATTTTTGGTCAAATCTGAACTGCAAAACATACAAAAACACTCAGAAATGCATCAAAATACTAAAAATATTTCAAAATTGTGTTTTATATGTTTTAGATGCAAAACGAGTAAAAACAGTTGCAAAACGTGTAAAGTTTGCAAAATTGGCAGTTTCAGTCCCCCGACTTTCATAAAATTACAAAACTAGTACCTGGATATTCAAAATATAGAAAATTATCACCAAAGGTCCTTTTACAATCATAAGTTGTCATATTTTGTCCTTTGGTGAAAAATTGGAAAAGTTTTGGAAAATTACACTTTAGTCCCTGGAGTTACAGATTTTGGCAGATTCAGTCCCTGGTGGGATAATTTTGAAAGAAAAATCATTTTTGGTCCTTAAAAATCATAAATTATCAAAAATGATCCTTGGGTGAGAATTTTGAGGAAATTACATGTTTAGTCCCCAAGGTTTGGAAATTTACAAATTTGGTCCCCGGGAAATTTTGAAAAACGAAAATGAAAAAAATGGTTTTTGAAATATTGGTGATTGGCAATTTGATCCTTGGTATTACTTTTGGGAAATTTCATTTTCAGCCCCTTGGTTTGGTGGAAATCTCATTTTTGGTCCTTGTGTTTTATACAATCACCAACCGGACCCTTAACAATTTAAACCCAAAGCCAATTCCAAACCCACTCCATCCTTATAACTCCAAGCCCTTCACCCCAGCCCACCAAACAAACCGGCCCACTCCCCCTAAAAATAAAACCCCAAAACCGTTTTATTTAGTTATCCCTGTCAAACCCCCTTTGACCTCCCATCTTCCCCACTTGGCTGCTAAGCCTGCAACACCAAACCCACACTCCATATTCTCCATACCCCCAGCTCACCCTTCCCACTTTCTGTCCCTCCACCTCACTAATAATTCCAAACCCAATTAATTCCCTAAAATCCCTCACAAGCAAACACCAACTGCCAAAGTCCTATTTCCCGCCAAAATGCATTTGAAGGCTGAGATCATTTTACCCTCATCTAACGGCCATGAATCAGTGTGGGAAAGAGAAAGAAAACTTATGGGACTCTTATAAGTCAAGAAAAAATCAAGGAAGAAGAATAAGTAGTGTAGCAGTAGAGTAATATTATTTAGGTGTAGTTTAGTAATGTAATTTTAATCATGTAATCCATTTATGCTGTGTATTTTCTGATTTTCCAATTAGTTTGCAAGTGTAATTTTCACAGTTCAAGTTAAATTGGATTTTTATTCTAGTTTATGCAAATTTGAATTTTCACTTAAATTTTCAAGTCTCTTGCTACTTCAATTAAGTACCTTGCATTTTACATCAGAATGTTTCTTGGATATTTTTTTAAGTTGTTTGAAATCATAGAAAGCAGAAAATCAGAAAAGAAAAAAAGAGAAAAATAAAAAGAAAAATAATGGTGTAAAATTTGAAAATCAGTGGAGAAGGAAGGAAGTGGTTGGAAGCGTGATTATATTGGATATTTATATGGTGTAAGTGCCTCAGGGAGGCTGTAGGTTAGGTTTGTGAAAAGTGTTCTTGATTCTGAGTTTACATAATCCACTGTAAGCCATTTCCTAATTTTCTGTCATTCAATATAGCATAGGGAATTCAGTACTAATTTTAGTTTAATTATGCTTATTTAGTGTTAATTTAAGATTAGATTTCATATTTAAGGTTTTAGTTGCTAGGTTGCTTTGATAATCTGTCATTTTAGTTTCTTAGGGGGTGTTTGGATCAGTACCTTTGCTGAGTTTTTGTTGTTGTTTTACTGATAACCTTGCATCACTAGATTTCTTAGATCATAGCTGAGATTAGTAAACCACAAAACTTGCATCTCATCATTGCCAAAGTCAAAAATCATCACCAAGGCCCCCAACAGTTGACTGTTGGGGCTGTGTGACCTCAACCCCCCCCCCCCCCTTTAGCTTATAAATCATAGTTTTAGCTTATGTTAGCTTTAATATAGCTTACTATAACTTAACAAGTTCATAAGGATCTATCAAAATTGGCAAAAGTCAAAGTAAGTAGTTCTAAGCAAAAAGTCAATTTGGCTCATTTCAGATTTTTACAAAAAGTCTAGGATTTAAATAGAATTTTGTGGTTGTTTTCATGTCTTGAAATTTGTTTCCATTTGTTGTCTAACACCTCACCTTCAAGTTCCTAACCTCATTTGATTTTTAGGATTTTATTTGTGGGCCCCAGCTTAGTCTAAACACACTTGCAGGGGGCTGTGTTCCCCTGTGCAGCAGACTCAGTCCCAACACCACCACTTTGGTTGTGGTTCTTGACCTCCATAGTGGGCCCCACATCCAAAACCTTGTTCCTCCCAACCCCCCTCCTGGTAGGCTTGGGATATTGACCCCTTGTTTGACCTGAAACCCCCTGGGTCCCACTTGGATTTGGACCTAAACCTTGTCCCATTTTCTGAGTAGATAAAGTTTCATTGAGCTTATTTGTGAGCTTAATAGCTTATTCTGTGGTTCTTTCTTGCTTTCTCTAGCTTAATTTAGTTCACTTAGCTTAATTACATCTTATTTCAGCATTGTGGGCCCCCCTAGCTGCTTAAATTACCATTTTCCCTTGACAGTTGACCAAAGTCAACTGTCAACCAAATAAGCTTTTACTTTGCTTATTTTTAAGCTCCAAGAAAGTTGTTTTTGTAAAAGTTTCTTATTTTCAGTAGTGTAACAAGTTTCAAAAAGAAAATTAACAAAAATCCAAGTTTTAATTTAAGTGATAGTTTCTATTTAATGTAATTTAATTTTAATCTTCATTTTTATATTTTTATTAAGGACTTAGCTATTTTATATTTTTATTAAATTCCTCATATATTAAAGTATTTATAATAATGTTTTCAGATTTTTATTTTGTCATTAAGTATTTATTAGATTTAATCTTAGTTTTATTGATAATTAAGTGATAATTAGTTTTAAATAGCATAATTAGTTTTTATTAAGTGAAACCTAGTTTTTATACTTTTTATAGCTTTTATATGTTATAAAACATTTTTAGAAATTTTATTAGAATTTCTACTGTTCATTTACTATTTTTCTTAATTTAAAATAGTTTTCTTAGGTAATTAATGTTTAATTAGTAATTAATTAATAGAAAATTCACAAAAAGACAAAAATACATATTTTTAATTTTAAAACTTATTTTTAGTTATTTTATAATTTTAGAAATTTTATTTTCACCTTTTTAGTATTTAATCAATATTGTATTATATTTAAGTTGTTTAAATATTAATAATAAGTATTAAATAGTAATTAATTAATATTAAATAATTAATTAGTGTAAAAATTAATTTTAACTTTCTAAAAATTTTCTTTTACCTTTTAGTTTGTAAAAAAGTCATTTTCACCCCCTGGGTGTTTTCAGATTTCAGTTTTCACGTTTTATTTCGTACGCTTACGTTTTATTTAAACGTAACGTACGCGTTTTTAGGTTTAATTCGTTTCTAGTTTTTCCTACTTTCCAGTCTTGTTAATATAGTGTATTTAAGCTATTTTCTTTTAAATTCCAGTAGTGTAATCTTCAAAACTCTCTTATACCCTTTCCCGTCCAAATTCACCCGATCACATAACCGTTTTGATTACAATTCACACCTCGTCGAGACATAACGACCCGGGGAAACACTGTACTTCCACGGAGATTGACTCTAAGCTGTTTGACCTAGTTGACCATCCTTGGTCAATATAAGTTGTGGTTTAGCATCAATCAACCTCCATTGTTTTACCGATCATGTCGGTAAATATGGCCATCATGCACCTCTGAAACGTACCTGAAGCATTACATAAGCCAAAAGGCATACGTTTATAAGCAAAGGTTCCATAAGGGCATGTAAAGGCAGTCTTTTCTTGATCCGATGGATCAATGGGGATTTGAAAGTATCCTGAGAAACCATCAAGGAAACAATAGTACTCGTTTCCTGCTAATCTCTCAAGCATCTGATCCATAAAGGGCAGCGGAAAGTGGTCTTTGCGGGTGGCGTCATTCAACTTACGATAGTCAATGCAAACACGCCACCCGGTAACCAGCCGAGTTGGAATCAACACATTTTCCTCATTAGTGACAACAGTAATGCCACCCTTTTTTGGGACGCAATGATTGGGACTAACCCACGGACTGTCAAAGATGGGGTAAATCAATCCTGCATCAAGAAGTTTGAGAACCTCTTGTTTAATGACATCATGGATTTTTGGATTCACCCGTATTTGATGTTGCACTGCGGGCTTGAAGTAATCCTCCATTAAGATTTTGTGTGTACAAAAATCTGGGTTAATACCCTAAATATCGGAGAGCTTCCAAGCAATTGCTTGCTTGTGTGACTTCAAGACCTTTATGAGAGCAGCCTTTTCCTCATCACTTAAACCTTTAGCAATAATGACGGGTAATTTATCATTACCCTCCAAAAATGCGTATTCAAGATGAGGAGGTAAGTCCTTGAGCTCGACCTCAGGAAATTCATCGTTTTTATCAACCGATTTAATTTCCTCATTATGAAGTTCTACGGGAGGGAGTGGAGGAGAATTGTCTTGATTTAGCAATTTCTCAAGGAGAAGAATATCTCCCTCCAGATCAATCTCAGTGTTATCAATTCCATCTGGAACTGAATCACTTCTGAGAAAAGCCTCGACCTCTTCCAGAATGAAATCACTTCCCTCAAACGGAGTGAGAGAAGGGGAAGAGTCGGAAATGATAGGTTGAGATGATGGAGTGGGATCCCCACTCACAGAATTATGAGAATAACCAAGAAATTCTTGAGAGTACTCCTCTGAAGCAATGTCTATGATGTCTATTTGGTTAACCGCTTCAGAATCATAATTTGAGGAGTACCTCGAGGTTTGATCGAGGTTAAAGGTAACGGCTTCATTACCCACATGCAAGGTGATTTCTTGCTCAAATACATCGATAAGAGCACGGCCCGTTCTAAGGAATCCCCTCCCAACAATGAGAGGGACCCTTTGATCAGCATCGAAATCAACAACCACAAAGTCAGCGGGGAGATGGAACTTTCCTACTTTTACAAACACGTCCTCGGCAATGCCAATAGGACGAGATATCGATCTATCTGCAAGCTCTAGAGTCATGCAAGTAGGAGTAAGATCCGGAAGAGAAAGTTTCTTCCAAACTGAATAAGGCATTAGGTTGATGCTTGCACCAAGATCGGCCAAGGCATAGCAATCAACCATTCCTGGAAATACACAAGGTATTAGAAATTTTCCAGGATCTCCAAGCTTCTCGGGAAGCTTCTTTAAAAGAACTGCAGAGCAGTTCTCATTCAAGGGAGTCTTTGCCATTTCAAACAGTTTCTCCTTGTTGCTTAACAAGTGTTTGATTGTTGATGCAAATTTGGGCATCAGAATAATAGCATCCGCAAAGCTAATGTCAAAATCCAAATCTTGAATGATTTGAAAGAATTTATCCATCTGGTGACTAGCCTTTTCGCGGAGCTTTTGCTCATTCAAACGTGAGGGGTAAGGAATAGAAGAGGTAAAAGGTTTGGATTTAGGGGTCTCAACTGGGATATTATTGGGTTCAAAAACAACTCTTGGTTTTGGTTTGGGTTTCGGGACAACATGAGGTGGGATGTCTTGGGTACCCCTATTATGAGTAGGAAGTACTTCGTCCTTATTTACCTCGGTTTCATTTTCCACTACCTTGAAGGGGTAGTGGGAACAGTGGGTCCGTCATATGAAACTCCGCTCCTGGTTGTGATCGCCTTTGCATCGCCCCTCGAGTTTGCGATCGTGTTGCTCGGAAGTTTTCCAGAGCCCGAGGGTCGTTCATTTAAAGATTTCTTGATTTCAGAAATCTGGCTGACCAACAACCTGTTTGTCTCTTCTTGAGTTTTCATGAACTGCTTCAACAACTCATCAGATGATGATTGTGGAGCTGGAAGAATGGCTTGTGTTTGGTTGGGGAAATTTTGGACTCGGTTATTTTGATTATAACCTTGTTGTGGTTGAAAATTTCCCTGATTTGGATTACCATTTCCCTGAAAATGATTTCCCGGGTTGAAATTGTTTCTGTTAAAGTTTCCTTGGTTGTGGAAACCTTGATTCTGTCCAGGATTGAAATTCCCTTGGTTTTGATAACCTTGGTTCATTCGAGGTTGGTTCTGGTTTCGATTTTGCAAATTCTGGTTTTGGTTGAAACCAGGTGGTCCCATATGTATGTTAGCACGGTAACTTGGTTCCATTTGAGGTCGGTATTGATTACCTCCCTGATTTGTAGTACCGGCTAAGGCATTGGCTTCAAAAGGACTACCATCGGTGGCAGTACAGTTGTAGTATGCATGTGGGCCACCACAAGTGACACAAACTTCCACCTTTTTTACTTCAGCATGTGAAGGGTTTTGTGTGAAAGTGACTTTCTTTTGGTTTGAGATAACCAAAGCTTGAATAGCGTCCGTGAGTTTGTCTATCTTAGCATCGGTGCTAGAAGTACTCACGGGAGATGAAGTACAAGGACCAGCACTCACTTGGGAGTTATATGGCTTTGTGCGTGTAGTGCGGACCTTGGACTTATTTTCAATGATTGCCAAAGCTTCTTTAGTGGTTTTGCTCAAAAAATTACCTCCCGCGGAGGAATTGAGAGAATCTTGGTCAGATTGACTCACACCATTATAGAAAGTGTCAATTTGCATTAATTCAGTGAAACCATGATGAGGACATCGACGAAGCAATTCTTTGAAACGATCCCATGCGTCACCAAACGATTCATCAAACCTTTGAGTAAATTTGATGATTTCATTTTTAAGACTTGTCGTTCTGGACGGGGGAAAAAATTCGTTTACAAATTTGGTAACTAAATCCTCCCATGATGCTATTGAACAAGGAGGTTGTTTTTCCAGCCAAATCCGGGCTGCCCCCTCAAGAGAAAATGGGAATAGAAGAAGCATGACTGCTTCGGAAGGGACGTTCTTGTATTTGATGGTAGATGTAATCTTGTTAAACCATCGAATAGAGCATGAGGATCATCCCTCTCAAAACCATAAAATTGGCTTGAGGTTACTAGATTTAGTAACCCGGTTTTGAGCTCAAAGTATTCAGCCACAATGGCTGGGACAACAATAGCATCTCCGTAACCCTCGATGGGTGCTTGGAGAAGCTCATTCATCGGACGGTCTTCCGCCATGATAACCTTTTTTGTGGTAACAGCACGTATCTCAGATACGGCTGTTGGGGCAGAACGTCTACGGCATCTTCGAGGAATTCTGACAAGCTCACGAAAAGGGTTTGTTGACCTAGAAGAACGAGTGCGCATGCACTAGAGACGACTCTAAAGATCCTTAGAGTGATGGGAATTTTAAAAATAGAAAAGAAAAATCTTTTTAGATTTTTGTTTTTATAAGATAATATAGAAATATGGACAAAGATGATATATAACAATGAGTGATTAATTCAAACTCACAGATGCTTCAAAAGTCGTTATACGCAGCACACCTCCCCGGCAACGGCGCCATAAATTGATTGGTGGTAAACAGTCAGAAAATATCAACCAAGTAATGGTCAATAAGTCAAACAGTCTAAACCAATACTCCGTGGAGTGTAGTGTCTCCCCGAGTCGTTAGATCCCAACGAGGCGTGAAATCTGAAATAAGACGACTTTGAGATCAGGTGAAATGAACAGGAAAAGGGTTCAAGTGATTATACTACTGAAATATAAGTGAAAATAGCTTTGATAAGCTATATCAACTAATACGTGAAATCAGATAATCACAAATTTAAAGGAACTGGAATTAATACGTGTACGTTTAATATTTAAACGTAAACATATGAAACAAAAACGATTTTAACTATAGTAGGAATTTGCATGCCTTAGGGGCTTAAATGCAAATTAAATAAACTTAAAATATTTATTTTATAATTACTAACTTATTTAAAAATTAAGAAAACCTAAAAATGTAAAAAGATATAAAAATGTACCTTTAAATTTAAATAAACGTAAACGTACGAAACTAAACATGAATTCTATTAAATATAACTCCCACAAATGTGAAAATTATATTTTTGTAATACTAAAAGGAAAGAAAATTTATTAGAAATTTAAAATTATTTTTATAACTATTTAATTAATTATTATTATTTAATAACTATTTTTAGTTATTTAATAATACACTAATAAATAAGAAAATGTAAAATAATTCTTGAAAAATAAAATTAAAACTTAGAAAAATCTAAAATATTATAAAACTTATTTTAAAACTAAAATTATATTTTTCATACTAATTATCTAATTATTATTAATTAATTAACTAATTAAATAGATTTAAATTATTACAAATACTAAAAAGACTTAGATAATTAAGAAGATTTTTATAAATCTAATTAACTATCACAGGAATCCTAAAAAATTATAAAAAGTTTGTTTTATATGTTTTTACACTATTTTACTAATTATTATTCTAATTATTAATTAATTACTAATTAAACTATTGATATTCTAAAAAATAGAAAATGAACAGTAGAAATTCTAGAAAAATTCCTAAAAATGTTTTAACTTATATAAAAGCTAGGAAAATTATAAAAACTAGGTGTTACTTAATAAAATCTAAATTTGCTATTTAATTCTTTAATATTAATTAATAATTAATTAAACTAATATTAATTCTAAATATCACTAAATGACAAAGGAAAAATCTGGAAAAATTTATAAAAATACTTTAAAATAAATGAGATTTAATAAAAATATAAAAATGCAAGAGTGCTTATAAATAAGCTGAAAAGAAAATTAAGAAGATAATTTATATTAAATAGAAGCTATCACTATAATTAAATTTGGTTTTTTCTGCTTTTTCTTTTTCCAAACTATTTTAATACTAAAATTAAGAGACTTTTGTAAAAACAACTAGTTTGGAACTCAAAAATAAGCACTGTGAGTGCTTATTTGCTTTGACCAAACTAGGACTTAAATTAACCAAACTAGGAATTAAGCTCAAATGAGCTTAAGTGGGGTCCACAAGGGTGGATTCTGGTTCAATTGAGTTACTAGGATATGTTTAAGCAAAATTCAAATAAATAAGCTAGTTGAATAAGCCCACAAGCCAGAATAAGCACTTTGATTTATGGTGGACTGAGACAGAAATGGGACAAGGTTTAGGGGTGAATTCAGGTGGGGTCCACTGAGCTTGAGCTCAAAAGCAAGCTCAAACCTTGAAGGTGGCTAGGAGAGGGGTTAAAAGAACCCACTTGGGGCCTGTGGGACCCACTGAGTAGCTCAGAATAAACCACCAAAGTGGTGGTGGTGGTGGTGCAGTGATTGTGCACAGGGGAGGTATTTCCCCTGCAAGTGACTTTGATGCAGTATAACTATCACACAAAAATTCACAAAATTGTAATGGTGATAGGATTCAGTAGTCTAGCTGGTATACTTTCACATGTAAAAAGCTCAGGGCTTAGATCTACTCACTAAATTTCAAACAATTCTTGCTAAAAATGAGATTTCCTGACAAAGGCAATTTTGACTTTTTCTATTTTCTTGATAAGTTGACTTTAATGAACTTTGATCCTAATTTAATGAATGTAACTGTAATATTAAGCTTCTATGTAACTAATTTAATCTATTTTAACAACTATAATACTAAATTGATGAGATTACAAAGCCTAAGGACTAACAGTTAACAATTTATGAAGTGATTTAGTGAGATTTGACTTTTTCTTAAAAGAGACTAAGTTTTTATGCCTTAAATGACTTTTATGAACCTATTAGAGTATTTCTAAACCAATAACAACAACAAAAACCACCTGAAGCTCAGGTAACTAACATGATCCAAACACTCCTTGTGGAAAACTAGAAGGGGGGGTTGAATAGTTTTACGTCTTTTTAATTTTATTATGAAAACTTAGTTTAGTTTTAAAACCTTGTTTGCTTTTAAAACTTTGATTCAATCTTATGTGAACTCAAATCTTGAACAATATGAACAACTATATCTAAGTATGAACAATAATAATATAAGCTAAGTATGTGAAATCAACACATGCACAATATAAACAATTATAGCTATATACGAGAGATAAGTAAGTAATCGTTTATTTTGTAATCCTTAGTTATATTTTGTATGAAAACTTTACTTGATCGAAATGATCAATTATATGTATGTTACCTTTTTAGTTTGATTGTAAAAACTTTGTTTTGTGAATGAAACTTTCGTTTGATATTTAACTAAAATCAATACTAGCACTATATGAGCAAATATATATATATATATATATATATATATATATATATATATATATATATATATATATATATACGTCTACATCTACAAAAGTAATAACGATATAAGCAAGATAATAAGTAAGTGATGCGTGGGAATCGCACCTTGCTTTACCTCTCGAGGGATCTCGCGAGGCTTACAACCCCCACCAGGCAGTGTACCTGATCGTTGTAGTATAGTATAGTGACAAGTACCAAGGGATTGATCATTCAGCTTAGGAATAGTGTCGCTAGGGTTAGAAAACCTAATTAAAAGTTCTAGAGATGAAAGATGATTATTTTTGTATTTTTATAATTTTATGAAAGCAACTAAAATCTCGGGTTTTTGGAAGAGTGGGTGGAATTAGTTGTTATTCAACTAACCCAAAGCTAAGATGCAATCAAAATAAAATAATAAAAATGAAATTAAACTAATATTAAACTAAGGTTGTGAGCAGTATGTGGAGAAATTGTGTTTACTTAGACTTCATTACTCCCTAGATATCTTTTACATGTCAATTACTTGTTACACTTGTATGAATGACGGGTTGTATTCCTTAATACCATTCGTGGAGTGGCATACATAACTCCCCAACTCTATGAGCTCTTATCTCCTCCTACACCATGACCCAGCACAACTATAGGGATTGTAAACAGTGGCTCATGCATTAAATACAACCAATAAAGACTTACTACGCCTCGGTTCATGTTTCTTAAGACGTTCAAGCATGTTACCATTTGGAGATCTGCCAGTTTTCTTAAGCCTAACATATAAAATCATTCATTCAAAACAAGAATAGATAAGTAATCAACACATAATCAACATCTAGGTTTCATTAGATCTAAGCAAACACAAGAGAGATCTAGCCTAGCATAGTAAAATTAAGATAAGAACAAAAGATAAACAACCAACACATAGACATATTGATTGAATTAAGAGTATACTTATCTCAATTACAATGCAAGGTCTCAAGGGTTTGGAACCCTTGAAAAACCTGTAAAAGAGGCACCAAAATCGTCTTTAGGGTTTCACCAAAACTTCTCTCCCTTTTTTAATGAAAAAACTAGAAAACTATATATAGGAAAATCGTCCTGACGGCGTCAAGAGTTAAATCTGACGCCGTCAACTCGCCGCCATACACTTCCTCGGACGCCCTAGATCCAATCGTGACGGCCTATGTGACGCCGTCACCACCTTCGGTAAATTATTCTTGGCCACTTTGACGCCGTCATCACTCCATCTGACGCCGTCACCAGCTACGGTAAATTAATCTTCATGTCT
This sequence comes from Artemisia argyi, assembly GCA_030686995.1. Taxonomy (NCBI): domain Eukaryota; kingdom Viridiplantae; phylum Streptophyta; class Magnoliopsida; order Asterales; family Asteraceae; genus Artemisia; species Artemisia argyi. Next base: position 172,408,183 of record CM060681.1, read on the forward strand.
GACGCCGTCAAGAGAAAACCCTTGACGCCGTCACCTTGTATTTCCAGCTTGGATTTTTGGTACTTTGTCGTTTTCTTCACTTTATGCTCCAAAAACGTCCAAAATAACCTCTTTTCCAGAATTCACTCTCCAAACACCTAAAATCACAAAAGGAACGATTTAGGGCAAAATTTGATCAAATAAATTCGGATTCGGGCTTAAATGACCCCCTAAAAACGGATCATTTTTCGCCTCATCATATACCCTTACACTTGAGATTTGCTTGTCCTCAAGCAAATGAGCTTTTATGCTACTCAAAAGACAAGTTAGGGGTCATTTAACACTAATATAAAAGTAATTACAACAAATAATCATTCCACTAAAGACCAATAGACAAGCACGGAGGTCATACACAAGCACCTCACAAATAGTGTTTAGATACTCACATCTCTCGGGTGTAATAAAGTAATATAACATTATGGAAATGGAAGATATCTCTCACTACCTGTCATAGCAAAATAGATTACCATAGGCTTGGGAAAGGATCAAACCTCCACCACATGGCGTAAGCACCTAGGATAAACTATCAAAGAGGTCTTTTAAAGGGTTATAACGTTAGGTGTAGGGATATGAATTACACGGTTTTGTTGGATAAAGGGAATTTTACTGGTGGCGAGTTAACAATCTTAGTAAATTACATGTACAAGATGGCGTTGCTAAGCCAAGACTAGACTCGACTTAAGCTAATAAATGAAAAATAACAAAAACATAAAATGAACATAGAATAAAAACGGGATGGTAGTCCGTATGTTTTTTTCTCTTCTTCTTTTCTATTTTTTTTTTTTCTTTTTCTTGTTTTTTTTCTATTTTTTTTTTTTCGATTTTTTTTTTTTTTTTTTTTTTTTTTTTTTTTTTTTTTGCATACACTCTTACCCTACCATCCAAAATAATACATCATAGGGGATGAGAATTCCCCTTACACTTGAATCTTTACATACTTTACATTTAACTATTCTAATGACTCGAATTAAGAAAATCAAAACACTTGGAGCACTTTTAAAATTAACGTACATATGGGGGTAATAAGTGATGTTCTTCCCCATTACTCCATAAAATAAGTACTTACCCATGAGTCCCAATCGTCCCAAAACAATATGTGCAAGGATATGACTCGACTTAGCAACCATGTAATCAATTAGAAAGTTAACTTAGGGTTTAACAAATAACAATAATGCACTAAAAATGAGCGCATACACGGAAGGCTAAGGCGATTTGGGTGTACATTTAAGTGGGGTGTAACAAGTTCTTCCTTTAAGTAAAATGCTTAAAGTTAGAAACGAAAAGATAGGCTCGGAGGGGTGTACTAGGGGTTTCGTGTACTAAAAATGAGTACAACGCAAAGGGTGTGGGAAAAATTAGTTGACTTAACTAGCCAAGTAATATGACTTAAATGGTCAAGTAATTATAATACGGGTTTAACACAAGGGTGATCCTAATGCCTCTTATCATGTAGTAAATCCTACCACACGAATGTAGTCTCACTAGCGGTCTCGGGATGCATCACTAACGCAAGTTCTAGAATCTAAATGCTACCGGTACACTCATAAGCACTAATAATGAATGCTTTTCCTATCAAATCTAAAGGCGAACCTCACATTTTTGGGTGGAAAATTTTTCTGAATATACGATTATGTGCTAGTCATACAATCTCCTATCCATGAGACGCTTGCTATGGCTAAAGTTTCACTCCTAAATGTTGTAAAAAAATTTAAATTTGGCGCTAAAATTACACTAACAAGTATTTCTCATAGTTTTATTACTCATCTACTATCAAACAAAACAAACTCAAGCGAAAGTGCATATGTAAGGTATCATCTTTTTACCCTCCCCTTACACTTAAGATGAACATTGTCCCCAATGTTCAAGTAAAGAATGTAAAAGTTAAAAAGTAAAGAGAATGAAATCGAATACTCCCCTGATTCGCTCGGTATGGATTTTAGGTTGGCCAGGTTAAATCTTCCTCTAAGAAAACGAACAATCAAAGCTTCCCTTCCAGAATATAAATCATCTTCTTGTCACAAATAACCTGTAAATCCTGACAAAAGTAGACAAGGCAACCTCGCGTAAAATCGGCGGCATCCTATATAAGTTACTAAATCCTAGAAAACAAAGTAAGATATAATGCTTGTGGAATGAAGTTTGCAGATTTCCTGGAGATTATAAAACTTAATAAATCACAAAAACCATAAGACTCTGTTAGAAAAACAAAACTGGTAAAATTTCCAGATTTTTGACTCCTGACGCCGTCAAGAGCAATTCCTTGACGCCGTCAGAATGGACCTGCAGAAATCTTTATGTTAAGTTTCCGGAAAATTTCTGGAAAAATCTTGTCCTACTTCCTGGAAAATCCTGCAAAACTTCATTATGACTCAATACAAGCATTTGACTCTAACAATTACGAATATACATGTTCATTAAATATTGTGGAGAATCATGATCGGTTTGTTTCTTAAAAACATATTTGGGGTTTCCCCTTACACTTATCTTTTGCAAAAATACCTTTAGGTTGAAGTTAAGACTAGGCTAAACAACATAATAAAGTATTTCCACATTTTAGTTGAGAAACATGATTAACCAACAATAAAAATAAAACATGCATACGGAAGCAAATAACAATCAAACAAATAAAATCACACAAATAAAAACATACAAAACATGGGTTGCCTCCCAAGAAGCGCTTGTTTTTGTTCGAGTCACGAGCCTGACTCTACCCTTATTTAACATGAATAGGGGAAGTTTTCCCTACACTTTGAATTAAGTGCGGGTGGAAGTAGCGATACACACCCTTAGGGTGGAAGTATGCCACGTGAGGAAAGAGTGGTGGATGAATTATATGCTCAAAGGGTTGTGCTCCTATCATCATAGCCTTACCTAATTCAATCGGGTTAATGGATGGATTAAGATTTTCTCTTAGAAAGGGATCATCTTCTATCAATTTCGAGAGACTCCTAGTTGGGAATCCATCTTGACCTAATAAACCCGGTTTAAACCCATAATGTTTCTTACGATCAATTATGAATGGGTGATGTAAGCATGTAAGGTCATTTTCCACTCCTATAGTAGCTTCCTCTCTACAGGGCTTAGAGTCCACTGCCTTCATCCTAAGACTACCCGGACTATATGGTTTGATGGGTGGGTCGGGACCTATTTCAATTCCTAAATCTTCATCCAAGGATGGAAGATTAGGTAACGGTTTTGGTTGAGGCTCCGGTTCATCAAAACTAGGAACTTCCCTAGAACTAAGGGTAAGGTTATCATTATAAGCATTCAGACCTATATCCTCTAGTTGTGTTTGGTCCAAGGGTTCTACCTCCGTTGGGACTCCTATAGTCTCCTCTACTTCTTCCGGGTAAGTCACGGGCGGTGTGTGTGCCTCAAATGATGGTAGGATTTGTGGGGTACTTGGTGGGCTTACGTTACTTACCTCATCCTCCATTTTATCTAGATTACCTATGTGTTTGCTTTGCACTATGGCTTTAGGTGACATCCAACTAGGTATCTCAACATGAGTATACTCATCCCCAGACAAACTCCCTGTTTGCTCCTTCAAACTTGTTTTTGATTGATTTGTGATGTTGTTTGTTGGGTTGTCTACTCTATAATAATATTGGGCACAGTTTTCTATGGTATCCCATGCTTCTTCATCATTTAATTCCCTAGGGCCCCCATTGGCAAAATCATCGATGCACATTTGGTCACATCGGCTGACACGATAGTAAAAGGTTTCGGTTAGGGATGCTAAAGAGAAACTATGATGAGGGAATTTTCGAAGTAAAATTTTAAAACGAGTCCATGCATCATATATGGGTTCATCTTGATATTGTTTGAAATTCAAGATGTCAATAGGGTAGAATGGTCTTTGTGGTTGGTGGTATGGTGGATTCGCGTACTCCATAATGGTGAACGGAAGAGTCAATGGAAATTACGAACAAACACACAAAGAAAAAGATAGACTAAAGAAGTCCTAAAAATAAAAAATAAAATCTTACTAGAAAGGAATCTAGCAAGTAGACCTAACAAAAAGAAATCCTAACCTAGACAATAATTATTCCCCGGGCTGCGGCGCCAAAAACTTGATGCGTGGGAATCGCACCTTGCTTTACCTCTCGAGGGATCTCGCGAGGCTTACAACCCCCACCAGGCAGTGTACCTGATCGTTGTAGTATAGTATAGTGACAAGTACCGGGGGATTGATCGTTCAGCTTAGGAATAGTGTCACTAGGGTTAGAAAACCTAATTAAAAGTTCTAGAGATGAAAGATGATTATTTTTGTATTTTTATAATTTTATGAAAGCAACTAAAATCTCGGGTTTTTGGAAGAGTGGGCGGAATTAGTTGTTATTCAACTAACCCAAAGCTAAGATGCAATCAAAATAAAATAATAAAAATGAAATTAAACTAATATTAAACTAAGGTTGTGAGCAGTATGTGGAGAAATTGTGTTTACTTAGACTTCATTACTCCCTAGATATCTTTTACATGTCAATTACTTGTTACACTTGTATGAATGACGGGTTGTATTCCTTAATACCATTCGTGGAGTGGCATACATAACTCCCCAACTCTATGAGCTCTTATCTCCTCCTACACCATGACCCAGCACAACTATAGGGATTGTAAACAGTGGCTCATGCATTAAATACAACCAATAAAGACCTAGTACGCCTCGGTTCATGTTTCTTAAGACGTTCAAGCATGTTACCATTTGGAGATCTGCCAGTTTTCTTAAGCCTAACATATAAAATAATTCATTCAAAACAAGAATAGACAAGTAATCAACACATAATCAACATCTAGGTTTCATTAGATCTAAGCAAACACAAGAGAGATCTAGCCTAGCATAGTAAAATTAAGATAAGAACAAAAGATAAACAACCAACACATAGACATATTGATTGAATTAAGAGTATACTTATCTCAATTACAATGCAAGGTCTCAAGGGTTTGGAACCCTTGAAAAACCTGTAAAAGAGGCACCAAAATCGTCTTTAGGGTTTCACCAAAACTTCTCTCCTTTTTTTAATGAAAAAACTAGAAAACTATATATAGGAAAATCGTCCTGACGGCGTCAAGAGTTAAATCTGACGCCGTCAACTCGCCGCCATACACTTCCTCGGACGCCCTAGATCCAATCGTGACGGCCTATGTGACGCCGTCACCACCTTCGGTAAATTATTCTTGGCCACTTTGACGCCGTCATCACTCCATCTGACGCCGTCACCAGCTACGGTAAATTAATCTTCATGTCTGACGCCGTCAAGAGAAAACCCTTGACGCCGTCACCTTGTATTTCCAGCTTGGATTTTTGGTACTTTGTCGTTTTCTTCACTTTATGCTCCAAAAACGTCCAAAATAGCCTCTTTTCCAGAATTCACTCTCCAAACACCTAAAATCACAAAAGGAACGATTTAGGGCAAAATTTGATCAAATAAATTCGGATTCGGGCTTAAATGACCCCCTAAAAACGGATCATTTTTCGCCTCATCAGTAAGATATGGAAAGATCTAACCGCGAGACAAAGGATTTATAGTGGTTCGGCTACAAGGACACCTTCCTTGCCCTACTCCACTCCTCGAGTCACCTACTCGAGAGTTTTCTTCACTATATCAAGAAGCTCCCTTATGGCGGAGAAAACCTTACACACAAATATACACACCACAACTTCGTCACAACTTCTTCACACCTAGTCACTACTAAATCACAACACTACTTCTTCACATATATCTATCTTCACAACTATCTACTTCACAACAATCTTCTTCACAACTATCTACTTCCCAACTTCTCTACTTCACAACTATCTACTACACACTCACTCTATCTACACACCTTGCTAATCTATCTTCTATCAAATATTCATAACTAGTTACATAAAGAAATAGATATAATAGATGATGCTCTAACAACTTGGATGTGGAGGTCACAACAAGTTGTAATACTTCTTCTATTGAAGGATTGAAGTATTCTTCTCTTGCACTTGAAAGGTAGAGGTTTGGATCACTTTGAAACAAAGATTTATGTATGTATGATCAAAGGATTTTAGAGAATAGAAATGAGATCTAGAACAGAAAGTTTTGGGGTGCAAAAGGTGAGAAAAATCTGTGGAATGAACCAATATTTATAAGGGGAAAAATACTGTTTGGGAGCGTGGCCGGTCCCCTTAATTGGGTGCCGGTCCCCTTAATAATTAAGGGGACCGCCTAGTATAATTAAGGGGGCCGCCTAATAAAAAAAATATTTTTTCTTCAGATTTTTTGTCTTTTTGTGAGGGAGGTTTTTCCTGAAGAATGTAGCCGTTTTTTGGGTTGAAATTTGAATTCAAACTATTTATTTTGAATAAAACATTTCTTATAAATACAAAATTGTTTTGTATAAGTTTAAAAATGTTTCCCACTTTAATAAAATGTAAGGTTTGTAAAAATAAAAATTCCTTTGATCATAAAATGCATTAGACACTTTGTTTATTCATACCTTAAGTGATATGGATGTTAAAGCAAATATTTACGACTAAATACTTGTTTACGTCATAATTTGTAGTTCAACGAGTTTACGTTTTGTGATTATCAAAACATAGAGATATCGATATATGTTAATAATGTTTTTAGGCATTATTTATATCAACAATCTCCCCCTTTTTGATGATTACAAAACCTAAGCTCATTAAGTCTAAAAATTAATTTTTTTTTAGACAAGTACTTAGTGAGTTTATATTCACTTCTCCCCCTTTTTGTAGAATCAAAAAGGTTATGCCGGCTAGCTTCATAAATGAAGTTAGACGGGATGAAAGCTCCCCCTCGTTCGATGGCACCAAGGGATCGAGATATGGAATGCTCGCAAGAAAAATATTAGAAGCACAAGCATATATAGAAGAATATGCAATATACAAATAACAAGCATAGCAAACAAATATTAAGGATACATAACAATTAATTCAAAGAGATTATGTTAAAGATCCTAATTTGCCAAAGAGAGCCATCGGACTTGCTTGTAACAAAAGGTTGGTTGATTCGTATTTGAAAGTGAAAATCATAAGCATATAGTATGCTTAGATGCTTGATGATGGAGTGTTTGGAATGAAGATGGTTGAGTTAGGGTAAGGTTGTTGGATTAATGGAGGTATATGTTTGGGTCATGAATGTTGGAGAGTTTGGTTGTGGAGAGTTTGTAGCGGAAGAGTTTGATTAAGGTTTTGGATGTTGTTCAAGTGAGGGTATTGGATGTGATCTAGTAAGAAGATATTCAATCCAAGTGAAGTGTTCATTGAATGCAATGGTTTTTAGGAGAAAGATGCAACAAGGTCAATTGTTGACATGCTTCTCAAGTTGATTTATGTTGTGTGGTGATGAGGGTGATCTAGATGAAGGTGGATCCAAATTGCGTTGAGCAAGATGTAAGGCTAAAAGAGCACTAAGCTCATGGGATTCTTTTAGCGCCTCAACGAACATTAAGTGTTCGGAGGAAGGTGATGGTGGTGGAGCATGATAGTTGTCTTGGGTGAGGGTTTGAACATGCAACATAGGAATGGCATGTGAAGTTGTAGGATGTGGTGGTGATACTCTTGGTGGTGGAGACATGTTTGAGCTTGGGTAATCATGAAAACATGATATGGGTGGAAGAGATGCTTCATGAGTGGATGGTGTTTTTGTTGAATGAGCAACATGTAAAGTGTTGGTAATGAGGTTGGGATTATTGTTTTGGGATTGTGCATGCTCATCATAAGAAGGAGCATTAGTGGAAGCACGAATGGATGATTTGTTGTTAAATGGATCATTTGTGTGAGAGTGAGGTTTAGTTGTTGGTTGATTATGAACAACATCGCTTGAGTTGTGAAAAGATTATGAGGTTTGAGTGTAATGTAGAAGGATATGTGTGAGTAAAGGTTTTTTATATGTAATGTTGGTGAGAAGGAGAGTGAGGTGTTAGGTATGTAATGTTGAAGACATAGGAGGAATTTGGTGTTGGATGTTTGACAACATCATTTGGTTTGACGGGCTTTTAATGGAAGTTAGGCTTTCTTCTCCAAACGGGTTATTTGGTGGTTTTGGTTTAATGGGAGAGGTCATGAAGATATGAGTATAGATTGAGAGGAATGAGAGTGTTTATAATGTAGGATTGGTGGGATTAAGGATGTATAAATTTTGATAGAAGGTTTAGGATAAAATAGGTTTATGAATTTTGGGAAGTGTAGGATGAAATGGGCTAAAAAGTAGAAAAATGAAACAACACCTTCGACCATCAGATAGCCGGTCCCCTTAATTGGAGGCCGGTCCTCTTAATAATTAAAGGGGCCGCCTTATGATTTTAGGGGGCCGCCCATCTGGTGATTTCCAGATTGCCAGAAAAGGGTTTTTGGTAGTGAATTGCAGAAAGGTTGTATTTTTGGTTTCAAACAAGTCCAACTCTTTGAGGTAATTAAGTATATACTAATTATGTAGGCAATTATGTAGCCAAAGCATGTTAATCAAAGAGATTAAGTAAACAAGCAATTTCATCTAGCATGCAAACATACTCATCAAGCAAGTAAAATATAAGTGCTAGGAAACAATAAGCAACATCAAGTATTTCATAACTAGGAGGATTAATCCTAATGTGTATCAATGTGCAATAAGTGGGTAGTTATGATAGCATGGATTTCTAGACTTGTTACAAACAAAGTCTTAATGAACAAACCATGGTCCTCTTGATTTGATTTAGTTCACTTATAAGTGTCATTTATATAAATATAGATGACAAATATGAGATCACCATGCATGATTTTAAAAGAGACGTTTTTAGCATTATTCAACAATGTTTGAAAGTAAGTTTTCACTTAGATGTGAGAGTTATTTGAATAAAATAGATTGGGTTTTTACTTCAAAATGTGTGAATGAACGGTAAAGAATATTTTTCCAATCTTTAGTTTTGATCAAAACAAAATTGTGGATATTGATAGTGAAAACATGTTATTTAAAAGTGGGATAGTTATTTGAAAAACTATTTTCCAAAATGTGAGGTTTTTGCATATTTTTAGAGATATTAGATTTTTGACAACAAATATCATAAATCAAATATTTTAAAAAATGTTTATTAAAGATCTCATGCTCAAGAGGATTGGTTAAGCCTATTATTATCTCATGCTATCGTTTCTACATATCCTATGATCCTAAAGGAAATGAAGACGATAATTTATATGTTAGATGCAAGAGTGTTGAATGGGGTATAACCTAACATCTATAGTTCCTTTGTTTTCGCACGCTTATCCAACTTAATGCCATAGTTTACGAGAGCTTGTTTCATCCATAGTTTTCTTACGCGAGGGATCTAATCCTACTTCTATATTAACGATCGATCCACTTAACTCATTTCACTTCATCACCATGAGTTTGCTAATAGTGGATATAGAAGATTTCCATTTTCTATTTCGTTCGGCAATGAACAATTTTATCTTATTCCTAGGAGAGTCAACCAATGATGTTTCTAGGTTATAAGAATATAAGTTATTATGTACACATATATGTATAGCTAAGCATTAATCTAACTAATCATATATCTAAGCATGCAAATTATAGCGATGAACTTAAAAGAAACGCGTACCTTTTAGTCTTCAATGGAATATCTTCAAGCACTTCAAGTGACCATGTTGACTTATAGAAGTCATTTGTAGATGATATTCCAACTTCTTCCAAGATTGACAGCTTAGCCACTTGGTTCCCATTGTCTCATTGGTCCAAAGTTGTTTGGTCCAAACATATTCAACATTTGGCTAGGATGCATGTATGGTGGTAGTATTCCCCAAGGATTGTAACTTGGTTGATAATTCCACATTTGATGACTAGTATTATTGTAGTTTTGTCTATTTTGGTTTCTTCTAGGTTGAGGTGTTTTAGATCGAGTATGAAGATTATTTGGTTTTCTCGGTGGTGGAGTTTTAGATCTTAATTTAAATTTAGAGGATCATACTTCGGTCTTTAAGGATGGTTTATAAAAAGTTTTTACTTTTTCATCATTCGCAATGGGTATTTTTCTATCTTTTGTAAGTATATACTTAGGTTTTGATTCTAATGATTTTTGTTTACTAGATTCACATTCAAACTTTATACTTTTATTTTTACTAGTTGAAACATTAGTTGAGGTTAATCCTAGACCGGTTTTATCACCCGAAGTTTCTTGAACACTTATTATTTTCTTAAGTGGGTTACTACTATTTTTAAACTTGTCAAGTTTGAAAATTTCATCTTTAAGTTTTTCATTTTCATTATTAACCTCTATGCATGTTTTACATTCTATAAAAACTTCTTTTCCTTTTTCCAAATGTTGTAGTCTAATTTTTAATTCGAGTACTTCATTTTCTAAGAGATTATTAATATGTTTTAGTGACTTATTTTTAGCTATAACCTTTTGACCTAATTTGCATAACCTATTATATTCACTATCTAGGTCTTTTTCGTCTAATGATAAATTTTCATCACTAAAGTATTCGGTTTCGGAACGTACCTCGCTTGATGTCTTAGCCATAAGACATTTCTCCTCATTTGTGATTTCTTTCTCATCGTCATCGCTATCACTCCAAGCTCCTCCAACAAACGCCTTTTGATTTTGATTTCTTGACATCATTGGACATTTTCCGATGAGATGATTTGGATCACCACATTTGAAGCACTTCCTATCACTTTTGCCATTTTTGTCATCTTTATTTCTTTGGTTTGCTTTCCTTTCATCATGCGGTTGTCTAACGAATCTTCCTCGCCTTTTGAAGAATTTCTTGAAGTCTCTTACGGCCATCGCATATTCTTCGTCATCACTTTCGGAGGTTGAGCTATCCTCATTACTAGATTCCTTCCTAGCTTTCAACGCAATTGACTTGCTTTGCTCTCTTTTTCCATTGACCATCTCGGAGTCTTTCTTTATTATTGCTTCGTAGACTTTCAGGTTGCCGATCAACTCATCAAGTTGAAGAGTTGACAAGTTCTTCGATTCTTCAATCGCCGTAACTTTAGCTCGCCATTTTGGATGAAGAGCCCTAAGAAATTTCCTAACAAAATTCTTACTAGAAAAATTTTCATTAAGTGCTTTTAAACTTGTGATGATAGTGTTAAACCTAACAAAAGCATTATCTATTGATTCCTCCTCCGGAATCGTAAATTGTTCATATTGTTGAACAAGAAGATCTATTTTGTTATCTTTAACTTGACTATTACCTTGGTGAGTGATTAGTAAAGAATCCCAAATTTCTTTTGCGGTTTTACACATAAAAATTCTTTCATATTCTTTGCGTGGTAACGCATTATAAATAAGCATTTTAGCCTCATTATTTTTTGCTAGTTTCTTTTTCAAATCATCATTTTGTTTTTCAAAAGATACAATTTCATCCATTTTAGTTTCAAAATTATATTGAATAGGGGGAAAATCACCAAAGGTAATGACATGCCGAAGATCAAGATCTTTTGATTTCACATAAGTTTCGAATCTATTTTTCCAATAAAGAAAACCATCACTTTCAAATAGTGGTGGTCTTTGCATAGATTGCCCTTCTAAATATTTTTCCGATTCCATAGATCGATACAAGTTTTAAAATACAGTATATTTTAAAAATCTTGTTTAACGTAGCTCTGATGCCAATTGTGGAAAACTAGAAGGGGGGTTGAATAGTTTTACGTCTTTTTAATTTTATTATGAAAACTTAGTTTAGTTTTAAAACCTTGTTTGCTTTTAAAACTTTGATTCAATCTTATGTGAACTCAAATCTTGAACAATATGAACAACTATATCTAAGTATGAACAATAATAATATAAGCTAAGTATGTGAAATCAACACATGCACAATATAAACAATTATAGCTATATACGAGAGATAAGTAACTAATCGTTTATTTTGTAATCCTTAGTTATATTTTGTATGAAAACTTTACTTGACCGAAATGATCAATTATATGTATGTTACCTTTTTAGTTTGATTGTAAAAACTTTGTTTTGTGAATGAAACTTTCGTTTGATCTTTAAGTAAAATCAATACTAGCACTATATGAGCAAATATATATATATATACGTCTACGTCTACAAAAGTAATAACGATATAAGCAAGATAATAAGTAAGATATGGAAAGATCTAACCGCGAGACAAAGGATTTATAGTGGTTCGGCTACAAGGACACCTTCCTTGCCCTACTCCACTCCTCGAGTCACCTACTCGAAAGTTTTCTTCACTATGTCAACAAGCTCCCTTATGGCGGAGAAAACCTTACACACCAATATACACACCACAACTTCGTCACAACTTATTCACACCTTCTACACAACTTCTTCACACCTAGTCACTATTTAATCACAACACTACTTCTTCACACCTATCTATCTTCATAACTATCTACTTCACAACAATCTTCTTCACAACTATCTACTTCCCAACTTCTCTACTTCACAACTATCTACTACACACTCACTCTATCTACACACCTCATTAATCTATCTTCTATCAAATATTCACAACTAGTTACACAAAGAAATAGATATAATGGATGATGCTCTAACAACTTGGATGTGGAGGTCACAACAAGTTGTAATACTTCTTCTCTTGAAGGATTGAAGTATTCTTCTCTTGCACTTGAAAGGTAGAGGTTTGGATCACTTTGAAACAAAGATTTATGTATGTATGATCAAAGGATTTTAGAGAATAGAAATGAGATCTAGAACAGAAAGTTTTGAAGTGCAAAAGGTGAGAAAAATATGTGGAATGAACCAGTATTTATAAGGGGAAAAATACTGTTTGGGAGCGTGGCCGGTCCCCTTAATTGGGTGTCGGTCCCCTTAATAATTAAGGGGACCGCCTAGTATAATTAAGGGGGCCGCCTAATAAAAAAAAGTTTTTCTTGTGCAGCTCTGTCTTCAGCTGTAACAAGCTCAGCATCAATCACATTTGTTCCTTCAGCAAGATCATCATGAGGAACATTCAAATCTTCCATAGGTTCATCATGTAATTCTTGAACCTCTCTATCAGGAGAAACTTGTGGATTCTCAGATGAATGATGAACAGGGGAATTCAAATACTATTTCCCTGCTACAAAGAATGCTTCTCCTGATGTATTACCTTTATCAGCAGATTTGTCAACAGCAAAACCACTTGGTGATTTAGGTATATCAATAGCTTCAGCCATGAGCACATCATCATCACCACTAGACACTTTGGAAGATTCAGCAGCTTTCCTTGCCAAATACTGTCTTGTACTTCTTCTTCTGCTGAATTGAATTTGTGGTTTAGATTTAGGTACTTTAGCAGCTTTAGGAGGAACAACATGAGACTGTCTAGCAACTTCAGCTAGAATCTCAAGAGAATCCAAATTTGCTTCCTGAACAACTTCAGTAGTATCCAATCCATCCTTACTTTGCTTCTGCTGATTCAGCTGTGCCTCCAAATCTTGAACCTTACTTTTCAACCCTGCAATTTCATTACCAAGAGTAGTCTTGGTATCAGCAAGCTCCTTTTGTAGGTCATCAGTCATTTTCATGTACCTGCAAAGTGAATCATATACAAAAGTGAGAGTAATAGGGTCCTCTGCTCTACCAGCTGATTGCTCAGTGGTAAGAGGAGCTTCATTGAACCCAGCAGGAGAAACAGACTCATGTACAACATTAGAAAAGCCTTCATTAATTGGCTCTCCCATAGGGATGGGTGTAGGTAGTCTAGTGAACTCAGGTTCAAGAGGCTGAAAGTTATCTTCAAACTCATGAATTTGCTCAGCTGGAGCATCCTGAGATGGTGTAATGGTAGGACTAGGTGACATATGTACAGGGATAGGTGGTGGTAAGTCAGTAGAAATAGGTAATGGTTCAACACTTGTAGCTGGCTCTTCCTCCATTACCACTGAAGGATTACCATCAGCAGCAACACTAGAAGATGATGGATTACCATCATCAGCAGCATTAGGAGCAGGCACATTACCAGCATCATCACCCTCAACTACATTATCATTGCCATGTGGCAACATAGCTTCTAACATAGGGTGATGTTCCCCATTATAATTTGTTTTCATTGAGGCAAACAACTTAGAACCATGACTTTTAATAGGCACATGGGTTCTATCTTCAGTGGTTATGTCTAAAATTATTTGTAAGAATCTAGGGTACATTAAAAACTTATGCTGTTGTTTATCAATATTTTCTAGCATATTATCAAAAATAAACTTAGAAAAATTATAAGTTAGACCCTTAGAAAGACAAACAATACCACAACCCAATTGCAGAGAGAATTGGTTCCATCCACCACACTTGTTGCTTATACATTGCAGCAGCAAATGCACCAAATATCTCCACTTAGGACAAAATTGATTCTTGTGCCACTTAGATGTATCAGTACTTTGATATCCAGCTTCCCTTAGCCCAGCAAGAATCTCTGCAGTGTTGGAAAGATACACACCATTCTCATCATCCAACTGAAGCTTTGTCCTAATCAACCCTTCTGTCACCACATACTCTACACCATCAATCTCAGCCACAATCTCTGTATCAGATCTCTTAGTAGCAGATGCCCAAAATTGCTTCACCAAGGATTCACAAACCAGATTGGGACTATGTGTCAAAGCATAATGAATCTTTGACCTTTGTAGAAATTCCACCATTAAATCGAATTCTTCATGTCTCTTTGCCTTTTTCAGAATAGCATACTTGTTATGATCGCCTCTCAATTCGAGTTGTGCCATTTGAATGAACTTGCGTGAGACGGTTATGAATTACACATAGAATAATAGGTTTAAGTGGAGTGATAAGCGAATAATGTTGTTTAGGAAGAGATATGCAAAGTGGGTTAAATTTGGAAGTTCCCCAATCGTGGTCAAAATTATCGGAACTAATTATTGACCGAGTCTGACGTGTAATTCAAAAACTTCCAATTTGAAAATTTACCCTTCAGCAGAAATGAAAGTCAAATCTGCTGAAGAATGGTCAACATCAGCAGAAACCAAGCAAATGTAAAAATATCTTCGGTGAATATCTTGATTTTACTGTGCCACCCAACTCGCATTAATTATCGTAACGCCTAAACTTGACTTATTTAATCACCCCAAATAACACATCTCAGTCACCAATTTACCCCAAATCATCTCTCAAACCCTAATTTCCCAATTAAACCCAATTCACCACCAAAACCATGTCATCAAACCCAGAAACCTCAGATCACAATACCTCTTCTTCATCTTCAGAAGAAGATTTACCACCATATCTGTGGGAGCTTGATGATTCCGACTATGAAAGAAAACTGGAGAGACGATGGGATGCTCAAGAAAGACAATGGAATGATCATAGGAAGGGTAAACCAAGCCAAATACCCATTCCTGCTGAGAGAGAACTTGTCTCTCCCTTCAACTGTACCTCTGATGAAGACTCTTCAGAGGAAGAAAATGATGATCCAACCTTTTTGTGGAAAACTAGAAGGGGGGGTTGAATAGTTTTACATCCTTTTAAATTTATAAACACAAGTTTGTTTTAAAAACTTCGTTTCTAGTTTATGTGAACTCAATACTTGCACTATATGAACAATTGTATGATAACTTAACTAACAAAGCTAATATAGTAAAGGTAAATAAATAAGTAATGAGAAGAGTTAGAAAGATCAAACCACAACACAAGGATTTATAGTGGTTCGGCTACAAGGACACCTTCCTTGTTCCTACTCCACTCCCCAAGTCACCTACTCGAGAGTTTTCTTCACTATGTCAACAAACTCCCTTTTTGGCGGAGAAAACCTTACACACCAATATACACACCACAACAACTTCACAACTTGATCACTACTTCTACACAACTTCTTCACACCAATATACTACACACCAATCTTCTTCACACCTATCTTCTACACACCAATTTTCTACACACCAATCTTCTACACACCAATCTTCTACTTCACAACTAATCAACTTCTACTTCCTACACAACTTCTATATCTTCTAAACAATATATAACAAGCACAACACAATATTCACAAATGAATGTATATATACACTATGCACAACTACTCTTCAACACTTCTTGAACTTGGTTGTAGAAAGAGTGTTCTTCTTTTGCACTTTGGATGAGAATGGATGATGAGGGATTGAATCACTTGAAACAAGGATTAATATACAAATGATCAAAGGGTTTTAGAGGATGTTTAGAGAGTTATAGATCTGAAAATTTCGTGCAAAAAGGTGGGTGAAAATTCCAGAATTAAGGTGGTATTTATAGGAGAAGAATTCTGACATTTTCTGACAGGGGAGCCTGGCCGGTCCCCTTAAATCGTGGCCGGCCCCCTTAAAATTAAGGGGACCGCCCCTTATAATTAAGGGGGCCACCCAACTGTAACGGCCAGAAAACTTGTCTTTTAGTAGGGAAAGTTTATTTGGTGAAAAACTAACTGATTTTGGTTAAATATTTGAAATCATATATTTAGTATGATTAAAACATTTTTCTTTATTACCAAAAGTGTTTTTCAAAAATATATAATATGTTTATATATTTAAATAAACTTTGTATTAGTTAATTAAATATCCCTTTGATCATAAGATGTATTAAGCACTTGTTTATCCATACCTTAAGTGATTAAGTTGGATATAGTGATATAAACTAGCTTAATACTTGTTTACGTAGTAATCTTACGATTGACGAGTTTACATTTTGTGATTGTCAAAATATAGAGATATCGAAAAATATAAATAACGTTTTCATACATTATTTATGTCAACAATCTCCCCCTTTTTGATGATTACAAAATTTAAACTCGTTAATCGAAAATTAGTATATATTCGAGTATTATTGTGAGTTTATATCACTTCTCCCCCTTTTTGTTAGCATCAAAAAGGTTATCCCGTGTTAATGGAAGCTCCCCCTTGAAGTATACTCCCCCTCGTTTTGAGGCCAAAAGGAATCGAGATATGGGTATCTTGCAAAAATATTTAGTGATATATATGTATATAGCATGCAAAAGTGTAAACTAAACATAACCATATCATGAATCAAGTGAAATTAATACATCAAGCATTACATCAACAAATGAAATAAGTAATGCAACTAACAAAAGCCTTTAAAGGCTTACAATCATCATGGAAATAATAAACCAAAGCTCAAATATGAAAGTCCTCTCTAGAGCTTGCCATCCAAAATGGTTCAATGTAATTTTATTCGTGAGACACCAAGCATGTTTAATTGGGAGGAATCTATGGTGAACATGGAGATGGTGATGGAGGAAGAGTGTTTGTTGATGGTGGTGGAGGAGTTGAGTTTGTTGTTGGTGGTGGATGCAACAAGTTTTCAATGTGAGAAAACATGTATTGCATTTCATCTCTTAGTCCGAACACAATTGTTCGGTTGTGGATGCAACAAAGGAAAGTGTCACCATGAGCTTCAAGTAAGCTCCATGGGACGGGGTTATAGGTTGGTGGATTGATAGGGGATGATGAGAAGTGTGTATCAAGAGGTGTTAATGGTGATAGTGAGAGAGTTAATGCAAGGGTTGTGTTTTCATTGGTAGGTTGTGATGGTTGAACTATTGGTGGAGGAGATAAGTGAGTGTTAATGTAGTCATTAATGGATGAAGTGGATGGTATGGAGGAAGTAGAGTTTCCATTTGTTGAAGGTGTTTTGGAGGGTGCATTTGGTGCACTAGGAGATGAACATTGAGGTGGTGGAGATGGAGTGGTGTTGTCTTCATTTGTAAGATCAATGAAGAGTTGTTTGGGTGGAATGATGACAAGTTTTTGTTTCTTGGCATTGTTTGAATAAGTTGTTCTTGGTGAAGACATGATGATGTTTGATGAATGTTTGAGGATGATGGAATGTGAATTAAACATGCATGGGGATTATATAGTGGGAAAACATGGTTAGAAGTGGAATTAATTTGAAATTGTAATGTTATATTCCAAAATCAGTTTAGTTTTTAAGGGAAATGGTAGCTGGGACTAGCAATAGGGATCACATGATGCAAAAGAAAACAGTGTAAAAACTGTTTCAGATGGCCGGCCCCCTTAAATAGAGGCCGGTCCCCTTAATTTTAAGGGGGGCCGCCCATCTGACGACCCAGAAGCCAAAAAATTTCAAATATTTTCTGGAAAAATGTTGTGTTCTGTTTTGTATTTGCAGCAAGCACCATTTGGACATTTCACATTTGTTTTGGTCTATTATAAGCATACATGATATATATATATATAGATAAGCTAATAATACAAGTATGTATATAGATTAAGAATTAAACCATGCATTCATAAGCATAAATAAAACATAAATAAGCAAGTTAACAACCTAATCGAGTGCACAAAACAATTATCCAAGAAAATAACAAGTACTTCCGAATATACTTCGGACAAATAGCACACAAGACATAAAAATTAAATATTGTTCAACAAGCATAATCCAAGCATATCATTTCTTTTTCTTACCGAAGATACCCTTCAAAGTCTTCCCGGTCGACTTGAAACCACCTCTAACTTCTTCATGTAAGCTCTTTTGTCTTCTAAGCATTTCGGTAGTTCGTTCATGAAGCACTTCTTCGTTTTGATCACTAGGAGATGGGGTAGAATAGTCGGGATAGTCAAGATTCTCTAAATTGTCAACGAACTCAGAAAACGAAGGGGTACTAGCATCATGGATGTTTTCCTCCTCATCGTCATCGTCTTGCCTTGAAGATGATCCATGAAAGCTATGACGACGAGATTTACCCTTGTCACTTCGAGTTCGTCGAGCTTGTTTTAGAGCGAGAGGACGTAGAGTGGGGTAGATGGACTCATAGATACTATTGTCAAGATCGGGGTAGTACTCGATAACATGACGATAGAGACGAGTGAGGAACATTCCATATGGAAGATTTGCTTTGGGAGTTTTTCTAGCACACTCAATCCGTTTGATAAAGAAGTAGGCCAAATTGTACGGCTTTTCGACAGCTATACAATACAACATGTGAGCAAGGCACGCCGGGAGATGGTCCCGATGACCTCCGGTACCAAACGCATTCTCACGAATGAGTTCTTCCCAACGCTTCATGTGGGGGCTTAATTCCTTGAGGAGAAGTTGGTATGGAGAGATTTGAACATTTTTGGATTTTATTTTTCGGCTTGTGGTGGCACGTTCCACACCAAGGATTTGACGAATTTCGTCGGGGTGAGGAATTTCGTCGAAATAGGGACCGAAGGTTGGTCGATAGTGATTAAGAGATTTGAGGTCCCACTCGTTTGTGAAAACGGCTTGACCTCTAAAAGGAATTTGGAGGATATGACCAAATTGTTCGAGAGTTAGGGTGATAAATTCATTTTGAATCATGAAAGATATGGTGATGAAGCCAAGATCATTGGCTTGGACGGTGACTTGGCTATAGAAATCCATTATGAAGCGAGGAATGATAGGTTCGTTTATTTCATAAAGACAGTTGAAGTTGATGCTTGTAAACACGCGATTTATGTAGTCGGATTGAGCAAAAGCAAGATCTACTACACGTCCTTCATGAACATTTCTATCTTCAATTTGACGATATATAAGTCCAATGGAAGGAGATGTAGTAGGGAGTTGGGAAACTTTAGGAATGTAGTTTTTAGTTTGAGAAAGATCTTCGGTAGTTGCTTTTGGCATTTTCACCTAAACACATCAACAATACAAAAAAATAAATATAAAGAAAGATAAAAGTATATGTATATTTTTAAGGCTTATGTTGGAACGCAAACATACTTCGTTACTAATCCTAAGAAGTAGATTACAATGTTCATTAATATTGTTTTTAACTCGTTCTAGATATACTTTACGATGTTTAATAAGTAGTTATGGACAAATCCAAACGCCCTTTTAAACATCTTAATATATCATGAAATTTACTAGATTTACATTAGATTGTAAAACTAGTTATTTCTTGCGAGTTTCTTATGCATGTGATTTGTTTTTTAAAAAGATGGTTTGTATTTTTACTTAAAAATGTCATTTTTAGTAATAACCCAAACGCTTCCTTAACTATTGACTTATACCACTAGTATGTCAATATATATATGAATTATATATCTTGACAAGTCCGATTAGCAATTTTTAGGTTTATAATTATAACAAAGTTTTATAAAAATTATAATGTCTAGATTTCGATATTATTTAGACATAATCCAAACACCCCTATATCGTGAACCAATATAATTTTTCTTAGTCGAAAAATGTAATTTCAAGTTTTACAAGTTACAAAAGTATAATGTGATTAGTTTTAACACGTTTTCAAATCATTATTCAACAATGAGTTTGCTAAAAAATTTGAAAAGGAGTGTATGAGGTTTTTCAAAAAATTTCGACATAATAGTTTATAATTACTAGTTTCTAGTGTTGATTAATCATTCTATTCCTAGGGGAAGCATTTGGTTATGGAGTTTTAAGACTTAATTCGAAAGAAATTGTGAAATTTGACGAATTTTATAAAACATGCATAATCATGAGTATGATCAAATAAGATGAAATTAGATGAAATGTGTTATGAAAAACTTACAATACGTAATGGTGATTGTGTTAGATGAATTTGCCCTTTGCGAATTAACCCGAATTATGTTATTTGGAAGTGATTTGAGATGTTTTTGTGTTTTGGTTTTCGTCACAGCAGAAGCAATGGAAGGAGAATATGAAAAAGTGGAGTGTTTGGCAAAAGGAACAAAGGGAAAAACGGGTTTGAGCTATCAGATGGCCGATCCCCTTAAACATTAAGGGGGCCGCCCTTCATTTGGCTGCCGGTCCCCTTAAACATTAAGGGGGCCGCCCTCCAAAATTTGATTTTTGTGATTTTGGTTTCTGGAAAGAACAAGAAATTATTCATATGTATGTATTAGATTTATATTTAATCAAAAATACGTTGGAGGGTATTCGCACGAAAGGAATTACTTGACACTTTTAATTGACATTTTGCCAATTATATTTTCTTGATCATTTCGGATGAAATATATCAAGTTGTCAAGTGAACGAGAAAGTTGTGGAAGGTTCATAAGTATATATATATATATATATATATACATATTTATATATTAATGGCTTATAAGTCGAGAATGTAGGAGGGAGACGTATGCAACGGAATCCGGGAGTTTGTTTCATCCATAGATTTTTTGACTCATCTCTCTTCATCAGCATGAGTGTCGTTAAAAAAAATTGATAAGGCAAATGGGGAAAAGAAAAGGTTCGTAAACAAACAATTTCTAGTTCTAGAAAATCAACAAATGAATTTTCCAGGTTATAAGATCCTAGATATATCTAAGTGTAGATATATGTATATATATATTTATTTATATATAGTATAAGTAGATAAGTATATACATGTAAAAAAAATAGAGGGAATAATGAACCAATCAAAATCACATAAAAACTAGATACTAAACTAAGCATGCATTTGTTGACAAGGAAATAAAAGGAAATGTGTACCTTACGTCTTCAATGCGTTTAACTTCAAAATCTTCAAGAGATAGTCCGAACAAGAGGTGATATCAAAGATTTCCATGTTTGAATGGCGAGAATTTTTACGTTGGTCCCCATTGTCTTATTTGACCAAAGTTATTTGTCCCGAACATGTTTTGTATTTGACTTGGGTGCATATATGGTGGAAACATTCCCCATGGATTGAAGTTCCACATTTGTTGATTATTGTTAAAGTTTCGTCTATTTTGGTTTACTCTTGGTTGAGGTGTTTTAGGTCTAGGATAAGAATTATTCGGTTTCCTAGGTGGTGGAGTTTTAGATCTTGTTTTAGTTTTGGACGATCCTACTTCGGTTTTTAAAGATGGTTTATAAAACGGTTTTATTTCTTCATTACTAGCTAGAGGTATTTTCTTATCATTTATGAGTATATACTTAGGATTAGATTTTGAAGGTTTTAGTTCCTTGAGTTCACTTTCAAATTTAACATTTTTAACTTCACTTGTTGAGGCTTCGTTTGAGTTAAAACCTAGACCTCTTTTATCTCCGGATATTCTTTGAATACTTATAATTTTACTAAGCGAGTTACTACTATTTTCAAATTTATCAAGTTTACAAATTTCTTCCTTAAGTTTGTTGTTTTCACTTCTAAGCTCTTGACATGATTTACATTCTTCAAAAGTTTCTTTACCTTTTTCAAGTTGATGTATTTTAATTTTTAGTTCAAGTACTTCATTTTTTAATTGGTTGTTTATGTATTTTAGTGATTTGTTTTTAGCCATAACTTGTTGTCCTAGTTTGCATAATCTATTGTATTCACTATCTAAATCTTTTTCATCTAATGATAGATTTTCATCACTAAAATATTTGGTTTCGGAACGTACCTCACTTGATGTTTTAGCCATGAGACACTTTTCTTCCTTTGTTGTTTCTTTCTCATCTTCATCGCTATCACTCCAAGCACCTCCAACAAACGCTCTTTGATTTTGATCTCTTGTCATCATTGGACATTTCCCAATAAAGTGATTCGGATCACCACACTTGAAACATTTTCTCTCATTCTTGCTATACTTGTCATCATTATTCTTTTGAGATGTTCTCCTTTCATCGTGTGGTTGTCTAACGAATCTTCCTCGCCTTTTGAAGAATTTCTTGAAATCTCTTACGGCCATGGCATATTCTTCGTCTTCGCTTTCGGAAGATGAGCTATCTTCGTTGTTGGATTCCTTTCTAGCTTTCAAGGCGATTGACTTACTTTGCTCTCGTTTCCCTTTAACCATTTCGGAGTCCTTCTTTATTATTGCTTCGTAGACTTTTAAACTACCAATTAATTCATCAAGTTGTAGCATTGACAAATTCTTTGATTCTTCAATAGCCGTCACTTTAGCTCGCCATTTTGGGTGAAGAGCTCTAAGAAACTTCCTAACAAAATTCTTACTAGAGAAATTCTCATCAAGTGCTTTTAAACTTGTTGTTATAGTGTTAAATCTAGCAAAAGCATTATCAATTGATTCCTCTTCCGGAATCGTGAATTGCTCATATTGTTGAACAAGTAGATCTATTTTGTTATCTTTGACTTGATTATTACCTTGGTGGGTTATTAATAAAGAGTTCCAAATTTCTTTTGCGGTTTCACACATAAAAATCCTTTCGTACTCTTTACGTGGTAGCGCATTGTAAATAACCATTTTTGCTTCATTATTTTTAGCAAGTTTTCTTTTTAAATCATCATTTTGTTTTTCAAAAGGTACGATTTCATCTTTCTTAGTTTCGGGGTTATTTTGAATAGGTAAAAAATCACCATTGGTAATAACATGCCAAAGATCTAGATCTTTTGATTTCACATAAGTTTCGAATCGATTTTTCCAATATTAAAATCCATCACTTTCAAATAGTGGTGATCTTTGCATAGATTGCCCTTCTAAATATTTTTCAGATTCCATAGATCGTTACAAGTTTTAAAATACAATATATTTTAAAAATCTTGCTAGACGTGGCTCTTGATACCAATTGTGGAAAACTAGAAGGGGGGGGGGGGTTGAATAGTTTTACGTCCTTTTAAATTTATAAACACAAGTTTGTTTTAAAAACTTCGTTTCTAGTTTATGTGAACTCAATACTTGCACTATATGAACAATTGTATGATAACTTAACTAACAAAGCTAATATAGTAAAGGTAAATAAATAAGTAATGAGAAGAGTTAGAAAGATCAAACCACAACACAAGGATTTATAGTGGTTCGGCTACAAGGACACCTTCCTTGTTCCTACTCCACTCCCCGAGTCACCTACTCGAGAGTTTTCTTCACTATGTCAACAAACTCCCTTTTTGGCGGAGAAAACCTTACACACCAATATACACACCACAACAACTTCACAACTTGATCACTACTTCTACACAACTTCTTCACACCAATATACTACACACCAATCTTCTTCACACCTATCTTCTACACACCAATTTTCTACACACCAATCTTCTACACACCAATCTTCTACTTCACAACTAATCAACTTCTACTTCCTACACAACTTCTATATCTTCTAAACAATATATAACAAGCACAACACAATATTCACAAATGAATGTATATATACACTATGCACAACTACTCTTCAACACTTCTTGAACTTGGTTGTAGAAAGAGTGTTCTTCTTTTGCACTTTGGATGAGAATGGATGATGAGGGATTGAATCACTTGAAACAAGGATTAATATACAAATGATCAAAGGGTTTTAGAGGATGTTTAGAGAGTTATAGATCTGAAAATTTCGTGCAAAAAGGTGGGTGAAAATTCCAGAATTAAGGTGGTATTTATAGGAGAAGAATTCTGACATTTTCTGACAGGGGAGCCTGGCCGGTCCCCTTAAATCGTGGCCGGCCCTCTTAAAATTAAGGGGACCGCCCCTTATAATTAAGGGGGCCGCCCAATTGTAACGGCCAGAAAACTTGTCTTTTAGTGGGGAAAGTTTATTTGGTGAAAAACTAACTGATTTTGGTTAAATATTTGAAATCATATATTTAGTATGATTAAAACATTTTTCTTTATTACCAAAAGTGTTTTTCAAAAATATATAATATGTTTATATATTTAAATAAACTTTGTATTAGTTAATTAAATATCCCTTTGATCATAAGATGTATTAAGCACTTGTTTATCCATACCTTAAGTGATTAAGTTGGATATAGTGATATAAACTAGCTTAATACTTGTTTACGTAGTAATCTTATGATTGACGAGTTTACATTTTGTGATCGTCAAAATATAGAGATATCGAAAAATATAAATAACGTTTTCATACATTATTTATGTCAACACTTTCTTCCTCCTTCCACACCAGAGAGATCCCAACCAAGATCAAGTAAGAGAGATCCATCTCTTCCAACATCACAAAATGAGGTGTTGGATCTTCCTGCTCCAGGACCTGATCTTTCTTCACAAGAGCACATCGGACAGAGCAAGAAGGCAGAGATCGTACGTAAGGGAATGGAGAAGCTGAAGTAGATGATTGAGGAATGTTGCCATGGACCAAAGTTCTTGAGTATTTTCTTGACTTTGGTACTTGAGCATCTTCACAGTCTTCCTTCTCTTCTTTTTCCATTTTCATCTTCAGCTTCATCATTGTACTTGTCATAGCCTCAAGTATTTTGTAATAAGTGATAGAAGCTAGTAGTACTCAATTAGGCAAATGTTTAGGAATGATCATTGTAATCCAGTTGGAACTTTGAATGTAAGCTGTAACTTGTTTCTTTGAATGAATGAAAAGATCTTCTTTATTAATCAACTGTGTAAGACCTTCAGCATAATCAGTATAATCAATAGAAACCATGTTCAGCACATTTGACCTCATTCCTTTGACTTCAACTCTTGGTGACTTTAACATACAACTTACAATCTCAGAACATCTGCAAAACAGACATAAAACATGAAAATACACCAAACAACTTGCAAATATATTAGTGGGTTAGTGTTAAAACTCAAAAGGTATACAAACTATACAAATCTACAAAGTTTACACTCATAATCCTCCCCTGAGGCATATGCCTCCCCTGAGGCTTATGCCTCCCCTTAAACTTTGTAGTTAAGGGTTAAGCATTCCAATATGGACCACCAAATATTGAAACCTTGGTCCATCAAATGCTTTGGTTAACAAATCTGCCACATTCTCATCTGTGTGAATTTTTACCACTTTAACCAAATGTTTCTCATAAGCATCCCTTATAAAGTGGTGCTTGATTTCAATATGTTTGGTTCTATTATGAAAAACTGGCTTTTTAACAATACAAATGGTACTTTGATTGTCAATGAAAATGGTAGTATTCATAAAGTTATACCCATAATCCAGCAATTGATTCTGAATCCATAGAACCTGTCCACAACAATTGGCAGCAGCAACATACTCTGCTTCAGTAGTAGAGGTAGCAACAATGGTCTGTTTCTTGCATTGCCAAGAAATCAGTCTTCTTCCAAGGAATTGGTAACCTCCAGTTGTGGATCTTCTATCCAAATTTGCACCAGCATAGTCACTATCACTATAAGCTGCTAGCTGAAATGGAGACTCTTTGGGATACCAAAGACCTAATTTAGGTTGGCCTTTTAGGTACTTAAAAATCTTTTTGACAGCATTCAAGTGAGAGGTAAGTGGAGTAACTTGGTGCCTTGAACAAGCACTCACAGCAAATGTAATATCAGGTCTTGAGGCAGTCAAATACATCAAAAAACCAATCATTGATCTTGCTGCCTCAATGAGGGTTCTATTTTTCCTTTCAGCAACCCCATTTTGTTGTGGGGTCCTTGGAGTACTATAGTCCCTTCTAATCCCCTTAGACTTACAGAATTCTATGAATACAACATTTTTGAATTCTGTCCCATTGTCACACCTAATTCCTTTAACCTTTTTATTAAGCTGGTTTTCAATTAAAATGATGAATTCTTTCAAAATAGGAGTTGTTTCATCTTTAGTTTTAAGAAAGAATACCCAGCAAAACCTGCTAAAATCATCTGTGATAACCAGGCAGAAGTACTTGTGATCAATACTTCTGATAGGAGTTGGACCAAAGAGATCCATGTGCAGCAACTGAAGAGGTGCTGAAATGGTGCTCACAGCTTTGATAGCTTTGTAAGAGGCTCTGTGTTGCTTTCCCTTGTTGCAAGCAATACAATTGTGTTCATTGGTGAAGAGTTTAGAAGGAAGACCCTGAACAAGACCAAGTTTAGACAACTTGTTGATAGTCTTGTAATTCACATGAGCCATTCTCCTATGCCACTTGGTAGATTCATCCTGGGAAGCTTTGGCCACCAAACATGTTAGATCACCTTCTGGCTTGACATCATTCAGATTGAATGTGTACAAGTTGAAAGTTCTAGGAACTCTCAACAAAACAGTTGTGTCTTCTGGAAGTTTGAAGTCCTTGGAGAGTACAAGGCACTCATCTTCAGAGAAGAAAACCTTATTCTTAGTGTCACAAATTTGAGATACAGAGAATAGATTAAAATGCTCCAGCTCCTTCACATAATAAACATTCTCAAAATCTAACAAAGGTGTCTTAATAGTTCCTTTCCCAGTAATTTTGCCATTTCCACCACCAAAAGTTACAGTGCCTCCTCCTTCTATGGGTACAAAGTCATGCATCTTGTCCTTGTTCCCTGACATACTTCTAGAACAACCACTATCAACTATACCTACTTCAGTACTTTTCAAAGGATGATCCTACAACAACAACAAAAATATACAAAAGTTACTACACATTGGAGACTCAAGTCATTGCTGACTTGAGTCTGCCTTGTGGATCATTAGTGATAGGCCATGTAGATGTTTTAGATCCACCATTGTTCTTGGGCCTGTAATGCATATTAGGTCCCTTCTTTGTCCAAGAACAACCTGCTGAGGGCTTCACAGCAGTATTCCAATACCCACCACCATAATACATTGAGTCAAAGTGATTAGGCCAATAACCATTAGAAAAGAAAGAACTAGTGGGTCGAACATATGGTCTAGTACTGGTTCTTCTCCATGAAGAATGTGGTTCAGCAGAATTGGATTTCTGCTAATGTGGAACAAAATAGGGTATTTCACTAACATTCTTCCACATTTGCCTAGGTTTCCTTTGACTAACACATTCACCCATTCTTTGGTCATGAAATGTACAATCCTTAATCAGATGAGATTTACTTCCACACACAAAACATTTCTTCTTCTTAGAAGATTTATTCAAACTAAAAGAAGTTCCATAACATGAAAAAGTATTCAAACCACCATGATAAACAGAATTGTTTTTAACAGAACCAAAAATATTATTTTGCAAAGAAAAAAACAAGTCTTCAGTAGAAACTGTCTTGTTATCAGCAGCAACTCTAGAAGGCTTGTGGGGAGTCTTGGGTGATGTCTTTGGTGTGGTCTTGGGCAGGTCATACTTCTCACTTGAATCACTGCTAGCAAATGAAGTAGACCCTTCATCAGAAGACTTGTCACTGTCACAACAAGAGACAAAGTCAGTAGATTTCATAATAGGGTCTGGCAAGTCAATTGACTTTTTGCCATAGAGATGGTGTGATCCATCAAAGTCACTAGGTATGGACAGGTCGATAGGCATATGTTCCCCTCTTATAGGTCCAGGGACAGCATGTAAGTTACCTTCTTTGACAAAGTTAGCTAACCCTGCTGGTGTTGATTTACCTAGGTCATTCCTAGCTTCTAAACCAACATATTTTTTAAATCCTAAACCTATTCTAGAGTTCACAGCCTGACTACCATAAAGTTCACTAGCTAGATTATCACCTGATATTAACCATTGTTTATTTCTAGCTATCTCTTTGTCTAACTTAACTTGTAATTCTTGTTTTTCCTTTTCTAGATCAGACTTCTCTTTTTTAGTACGTCTTAAGTCTATCTTAGCAACTTCTAAATCACTTTCTAGAACTCTTATTTTTTCATCATATTTAACTTGATTCTTTTGAAACCAGACTTTTTGTTTCTCTAAAGTTTTTAAAGCCATTTTATAAGACTCTACTTCAATATAACACTCATTGTACTTTGGTTTCAATTCATCAAATTCTTGTTTAAGCTCATTGTATCTTACACTACATCCAAACACACAATTGTGTACCTGAGAGATTCCCATCAAGGAGACTTGCTCCTTCTTGTCCTCTGAAGGTGAGTATGCCAGCAGATTCACTTGTGAAGAAGTAGAAGCTTCCTCTCCAGCAGGTTCATGTTCAACCCAATCAATCTGGTGATCCAGAGTCACCATTGCCTTTGAAGGTGCAGCCTTAATAGTCCCTGCTTCCAATGGATATGAGCCATATCTAACTTCATCATCAGACTTCCTCTCCTTGCATTCTCTTGAAAAATGTCCCACTTGACCACAAGTGTAACATTTAACCTTCCTTCTGTCAAACCTTGCTGCCTCTCTTCCATTAAAGCCAAACTTCCTTCCAGACTTGGTTTCAAACCTCTTAATGTTCATGGAGATCATTGCAAGCTGCCATTTCAAGTGCATCTCCTCCATCTCCAATGGATCCACCTGTTCAAAATCCTCATAAGCAAGAAACTGCTAATGTTCATATTCAGCCATAAATGAATGAACAATATCATCCAACACACTACTGGATTTTGATTTAGGAGCAGATTGAGTTTAGGTTTGAGAAGATGCTCCTGATGAATAAGAGCTTGAGGCATTATGCACAGGTTTTGTGGTGGTGCTGACAAAGGCTGAGTGAGTTGATGGACGAATTGGACTTCTAACATCAGGCTCAAGAGATTTAAGCTTGTTGTAGAGGTCATCAAAAGTGATTAAGTCCAATCCACCCTTTGTTTTGAGAGCAATACTAACTTGCAACCAAGATGGTGGCAAAGATCTCAGAAACTTAGCATTGCAGTCCTCATTGTCAGGTCTTGCCTTCAGCTGATTAAGCTGACTTAAGATCCGGTGAAACCTGTCATATCCTTTATGGATTCCCTCTTCTTCAGATATCTGAAACTCTTGGAACTGCTGCTTCAGCATTGACTTCTTCAACCTTCTTGATTCATCATTCCCACCAAATCTTGCCTTTATTGCCATCCAAATGTCCTTGGCATCCTCCATGAAGTGGAAGTCGCCCATATGATCATCTGGTATAGCTTGGAGCAGAATTGTTCTCACTTTACTCTCCCTTTGCACAGCCAGAATCTCTTCAGCAGTTTTGGGACCCAGAATTGTAACAATCCCATCAGCATCTTTAACATGCTTCTTCAGGCTATTCCCCTTTTTGACGACCTCCCACAGATTCCAGTCTATATTTGTGATCCAGTTCTGCATCTTCATGGACCACAGATGATAGTCTTCAGCATTCTTCAAGTATGGAAACTTGGCATTACTGTTGGAGAGGTTGAGTTGTTGAAGAGAAGTGGTGTTAAGGTTTTGGGTTGTGTCAACTTCATCATCAGATCCAGGCATGTTTCTTGATTGGTTTGGATTCTTAAGGTGTAAGATTTGTGATTCTTAGTATAACAGAGACTCTCTCGAGGCTCTGATACCACTTGTTGAACTATAAGACCTTGATAGATCTTCTTGAGCACTCTAGAATCGTTAGTTATGTTACTGTAATCAATAACACACTAATAGACAATCTCTGTAACTTGTATTTTAAAGCGGAAACAAACACAAGTGTAATACTAAGAACTCTTGATCCTCTATGGATCTTTTAATAATAATAAGAGTGTTTTCTAAAACGTAAATCAATACATAATCGTGTGTTCCTTTTATACACAAGGAACCCGAAACCGTTTCCCAAGAAACGTATATTCTAAAACTTCTAAAAGATATGTATTATCACTTCCTAAATAAACTCATGTATATCCAAACTATAATACATAAAATACGGAAATACCATATCCTCAGAAACTAATAATGCTGAAACTAGTCTTCAGCAGATACACTGCTTCAGCAGGAACCAGCTCTTCAGCAGTAACCTTCAGCAGAAACAGTCAGCAGAATTCTTACTTAACAGAATTCCCAACACACTATAGACACTAAGCTTGATTACAACCAACTCAAGTCCAACCACCATGTCATCAAGAAGAGAGAATTGCAAAAATCATCCCTAAAGTTTGGCCAAATTGCACGTTTCGTCCCAGATGTTTAGAAAGTGCAAGGATCGTCCCTGTGGAGAAACCTTTGGTTCAAATATCGTCCCTACAGGGACGATACTTGCACCAAAGGTTTCCCCAAAAAGGACGACACTTGCACCAAAGGTTTCCTCACAAGGACGATCCTTGCACTTTTCAAACATCTGGGACGAAACGTGCAATTTGGCCAAACTTTAGGGACGATTTTTGCAATTC
Organism: Artemisia argyi; assembly: GCA_030686995.1. Lineage (NCBI taxonomy): Eukaryota > Viridiplantae > Streptophyta > Magnoliopsida > Asterales > Asteraceae > Artemisia > Artemisia argyi. The sequence goes on from CM060681.1 coordinate 172,438,900, forward strand.
TCTCCATCAAGAAAGTATGGAAAAGCCAGTTGATCTTAGTATCTAATCTTATATGAAACTGCTTTGGTAATATACCTGGCCCATTTAAGAGAACCAGAGCCATTCTTCTCCCATACCTGCAAAAAAAAGGCAAGCAAATTAACCATCAGTGATTTAGGAAGCGTGTTACTTCACGTAACTCCTTAATGCAAATAATGTTCTTTGGAGTAAATCCATCACAGTACTATTCCATTAACATCAAAATTTCCAATCATTACAAAGATCAGTGCCCTAACAAAACTGGATCCAGAACAAACAAAAGAAGGAAACATTCTAAACAACGAATCATATCCTAACATAGTATCACGAAACATAAAACTTGAAATCAGAGATGAAGATAACGACACATAATATTATCACCAACGCCCAAATCAAACACACCCAATACCTGCTATGCTTATTCTTCATCTTCTTAGCATAAAACAAACTATCTGTTTCGCCACTCACAAAACATCCCGCTCCCGTCACATTCTCTTTAATATCATTCAAACCTTGGCCTTGCGCATCTCAACTAAAACTGCCATATCAAGAAGCACTTGATGAAGCTTATTCAAACTCCTTTTAATATCATTCACAACTTCATGCCTTTCTTTAGTCTCAAGAAACAAATCCTTTTCCAGTCAAGCACTTCAAACACTTTCTCACTTCCCGAAAGCATATTTTCAATCGTTGCCTCACTCGGGTACTCACGTCTCATTATAATACATTCTTTTCAGATTCTTCTTATGATCTGAAACAATCTTATCTCTCAATTTTTGATATGGGGAAGTAATAACAACCTAAAAATATAAATAAACCAAAAAAATTAATAATTTAAACTAATCGGCAATTATCATCATATAAACATTAAACAACTGACGATTTACAATGGAGCAAGTTAAAAATATGCTCTTTCTTATTTAGCAGCTAAAACTATAGTGTTAGCATAGAGGGTGTTTGGATAAGCTTAAGCTTAAAAACTTTACATCGTCAAGACTCCTCCCAAAAAGGTCTTTAGACATATAACGTTACTCATTACTCTTACATACACTTTCACTACTTATCTAAAAAGAAAGGTGTTGGGCCATATGTTCTAGCTCATTACTATTAAATAAACCTTCAGGTTTGGCATAGTGTAAACAATTACCATCATAGGTTCACTATTCACCTAATGGATTCCATATATTTAATTTCGACAACTTGTAGGCAGAGGTTAATAAAAATTAGAGGAAGACGTTGGCATATAACATTCAAGTAGCTTTTGAATAAACAGTCAAAAGCACCAAGTTTCATGTAGAGAGGAACCATGGTGCATAACTTGACCCAATTACTTTTCAGCATTTTATCTCAAACTCGTCAAATATAAAAATTTGGCTACAAAGGAACAGGTCATAGAGTTTGAAAGTCGCAAAAAGTATATTTTTAATCCCACAACGTCCTAAATGAATTTATTTGAGAATTTTATCATTGTGCAATGCAACACTCAACACAATTGATCAAGTTCTCTGTAACACCTTATCTCACAAAGGCATGCACAGGATCTAAATTTCTATAAGCATAGGCATTTAACCATATAATATTACTTATTAGTCTTAGATAATATTTCAGGTGAACTTAACATAAACAATAACCGGGATAGATCGAAATTGTTTTGATCGATAGTTTTTGAATCCGTGTATCGGATAGAAGTAAACTGATATATTAAAGTTTGTTTAAAAAGTAGAAGTGTGTTATCATTTAAGTATGTAAAGGATCAATAACATTACCTAGTTATTTGCAGGGTTACATCCCCAAGAAAGTCGCACATGTTGCTTTCCAATTGTGGTCCCATTTAATTTTTGCAATGCCTCTTCTTCTATATTTATGCAAATCATATGTTAGATAAGCTAGATAAAAAATGCTATAAACCCCTTTTAAGCATCCTTATAATCATAATTTTGGTTGCTCAAAGGATCTTTTAGAGAACAAAGAATATCAAAGACAAAAGGTGCACCTAAAGCCAAATTGAACAAATCCTCATCCTTTGCTGATAGGAATTTTCACTGAAACTGTCTCGCCATATTGGGAGAAAGGTTGCATAAGATCCTCGTCACTTATAGTAGTGTCAAGTCCTCCAACAAATATCTATGGCCGATTGAAGGGTTAGCCATTGCATATTACCATTTAACACACATTCGACATATAACCACCTAACACACACAAAAATCCAGTTGAGTCACCATTGCATATTACGAAAGTGGTTTACTCGATTGTGATAACACATGTGGCAATATGTATGGGTCAGTAATCCAGCCAAAACTGGGTCCAAGTTGAAATGGGTCATTGTATAAAGGTCGGGTTGACCAAAAACACATTATGTTCCATTTTCAGAATTATTTTAACCATCCACTTCTTCGCAAAACCTTTTTTATTTGACGCATTTGGAATAAATTATAACCCATATAAGCCCATATTCATAACTGGCAGCTCTAACTGTGTCGCATTGAACACCTTCTTGTGGATTTAGAAAGACCTAGTAGTAGACTAAGCCTCATGGTTTTTTAAATATTGTCAATGAATTTGACTCTTCTATCATTGATTATATGTTACTTAAGAGCTTATTTGGTTAATATGTTTTATAAAGCATGGTTAACATGACGATAAATGTACCTTGTGAACCAAATTGTTGTTCGTAACCGGATGATTTTGTTGGAGTAGCAGACCAATACGCATGGGCCGGCTTGAACAATAAGTTTCATTGATTTTAGTCATAGCCTGAGTCCTATCGCCATCATCAGTTTATAGAAAACCTAAAATAACTTTTATTATCAATCATTTTCAAGGAAAATGAGATACTTAAAGTTGAGTGGGTGGATTTACTTTGCTTACAAGCATTTCATTATGCATTTCTAAACAACCCTCATAATCTAAATTCTAAGCAACTTATATTGCTCAATAAGAACTCGTATCTTTCAACAACAAAAATGAAAAAGAAAAAAAAAAGACAACAAACATATTGTACGCATACCATTCTAAAATAACCTGATTGTGTCCTTCTTTTTCTCTTCATCTGGCCATATGAAATCATAAATAGAATGGATGAGTTAAATTTACCTTGCCCTGAAGGTGGAAAATGCTTAAGAAGAACAAAATTGTGATTCAATTGGCCTGTATGATGAACATAAATTAGCGATAAACAACTTTGATTTGTCTTTCATCAATTATCAAAAAAAGTACGCCACAAACCTGTTGAGAAAGCAATTCAAAAATAGTATCAAACGCAGAAACACCTAAACACTAACAAAATTTGTTTACCTTTTGATCAAAAAACAACTTGAGTCATCAATTTTTTATGCTTTCAGCAAAACCATGTGTTTGCCAATTCTTCACCCACATCTACCATTAACAACTAAAAATAGTAAAAACAATGAAAAACAAATCCAAATAACTTAATATAAGAACACATTTTTATTGGAGCCAAATAAGACCACTAACCTGATCGAATTGAGGGTGATGGAATAAGAAATGTGTATGCATAGAATCTTTGTATCTATAAACAACGTATAATCACAATTCAAAAACAAAACCATTAATCATTCTAAATCAGTACCTAATATAAAATTAAACATGTATTATCAATAAATCCCTAAAATTTATAATTAAAATTGACTTGAAACACAATTAAGTAAATATGTAACTACTTAATCGAAACCCTAAATAAAAGTAACCAGATAACTTACAAATTATGCAGCTACATATAACTAATTTGAGATGGAATATGTTTTTGAGAAGGAATATGCAACGATGTATAACCAAAAACATAGATTGAAACTTTTTTTTTATTAGTGATATGCAATGATTGAATTTGTATAATGGTTTTGAATTTTTAGATAGGGAGCGTATTGAAGAAGATTGATTGTAACGGATTACAGTGAATAAATTGACATTAAATGGAAAACGCGTTGATTGTTTGACTATTGTATAGAAGAAGTTTGATGTGTAGCTTAAGAAGAGTAGTACCTTCCAATAATACCGTTAAATATGGTGCAAGACACGTCAGATTTTTTAATGCACGGGGTGCTTTAGAGGGTGGTACAGAACTCTATTTTATTAGAATACATAGATAGATTCTCTAATATCTTCTTACAAATATTACATACAAAGTTAATTACAAGCTAAAGAGGGTTAGCAACCCCACCCATCACCTTATAGTACCAGGGCTGCATCTGTTATAATCCATAGAAAACAATTTTCACATATTCAATGACTTTTAATGGATCAGCTTTAATGCCCCTCAAACCGCATCATTTCTGAATTTTCAGCTTACCCAAATGACTACTTGAATAACAGCGTCAAAAAGTCTTTGAGATGCTGCAGGAATCAAGTCAAGTCAGCATGGTAATCAACAGTTCAGATGAGATGCCCCTAAAAATTGCTTCATCCAGCAACCGCCATTTTACCAATTCAGACCATACTTTTTGTGACTGAACAAGTTATGAGGACGTGGTCGATTGACTCCACTAAGATTGGAGGACGATGTACTGATACCACAAACCAATAAGATTGAAAACCATAACCAGAACACAGCATATGTAATTATGTATGTCTGACTCAGTAACACCATATGGCATGACCAAACTCGAATCCATATATTGCAGCCAAGGTCGACATATATATGAGACATGTTATGTATGACCCATCATGGTGTGTTATGTTTCTTCTTTTTGTTTGTAAGAAAAAACATACACATATCACTCTATGTTTAGCATTTGGTGCTCTCATCTAAAATGGCCATGGCCTGTGAGTTTATGATAATAAAACTCAGCAGAAGAATTCCCTTGACCGAGTTGTGAAATATAATGAGCTATGTAATAAATCCTATGTTCGTTGCTCACAGAAAATCTGTTTTTATTTGGTAATAGTTCTTCACAAGTCTCAGCAGCACATTTAAGGTTACTCAAACTAAATACTACCCCCTTCGAAAACAGCATGAAAGTCCATGAAACTACCAGCAATCTTAGATAAGCAAAGCAAGAAAAATATACAAGATCCCAACTGAATTACAATGAAAAAATGCTAACACAGTTTCTACCTACAGAGATTAGTCGTCTATGTGATCATTCCAAATCTATCCGGCAGTGGTTTCTCCCAAAGTAAAAGGATTTGGAACTTCCCACTGGCATCGGTGGTGTCTTTATTCTGCTACTCAGACCAAGAGATTCTAACTGGGTGAAAGCAACCAACTTCCACTACAAGAAAAGACCACACGAATATGGTCACTAACAGTAGATATTTGGTCGCTGAGCTGATTTAGTGACCATATTAGAGTGGTCACTTGTCGTCACTAAAAGTTGGTCACAAAAGGTAATAGTGATGACTTATGAATATGGTCACTAAATAGTAACCACATAAAAGTGGTCATTAAAATTTGTGACATAGAATTTCGTCACTATTACCATCACTAAATAGAATAGTGGTCAGTATTTGACCAAATTAGTGACTACTAAAGCAAAATTAATCACCAAAAATACAGTGGTCACCAATTTGTAAAATATGTCAAAAAAATCTGCTTGTAATCATAATACGAGTATTAAAATTCGAAATGAAAAAGAATTTATTCAAAACAGAAATCCAAAATTCATTACATCCACAAAATCTATATTTCTTTGTTCAAAACTAAAACAAAAGTCGCAATTATTGCGTAATTTGTCTATTCCAACTCCTACTTATTTCACTGCCTCCTTTATTCGTAAGATTGTTCATCGGACGTATTTTCGCATAATAGGCAAACCATGCTTTATTTGAGAATTTCTTGTGAGCCCAGACGCATACCAAGCCATTTCAACTCCTTGCTCTGCAACTCATTCACTTGATACGTCAGGACCAAAATCAAAATTGTTGTATGATCCACCACTTCAAGCCATTTAAAACCTGTTTCGACACAAACCAAAAATGACCTTTATTTACTTAATACCCTGCCCGCCCATTTTGCCCATCTCAAATTTCCTAAGTTCCCTCGTCTTTCCATAATTGAAAAGCATTTTTTCCGTTTGACACATACTCAACTATCTGTCAAAAAATATGTCCCTGGTCGAACTTATGACTTTCATGGGATAGAGGAAGTATATAATGCATAAAGTGTAAGCTGATAAGATAGAGCTCGAATCGGTGCCAGAGTAAGTGTCAAAAATATTGTGTGCATTGTAAGATTAACATACCAAATAATGACACCAATGATGGGGGCTTAGAAGTTCCATTTGCCTTCATATCTATACCTGCATAATAAATAGTTACGAGTTATGTTTCTTTCTAGCTGTGGTAAATATGAGCTGATAATGCAGCATCCACATCTGCATTTATAATTAAATTACAACATGCATGTTCTCATTGACATTCAAAAGCAACTACATGTCTATCAGGGTATTGTTGTCCCACTTTCTCTCTAGATCGATATAATATAAGTTGCAAATATGAATAAGTAAAATCTATAATTTCATTAACCTTTAATCGATACTAATACATATGTTTATATAGAGTATGAATCGGTATGTTTGAACCGATGTAACCCTTCAAGTTTTCTTAACCGATTTAACTAACTATTCGGTTATAATGTTTCTAACTAACAAGTTTGGTCCTCTAACTTCTAAATAATAATAATAACAAGCATAAGATAAAGATTAATCGGGTCACATTCTCCTCCTTAATCTTGATCGTTGCTTCTTGTTAAATCTTGAACTCCGAGCATTTGTCGCATTGTTGTGAACTTCAATCTTGGTAGAGCCTTCGTTAGTATGTCTGCTCCTTGTAGTTCTCCACTGACATGTTCTACATTGATGTGTCCATTCTCTACGCATTCTCGAATGAAATGATAGCGAATGTCGATGTGTTTACTTCTTCCATGAAAAACTGGGTTCTTGACTAGTGTTATTGCTGAAACGTTATCTACCTTCAACGTTATCTTCTTTTCTTCATTTCCAGTTAATTCACTAAGTAATCTTTTAAACCATAAGGCTTGACATGCTGCTGCAGTAGTCGCCATGAATTCTGATTCACATGATGATAGCGCCACTGTCGGTTGCTTCTGAGTACACCAAGTAATGGGTGACTCTCCAAAATAAAATACTATGCCAGTAGTTCCTTTTCCTTGATCAGTGTTGATTCCATAACTACTATCGCTGTAACCTGTAATCTTGCAGCCGCCTTCTTTCTTGTAAATTATGCCATGCTCCTTTGTTCCTTTGATATATCGGATTACTTGCTTTACTGCCTTCAGGTGATGTTCCTTTGGGTCTTGCATCCATCTGCTGAGTAGTCCGACTGAATAACTAAGATCTGGTCTTGTATGTAGTAAGTACCTGAGACTTCCAATTAAGCTTCTGTAGTAAGTTGCGTCAACTGAGTTACCGTCTTCCGCCTTGACCAACTTAGTACCGGGATCCATTGGTATCTTCGTATCATTACTATCATTCATATTCGTTTCCTTCAAGATCTTGTTAATGTAACCTGTTTGCTTGATTGTAATCTCTCCTCCTGTCTGTGTAACTTCTATCCCAAGGTAATAAGCTAACAATCCTAAGTCGCTCATTTCAAACTTTTCTTCCATCTGGGATTTGAATAATTCTACTTCCTTCTTTGGAGTGCCCGTGATTATCAAATCATCTACATAAACTCCAACTATAATTGTAGAATTCTTGTTTCTCTTTGTATAAACTGCTTGTTCGAGATTACATTTCTTGAATTCTAATGACTTTAATGTTTGATCAAGCTTCACATTCCATGCTCTCGGTGCTTGTCTTAATCCATATAAAGCTTTAATAAGCTTGTACACTTTTCCTGAGTTTCCTGGCTGTAAAAATCCTTCAGGTTGTGTGACATAGACTTCTTCCTTCAAATCTCCATGTAAAAATGCCGATTTTACATCGAAGTGATGAACTCACCAACCATGATATGCTGCTAACACTAATATTAACCGTACTGTTTCTATCCTAGCAACTGGGGCAAATACTTCATCAAAGTCTATTCCTTGTTCTTGTACATATCCTTTTGCTACTAATCGTGCCTTGTATGTAATGATCTTTCCTTGTGCATCCCTCTTGGTTTTAAAAACCCATTTGAGTCCAATTGCCTTTTGATTTTCTGGCAATGTAGTAAGAATCCATGTTTTATTCTTATTTATTGAATCTAATTCAATTTCCATGGCCTCAATCCATTTCTTATCTACTGATGCTTCCTTATAGTTACGAGGTTCTTCTTCTGTGAAGAATAAACTTGGTGTTTCCACTACACTTGCATTTTCGTAAATTTCTGCTAAACCTTTCAATCCTCGTACTGGTCTATGATCATATCTTTCGTCTGAAGTTTCTAATGAACTAATAGTAGCCTCTTCTTCTTCTGAGTTAGGGTCATAATTGTATGTTGGTGGTGTAATTGGTGAGTCTGGTTCTGACGTTGGATCTGGTAATGGATCCGGTGTTGGATACATATCATCATCATTTTCTATGTTGACAGGTATAGGGTTTGCATTGTCAACTTCATCTACCACAAAACTAGCCCAAAATTTGTCTTGTGTACTTGTATCCTCTCCACTCTTCTCCCAATTCCACGGCTTTGTTTCCATAAACTTTACGTCCCTACTAACATGTTTCTTTTTCTTTATCGGATCATATAACCTACATGCTTTTGATCCTTCCTCTACTCCTAAGTAGATCATCGGTATGCTTCTATCATCCAGCTTCTTTAAGTGAGGTATTGTTATTTTTGCATAAGCTGTGCATCCGAATATTCTTAGGTTTTCCAAGTTTTGTTTTCTATTCTAGAGTGCCTCATATGGAGTTTTATCTATCAGGGCTCTTGTAGGTACCCTATTTAGTATGTAAATAGCATGTTTCACTGCTTCCGCACAAAAAGTTAAGGGTAACTTCATGGCTTTCATCATACTCCTCATAGTTGATAACACTGTCCTATTCCTTCTCTCCACTACTCCATTCTGTTGTGGTGAGTATGGTGCTGTCAACTGTCTTGCTATTCCATTATCTTTACAATATTTGGTAAATTCATTTGATGTAAATTCACCTCCTCTATCTGTTCTTAGCATCCTTACTTTCAATCTCATTTCCATTTCTATTTTTTGCTTAAATTCCTTGAATGTACTAAATGCTTGGTCTTTCGAAGTCAGAAAGTAAGCCCACATGAAACGTGTACAATCGTCTACTAACAAGAATATGAGTTTCTTGCCTGAGTGTGTTGCTGGACTAATAGGACCACAGAGATCTCCATATATTAAGTCCAACGGGTTCTTTGATCTGAATTTAGCTTGGTTTGGAAATGGTGTTCTACTGTGCTTTCCTAATAAACATGCATCACAAATCTGACCTGCATGATTTATTCTAGGTATTCCATCCACTAGACCTTTTCTAGTCATCTTGTTGATATCGTCAAAGTTTAGATGACCTAATCTAGCATACCATAACCATGCTTGGTTATCTATATTTGCTAAGAGACATATAGGTGTGTCTATCTGTAATCTAATACTGTAAAGTCTGTTCTTGGATCTTTCAACTTTCATCAACAACTTTCTACTCTTATCATACAAAGTCAGTCTATTTCCCTCCATTATAACTTTACAACCTATTTCTGTAAGTTTTCCTAGACTTAGTATGTTGCTCTTAAGGTTTGGTATATAATATACATCCGATACTACCTTTTGTTCCTTGTTTTTACAACCTAACAATATAGAGCCTTTTCCCTTTATCTGTACATATGATCCATCTCCAAAACGTACTCGTCCAGTTATGTTTTCATCCATATCCTTAAAATGACTCTTAGTTCCCGTCATATGGTTACTTGCACCGTTATCTAAATCCCATATGCTTTCGTCCTTTGAAGCATATTTCCCTGGTTGAATTTGGCCTTCATTCAACAACACTTCCTCGTGTTTGGTTTCGTGCATAGTCATTAATAGTGATGGTTCTTCATCTTCTAAGATAAGGTTCGATTGTTCCTGAGCTGTTGTTTTTACTCTACACTTACTCATAAAATGTCCAAGTTTGTTACATTTGTAACATCTTAACGTACTCAAATCCTTTCTATTTGTATTCTTATTAGGGTTTCCCTTATAATTTGAGTTTCCTTCTTGTGAGTTATTTCTGTGTTTGTTATTTCGCCAGTTTCCTCGTGAATAGTTCGATCTACCTCCACGCTTATTAAAACGCTTTCCTCTACCTGAGTGTTCACCATGTGTGAATAGTAAATTTTCCTGGCTTTCAACTTGATCTCCTTTCCGGAGTTTTATCCTTTCCTCAAATGCCTTGAGTTTTCCAGTGATCTCATCTAGGGTAATGTGGTCTAGATCACTAGTTTGTTCTATGGATGCTACTATCTGAATGAATCTATCGGGTGTGGAGTCTAATAGTTTTCTAACTATAAGTGATTCATCTATTGTTTTCCCTAGTTCTTTTGCCTTCGTGACATAACCGTTTAACTTGTTTGCAAATACATCCACCGTTTCATCATCCTTCATCTGAAGGGCATTAAATCCTATCATTAATGATTGTAGTCGTGCTTGTTGCACTTTCTCTTTGCCAACGTGTCTCCTTTTTAACGAATCCCATAATCCCCTTGCCGTTTTACAACTTGCTACTTGTAAAATTACATCTTCGGTTAACGCTTGATATAGAAGGGCAATAGTTGCCTTATCCTTCTTATCATCTAATTGTGTGTTTTCCTTAGGTTCTATTGTCTCCCACAAACCATGTGCTTCTAATATAACTTTTATTTGTATAGCCCATACCGTGTAATTTGTGTTTTTCAACTTAGGGCATTGGTATTGTGCAATAGGTGTTAAGGGTTTTAATGTAGTTGTTGCGTTTGTATCATCGCCCATCTTGAAAGTATTAATGATCTTCACTTTCTATTTTCTATGGGAATTTTTCTTAGTATGGTATCTTCTCTAGTATGGGAATATATTTAGTTTTCGGGAATTCCTAGTAATTACGGGATCAATAGTAGTTCTCGGGATTTCCTAATAGTATAAACTAACAAGATCGATACTATTCTAATATGAATTGAAATCAAGAAAATTTAGAAACTTATGACCTCGTTATTGTATTGAATATGAGATGTATTCCCTTGTCTCGTTAGTAAGATTCGTTCACCAACGTTCGTAATTCCCTTCGCTCTCTTGTTTATTTCCTGCCTCGTTGTTTTTCTTTCCAAATCGACTTCAAGTTTCCAATCAAACTCTCGGATTCCTTTGCCTTGCTTCTGTTTTGATTCGAACCAGTAAGCAAATCCTCAAATTTCCTTTCTTCTCCTTGTCGAATTGTTGTTGTTTTTTTTAACGAGTCTAAACAAAATGTTTCAACGTCTCCTTGCCTTGTTCAAATTCTTCCTTGAATCACAAACAAGTCTCGGCCTTTTTCTTGTTCCTTTTGTTGTCGTATGTTTTCAGTATTCCGACACAAACAAAAAACAAGTAATACCACACTACACATTGTTATTTTCTTCTTGTGTGTTGTCCTTGATCCCGTTTCTTGAAATCTCTAAGTCTCCTACACACGTTCCTTCGTTACCACGACTTGGTAATCCTTCAATCAAAACAGTCACTTCGTTTGATCCTTGTTGCAGCGAAACAACCAAACCTTTGGTTCTACAGTTTCTTGCGTCTCGTTGTTGTTGTTCTTTGTGTTATAATCGACACAAACTCCACACTCTTCTTTCAAAGTAATCAAGATACTACGTATACGTTTTTCACTCAACAACGCCTTGCTTTGTGTTTTTCTTTCTCCAAACCGGTTCTTTTCTTACTACACAAAGTCTCATTCTCTTCCTCGACACCAATACGCTTGATGTTATGCGTTTGCAACCCCTACGTAAATCAGATCGTGCACTATCTTTTCTACGCGATTCCTTATTCAAACTTGTATGTTTCCTTTGGAAGATTAAAGAAAACAAGTTATCTCTTTCGCTCAAGAAGAATAACGCTTTGTTCTTCCTCTTTTCCTGCATCTTTTTTGGCTTTTGTTCTGAATTGTTTTTAATTTCGTTATGCAGAAATCGTTGTGAAATTCTCGATATAATCCTTGCTCTGATACCAATTGTTGTCCCACTTTCTCTCTAGATCGATATAATATAAGTTGCAAATATGAATAAGTAAAATCTATAATTTCATTAACCTTTAATCGATACTAATACATATGTTTATATAGAGTATGAATCGGTATGTTTGAACCGATGTAACCCTTCAAGTTTTCTTAACCGATTTAACTAACTATTCGGTTATAATGTTTCTAACTAACAAGTTTGGTCCTCTAACTTCTAAATAATAATAATAACAAGCATAAGATAAAGATTAATCGGGTCACAAGTATCCAAATATACATAATGTAAAGATTGTCATCTAAAGGGTCACATATAACAAAGACTCGTCTCAAACTTTGTAGAAGGCAAGAGCATAGTTTGTGTTTGGAAAGATGATTTGTATCAGAGAAGCAAAAGTCCCTAAGAAACATACTTGAAGTTCCAACTTATTTCAGCATGTCCGACTTTTTGAAGGTATACCCTATGAAACTCGAGTCTTTTGATGTTAACATCTGCAATTTACATATAAAGTTATAGAACTTAACCACAAGAACTTAACACCAATCTAATGAATGCAAAAGGTGAACAAAAAATATGCTTCACATAATGTAAAATTTGTCAAATTGTTACCTTTCTCCAAGGCCCCACTATTGGTACTGCCGACTGAGGATCTTCCACCTATCATAGCGTAGATTTACAACGGAATACAAGTTGATCGTTAGCTCATGCATAGTCATCTTCATAGTCAATAATCAAAGGGGACGACTAACTATGTGAATGTGTGATTAGTAGGGAACACTGCTAACTTTGTTATAGTTGAGAAAACATTATCATTGAACAAAGGGTTCCATGCTATTTTGAAACTAGCTCTAAAGTTTAAAAGCACCCTTTTAATACAAAACAAATCTCACCTCAGGGAACTTCTCGAAATTCTGAGTGTCCAGTTCTCCAGTGACAATCGGTTTATAGGCAGCTTCCATTTCATACAGCATATAAGCATCTCATACATGATTGAATTAAATATGATGCATTGTTAAGACATATAATACCTATCTAGTTGTGCTGGTGAATAGAATGAATAGCCATGATGCTTTCAGCAATGTAAAATCGAGCAACGTCTTCAGAAAGAATGTCCTCTCTCATTAGCAAAGTCATGATGTCACCTCCCGGTAAATACTCCATGATAAGGTACAAGTAATCAGAATCTTGAAAAGAATAGAATAGTTTTACAATGCATCGACTATCAACCTCCACAAGAAAATTCCTCTCAGATAAAACATGCTCGACCTAAGTACACAAAAGAGTGGATTATTAAGCAATCAAATCCATCAATGTAGCGATAGCAAACCTACGACTATATCAGCACATATCGATGTTTAAATTTCAGAGTCTGCATTTAAAATATAACTTTATGTCACCTTACCCTGTTTGACTGTTGGAGTTTCTGTCTCGCCTCCAAATATTTTGGATTTACATGAATACTGCGACCAGTACTAGGACACTGAATCTGTGGCTCAGCTCTAGATGCAGTCAGCCCTGATGAGGAACCGTTCCGGGTGACTGGAAACCAAGTTCTTTATCTATCAATTGAAGTGTCTGTGGAGGAAACACTCCTTACTAAGTCCCAAAAAGATGTCGCATACCAGAATATAGTGCAGAATCAACTTGCCTATATGCTTTGTAAAATACCTGAAAGGAACACATTCCAAGGTAGCAACTAAGCGGTGATGATTGATATCCTTAACTAGCATTAATATTTTAAGACGGTATCCAGACTCAAAAGGTACAAAGTACTCATTTAATGGGGGGCCTTTGACTGTAATATTTTATTTATGTAAGCAAATTACGGTGATATCTTGTTTGATGATTGATCATGTATTAGACGGTGTCTGTCAGATGGATTAATAACTGGTTTAGTAAGTAATGTGTAGATAATCTTACTCTTGCTTTATATTAGTTGATTTCAGGTCATTGGTGTAGAACCTACAAAGAGCAACATACTAGGTTGTGATTCGAGATTTTGCTTTTAGCTTAAACAAAATCACATCAATACTTAAACAAAATTACGCCTTACGGTATCTAATTCTTAAACGAACAAAGAAAAAGTTATGAACTTATGTTAAAAGAAGTATAGCGCAAGTGCGCAACAACCAGAAGTCATGAGCAGTAGCCAATGTTGTGGGGGCATAAAGCTACAACATAACTGAATTGAGAATCAAAATATACAGATTTCCAAGTTACAAAAGTTCAATGGTTTGGACATTTCGTCGAATACCTGGTGTAAGCGTATAATCCACAACATTACACTTTAAACAAAAACGAAAAACACAAACACAAAACTGCTTAGGACATTTCGTCGAACACCTGGTGTACGTGTATTTAATACCACCACATTTCCTTCAGGCAAACACTTTATCGAGTAATGTAAACTTAATATCATTCAACTGAGCGTCTCTACTGGGCATTTCATCGAACACCTTTTGAGCAGCTGTAACACCTAAAATCTGAGAACATGTGAAAAAACCAAATTGCCCTTACCAATTTGAAATTTAATTAAAAGCTTATTAAAGTACCAAATAAATCCCAAACTTCAAACAATGCACAAGTTATGTATCCAAATAATTTTAACAACTTCATTTAACATTTATACAAGATACAAAATTACCAAAATACCCCTACAAGGGCCGAATGAAATAAAATGAATTTTAAAGAGATTTTATATGACTTAAATTTGGTAAATATGGAAGATAATCACCAAGGATATTCTCCCACCTATAATCACGAAAATTCTGGTCCTCCATACCCTCTCATCACACGACATTCCATTTTAAAAAGCCAAACCATATCTTTTCTTTTAAAAACCCTAATTGCCGATTTCAATAAACACACAAACAATTCTCACAGCCCCCATTCGACTCACACAGCACTCCTGGGTATTTTTCTGTGATAAACCAACATCCTAAGAAGCCAAGAAAAATCCCATTCGAATTTTTGAAGCCTTACACGATCGTAGAAATTGTTTTCTTTTGTCGAGCCCTAAAAATAAGGTAATTCGTTTTTGATTCATTCGACCTCTATAAAAAATTATTTCTCATTTTTCCTGTGATACTTACATCATACAAGACCCAGGAAAATTGGTTTCAAGGTTGGAAGATCATTGGTGAAGTCGTGGTGATTTTTGGATCATTTGGCCTATACGCGTAGGCTATAAATCGTACAGCCCTCTCCACATGTTCAAGTCTTGGTTTGGTATTTTTCTCAGGTCCCTTATACCTTATGAACACCAAATAAAATGTTCTAATCGATCCATGCATGTTCTATAAAGTTTTGGTGAATTAAACCCTAAAAACGCAACAAAACTCTATATCATTGTATATGAATTTTCTGGATATGAATGATAATTTTTATGAACTTCATATATTAATTATGATCTCACAAAAATATGGGTTTGAATTATAGAAGCTTAAATCTCGTGTTGGGATTTATTTTATGAATCGGCTAATTAAGAAAACAATGAAGAAAATAAAAGAAACCCTAAATCGAATTAGGGTTAGGGTTTTATGTTTGGATCTGGTAATTAATGCATAATAATGATTGGGTAATGATTGTATAATGATGGCATAATGATTTTATGAAATTAGGGTTTGGTTTTGGTAACTTTAAAATAAATCCGATTGGAAAATAAAGTACAAGGGTGTGTTTTGCCAACTTTGAAACATCTGGGATATTTTTGTAAGATCATATATATCAGTAGGAATATGGGAAAAATATAACCTAAGGGTGCTAAGTGTAAGTTTTGCATTTAAATGGATTAAAATGTATTTAATGATTAATTAGGGTTTGTTTTGTAATTAATTAAAGTAGAGGGACTAAAAGTGTAATTTCTGGAAACTTGGGACTGATTTGAGTAATAAAATATATTCAGGGGGTTTTGTGCTAATTTGGTAATTTAATGGCTTAATATGTAATTATAGATAATTAAAAGTTGAAATTGTAAATTAAAAAGGTTAAATATGAAACTTTGATAACTTGAGGGACTTAATGTGTAAATTATGAATACTTGAGTATCCATTCGTATTATATGATGAAATAAGGGATCATTATGTAAAATGGTTAAGTTAAGGGTTTAAAGTGTAACTTTGAATACTAAAAGGTTTAAAGTGTAATTTTGGAAATATAAGGGTGTAAAAGGTAAAGTTATGAAACCCTAAGGACCAAATGTGTAAATATGTTAAAAGATACTTTGATTCCATTAATAATGATTCAACTTTCTAATTATGGAAACTTTCTAAAAGTGGAAACTTACTATTTATGGAAACCTGCTAAAAGTGGAAAGTCACTTTAAATGGAAAGTTACTAAAACTGGAAAGCCGACTAAAATGAGAAATCTGAATTGAATAAGTTATTAATAACAAGCCGACCATTAATTCGTGTAGATTCGCTGAAGAAGGAATTTTGCTTTCGACCTTTATGTTTCTGTCATGTGTGCACTTGCGGTTTAAGGTACAGATATTCTGACCTTTCTCAAAAGGTTTCTCATGATCTCTTTCATAATCTGATCCGTTAGTTTCCGAATTGATGCCATTGCTATGATTCCCTTTTACTTGAACTTTCTCTGTTGATCCTACTTGATATGACCTCCGTTATGAACCTATGCTATGAAAACCTTCTTAATGATACCATGGAAATGTTTTGAGAAGAACTGATTTGAAAAGATGTTTATAAATGATGCTAAATTTCTTTTAAAAGAAAGGTTATTTAACTTTCATGAACACTATATTTTGAAAGACCATTTTTATGAAAAATGTTTTAAAAGATTATTTAAATTGGACTTTTAATAGAAACTTTTGAAACGGACTTTTGAACTGAACCTTGAATTGATTTTCGAATATGAACCTTGACCTGATAAACTCTGATTGGACCTTGAATATTATTTCTGATATGAACCCTTTGTTATGAACTGCTATTATGAACCTTTGATATGATTCTGAGATACACCGTTGCTATATGACCTTTTGTATGATATGAGACCTGACTCTTAGTTTGATACCCGAGCCATTTCTGTTTTCCCTACCTATGGAGGTACCATAGGCATGTCTGTGATGCACCACTGGCATGACTCATGTGTGGGTGAGTGATTTCTCACGCCGTCCCTTTTTATGATTATTATTATTATGGCCATTATGACTTTGAGTATATGACTTTGAGATTGACTTTGAGTAAGGGGCGTATGGGTTGCAATCCTAGATCTGTTCTGTTTAGTGGATTTAACTATGACTTTGAGTTGACTTTGAGGTGATTGGTATTGTGTGCTATACATGCCCTTCACAACCCCTGGGAGCTGATCACTCCACCCTTATGATACATGAGGACACCCCTCATATTATCAGGTTGCCTGAGAGGTATCCCCTCTGATTGTGAGATTATGACTTTGAGATTATGACTTTGAGAATTATGACTTTGAGAATTATGACTTTGAGATTTATGACTTTGAGTTTCTGGGCTCGTGGTAGATGACTATCCTTTCTTCTTTCTATTCTATTACTCTTTTATCTATTCCTTATTCTATTTCCCCAATGCACTATATTTCAGTTCTGTTTCATTATCATTGCCTTGTATATGTATCTGTTCACTGGGCTTTTTAAGCTCAGCCGCATTTCCTTTTCCTGCGGCAGGTTTTAGTAGGAAGCTGGGTTATGGGAAGAGAGTGTGACTGGACTTAGAAGACTATGCTTTGGACTAGAGACGATTAGATGAAGTTTCATTTTATTAGACATAGTATTTATTTTTTTTGTAACCTTGTAGTTTCAGATTTTCATTTGTAACCCTGAATTTCGTTGTATGTATGAATCATATGCTTGTGTTTGTTCTGATATGTCACTGTAATGTAATACTTCTACCCTTATCGGGTTGGGGTGTTACAATTATGGTATCAGAGCCAGGCTGCGATTCGTAATACATTTACCCTTGACCTGTGAAGTTTGGACCCCTAAGTTTCCACTGTAGAACATGAAACCAGATTGATTTTTTTTTTTTTCTTTTACATCACAACAACAAATGATCTTGGTTCTTTTCTTTCTGATCAAAACCGAAACACTTATGTGTCCCTTTTAATTTCTAGTCACCGAAGGAACAACATCCCAAAAATCTTGTTTTAATTTTCGAAAAAAGATTTTGGTATGGGTTTTGTTTCTCGGTTGATGTTCGGACCCAGGTCGGCAAAGAGTGAATGTAGGAGGTGGAAACAGTAAGAGGCAATCAGATAATCTATGTACCTCTTTCTCAGCTAGATCTAACTTGCTCTTACCGCGTCTGACCAAGAGGAGAAAAACAAACAAGTCCGACGTCTGACCGCGTCTGACTGGTAAGACGTCAGAGGCGGTCAGACTTTTTTTTGCAAAAACAAACACCGCCTAAGTATAAGCAAAACAAAGAACCATCAAACAGCAACGCTTTCAGAATTCAGATTGAGATGATCATGTCTAAAAAAAGTCGTTAACAGGTCATATAAGTAAATTCAATAAATATGGCTAAAAAAAACTGAAACAAGTCAAACAGATATGTGATTTACGATATATGCTTAGCATATGTTCCTATTATAGTGTTATCTTCTACGGTTCTACCTGGTCACGTTTAAATGAGAGAAATGAAAAAAGTTTACGGATGATTTGGTGGAAATAATTTAATTCCATCACAATTACTCCATATGAAATAAGCTTTCTGATAAAATTCTCACCGTCACTGTGAAGATTTAAACTTGTATTGAAGTAAACCATTAAAACTTGTATTGAACTAAACAACATTTTTTTTTTTTTTTTTTTTTTTACAAACATTGATTATTAGCTTATGGTATCAAAACATGATGTAGATGATAGCTATTGGATTTGGTTATACTATATGAAAATGTAAGGTGGTTCCTTGCTTAGTCGAGACGACAAAATCAGCGGGTCGTCAAACGCTTAACAGATCAGGTTAAGTTATGTCTTGTTGATTCAATATAACACGATTAATTAAACAAACCCTCGTCGTATTATTTATAATTTACTGAGAATATATTTTTATTGATCTTTTATTTGTACGTAAACAATCAAAACAATTTGGACATATGCACGTAATTAAAGATGAAACTTTATCTTTTGGTAATATAAATCGAATTTCAAATGGTTTAATTAATGAAATGGGTACAATATGATGTTTTAATTGGGTATATATATGATATTTTGATTTTTAGTCAAGTAAATATGATATTTTTAGGTTTATATTTGGTATATATGAAATTACCCTTTAACTATTAATTGTTAAAAAAAAAAAAAAAAAAAAAAAAAGGGTAACAAACAGGTATATATTCATATTTTTATTTATTTATTTTTTAATAAGGTTAATAATTGTAATGCTCAACGCCTCAACCTATATAACTCATCACAGTGACAATATGCGTGACTTGCGAGGTTATGTTGAAGTGGCACAATAGTGTGCTTATAGTAAGCGTCATGATGGGTTACAAAGAACTCAGTTGGCCACTAAGGTTTCTTTAAGGTGCCTTGGGGAGGGGATGTTTGGCTAGTTTGCTTAAGATGTTTAATGACTTTAATCATGATGATACACATTGGGTTTCTCAGTTTCATTCAGTTTCTAGTTTGCTTAAGATGTTTAATCCTGCTCGTTCTAGAGGGTATAATAGAAGATGGATCTTATCCTTCTCAACATGGAGATGCTGATGGATGTTTTACTCAATAGAAATCATTTGAGTTTGTAGTCATTCTACACTTGATAAATGAAATAATGGGGAGGTCTAACATTTTTTCAAAAGCTCTACAAAATAAACCCCTAGATAGTGGAAATGCTATGGAGCTAGTTTCAGCAACAAAGGAAAATATCAATAACTTCAGAAACAATGGATGGGAAAAGTTCATTCGACAGGTAAAAATGTTTTATGAAAAGCATCGAATAAAAGTGCCTAATATATTAATGCTCTTTACAAGTCTAGTAGATACTGCCCTCATCGACAAGATAATCATGTTACTTTGGAATACTATTATCGAGTAGATATCTTTTTATGTACACTAGACAAGCAAATGCATGAGTTAGCATTTTAGATTCAATGATGAAGCCATTGAGTTGTTAACTCTTAGCATTGCTTTGATTCTTAAAAAAGATGTCAAAGTATTAGATATTGATCAATTGATGAGAAATATTACCCAATTGATTATACGTAACAAGAGAGATTTCAGTTGAGGTATGAGTTGGAGATTTTCAATATTGATAGGTTACAGAACCCAAAGTTGAGTGGTGTTCCTACTATTGCTCAACTATGCGAAATTCTTGTAGAAACTAAGAAACATGAAACATATCATTTGATTGATAAGATGATTCGGCTTATCTTGACACTTCTGGTTTCTACCGCTACAATCGAGAGGGCATTTTCTTGCAATAAAGTTATGTAAGCATCGACTTTGCAAAAAGATGTCAAATTAACTTTCTTGCAAACAACTTGATGGTTTACATCGAAAAAGAAATCAATGAAGCGTTTGATTCGGAGTCTATAATTGATGAATTTAAAAACCTCAAACGTCGTCAAGCTGACTTGTAATTTGTAGTTTCCTTTATCGTATATCTTATTTCTATCTCGTGTCATTCTTTATGTACTATGAAGGCTTTACGTGTTAACAATTATATTTTGTGTTTGAATTATTTCGGCTCCCAAATTAATATGTCCAAGATACATCCTTATTTGGGCGTCGTTATAAGTACCCAACTTTGTCTATAACGTGCAGATAAATAGTTAAGTTGTAATATGTTTTTTTAAGTCAACACTCTTTTAGTGTCATGTGAACTCATACGTTATGGATAAGAGCGGAAGGTGCATCTACTCATGTTAGCTCGCCACTCCTACGTGGAATCTGCTCATAGCTCGCCACTTTCGCCACTGCACCGCCGCCCCCCCCCCCCCCCCCCTCCCTCAAGCTCGCCGTTTGGTTGCTACTCGTCTGCACGACGAGCTCAAGATTCTGACAAAAGTGACAAAGGACTTTGCAATTTATTTTCCGATCTATAAATCAATTTATGTTTTTGGGTTTAAGTGTGTGTCTGGTATGTGTGTGTACATTGGGTATATGAAGAAGAAGATAATTCGGTTTTTTTTTTTTTTTTTTTTTTTTTGTAATCTGATGCAGTAGTAGTAGAAAACTAGTGGGCTATGGTCAATGTTAACATTGTAGTTGGCCCACTTAGATATTTGGTTTAGATTTGTATTGTTTTGTATTATTTTTTTTAACTTTTTTTTTGTAAGAAATATTATTTGTATTATTTGAATATAATGTATTTTTAATTATTAGTGAAATGAATTTAGTTTATTTAATGAAATGAATAAAAAAATAAAGTTGTAAATGGTGGGACTCAAATGAGTAAGATGAGGTTAGTTGTTGGTGTGGGGGGTGTTAGTTGTGAAGATGATGTAAGGTAATGTGTCATCCGTGGCCCCAAATGAGGAGATTCATCTGCTCACTGCACCTTCCACTCTAAGAGGGCTAGGTATCGTGTGATGCCGTAGGTGGTGCCGTGGGAAAAAGTTGTGCCACCTCAACACCTTTTTCTTATGGCACGACATTTGGCTATGACACCAAAACCCCCCTCCCTAGCATAACACCAGTTTTTGTGGTGCCGTTTGACTTTTTTTTTTTTTTTTTTTTTTTAATTGTAAGAAACGTAACATGTGATCTTTTTATTATAACTATGACAAGTTTTTTGGTTATTTTTACTTAAAATGTGATAACTTTTTATAACTAATGACAATTTATTAGTTTTAACTATAAAAACAAATTTACTTTCCTGAAGATATAGTAGTAACTCGTTACTTCGTTAGACCAATTAATCAAATGTATTTGGCTTTTTAACAAAGCATGAGCAATTGGGCTTCAAAGACCTAATTTATATACAAACACTTTTCCTCAGGGGCGGATCTAGCTTACACACAGGGTATGCACGTGCATACCCTGTGTAAAATTTTAGTAGTGTGAAAGAATTTGTAATTTCTGAAATGGAACTAAAAATACACTACAAAATTAAGTGTGCATACCCTCTAAAATACATGAAAATCACGAGTGCATACCGTAATCTACGTCACCATTGTTTGAAAGAAGAATGAAAAAAGAGAAAAAAGAAAAAGAAAGATTAAGCACTGTGTAGGAGAGGTGCAGACGGCAGCTTGAGGAAGAAGGAGTATAGGTCACAGTCAATGTGTTTTTTTTACTTGGCCCACTTGTTGTGTTGTAATTTTGTAAACTTTTGTCCAACCATAGAGGCCCACTTAACTCAATGTTAGATTATTAGTAGAGGTTTTCAAACTTATACCTTTTTTTTCTTTTTTTTTTTCTTTTTTTTTTCATATTTGTGGTTGTTGATGATTACTACCTCCGTCCCATATTTATTGTCAATCTTTCCTTTTTCGGTTGTCCCAAATTAATTGTCTACTTCCATAAATGGATAGGGACTATAAATTAAGTTTACCATATTACCCTTATTTGTAGTTATTATTACAAACTTTAAAGAAGTTGAAAATTAATTGATTAAGGGTAAAACTGTCTTTGTGCAAAAAGTAAGAGAGAGAAAGCTGTAAAGGTGATGCTTTTCTAAAACTGTGTGTTTTTTGTCTGTGGACAATAATTTTGGGACGGAGGTAGTATTTGTTAGGGATGGCAAAAGCACCCGAGACCGACGGAGAAAACCGAAACCCGAACCGGTTGGGTCGGGTTCGGGGGCGGGTTGGCGGGTTTGGATGCGGGTTTGGGTATTGATATAATTTTTTAGCCAGGTACGGGTTCTAGTAATACCCGCCCGATTACCCATACCTGTACCCGTACCCATTTACCCGAATTTATACCCGCTTTATTGATATCATAATTAACTAGAATATATATGTATTATATATAATTTATTCCATTATATTTTTTTATATACGTATCTCTATTACATAACATATTTTATTTTGTATATCAGTACATGAATTATTCAAAAGCATTAAATCATTTGATACTATATTCATTTTCTTTAACTTTAAAAAAAATGATTATATTAGGGTGTTTTCTTTTGTTTTTCGGTGGATTTTAGTGTCACTTAATGTTAATACCGTCATTTGGTTTATATATTATTCAATTATATATTATTCAATTGGGGATAACCAAAACCCGCGGGGAAACCCGAAAAACCGATGGATAATATTAATCAGGTACCCGACGGGTTTTGGGGCGGGTTTGGGTATGGATATTATAAACGGGTACGGGTACGGGTACGGGTTCACTAAAACCCGACCCAAACCCGACATTAAAACAAAGGGAAATGCTAATGGCAGCCCTTAGGGCTATAGTTAAGAAGAAACTTTTTATTACAATTTAATGTAAGAAATGAAGTCATCCAATCATAATCAAATGTTTGTTGTGGATTTAGATTTTTAGAGATTGTATCCATGTTTTTCGGGATTGATATCCAATCATAATGATTTATAGATGACTTTGTAATAAAATTGATTCTTTTAATGACAACCCTAAGGGCTGTCATTAGCAAAACCCAAACTTAAAAATAAGGTTTAAATTTTAAGCTATTTGGTTAACAACTAAACCAAAAAAAATTTAATTGGATAGTCAAATCCTACTGCCAATTCTATCTTGCATAGACCAAACTTCACAAGCCAAATCAACATTAATAATTTCGGACCCATAAACAAAATTATAGTGCCTAATCCAAATCTAGGAAAACCCGACCCAAAAAGCTGGCCTAAAAAAATACCCAACCTGAAAAGCCAAATTTTTGAATAGCTCTTCTAAATATCGTGCATACCCTTTTCGGGAATCCTGGATCCGCCACTGCTTTTCCTCCCACTTTTTGTCTCGTCGGTCGCCTCCATCAACAAACCTGCAACAACAACAAAAACAAGAAGAGGAACGTCAACATCTCAATGTGATAATCAGATAATTTGTGTTAAAACGCAGCCCCAAATACACTCGAAAACACAAAAGAAATATATATATATATATATATATATATATATATATATATATATATATATATATATATATATATATATATATATATATATATATATATATTCCCACCGCGTGGGCTGGTGGTGGTGGCGCAAAGCACTAGCAGCCAAGGCATGGTGTGGGTTGTCGCGCCAAAGGCTCGTGCCGAAGGCTATGGCTCAAGCCATCAGCTATTGTACCCGGGGCTCTAAGTATCTTTTTAATTTTCTAACTGTTATGGCTTGACGTTAAAAATAATCATTCCCATTTCAGCAAACCGATCTCTCTCATTCAACTATTCATGCAATACAAAACAAGAGTTATAGATTACTAGGCCAACACCCGAACTATTTAAGAGCATTGGGTATCGTCGTGCCATGGCTTCAAGCCGTGGCACAAAAAGTGCTGCCACGTCAGCAAAAATCTCTACGGCACCAGAAATCCCACGGCACCACATTTCAGGGGTATCCGTTGGCACAAGAATTTCTTGTGCCGTCGGCCATTTTTTTTTTTTTTTTTTACTTAAATTAAAATATACACAATATACACTAAAATAAACTTCATTAATTAAAAACAAAAACACGCATTACACTAAAAAAAACACACATTACATAAAAAAAATTAAAAAAAAAATAAAAAAAAATAATAGCCCATATATAATTTTTTGTTTTTATTTCTTCTTCCTCCCAAGGCCCAAATAATATAGCCCATGTATAATTTTTTTTTTTCTTCCTCCACCTTTCTTCTTCCTCGGTTCCTCCCACCTGCAAAACAACTCCACGCCAAAAAAAAAGAAAAAAAAAACGGAAAAAAAATCACAAACACAAAAAATACTCAAACCCACTAATTTTCAACGTTAACATTCAAGGAAAAAAGAAAAAGAAAAAAAAAATAGCTATGGCGCTGCGCGGTTGGGACGGCGCCACCACCGGTACGGTGCGCCGTCGGTTTTTTTGAGTTGGTGGTGACGGCGCGAGCGATGGCTCAGCCGTACCCCATGCTCTAAGTAGGATGTAAAGTTGAGTTTGAGTGCTAAAATACTTGCCTTGTCAAACTGGCAAAACAAATTAAGAGAGGTAGGTTCAATGCAAGTTATCTAGCTGATACGTCAGTGTTT
The DNA here is from genome assembly GCA_030686995.1 of Artemisia argyi. Taxonomy (NCBI): domain Eukaryota; kingdom Viridiplantae; phylum Streptophyta; class Magnoliopsida; order Asterales; family Asteraceae; genus Artemisia; species Artemisia argyi. Next base: position 172,464,109 of record CM060681.1, read on the forward strand.
ATCAAATAACATTTCTATAACCAAAAAAAAAAAAAAAAAAAAAACCCCTTTCAACAAAATTCCTATAGCACAGCAAAAAAATCCAACCATGACACTTTTGCACTAAAAGAAATACCGATAACACGCGTTACCACCATAACGCAGAGCGGATAACACCGCGGTGCAAACATAACTTGTATAACGACGCCATAGGTGAGAATGATGTGTATTACATGGGAATAACTAGATTGCTTTGCGCCATGAAGTATGTTTTGTTTAACTGTTTCTATCATTTGTGCACGTGCACATTCACATAATTACGGTTATCTGGTATAGTCAAGTTGAAATTTAAAGGATCAAATCTAAGAGGAAAATGATTGGGAGGCTTAAATCATGTGATTAATTGTGTGCCTAATAGATGTCGCAATAAATTATTGGTTTGTGAAGAAGTAAGTCCCCTTGCTGTCTGCAATAGAATGCTGACACATATGTTTAGGCACACGAGTTATGCATCCCAATCAATGTTCAATCTAAGATGCACAAACATAATTTGAGTTAAGGGGCCCTAATCTTTTTTTCTTCGTGAAATGGTAAAGAGAAAAAAATAGTAATATCCAAAATGAACTAAGAATTTTCTTTTTAAGAAAGTAAACTCACTAAACAAATAACATATTAGTTCTTTTTTCTCCAAAGTTGATTCTCAATTATCTTTTCTAATGACAGTTAAGTATTAGTCCGTTGTGTTACGCAGTAGGAGTAACATTTTAGTGGTAAATAGATGGTTAAGAAGAAGCTACTACTCCATATGTTTGCACCTAAAGAACTAAGCTAGTATAATATCACGCGTAATAAACCCTATAAGTTGTGCATTTAAAATAAGATGAATCCGTCTATAACTATATGTTGTCTATTTCATGCAGCTTGTGCGAATGGTCTCAAACAAATTTGGAAAATGTTATCAAAATGCTCCACTGTTTCCACGCTGCATCTGGTTTGAGTATTAATATTCAGAAAAGTAATTTGTTGGGAGTGGGTGTGGGGCGGTCTGAAGTTGATCAGGCAGCTGATAAAATTGGATGTCAGGTTATGTGTAATCGGTTCCGCTACCTTGGAGTTATGGTGGGAGATTCGATGTATCGAAGGGCGGCATGGGATGAGGTTATTAACAAACTTCGAGCTAGACTTTCCAATTGGAAGGTTAAGACGCTGTCCATTGGAGGTAGATATACTTTGTTGAAGTCTGTTCTCGGTTCATCTCCCTTATATCATATGTCAATCTTTAAGACTCCTAAAGGTGTGTTGAAAGAAATGGAAGGCATCCGGAGTAAGTTTTTTAATGGCGCTGATCCTAAGGAAAGGAAGATTATATGGGTCGCGTTGCAAAAAGTGTTAGCTTCTAAGGATCAAGGCGGTCTTGGAGTGTCGAGTTTTTTTGCCCTTAATCGTGCTCTTTTGATTAAATGGTATTGGAGATTCCTTACCAAAGACGGGTCTCTTTGGTCTCAGGTTATTCAGGCTATTCATGGGGACAATTTTGATTATGCGAGTAATTCTCCTTCTTTATGGTCAACCATTCTTCGTGAAATTAACTCCCTTAAGGATATTGGATTTGACTTTAGGTCGCATTGCAAGAAAAGAATTGGTAACGGTCGTGCTACTAAATTATGGACTGATAAATGGGTGCTGGATGTAACCTTTCGTGATAGGTTTCCGCGGGTGTATGCTTTAGAAATGGAGAAAGAGAGCTCGGTTGCAAGCAAATTAGGTGGTGATCTGATTAACGTTTCCTTTCGGAGAAACGTGAGAGATGGGGTTGAACGTCAACAATGGGTAGCTCTTCTTGCTGTTTTGGCGAATGTCTCTCTTACGCCTAATGATGATTGATGGTTTTGTGATTTAACTGGTGACGGGAGCTTTCGGGTTAAAGAGGTCAGGAACGCCTTAGACAAATTGGTGCTTCCCTCTTCTTCCAAAAGTACGAGATGGGTAAAATGGGTTCCCATAAAGACTAATATCTTTATTTGGAGGGCTCGTAGAGACTGTCTCCCAACAAGATATAATTTATCTCGGAAAGGAGTGATGTTGGATACGCTTGTCTGTCCGCTTTGTGATCATGTGGTGGAAACAACTCAACATGTGTTATTTCAATGTCCTATTGTGCGGAATGTTTTTTACAGAATCTGTAGATGGTGGGAGATAGAGGGAGAAGACCTTGAGTCCTTCTCGGAGTGGCAAAGCTGGTTTCTTTCCATTCGTATGCATACTGGTACGAAGAATTTGTTGGATGGTGTGTTTGCTACGTTTTGGTGGTACATGTGGGGTTTTCGTAATAGGACTATTTTTTATTCTTCTATTCCTAGGCGTTCGGTGATTTTTGATGATATAGTAGCTTTGTCGTTTACTTGGGTTTCGAGTAGATGTAAGAAGTTTTTTACGTGGGAGAGTTGGCTTAAAAACCCCCACTTAATTTCCTTGTAATGTTTCTTTTGCTAGCTCCTTGCTAGTTTTTAATAATAGTTGTCGTTCTAAAAAAAAGTAATTGTCTGTTATCTTATCCAAAAAAGTATTATATTTTAACAATAGATGGGGAAATGTAGCTAGATGGTAGTTGCTCTAAATGGTGAATTGAAGTTGGAATTGGCCGATGCAACAATTCTGTTGATAGCTTGAAAGTGGTATACTCTGTTTCTGCCAGAGATGTGTATGAGATAGTGTTGTCTTTTATATAGTCAGAGTGTCTAATATCACATTGAGTATAGAATTGTGGTAGTGTTTTGTATAAAGCTTGGGGTACTGTCCAATGCTTGTTTCTATTTTTATGATTTGTATACATTCACCATTGCGCAAAAAAAAAAAAAAAAAAAAAAAAAAAAAAAAAAAAAAAAAAAAAAAACCTGAATATGTCGAACACGGAACCTAGCACCTTAATGCCGATCCATCATAAGTTGCAAAACTAACGATACCCTATTGGACGAAAAATGAAGAACAAGAAGACTACAAAGATATCGACTATAGTATAACTAATATGCACACGATGAACGCTCAACAATTCCTTTATTAATCAACAACCAAGCTTTAAAACGAGGAAAGAAGGTTAAGAACTATCATCCCCTCACGGGGGTAGGAAACCATGTAAGAGTCGGTTTATGAATCCCCAACCGACCTTCTCCATGAATGGCCGACAATATGGCGTTTACTTGCCTTCCAAGGCAAGTAGCCAAGTCCTAATTTATGTTTTAATTTATATTACAACATATGCTTAAACCCCTAATTTACGTTTTAATTTACTCTAATTGTTAGACAATGATTAAACTCGTAGGTATAACTTTATTATTAACTGATATTTATAGATTACAAACCCTAATGAACTCTAACTACACATCGGGCTTGGGCTATATTTATCCACTAATACTTCCTTGCAGTCCGAGCGGCGAAATCACGAAAGCTCGAACTGGAGTAGCAAACTAGAAAACAAAAGAAAAACAAAACACTGAGGTAATAAAACTATAAAAGCATAACTTTATTCGACTCGTAACAAAACCGTACCAACGGTCGACTTTAGTCGACTAGTACCTTCTCCCGTTGTTGGTAGTTCGTCAGGTCGGGTTGTTGATTTTTCAGAGCTTTTTCAATTCTTTCAGAACCTTTCGTATGCGCCTATTGGAAGATTTGGGCTACCTCCTCTCTTTCCGATCTCATTCAGATAATAAGCCAGTCCGGTTTATTAGATAGTGAGTGGGTAAGAGAGGTGCTTGGCCTGTCTCCGAATGTGGGCCTAGAAGCATTAGCCGAGTCTCTGAATATTCCCGAGGGTTCTCAGGATAAAGACAGCCTTAAGGTGCTAACGGAGCTTCCACGGTCTCAGTCCATGAAGGTGCTTGCTTTATTGGTTGGCAGCTTGGTTATAGTCGTTATGAAGAATGAAGGAGCACTGCTGCACTTCCACGACATGGGAAAGGATCATGGGATGAGAAAAAGAAAGAAAAGGTGCAAGGTGAAATGAGTTCAAAGGAATTAGTTAAGACACGCTTCTTTAGCACAGGCCACGGAGTGAAGTTGGAAGGTTCAATGAACTACGCGAAGGGAAAATCTTGGGTGCTATTGTTGTCTATATACAAGTGGAGTAGACAGCGAGCTCCGCTTGAACAAATAGTCGGCTAAGTCGACTTGTAACAAAATCGTACCAACAGTCAACTTTAGGGACTTGTACCAATGGCCAACTAAGTCGACTAGTAAAAAAGTTGTACGAATAATCCACTATTAAACAAACAATAAATAGGATAAACCAAAGTCTTACAATCAAAAATAAAAACATTGTTTTTTAGTTAAGCCAAAAACTAAATAAAACGAACCCTTAGTACTATTTTTCTTCTCTTTGACTTCGAATAATAAAAAAGGGTCGATACTTTTTCTTTTTTTCTTTTCTTTTTTTTTTTATTTGTGCTTATTGTAGCCGTATCTTTTGAGTTTTGACCATCAATGACGCACTCATAAAATTCCATAGCCGCATTTTTTTTCTTTCTGCTACTTGTTGTGGTCGTCTTGTATGATTAGGGTTTGACGGGGTGGCTTAGAGTTTGCGGCTCAACGTAGCCATCTAGATCTGAGGATCAGACCCGCTCTAATACCATGTTAGACAATGATAAAACCAGTATGTATAACTTTATTATTGATCGATATTTATATATTACAAACCCTAATGGACCCTAACTACACATCGGGCTTGGGCCATATTTATCCACTAAAACCAAGGGAGTTGGCAACGTATGGATGAAGGCACGGGAAGGAAAGCATCACGCACGGCACCACCGACGTCGTGCGTGATGGGTTTTGAGTGAAAGATTCACACACGGGAAGAAGGAAAAATTCGAACATTGGGCATTAAATTTTTGACAGTTGGGCAGTGAGTGATGGGATGTAGTGAGTGATGGTGTTGCCAACAAAAAATGGGTGAGTGATGAAAAAAGTAGGTGAATGATGTGGCATAAGTGGATTGGTTGGGAGTGAGTGATGAGATTTTGGGTGAGAGATGGGTTGTCAACCCCTTAATAACCTACAATTTACTGAGGTTAGTAATAATAGGATTGCTATATTCACATACAATTTACAAATACAAATCCACATAAAAAGGTGGCAACATGTTATCACCTCCTTTGTGTGGATTTGTTTTCGTAAAATGCAATGTTGCAAAAATCGTGAGTCGGTAGTGAGGCGGTTGAAGGCCTTGTAGCGATTAATAACCGATTACAAGTCTGATTAACTTGTAATCGCCGATTACAAAGCCGATTACCTTATAAAAATCAACAATGTGAAAGGTCGTGCACCTTGTAATCGCCGATTACAAGGCAGAGTTGACCGATTTTTGCAACATTGATAAAATGTATGTGGATATAACAATCATCTATAATACTATAAGATTCAGTCCCTAAATTTAATGTGGAGTTATGATGATAGAGTTGTTAGAGTTAGAAACAAGTTGGAGTCGTTTAGTAGTTGCGTAGAGTACAAGATAGCTAATGCTCGGAATTCAATGCAGCCTCATAATAACTATACAATCATGAAAGGAGATGAAGTGCAAGGGTTGCCGGAATTGATCACATGACATTTAGTATAGAATTAAAAGTCAGTTAGATGAAGTGCAAGGGTTGCCCGAATTGATCACATGACATTTAGTATAGAATTAAAAGTCGGTTAGATGAAGTGCAAGGGTTGCGAAAGGTTGCAAGAATAATTAATGATTTAACCTAATTCATGCCTATATAAACCGGCAAAAATCACATTTAGTATGTACATTTGAAGATGATTCACACATCTTTTAGATCTTTGATTGTTGGTAGCGGTATGTAAATTATCTTTTGCAACATTTTGTAGATGGTTCAAACATCTTTTAGATCTTTGTAATTAACTTGGTCTTCTTTTTTTTTCTTAATTTAGTTATCATATGCAGGTACCATGAAAATCACACAAGATCATGCATGCTCAGATAAATGGAACCAAAGATTGAGATACCAACTATCTTCTTTGTTTCTTACATATTTAGGTGATTGTTATAGATAAGCATATATATAGATATATGTATTACGTTAATACATTTTCATATACAAGTAATTTATGTGCGTTTTCTATTGATGTAGCTCACATATGCGAATTGATTCAAGAAAATGTGCACGAGCATATATGTAAAGCAACATTTAAATGGTTAAATAATACTTTTTAGCTTGATTAGTTTATGTAAGTAGTTCCTTTCGAATGCTTTTTGAGAAATATTAGAATGAATTTATCGTGTGCAATTGAATTATTATTGAAAAGAAGAAGGGTCGCGCATCGCAAAGTGTTTTCTTTTTCTATATGTAGAATCATTAGTGAGAAACTAATATTTACGCCAATTAAATGAGTTTGCCATAATAGCAAAATACGACATATTAAAAATATCATATTGAGTAATTAATAGAAAGGAAAAAAATACATAATTTTGACTTAAATCCGTTTGTAAATTGTAATATCAAATAAAAAAGTTGAGTTTTAAACATAAGCAAAAGTTCAAACTTTTATCGAAAAACAAAACCGGTGCATTTAATGTGAAGTATATACAACATCGAGATGGAAGTGCAAGGCTTGCTGAAATTTATCACATGATATTTAGTAATTAGTATACAATTAAAATTCGGTTGTGGATCGAGATGAAGTTGAAAAGGTTGCAAGAATAATTGATGATTTAACCTAATGTAATATATATATATATATATATATGTATTATGTTAATGCATTTTCATATACAAGTAATTTATGTGTATTTTCTATTGATGTAGCTCACATGTGCGAATTGATTAAAGAAAATGTGCACGAGCATGTATGTAAAGCAACATTTAAATGGTTAAATGATACTTTTTAGCATGATTAGTTTACGTAAGCATGCAACTTGAATAATGAATATAAAAGAAAAAGTATATAATTTTTGCTCAAACCCATTTGTAAATAAAAAAAAATATGTTTAAGATATGATAGTGGAGTCCAAAGGTTTTAGGAATTATTAATAATGTGTTAATTAATATTCATTTAGTTAGCTATTTAGAATCGAGTTTATTGATAAGATTTATTAATATTAGTTAGACTTTATAATGTTAATTTTCAATAAAATTAGTTGTACATTAAAATGAGATGAAGCTAAAAAGGTTTGTAACGATTTTTATACAATTTATGTGTCATTATTATATATACATTATTACACAAACTTTAACTTACAAAATTAATAAAGAAAATATTTAACGCACATTAAACTATAACAAATTAGATAAACCTCGTGTGCTTCATATTAACATGCAAAAACCATCTAATAGACAAGTATTGTAGGGCTAAGTAAATAAGTAATAGACCAAAAGAAACAAAACCATTTTTTTATCATGCAAATAAGTAATAGGTCAAAAGAAACAAAATCATCACAACTTAATAACCAAAAGCCCATATATAGAATACAACACCACAAAACCCAAACAACATCAAACACCTTTCAATTTTTATACAAGAAAGTTAAAACATTTCATATGATATACTAAACCATAATTAAGTATACACTTGCCAATATACAGAAAGAATACATGATTAACAATTAGATTATTAGCTCGTACATAGCACGGGTTCTGCATGTCTCGTTTAGTAATAAACACAATAGTAACCTAATAGAAGATTGAAATATAAAAGACGGAGAGAAAAAAGTAAAAGACCTTTTAAATTATAAATTAAATGATAATCATGGAGGTTACAAAGTCACTAACATAACGAATGACAAAACGATATTTAAATTCAAGCTTCAAGTTGTAGTCGAGTTTAGTTTCTAGTTTCTATATTCTATCTACAAAACTTATAGTTGAGTCTAGGTTGACGATATATCAACCTGACTTGACTTTACGTCAGCGCCGCTAGAGCTGGCAATTCCTGACACGGACCTGTTAACACGACACGACCTGCTCTTAACAGGTTTCGTGTCAGGTCTTAACAGGTTTCGTGTCTTAACAGGTCCGGACCTTTTAAGACACGAATAAAATTAACAGGTTTCGTGTCTTAACAGGTCCGGACCTGTTAAGACATGTTAAGAGGTTATATATATATATATATATATATATATATATATATATATATATATATATATATATATATATATATATATATATTCAAAAATAAACCAACCCTAAAACACTTTCCTCTTTTCTCTGCGCGCCTCCAAAGTTCAAAAATAACTCCATCCATTAATCTATTAACACTTTAACAGGTATGTAATCTATTAACTCCATTAATCGATCCACAAATCCACAATCCTATCTCAACATTAATCGATCCACAATCCTCTTTTCTCAGATTCTCTGTCGCCTCCATTCCCTGTTTCTTAATCGATCCACAAACAGGTATGTAATCGATTTATTATATTGATGTAACTGTTATTTATTGGAAATAATCAAAATTAGTTTGATTTAGCAACTCGTATAGTTTATACGTATCTATATTGATTATTGAGTCGTGAATCTCACATCTTAATAAATAAAAGAGGAACACCAAGAACGAGAATCAATAAAGGGCTAGCTTCAATGGTGTTGTGAATTATTGCTACTACGATTCGGTTAAAATGTTTGCTTTAATATGGTAGTTGCATCTAAATAGAACCAAGTAAGTTCAAAGCATTTTGTATGTATCATGTTGGAAGAACCCAAGAAGGGATCCAAGAAGGAAGAACCCAAGAAAGAGTAATACAAGAAGCGTTCTGTACAATAGAATGTTGCTTTGTACTGTATAATCTTATTAGAATTTGTAGTAAACTAAACCGTCGTACGTAAGACTTTCAAGATGTACCTGTAACTTATTAACCAGTCTGTTAACGCTTTGTTTTGGCTCACCTTTTGGGCATGAGATATGGAAAATGCAGGTATTGTTTTGTTATGTATTTGGTATAAATTTAGTATTTTTGTTAACAGGTCCTTTAACAGGTTCGTGTCGTGTAACCTGTTAATTTTCGTGTCGTGTTCGTGTTCAAAAAAATGACACGAATTGTTATCGTGTCATGTTCGTGTTCGACCTTAACAGGTTCGTGTCTTAACAGGTTCATGTCGTGTCGTGTCGTGTCGGATCTATTATGCTAGCTCTAAGCGCCGCATAAGAAAAAATATTAGGCTAGAAGTATTGTTACCAAGCTCACCATCTTCACGTCAGCGCCTCATCACCATTCAACACAAAATCAAACACACCACCAAACATGTGTAATTATCACAACCAAACTAGACACATAAAAATATCTAACTTTATAGAAACACACCTCCTAATATACTCACAAGGGGTGATCCAGCGGTAAGAATATCAGCCTTCCAAAGAGGAGGTCAAGGGTTCGAATCCAACGGGGAAAAAATTAATCCCTTTGTGGCCACGGAGGTTCACCTGCGCCGACTCCGGGCTATCAAAAAGGGTAGTCTCCGTGGGATTAGTCGACTCCCAATGTCGAGTCGGAAACCCATGATAATAAAGAAAAATAAAGAGCGCACCCTAAAGGTAGTCTGGACTCTAGACCACCAAACTAGTGGAGAAAAGGAAGGTTCACGCGAGGTTTAAAGGATGTGTAGTGGGGTTCCCATGTGACGGTGGCGCCACTGGTGGTCGACGACCACCCATTACCTCCAGTATTATTCAGATTGAATCCAACGAGACCTCAACATTAAAACCGACAACTGTTCACCATCTAATGAATACAGTAAAACTTAAAAAGTTAAAATACGTAAAACATGTGCATTTTAGAACTTTTAAATTTAAGAACTCCAGCTGACTTCTCGGCTAAACTTTATCGGCCCGCATATTGTTTTCTTCTAACAAATCCCCGAATAGGCGTGTATAGAGTTTATCCCCAAATTCTTGTAGTTTTCGAATGATCACTTCAATTGACATTTGTAATTTGTTACCCATCAAGATCAAAAGCTACAATACTCATCCGTAAATACTATTAACTAGCAGGGTACTCGCGCGTTGCAGAGGCGGGTACCCTGAAATAAAAATTTTTGATGGAATTAATAAAAATGTCACGGGAAGTCATTCTGACACCTAAATTTGCCTCGAGAATGAAATAATAAAATATTTGGTAAACTACACTTCCCACCCTAGCATATATTTACAATCTTAGTCCCTAAGGGTGCGATAGGGTTCACACAAGGTCCAAAACACTTTCCTATATAAAGCTCATTATACCCTCACTTAAGGTTTGACACCCTTTGTCTCTCAAACCAGTCGCACCCTATTTCTTCTTCTTCTCCAGTCGTTTTTCTGGCCAAACAAACACCACCACCGGCCACTTAAACTCACCGCCACCACCACCACACTCCTTACAACCTCCCCATCATTTTGACGTACATCACGCGCCAACAAACACCTCCCAACATCACGATTAACACCACCACAGCTCGAGTTCATCACCAAAACCATCTCTCTCTCGTTTTGTTGATACCGGTAGTCGAAGGTAGGAAAACCCACCACCCTTTTTGTTGTTCTAGCGACGGTGGGGGATAAGTACATGAATTTTCAGGAGTTTTTGATTAAATAAAGATTAAAACTAATAAATATGAAGATAAATAATTGTTTGGTATCATTTTCTTTCTTTTTGTTGTTGTTGTCATTTTCTTTCTTTTTGTTTGGTATTATTTCCAGCTTGATTTGGAGACTTTGCCGTTTTCTTCACTTTTCGCTCCAAAAACGTCCAAAATGCTTCATTTTCCAGATTTCTTCTTCAAAGTACCTAAAATGACAAAATGAACGATTTGAGGCAGTATTTGATCAAATAATCACGACTTAGGGCTTAAATGACCCCCTAAAAGCATTACACTTTTCGTCTCATCAAATACCCTTACACTTGAGATTTGCTTGTTCTCAAGCAAATGCGCTTTTATTCTAATCAGAATACAAGTTAGGGGTCATTTAACAGTAATATAAAAGTAATTGCAACAAATAATCGTTCCACTTCAACAAAAATAAGCACGAAAATTATACACTAGCACCTCACAAATAGTGTTTAGATACTCACATCTCTCATGTGTAATAAAAGTATATATATAACAATATGAAAATGAAAAATATCTCTCACTACCTGTCATAGCACATAGATTACCATAGGCTTGGGAAAGGATCAAACCTTCACTACTTGGCGTAAGCACCTAGGATAAACTATCAAAGAGGTCTTTTAAAGGGTTATAACGTGAGGTGTAGGGATATGATAAACACGGTTTTGTTAGATAAAGGCAATCTTTACTGGTGGCAAGTTAATCATCTTGGTCAATTACATGTAAAATGTGGCGTTGCTAAGCCAAGACTCAACTAGACTTAAGCTAATCATAAACTAACAAAAACATAAAATAAACATAAAAGGAAAGGGATGGTAGTCCGTAAGTTTTTTCACTTTTTCTTTTTCTATTTTTTTTTCTTTTTCTAGAAAACTTTTTTTTTTCATACACTCTTGCCCTACCATCCAAAATAATACATCGTAGGGAATTTGCATTCCCCTTACACTTGAACTTTTACATACTTTACAATTAACTATTCTAATGACTCGAATTAATATAATCAAAACACTTGGAGTACTTTTTAGATATTAGCGCACATATGGGGGTAATAATTGACGCTTCCCCAATACTCCATAATAATAGTACTTTACCCATGAGTTCCAATCGTCCCAAAACAATATGTATAAGATATGACTCGACTTAGCAATCATGTAATCAATTAGATAATTAACTAAGGGTTTAAACACGTAACAAAAATGCACTAAAGATGAGTGCATACAAGGAAGACTATGGCGATTTGGGTGTACATTTGGGGTGAATTGTAAACAAATTATTCTTTTAAGCAAAATGCTTAAAGTTAGAAACGAAAAAGATAGGCTCGGAGGGGTGTACTAGGGGTATCGTGTACTAAAAATGAGTACATCGCAAAGGTGTGGGAAAATTAATTGACTTTACTAGTCAAGTAATTATGACTTCATTGGTCAAGTAATTATGATACGGGTTTAACACAAGGGTTATCCTAATGCCTCTTATCATGTAATAAATCTTACTACACGAATGTAGTCTCACTAGCGGTCTCGGGATGCATCACTAACGCAAGTTCTAGAATCTAAGTACTACCGGTACACTCATAAGCATCTTTTCCTAACAAATCTAGGGGCGAACCTCACATATTTGGGGTGGAAAATTTTGAGTGGTACGGTTTTTCGTGCTAGTCATACAACTCCTATCCATGAGACGCTCATTAAGGCTAAAGCTTCACTCCTAAATGTTGTAAAAAAAATTAAATTTGGTGCTAAAATTACCCTAACAAGTGTTTCTCATAGTTTATTACACACCTACTATTGAACAAACAAACTCAAGTGCAATTGAATTCTCTAAGGTATCATCATTTACCCTCCCCTTACACTTAGGCTGAACATTGTCCCCAATATTCAATAAAAAAGATGTAAAAGTAATGAAGGTAAAAGAATGAAACAAATACTCCCCTGATTCGTTCGGTATGGATAATGTGATAACATGGTTAGATCTTCCTCCAAGAAAATGAACGTTGAAAGCTTCCCTCCAGAAATATAAATCATCTTCTTGTCCAATATAACATGTTAAACATGAGAAAACAATCATAGCAAACCTCGCGTAAAATCGTCGGCAAACTCTATATATACTAAAATCATAGAAAGCAAATTAAGATATAATGCTTGTGGAAGGAATGTTTGCAGATTTCCTGGAGTTTATAAAACTAAAGATTTAACAAAAACTAAACGACTCCGGCAGAAAAACAAAACTCGCAAAATTTCCAGAATTTTACACTTGATGTCGTCAGGTTATAATCCTGACGCCGTCAGAAGTGACCTGCAGAAATTTCATGTTAAGGTTCCGGAAAATTTCTGAAAAAAAAACTCACGCCTTAATTCCTGGAAATCCTGCAAAACATCATTATGACTCGATACAAGCATTTGACTCAAACAAATACTAATATGCATGTTCGTTTAATATCGTTGTGATTCATGTTCAAGCTCGTTCTTAGAAACAAATTTAGATTTCCCTTACACTTATCTTTTGTGAAATACTTTTATATGTAATCAAGACGAAGTTAAAGACAAAATACAACATTTTCACAATTTATCTTGAAATATGAGCCACAAACAATAAAAATAAAACATGCATACGGAAACAAATAAAATCAAACAATCAAACAAATAAAGCTTGGGTTGCCTCCCAAGAAGCGCTTTTCTTTATTTACGAGTCTTGTAGCTAGACTCAAAGTCACGGGCTATTACATTTTCTTTTCCCACTTTTCAATCGATTCTCTTAACCTTTGAACTATTTCCATGTCAACTCTATACTTAGGCCCGGGGTTAAGCAATTTTTATAGTAAAGGATCCTCTTCTCCTAAAGAAAATTTATTCCTTTATTCTTATCTTCTTCATTAATGTCCTCGATGGCACTAATGTTATCCATATAAAGTTGAGGCACATAACGAAATTCCTTCATTTTATTAGGCATCCTATATGTGATCCTATCGATTTCATTAGAAAATTGGACCGTTCCTTCTATTTGATCGTGTTTTAACTTGGACTCCTCAATAAATGGCATACCTAATACAACATGGGATAAGCGACAATCTATAACATTAGCCAAGTCTTCAACAACCATAAAGTCAACGATATAAGTAAAGTTCCCAACAAAGACATGTAAACCTTTAATTCTCCCGACAAAATTACAAACTCCACCGGGGTATTTGAGATCTCTCCTAGGTTCGAGTCTTGTTTTTACTATATCGTTATAAACACTTGAAGACATAATGTTGATCGGGATTCGAAATCGATGTAGGCTTGATCAATGTGTTTATACCCAATCATGCATGGTATCTTCACATTCCTAGTGTTACATCTCTTAATCTTAGGGTCAATCTTAACAAAAGGGGGTCGAGGATTATCAACAAGATTGTCATAGTGAGCGATTTCCTCCTTAGTGGGATATAAATTGAAATAATCATCATCTAGATCCCCCTCTTCTTCTTCCTTAACAACTTCCACAATTGCCAAGTCACTGGGTTCTAATTCCTTATCTAGGTCCATGGCTATTGCTAAGTCATTAAGAGCATAATCAAGTTCAATATCAACCAATCTATTGAGTTCTCTAAGTTCCCTAACCTCACTCTCAATCTGTTCATGCAACAAAGCAACTTTGTTAGGTGAAAGGGGTGGATTCGCGTTTTCCATAATGGCCAACGGAATAATCAATGAGGATTGTACGAACAAACACACAAAGAAAAGATAGACTAAAGAAACCTATATAAAAATAAAATAAAAACCTTACTAGAAAGGAATCTAGCAAGTAGACCTAATAAAAAAAATTCAACCTAAACAATAACTATTCCCCAGCAGCGGCGCCAAAAACTTGATGTGTGGTTTTGCAACCTTGCAAAAGGTTTTACTTCTCAAGGGATCTTGAGAAACTTGCAATCCCACCAGGCAGTGTACCTGACCGATGTAGTATAGTGTAGTAGCAAGTACCGGGGGATTGATTGTTCTCTCGGGGAATAGTGTCGTTAGGTTTAAAACTTAATTAAACTAGGTCTAGAGGTGAGGGAAGATTCTTTTTGTATTTTTATAGTTTTGTGGAAAGCAAGTAAAAATCTCGGGTATTGGAAGAGTGGGCGGAATTAGTTGCTAGTCAACTAACCCAAATAACTACAAATGTAATAAAAATAAAATAACAAGAAAGTAAATGTTGAGAAAAACAATAATAAGAGAAACGTGTTTACTTAGATTTCACTACTCCCTAACTATCTTTCATTAGTTGAATAGTTTGTTACAATTGCGTGAATGACGGGTTATATTCCTTAATACCATTCATGGGGTCGTGTACGATCTTCCCCAACTCTACAAGTTTCTACCTCTTCCTATGTCGAGCCGACAACTAGCTCCTAACATGGCCTCCTTAATAGTCACTCATGCATTAAATACAACCATAAAAAACGTAGTACACATCCGATTCATGTTTCTTAAGACGTTCAAGCAAGTTACCAATTGGAAGTCTGCCAGTTTTCTTAAGCCTAACATCGATATCATTCATACATTACAATTAATAACAAACAATCAACCAACAATCAATATCTAAGTTTCATTACATCTAAGCAAACACAAACAAACCTAGCCTAGCATGTTAAAGTAAAGACAAGTATAAGATAGAATCAAACAACACATAGACATATTAAATGATTATTGGAAGACTTATCTTTATTGAAACATGTACGAAAGTAGGGTGAAAAACACTGTAAAATTCGACCTAGGGTTTTTTCCCAAAGTTCTCCCAAAAGTTCTCTCCATAATGAATGAAAATTAGAAAACTATATATAGAGAATACAGGTCTGACGGCGTCACGTTATGATCCTGACGCCGTCAACTAGCCGCCAATATTCTTCTCGTATTGCCTAGATCCAGATCTGACGCCGTCATGTGTTAATCCATTCTTGGTCGTCACATGTAATTTGCTCTTGACGGCCTTGGTGACGCCGTCATGTGTTATTTCCCAAAAACGTTCTGGCGCGTCTCGTGTAACTTTTTATCCACCTCTTTGCCAATACGTGACGCCGTCATCTCCAAAGCGTGATGCCGTCAGGTACTATTTTATAACACCCCCATTTTAGTAAATGCAGTGGAATACAACATGGGTGCTATTTATTAGTCACATAGTACAAGTATAGTAAACAACTTTAAAACAAAGTTGTTTTTAAAACTTCACATTCGATAATTTATCAGAGTTAACAAAGGTCCCAAAAGTTTTTAACATAATCCAAAGTTACATAAGTTTAAAAGTTTGAAACATTATCGAATGAGAATTTTTACTAAACATGAGCCATCAAGTAGATATCCATTTCTTTGCGCCACCCATCCAAGCTTAAGCCACTTACGGACCTGAGAAAATACATGCTAAAAAGTCAACACAAAGGTTGAGTGAATTCATAGAGTTTAATAAGTAATCAATTGAATACAAGATAAATCAGTTTAAAATACGATGGGCTACGTTGTTATATGCCCATAATTAAGTTGACATGTAACAAATACAAGTCGGAAAATAAGATTTATAGCATTGAGCTCATGAAACCGACCCTTGACCTAGATTAATAGTGCCCTGAAAAGGTAAGATTTGTCATTTACCACGTAATCTTTCAATATTATGTGACCGTTGATGTATGAGCGCTACTCACCCGGTCAGGCCCGCCAGGCCAAATATGCATATTCATAATACTAGCGTTTCCTACGGAATTAACGGTTCATGATGGGGACTTAATTGGCAAGAAATACTCAATGTCTATAATCATGTAATCGGGTCAAGCATACCAAAAACTACTTGTATTTAGTTTGTAAAACTAGCATGTATCCCCCCTCGCGAGGTTTATAAAACATTTAAATATGAGTAAAGGTGAGGCTATAAACTCACCGTGAACAAAGGAGGTAATATGAAACGAGCAAGTGATGAAAAGTAGCCGCAAAGCTTCTACGATGAACCTAAATAGATATACGCTTGTCTTAGGTTTTTGAAAGTAAACATTGATGCAACTTAGCTAGATATAAGTTATTATCTTATCTACGCTTGGTACATAATTTATAAATATATCAAGTGTTCAAAATAAAGTTTTAAAGATATAATCATATGAGTTTTTGAATCCTTTATACTTTTAAAGTCAAAGCTGTTAACATTTTTGTAATTTGCGCAACTTAGAAAATCTGTTACTCTTAAACCGTATGTCGAAAATTTAAGTTCCTTATATCCTTGGAAAGGTATTCACCTGTACTAACTAGTTTTGTGGGTTTTACTAAGCCAAAAGTTACATAATATTAGTAAAACTATCAATTTATCCATACTATTCAGTCCATCAGCTTTCAAAATTACAACAGTCCCACAAAAAGTGCGATATATAGAGTTTTACAAACGCGATTAATTCCCCGTTTTCGGCCACGTTTAAGTTAAGATGTTATCTAAAACTTTTATATTTTGAGTAACAGTGGGTTATTCACAAAAAATATGACTTTTATACGATTCAAACCTGTTACTCAGAATAGTACATGTTTCACGAAAATATTTCTAGTTTAATCATCGTAATGAGTTATTCGATGAAATACCCGTCAAAATGACCACAAGACATAGGGATACAACTAAATATTTTTAGTTTAGGTCCAATGTTTACTAATTAAATCAGTTTATTCCGTTTCTACCCCTGAATCAGATACAACAGTTGCTGTCTAGTCCCCTAGTGTTTTTATTGTTTTCTATGTTATGTACCAAGCCTAATTTAGCATAATAACTTATACCATACTCATTTACATCAATATATATAAAATTTACAGGAGTGAAAAATATAAATACAGTGAAAAATTATTGGAGAGTTTCTTACAAAAGTGATGAACAAGATAGATTAAGAACAATAACACTAAACCTAGATGATCCCCAACAATGCTTGCACCTTTCTTTATCCCATGACAACCAAATTTTTAACCACCAAACCCTTTGTAAAAACTTGATAATCACAGCCATGGACACATCTTGAAAGCCTTTTAAAAACACTCTTCAATCAAGTCTTTGAAGAGGAAAAATGATCAACAACAAACTAGCACCGAAGGACCTTTAAACTTGCTTCAATCTTGGACTAGGAAAAATCAAGCACCAAGGTGTGTTTGATCTTAGAAGCCATGAAATTTCTAGAGAAAATAACATATTTTTGAGTGAAAATAATAGTGGTGATATGCTCTATTTGAATATTTTGAGTTTATATATGAAAAAGGTGTAGTGGAAGACACTTGGTGTGTTATAGAAGAAATTACCAAGCCAAGTGGCTTGGTGGTTGCTTAAAACCAGCCAACACATAGGAGGGGGGAGGTGAGTGGAGAGTTTATATGATTTAATTTGAGTATTGAGTGTTATAGATGTAGTTTATTTTGCTCCCGACAATTAAAACGTGGAGTTTTTAATACGCGTAGTGTAATACCGGGTAGTGTATAAAATGTAAAACATATAAAAATGTTTAAACTTATTATCATAACTTATTTGAGTAATTTAGATGAGTGGTGAATTCTTTGGAGGGTTTAAACATCGTTAAAATCGAAACCATGAGTTAAAAACGCGTTTGGTGAAACCGGTTCTTGATAAAAGTGATGTAAACTATAAAAATAAAACGACAAGTATAAAACTCACTTGTAATCATGAAAATAGGTTAAATGCATAAAATATATAAAATCATCATAGTCTAGGGTTGGTTCATGTTGTTAAAACCATAAAACATAAATTTAAATCATGTAAAACTTAAAAGGTGCAAGGTTTACGTATAAATGGAAAAAGGGAAAATTGACTTTTAAAATAGGATTGTAAGAAAACAAAAATGCATAAAAATGTAGAGTAGACATAGTATAGTAGTGTTGAATAAATTGAACGTGTTATGACGTACGCGGATAACTCCTGACGAAGTTAATTAGTTAAAAATAGAATAGTTGAATAATAAAAATAAATGACATGAAATTTTAGAAATGTCACATATTTCCAGATTGATTTGGAGACTTTGCCGTTTTCTTCACTTTTCATTCCAAAAACGTCCAAAATGCTTCCTTTTTCAGATTTCTTCTCCAAAGTACCTAAAATGACAAAAGGAATGATTTGAGGCAATATTTGATCAAATAATCACGACTTAGGGCTTAAATGACCCCCTAAAAGCGTTACACTTTTCGTCTCATCAGTAAAATTTAGGGAAAATTACCAAAATGGCCCGTTGCCCTGCGGTCAAGGCATATTTAGCCCATTTTTAAAAAATTCCTGTTTTAGCCCAGGTTGCCCTAGGCAACTATCGTATAGCCAACCGAAAGATGGCAAGTGTCCTCAAGTTGCCCAAAATACAAAAAAGTTTCCCAAAACACAAAAAAGTTGCCCCGACGTGGCACTTTGTAGTTGGCTAACAAACTGAAGAAAATTACAATAGGTGTCTCTTCTTAAGTTATATGCTTTTATCGGTTGTCAAAAATCTTAGGGTGGGTAATAAAACTTAGTGTTGTTCTTTGGGTTAGATATAAATGTTAATACAAATATCGCCTAAAAACGTTATTTATATTTTATGATCTTTGCTAAGTTTCGTTAACAACAAAGTATAAACTTTAGTTTTTAGTAAAACATGATTTTAGTTTTAGTCTTGTATAACTAGACTTTACATTTCATATTAAACATAAACATTGTTATATTTCCTAATATAGAAAATGTAACATGACATCATGGCATGCATCATAAGCATTTATGGTAAGGTTACTAAATCTAGGATGTGACTTTGCATAAGATCTCTTACACATCTTGGAAGGATTCTCACTCAAACTATTGAGTGTGGACTTGTAGAATCATGATGTTACATTGCTAGATATGGAAAGATTTCTTGTGGTCTTTGACTGTCAGACCTGGCGGAACCCTGGGGGTACAAGGGCGGAACCCTTGTTTTGGTTCCGCCGGATCCACCAGTCTGCAGGTTTGGTTGGCTATAAATACCAATCCATTTGCAAGAAATCTCTCATCACTTTTAGCTATAGAATACATACATACTCTCAATACTCTTATCTAACTCAGTAGCAACTCACTTGTGTGATTCTCTTTTGTAGCTAAGAACTTCACAAGTTCATCCGAGAAGTTACAAGTTTCAACTCAACGTTGCAAGACTTGTTAGCTTTGAATTGTTTAAACTCTTATAGTTTATACTTCATTTGTATCTTGTATTGGAGTGGTTGTACCCTGATAAAGTGTAAGCTACGTTTGTAAAGGTTTCTCCACCAGTGAAAGGAGCTTGTTGACTAGTGCTTGAGACTCTCGAGTTGAAAACTCGAGGCGTGGAGTAGGGCAAGGAAAAAGAGTCCTTGTAGCCGAACCACGATAAACAATCGTGTTGTGGTTTGATCGTTTCTTTCTTTATACTTGCATATTAATTATTGTTAATTAGTTAGATTCGTTGATTACACGTAAAGCTTTTCAAAGATTAACAAGTTAAAAATGGGTAAACTATTCAACCCCCTTATAGTTTTCCACAATAAAGGTAAGTGTAAGCTTTAACAACTTACCTCAAAATGCAAGGTAGCAGTTTTTCGCACAAGGGTTTAATTTTTTCTCCTCCTTTTTGTATAGGATGGCTTTTATGTGCGGTAGAGAACCAAACTTTGAGCTCACGGCTGAAGTAAAGAATGAACTCAGTAATGTGAGTTGCGATGATTTCTTAACCATGATTTGATCGACAATCAACAACAAAAGTAATTTGGCTCGATCCTTTTTTTGGTTCAATTTCATATCAGTTTAATGGTGTTTTGTATTATCTGAACATTGAAAATGATCTTACAAATCTTCTGGGTGCAGGTCAGATGATCGGAAATTGTTGCGGAAAAAGTAATGCACTTAATTGGAGATGCGTGGATAGAACGGATAAGAATGTCTTTTGGAATTGCTTTTTAAGCGGTTATCTGCTTATCCAGTTACCTTTTTAGAGGGTATTTGCAACTGCTTATGTTTAGGCTTATAAATATAGCTGACGCTTAACTAATTCAAATATATGTTTTTATAGGTGACACAATTTCAAGCACTTGCCTTTTACGGATTCCATATGATCCCACCAGTCATGGCAGGTATGAATTTGTTGTAGTTCTTTAAAATCTCCAATGGAATGATTTGCTAGATCTATAGTGTAATTCAGTTATCTGCTTATTCAGTTACCTGTTTACAGGGTATTTGCAACTGCTTATGTTTAGGCTTATAAATATAGCCGACGCTTAACTAGTTCAAATATATGTTTTTATAGGTGACGCAATTTCAAGCACTTGCCTTTTACGGATTCCATATCATCCCACCAGTCATGGCAGGTATGAATTTATTGTAGTTCTTTAAAATCACCAATGGAATGATTTGCTAGACCTATAGTGTAATTCAATTATCTAACGCTGACTTTTAGTAATTGCACTCAAACAACAACTAATGTAATGAACGTGGATAATGGTTTGAAAACATGGAATGGGTGTTTGTAATATTTTGTATTCTTTATTAGCGAAGCTTTGAGCAGCAACAAATTAGCGCTTTTTACTTTACGTATAATTAATACCATTTTTATGCTTTCAGCAGCACATGGGTTTCCTACCAAAAATGGTCTATGAATCTGTTGTAGTATCAGTCGTATATTGATGCGTAGGAATTGCACCAGGCTTTACCTCTCGATGGATCTCGAGAAGCTTACAACCCCCACCAGGCAGTGTACATGATCGTTGTAGTATAGTATAGTGACAAGTACCGGGGGATTGATCGTACAACTCAGGAATAGTGTCGCTAGGATTAGAAAGCCTAAAAACTAGGTCTAGAGGTGAGGGATAATTCTTTTTTGTATTTTTTATATTTTTTTATGAAAGCAAGTAAAATCTCGGGTTTTGGAAGAGTGGGCGGAATTAGTTGCTAATCAACTAACCCAGTAACTAAAGATGCAATCAAAATAAAATAACAGAAATGTAAATAAAGTTAATTACTAATATGGTGTGAACAGTAATTGGGAGAATTGTGTTTACTTAGATTTCACTACTCCCTAGATATCTTTTACAGGTTAATTGTTTGTTACAGTTGCGTGGATGACGGGTTATATTCCTTAATACCAATCGTGGGGTGGCGTACGTACTTCCCCAACTCTATAAGCTCCTACTTCACTCATATGTCGAGCCTGCAAGAAGCTCCTAACATGGGATGACTAGAATTCGCTCATGCATTAAATACAACCATAAAAACCTAATACGCATTGGTTCATGTTTCTTAAGACGTTCAAGCAAGTTACACAATGGAGATCTGCCAGTTTTCTTAAACCTAACATCGAAATCATTCATCCATTACAACTATAAACAAGCAATCAACCTATAATCAACATCTAGGTTTCATTACATCTAAGCAACCACACAAAAGATCTAGCCTAGCATGTTAAAATCAAGACAAGCGTAAGATATATTCAAACAACACATAGACATATTGAATGAATTGAAAGAATACTTATCTCAATTGAACATGAAAGGTTTCAAGGGGTGAAAACCCTTGAAAATACTGTAAAAGTCGAGCTAGGGTTTATTAAGTTCGACCCTAAAATTCTCCTCCCTTTAGAATGAAAATAACAAAGAGTATATATAGATTTCCTAAGGTGACGACGTCAAGAAGAAAGTTCTGACGCCGTCAACCCGCCGCCCATAATATTCTCGGACTGCCTAGATCCAGATCTGACGTCGTCAGGTGTATTGCTGCTCTGGGCCGTCACCACTTTTACTCTTGACGGCCTTGCTCTGAAGCCGTTACGTTTTCACTGGGCCGTCACCATTTTTACTCTTGACGCTGTCATCAAATTGCTCTTGAGGCCGTCAGGTACTGTTCCCAGCAAGGAAAATTAAGACTTTGCTGTTTTCTTCACTTTTATGCTCCAAAAATGTCCGAAATGCTTCATTTTCCAGAATTCACTCCAAAAGTACCTAAAATCACAAAAGGAACGATTTAGGGCAATATTTGATCAAATAAATTCCAATTCCGGCTTAAATGACCCCCTAAAAACGGATCATTTTTCGCCTTATCATATATGAAGCTTCTGGAGTTGGATTTGACGAAGAGTTCGTTTGCTAATGGAACCTTTAAGGTACATTATTTCTGAATTTGCGTGTTTCAATATCTTTTTTATGGTAGTTTTGAATTTGTTAGATTTAATAGTTGGTTATGAAATCAGTAGATTCTTAATCCTCCATGTGGAAAACTAGAAGGGGGGTTGAATAGTTTACCGCTTTTAAAATCCTTTTTAACTTGAATATCCTTTAAAAACTTTACGTTTGCTTAAAGATATAAACACAACGTTATATGTTTGATTCTTTGAATAGCTTTTCATGTGAATAACTATTCTAACTTTACTTGTTTCATACTTTGAAAAGCTTTACTTGTGATGATCCTAACTTTGCTTGTTTAGTTCTTTGAAAAGCTTTACATTTGTTTAAAGATATAAACACAACTTTACTTGTTTAATTCTTTGAAAAGCTTTATATGTGATTAGCTATTCTAACTAAAAGACAACATGTAATAAGCAAAGATAAATAAAGAAACGATCAAACCACAACACGATTGTTTATCGTGGTTCGGCTACAAGGACTCTTTTTCCTTGCCCTACATCCACGCCCCGAGTTTCCAACTCGAGAGTTATAAGCACTAATCAACAAGCTCCTTTCACCGGCGGAGAAAACCTTTACAACATCGCTTACACTTTTACCGACACTAAGCTAGATGTCGAGTTCTTTTACACGGGTACAACCACTCCCATCGTCTCTTACACTTTTACCGACACTAAGCTAGATGTCGAGTTCTTTACCAAGGGTACAACCACTCCCGTTAGTTCTTTTACAAGGGTACAACAACTCCCGACATACTACGTATTTTGAGGCCTAAAATACTAACGATTCACTTCTACATACATGACACAAATGAGGTATAAACTACCAAAGCTTATACATGACCAAGCTAACAAGACATACAACTTTAGAGTTGAAGCTTGTAACTTCTTGAATGATCTTGTGAAGTCCCTTGCTACATAAGAGAGTCACACAAGTCAAATTTTACTGAGTTAGTTTTAGAGAGTATATGAAAATATGTCCTAAAGGGGTGACTCAAAACTAACAAATGGTTTGGTATTTATAGCAAACCATTCTGCAGGTCTGGCGGATCAGGCGGAACCCTCAGATGGGTTCCGCCCGTGTACCCCCAGGGTTCTGTCATGGCTGCAGTTGGTTTTGCAATAAATCTTCCAAACCAAACAAGGTCACATCTCATTATACCTAGTCAAACACAAGACTTTCAAGCAAACATATGGTTAGTCAAACACTCTTTCTTACCATAAATGTATATTGACAAAGCTTGCCCTAAATGTGATGTGACATTACTATTTTAAGAAATAAATGTGATGTGACAAGACACTTTCTAATTTAAGAAATAAAAACAATATTTTGTTTAAAAGGAAATGTAAACCTTAGTTAAACAAGACTTAAACACTTAAAGTGATGATTTACTTATAGCTAAACTTCATACTTTGTCATTAACAAAACTTAGCAAAGATCGTAAAATATAAATAACGTTTTTAGGCGATATTTTTATTAACAATCTCCCCCTTTTTGTTGATGACAAAACATAAACTTTATTTATAAGTAAGTCACTAGTTTTGGTGTTAAGTCTTATAAAGTTAGTATAAAAACTTGTTTTTGCAAAGATAAGGTGATAAGCACAAGTTTATATAAAGTTAGTATAAAAACTTGTTTTTGCAAAGATGAGGTGATAAGCACAAGTTTATATAAATTCTCCTCCTTTTTGTCGAAACAAAAAGAAGAGTAGCGAAGCGGAAGTAAGCACTTGCTCCCCCTTGGACGATACTCCCCCTAAATGGAGTGCCAAGAGAGGAGACATGGATTTTGAACCTACAAGAAAAATGTTAGTTGTCGCACAAGACAAGTTATGAAAGCATTTCATGTGTAAAACACAACTAAGAGTTGTGGAGCGGAATAATGTCAAACTCATGCTCCCCCTTGAATATTTCTCCCCTAAATGGAGTATCAAGAAAGGAAAACATGGATAATGATCCTACAAAAAAAAAGTTAGTTTCTAACACACAAGATATATGTATGCTACCATAGCAAGGAATAGTTCACTCATCATACCCAAATGGTAAACAAACAATGCAAACCGTGTAGTAGAATGAAATTCATTTCATGTAAAATTTTGAATCTTAAAAAGTCAAAGACAAGAAATTTTGATGACACCATCCTACTTCTAAAAATAAAGAAAAACTAAAAATAAACTAAGAACATGAAAAGCTAAAAGGAAATCATCATTTTCCTTAATGAGAAACATTTTCCAAAAACAAGGCTAAGGTTGTTTAAGGATGAAAATGTGTGTTGGATGTTGTAGCGGGCTTTATTTTGAAGGTTGAAAGGATGACACGGTTTTGGTTTGTTGGTTTAAATGAGAAACATTTTCCAAAAGAAACGGTTTTGTTTCATTTTGGAGACTCTAAGGTTGAGGTGTGTGAGATAAGGATTGTAGACGATCCAAAATGTGGTTTAGGATAAACCTCATTTCTTCGGATAGCTCACGAATTTCCGTTCGACATCCGTCACTAATGTGAGCGGTTCTTTCGCATTGTCCGCAACGATGGCGAGGAAAGTTTGGTGGAAGAGTGGTTTGGTTTGTTGGTGGTGGATGGTTTGAACTTGAAGGAGCAAAGGTGGATGGTTGAGAGGTATTTTTGCTTCCTTCATTAGTTGATTGTAGCGTTGTTTGTAAACCGTAATATGGTTGATTTGAGAGTCAACCATACGTTTGAATGCATGAAGGTGGTTTAAATGAGTGTCAATCTCATCATTAGGGTTTGGAGGTTTTTCCCATATAGATGCTTCTATTTTCTTATAAGAAGAAAGTAGAGATTCAAATTGTTGGGAAGAGTCTTGTGGTGATGGTTGTTGTTGTGGTTGTTGATTTTGAACAAAATGGCGAAAGCTTGGTTCGCCGGAAGGATTGCCATGAAGGTCTTTGTAAATTGGATGAAACACAAATGATTGTGAGCGGGTATGGCCTTGATCATTTGGAAAAATGGATGGTCTAGCATAACGGTAAGTCAACCGTTCTATCATTGAGGGTTGATGGGATTCATCATCTAGTTGTTCACTAGATTGTTGTTGGGTTTCCATTTGAGCAATGGTGTCAAAGAGTGATAAGGATGGTGGACTTGATGATTTGGATGATAGGTCTTCTAATGTTTCTAAATAAGGTAGTGGTGATGTTGGAGGTGTATGAAAAAGTTCCATTGGTGAAATTGTTGGTGATTGAGGTGATGAAGTTTTAGTTGGTTGAGCTTGTTGAGAAGGTGATGTTGAATCACATGAAGGTCTAGTAGATGAAGGAATGGTGGCTATGTTTGTGTAGCAATGTGTTGGAGAGGGTGTTGGAGTATCAAGATTAAGCAAATCTTGAAAGGTGATTACATTGGTATTACGATGTGTTGGGGATGGTGTTGAGGTAGTGAGATTAAGGAAATCTTGGATAGGTGAAGAAATGTTAAGAGAAGCATCACTTGAAGAAGATGAGCTTGACTTGACGGTTTTGTTGAAGCAACAAGGTTTAACACTAATCTTAGTGGTTTTTGAGAAGGATTTTGATGACTCGGATGATGTGTTGGATTTAGTCATTTCAAAGGTGTGGTTTTGATGTTTTGAGAGAAAAAGTTTTAATGGTGATGGTGTGATTTGAATTGTTGCAAAACTTTCAAATTTATAGGGTGGAGGAGATGTTGAAATGGGTGTTTGGATTTGATGTTCTACCACTCAAAGATTGAGGTTTCAAATGATTTACAAAGTTTTCATGAACATGTCAAATCATTGCATGTCAATCCAATGGAATAAGGTGAAGTGAAAGACCAACATATGCACTCAATGCTTTGTGATCATGGGATGTGATTTGGTTGAAAATATTTCAATGGTTTGAAGGATCCTTTAAAAGGGTTCCTTGGGTTAGTTATGTTTGAATTTGAATTTTTGGAGGGAAGTGACTTCCTAATTGTTTTAGTGAGTGAGAGTTGTTCTAATATGGTTATTGGAGTTAATGAAAGATGTTACTCACTTAGGATAATGGTTTTGACACTTTACAAGTTTTGGACTTAAGAAAAATGACAAATTTTCTGCAGGTGTCTGGCGGAACCCTCGCGGTACACAGGCGGAACCCATTTGAGGGTACCGTCAATTAGACACGTAAACATACATATCATAGGACTTTGACCTTGAGGTCGAGGATTTCACTATACTTAGTAAGAATTGCCATAAGCATAAAAAAAATTAACAAACACCTCAAACATTGTCATTATGCATAAAAGCTCATACAACCACAAGTCCACAATCCAACAAACATACTGAAACATGAAAGTGAAAAACAATACAAATCACGTAGTTTAACACATAAAAGGTTCTAAAACAATCATAATCCAAACACTCCTTAATCTTCTCACAACCGGTCTATCTTCTTATTGAGCTTGCTTAGGTACGTTCCAAAGCATTTGAACATTCCTTTGGTTTGCTTGAACTCTTCGGATGCATTGTCAATGACGGGAAGTGCTTGAAGGTATTCTAAAGGAGGTAACTTAGAGTTAGGAAGTTTATCGTCCTCGCTCATGTTGGATGATGATGATGATGGTGTAGGTGAGCGAGTACGTTTACCCTTACCCTTGAAAACTCGTTTATCACTTAGAGGAACGAAAATGTGAGGAACGAGAGAATAGTCAAGGCACATTCCATTATCGTTAGGCGAAATGGGTTAGATTGCTCTAAAGGGGCGAGTAAGAAGCATTCCATATGGAAGAGCGGTTGTTCCAACTAAGGATATGTCGGCCATTCTTTTGGCTAGGTAGTAGGCTAAGTTGAATGGTTGACCGGTGGAAATGCTATAGAGCATGTAGCAAAGACATGTGTTGATATGATCTCTATTTCCTATGGTACTTATGACATTAGCTCTAAGAATTTCTTCCCACTTCTTAAATTGTGGTTTAAGCTCATTGAGCTCCATACCAAAAGGATCCTTATCCACAAAATTCCCCGAACGATTCTTTCTTGTGGTAGAGGTTCTAACGAAGAGATGTTCCTTAATTGTTTCCTTACTAACTAGAGGGTTGTCGTATGGATAAAAACGCTCAATAGAATCAAGACTTGAAATGGGCCACTTATCCGTGCAGAGACAAGTTCCCTCATTTGGGACACCAAGAATGATAGCTAAGTCTTTTAAATCTATGTAATGTGGTGTTTGATTGGTTGTCAAGTTTAATGATATCTTACCAACAACACTTGTGGAAAGGTTTACGGTTGCATAGAACTCTAAGATGAACCTAAGACAAATTGGCTCATCTATATCAAGGAGACAATCAAAGTTGATTGCGGCAAAGTTTTGGCGAATGGATGTTCCTTCTAGAAAGGATGGATCAATGGTTCTACCTTCGTGAACATAGCGTTTTTCTAGTGCCTTAAAGGTTTCTACTTGAACATTGTTGAGACCTTTGGTCATATGGTGTTTGGGCATGTATTTAAGGGTTTCCTTGTGATCGGATCTATTTGCGTGAGGCATGTTGATTCATAGAAAACACAAAATTATATGTTAATGACTTTTAATAATGTGGATGTTCTAATATATTCCTATATGCAAACAATGTGGAGACTTGGTTATCTTGACTCATTTTGATTCCCAAATTGTTTTGTCTTGCAAGTTTTGTTATAAAAACAAAAGATAACCAACACTCTCCTAATTGAATGTGTCTTCGATTGAATGTACCCGAAAATACATATTAGTTATGTATCCGCTTTAGCATTCAAGAGATAGTATGCAAGTGATGTTTTAATGATGTTTTTCATTTGTTTTAACAATGTGGTGATGAATCATGTTCTAGTCTTGGATTGTGATTTTTGAAAGGCAATGCACTTGGTGTGTTTGGCAAATCAAAGTAACAAAAAAAGGGATACAATTCTTTAACTAATGGAAGACATGATTGGCTAGCCACCAAGTTTTTCATGAATCAAGAAGTTTTATGCATAAACCCTAAGATTCTAGTTAATGAATGTAAATAAGAATGTTATACTTGAATCAAAAATGCAATTGTGATTGGAACACTTAGAAAGTTAGTTGGATTTGAAGAGATTGGATTGAAAGCCCTAAATTTCATGTGGTTATGTGTTTTTGAGAGGGTGATGGTTGTTTGAAAGTGAATAATTAAGTTAAGAGGGTGTTTGGTTTTGAATTTAAGAATAAAACATTCTGTAGCTTTGGCGGACCAGGCGGAACCAAAAATAGGGTTCCGCCCGTATGGTCTGAGGGTACCGTGGGAGCTGCAGGGAAAATTCAAAAAGGGATTGTCTTGATTTTTGTGGTTTTATCCTAATGTTCAAAACTAAGGTTTTAGGTCTTATGAGTCTTTGACTAAGCATAGGGATGATGAATGCTTCTCATTTAAGAGGTTTTGTGAAAACGTTGATAGAATGGTTAACGTTGTAGACTTTCTTAGTTAAGACGTTCCTCAATGAACGTTTTTACCAAGACGTTGATGATGGATCACAATATGTCAATTAAGAACATAATGGATTGAATTGTCGTTGAAGTCGATGCTTCCTTTGTTGAAGAGATAACAATGTTGATAAAAGAATTCCGTTGTTGACGTGTATATGCTTGTTCAAGCGGAGCTTGTTGATGTGCTTCTCCATTCAAAACTAATTTGAGAACCTTATGTGTTTTGAAGAATCATTGGGTAAGTAATTATAAAAGTTCAAGTACCACTTGTGCTTTTCTTATCAACTTATTACCGCCATAATTCCATTTGACATACACTATGGTTTCTATTCCCGTTCTTTTGGGATACCATAATCTTAGTTGTGTAGTACCTTACGATGTATCCAAACAAGCTTAACTAAAGAGTTGTTTAAGGCTCTTCTTTAAAACGAGCACATAGACAAACACTAAACATAATGTTGGATCTAATTGTTATGAGAACAAGTAGTCTTCCGAACATTTCTCTATGTTTAGTTTTACCTACGGATTTACTAATCTCATTCTTGATAAGTCATCAATAACTTAACCATTGAGAACAAGAGAGTAACTAGGAATGTATTTAAGTTAAAATCCCTTGCTTTTGGAGCTTGACTTTATTATCAAAACGACTTTCAAATATTGACACTTATAATCACATGATTACTTCGAAACATCTATTACGTTTCCCTAGTTGTTTTACTTTAAATTCCAAAAACTGTTTTTGTTGAATTTGTTTTGACACAACTATGACCTATAAATCAAGTTTTATAACTTATGTCAATTTTGCTTGATTCAATATTTGACTCAAGGTGAGAAGATGTTATTTTGTACTTTTATTCTTAATGTTTTACACAACATTCTTGTCTTGTCATCATTGGACTTTCGACTAAGTCATCATCTACCAAAGATGATATCTTAGAAGCAGGCGATTACTCGTTAAATGTTATATTCAACGACTCCTCGACTCTTTGGGTTTTCTTACTTAAGACACTATGAACTCTACTTGTTTTGAAAAAGTCCAAGAGGTACAACATCATAAGACTAAGTGTCACATTTGATGTGTAAATCCTAGATGTTGAAAACTCATTTTCTTCCACACATTCTAATGTATGCTAATGTGATTTATTTCACCTCGTGTGTTTTATGTGAGATTATCATAAAGGAGTGATCGAAGAAAAACACAATTTAAGACTCAAAGTATGGTGTTTGAGAATGTTGTTTAACAGAGGTTTGTTTTGCAAGCATCTCAAAAGTGTTAGACATTTTAACACTTAGGACATTCTTAGTTAGCTTACTTGTAAGCAATAGTTGAGTGAGACTCACTCAAGAGTTTCTCGTGTTTATCTTTTGATGGTTAAAGAACCAAAGCACCTTATATCTCCTACTAGTACTAATGACGAAATTCCTTGTTGCATAGAATCTAATCTTAGTTTTTACTAATAGCAAGTAAACACTTTTAGAGTATTATTAATAACACATATTCCAACACATAATGCTAGAAACAAGAGACAATCAAAGTCAAGTTGAAGTAATGCGTACCTTTTAAATTGCATAGAGATGCTATCAAGAGGATAAACACAACGCGTAAAATCTTGGTTTGACGACACACTTTGAAACTCAATTACTCATATATCCAAGAAGGTTAGATAATCATATAAAAGCATAGATCATGATAATCTTAATTCTTTTATCATGAGTTTCTATTAGAGATTGAATTATCTCTAAATCTCTCTTCTAGGTTTGACAAGTTTTACTTGCTTTGTTTTATTAGTTAATGGTGCTTTTGAGTTAAATCCTAATCCGGTTTTATCTTTAAACAACCTTTGACTCCTCAACAATCTTTCAAGAGATTTTGAGCTTTCATCAAATTTAACTAATATTTTTCCTTTCTCATATTGCTTTTTAATCTCATGTTTGTAATTTAGACATAATTAACATTCTAGATCAATTTCAACATTACTCACAATTCTAGACATTTTATCTTCTAACAAGATTTCCTTTTCAAAAATATTCTTAAAAGATTTTGAAGACTCATTGTTAAAGATAGTTTTCAGGTCCATGTTTGCATAAACGTTTAGACTCATTTTCAAGTTTAGAAAACTCTAGGATAAATTTGTCAAAGCAAAAGTGTTTGGTTATAAAATGTACCTTGCTTGATGTTTTATCTAGTTGAGAATCACAAACCGGATGGTTGGCTTCATCTTCATCCGTGTTATTCCATGAATCGTAAGCAAGACCACAAAGAGCTCGACAAGAGTAATCATCTTCACTTACACCTTCATTTAAAACATTTAAACTAGTAGCACATGTATTCATCACAACTAAATGTCTATCTATTAATATTTCTAAGACTTCTAATTCATATGTGAGATCAAAATGATCATCTTTGACTTGACATATTTCTTGATGAAAGTTTAACATATTTTTCCAAATGTCATTAGCCGTTTGACAAAAATACATTCTTTCATATTCGATACTAAAACTTTATAAATCATTGTTTTAGCTTTAGTATTTTTATCAAGTTTAAGATAGTTATCTTGGTTTTCAAAAACTTGTTTTCTTTGATTTGAAATCACCAAAAGAAATAATGTGCCAAAGATTTTGATCAATTGATTTCACATAGTTTTCAAAATTACTTTTCCATTTAAGTAAGTTTTCTTTTTCAAATAGCGGTGAGTTTTGAATAGGTTGCCCTTCTTTGAGATTTTCAAAATCCATGGATCGATCCAAGTTTTAAAATACATTCTATTTTAAAGATCTTAAGTAACGTAGCTCTGATACCAATTGTGGAAAACTAGAAGGGGGGTTGAATAGTTTACCACTTTTTAAATCCTTTTTAACTTGAATATCCTTTAAAAACTTTATGTTTGCTTAAAGATATAAACACAACGTTATATGTTTTATTCTTTGAAAAGCTTTTCATGTGAATAACTATTCTAACTTTACTTGTTTCATACTTTGAAAAGCTTTACTTGTGATGATCCTAACTTTGCTTGTTTAGTTCTTTGAAAAGCTTTACATTTGTTTAAAGATATAAACACAACTTTACTTGTTTAATTCTTTGAAAAGCTTTATATGTGATTAGCTATTCTAACTAAAAGACAACATGTAATAAGCAAAGATAAAGAAAGAAACGATCAAACCACAACACGATTGTTTATCGTGGTTCGGCTACAAGGACTCTTTTTCCTTGCCCTACATCCACGCCCCGAGTTTCCAACTCGAGAGTTATAAGCACTAATCAACAAGCTCCTTTCACCGGCGGAGAAAACCTTTACAACGTTGCTTACACTTTTACCGACACTAAGCTAGATGTCGAGTTCTTTTACACGGGTGCAACCACTCCCATCGTCGCTTACACTTTTACCGACACTAAGCTAGATGTCGAGTTCTTTACCAATGGTACAACCACTCCCGTTAGTTCTTTTACAAGGGTACAACAACTCCCGACACACTACGTATTTTGAGGCCTAAAATACTAACGATTCACTTCTACATACATGACACAAATGAGGTATAAACTACCAAAGCTTATACATGACCAAGCTAACAAGACATACAACTTTAGAGTTGAAGCTTGTAACTTCTTGAATGATCTTGTGAAGTCCCTTGCTACATAAGAGAGTCACACAAGTCAAATGTTACTGAGTTACTTTTAGAGAGTATATGAAAATATGTCCTAAAGGGGTGACTCAAAACAAACAAATGGTTTGGTATTTATAGCAAACCATTCTGCAGGTCTGGTGGATCAGGCGGAACCCTCAGATGGGTTCCGCCCGTGTACCCCCAGGGTTCCGTCAGGGCTGCAGTTGGTTTTGCAATAAATCTTCCAAACCAAACAAGGTCACATCTCATTATACCTAGTCAAACACAAGACTTGCAAGCAAACATATGGTTAGTCAAACACTCTTTCTTACCATAAATGTATATTGACAAAGTTTGCCCTAAATGTGATGTGACATTACTATTTTAAGAAATAAATGTGATGTGACAAGACACTTTCTAATTTAATAAATAAAAACAATGTTTTGTTTAAAAGGAAATGTAAATCTTAGTTAAACAAGACTTAAACACTTAAAGTGATGATTTACTTATAGCTAAACTTCATACTTTTTCATTAACAAAACTTAGCAAAGATCGTAAAATATAAATAACGTTTTTAGGCGATATTTGTATTAACACTCCATAAAGCGAGCCAAGTATTTTTGTATTGCTCAGAGTTTGCTGATATTTTTTTATAGGAACTGCAAGTTTGTGGTATTGTTTTTAATTTGTATGAGATTTTGCCGTTTTCACTGTTTAAAATTAATGGCTTCGCATTATAGCGCGTTTTAGGCAGGTACTTTAATAAGATTGCTTATTTCTTCAACGTGTTTATGTTATTTTTCGGAAATGGTGTAGGTAGTCAATGCTATAGGTGTCAATTGCGTCTGCGCTGAGAAAATCGACAACGGAATATCTCAGTTTGAAGATGCTGTTAAGATTCAGCAAGAGTATGTCACAGCTTGCAACAACTTAGGAGAGGCGTATGAGAAGAAAAAAGAACATAAATCTGCTCTTAGAAGATTTGAGGAAGCCTTGCTATTAGATTCCAGCAACAAATTTAAACTACAAAGGGTTTCCTTAAGGGTGTTTTTTTTCAGGCCTTTCATTGCAAGCGTTGGAAAGCTTACCTAATGGCCTAGACATGAGTGAAAGTGGTGGAATCGGAAGAGGGTGCATCGATGCTTCTGGAGATGTTATGAGTTGCCAAGGTACTAAATACATAGCGTTTACATGCTTAAAATTCATTATCTATATTAAGATTATTGTTAAACATCTGATACAAAGTCAAATTATAAAGCATACTGAGGTCTTTTTGAGATAATGGACATTAGAAGTTGTAAGCACTGTTGTGATCAATGGTCCATTTCGTACTATTAAATATTTTGTGTTCTTTTGGTTTACGAGCGTGTTTGGATATGCGTTTTAACAGGTGCAGTAACTTATTGGTTTGTTAATGTCTCTACCAGCATTCTAGAATTGAATGACACATTTTCAAATGCCTATAAGTATTATGCATCTTTCCATGTTTTATGTATTTCATATAAACATAGATAGACTGTAAGAACTTTCAGGTTTAAACGAACACATCATAAGAATTGCAATCATCAACGTGTGAAACGACGCCCCGCCGCAACGCGTCAGGCCGGAGCCCATCTCGTTACTATTTAATTAGGGTTGTTTAGGTTTTATTGTTGGGCCATTGGATTTTATTTATTTATTTTTATTTTTTATTTTATTTATTTATTTTTTTTTACTAGCAATTTCATTCATAACAAGAATTTGCCTAAATTCTTCTTTACCCTAATTTGTTAGTTATAAATTGGTTGATTAGAAAATTTTTGGGCTGGCATTTAGTTTATTTGAAATGTAATTTTAATTTTAATGAAATGAATTTAATTTATTTGAAAATTTGAATAAAAAAAATAAAATTGTAAATGATGAGACCCAAATAAGTTAGTTGTTGGTGACAGAGGTTAATTATGAAAATGATGTAAGTTGATATAACATCCATGGTCCTCAAATGAAGAGCTTAAGCTCGTTGTTGCACATTGTGCTCTAATCATTCACTACAAAACACTATTATTTTCGTCATTTCTGTCTTATATTAGATGCTCACCCCAAAAGGTCTTTGGCACAACAATATGTCAATATCCGTATGGAGAGCAAAGTTCCGTTAAAAAAAAATGTTCACTTTTAATTTACACACTCTCTCTAAAAAATAAAAAAGTTACGCGCGCCTTTAAATTTTCATTTAATTGCAAGATCTTTTAAACCAATAGCAAATCAAAATACCTCAAAATAAAATGACACGTACCCATATTTCCCACACACACGCTACTTGTCCACCCACTACCCCCATCCATCCCACAAAACCGTTCCACTCCACTCCCCTCTATAAAACCCCCACACCACACCATTCCCCCCATCACATACACTACTTTCTCTCTCCAAAACCCTCACACACTAAACACACCTTCACTACGTGTTTCTCAAAAATGGCAACAAACACCCCAACTGAATCCGTAACAACTGAAACAAAAACCATCACATTCACAGCCACAAAGCCACAGCTCTTCGTTGAGTCGTCAAAGGTGGACGACGCCGTTTCGTTCTACAAGAACGCGTTTGGTGCTGAGGAAGTGACACGTGTCAACCATCCCAAGAGGAAAGCTGAACAGGATGCGCCGTTGGTTGTTTCTGCTGAAGTGAAGGTCGGTTCGTTGACGGTTATTGTTTCTGAGAACGTTGATGCCACGTAAGCACTCTTTTCACCTTTTTGTTGTTTTTTTATTTATTTTTTATTTGCCACGTAAGCATTATTTTATATTTAAATATATGTTTTGTTGCTTTATTATGACGTGTAAATTTAATTTTATGACTGTACATGATGACGTCAGCACTATTTTTTGTTTTTTGTTTTTTATCGTGTTATTAGTTTAGATCTGTGTATTTTTGAAGGTTATATTGCGTTGTTATGATGTATAAGCTTGTTTTAGTGCTAATATGGATGACGTCAGCAATATTTTTTGTTTTGTCAATACATGATGACGTCAGCACTATTTTTTCGTTTTGTAATCGTTTTATTAGGCTAGATCTGTGTAAGTTAGTAAGTTATTTGTATTTTTGAAGGTTATATTGTGTTGTTATGATGTATAAGCTTATTTTAGTGTTTATAGATGACGTCAGCAGTATTTTTGAGTTTTATTGTGGTTTTAGCGTGTTATTTGTTTAGATCTGCGTAAACATCGTGTTATATATAGTTTTTGAAGGTTTTGTTGCGTTTATCATGGCGCATAAGTTTGATATTATATTAAAATATGATGTCAGCACCATTTTAGAAGGTTATGTGTAGTTAATAGCTTTTTTGTTACGGTTTTGTTGCTTTGTTATGACGTATAACTTTTTTGTGTTGATATACGTCGTAAGATATGGATAATATAGAGGTTATGTGCTGTTATTAGTGGTTGTGTGACG
The DNA here is from genome assembly GCA_030686995.1 of Artemisia argyi. Lineage (NCBI taxonomy): Eukaryota > Viridiplantae > Streptophyta > Magnoliopsida > Asterales > Asteraceae > Artemisia > Artemisia argyi. The sequence goes on from CM060681.1 coordinate 172,500,246, forward strand.
GTTTTGTTGATTTCGGTTAACATGTTGTGTAGATTGTGCTATTTGGTTGCTGTTTCGTTTATTCGTGATGATATGGATAAATAGGTGTTATGTGTAGTTATTAGTGTTTTGTGTAAGGTTTTGTTGATGTGAGTGTTTATAAGTTTGTAGTATAAGTTTGTAATTTTGAATATTTGATTATATCTGCCTATAGTGGAAGCTATGTGTTGTGTTATGCGCTTTTGTGGCTTAAGTTTGGTTTATACTTTTAAATTTGAAGTAATAATAATTTGTTTATGTATGTATTTAGTTACGCTAAGATGTGTGTGACATAGATGTTAGGCGTAGGTTAAGATGTGCATAAAATAGATGTATATTTGCGGTGTTGATGTGTTACATGTTATTGGTCAGTATTTTGTCGAGGTTTGCTAAGATCTGCGTAAAATTGAGGTTATGTGTAGGTTTTCGCGGTATGGTGTATATGATTTTGTTGATTTAATACTGTTTATAACTTTGTATGTGTGTAAATATGTTGTGGTAGAATGGTATATTATGGACTGTATGCTCTGCAGATTAGCTGTTTTGTTATCTTGTTAGAATGGTATATTTTGTTGATTTAAGTAGGTTTTAGCGGTTTTGCTACATTGTTGTTGCTTTAACATGGGTATGTTATTCTTCAGAGGTGCTGCTGTTTTATATGTTTTTGAAGATGTGTATAGCATACTGTAGATGTTTTATGAAGTTTATGGCACAGCTTTGACATGTTTTTGTTGCTTTAAAATGGTTTGTATGTTCATTTATACCGTATTTCTTGCGCAGATCGGTAAGTTTTGTGTGTGGATAGTGTGTTTAATGAAATTGACTTGTTTTGTATCTTTGCTAAGATCATTATCATATGAATTTTATTTGAAGTGTTTGTTGATTTAGCATGATTTGTTAGCTCATTTCTATCTAAATATGTTGTATTGATAATGATCTACTAGTATATGCTATCAGTTTGCACCTCAAAAATATGTATAAATTAGATGTTTGTAAGCTCCTTGTGAGTTATATATATTTCTGCCATTGTTCTTCCTGTTGTGGAAACTATTGTATGCGTATTGCTCTATGTTAAACGGCACTTGTATGGTAAACCACACATCATATGGTGATCAGTTTGCATCAAGTTGTTGCTGTATAGGATAAAGAGTTCATGAAATTAAACAACATTTGAGTATTAATAAATACTTTTTTTGTATATTTTTGTAAGTCTGAATTGTCTATTAACCCCTTTTTTGCTGGTCAATATGGAAAAGTGATTATGATTCCTTCTTAAAAATAAACAAACTAGAGTAGTTTATTGTATTTTCATGGTTAAAGATGAACAATACTTTGCTTTATCCTAGCTACTTCTATAGTCTAGTTCAAGCTTTGAGACATTATTTTAGTAATTAAATTTTGTTTTTTGTACATGCAGTGCTAAGGAAATCGGTACGGGGATCGTGTTCTGGCTGGAGACAGAGGACATTGAAGCTGCTGTTGAAAAAGCTGTGAAAGCTGGTGCTGTAGCTGAAGGTGAATTGACTGAGGGTGAAGGCGCGTGTGATGCTGCTGGGCGCGTGGGAAAGGTCAAGGACCCCTATGGCATAGTCTGGGTCATCTGTACTCCTACTGCTAAGAAGACTGCTGCTGACGTGGAAGCTTAGGAGCCGTTGGATGAATATGCATTACTTTAACGTTGCTTTGTCTGTTTTTAAGTAGCCAATGGGAGAAAGACTTATGGTAGTCCTAGTTTCAGTAGTTCTAAACTTTTTATCAGCTTATTTTGGTAATAGCCTAGAGGGCAATTATGGCGTTGTTTATCAACTTAATGGTTGCAATTTGAAATTTACATCTGAATTTCTGGTTTATATCGTTTGCTAATTACTTCACAAAAATGTTCACAACACTTTAACAAAAACATACGACATTTAAACATAATTTCAAAAAAGTTGTCTAATGAAATTAACAGTTTTTGGACATTAGCTATGATGATTTGGTTTTTGCATAGTTTTGGTATGTGTGGTTTCTTGCAGCAGGGGTTATACTGTGTTTATTTTGCACGCCTTTGGTTACGTTTATGACATTACTGACGTTGCTATATATAGGTAGATAGGCATATTACTTTTTCTTTTATTTGACTTGTTTCATCTTTTTATGTTAAAACTCAATTTCAAAGCAGAATGTAAATCTTTTCTACAAGCCTTGAACTTGTCAAGAGTGGAGAGTGATTGATTCCAAAATTTTGAAGCTATCAACTTTTGAACATTGAACACGTAAATAGAGACATAGGATACAGTTTTCATTTCTTACATGAAATTTTTATCTACCTATTTTTATCTACTACAATAAATATCAATGAAAATGGTAGTACTATAGCTTAATGTGATGGTATTTGATATAATGATTTAAATAATCTGACATATTACTATTATTTTAAAGATTGCTCATGTAATATCTTAACTCGACATTTTATTTCTCAGGAACATGATCAGTGCTCTCACAATATATTATCAGGCTATCAGCTATGTTATGTAGTCACAATTTTCTTATGAAATTACTCGTTATGCTTTTTTTTCTTTTTTTTTTTTTTTTTTTGAGATCCAAAAGCGATACTGATTTTTGAAACATGGCCCTCAGAAGATATTTGAACTAGTTAACGTAGCCCATTAAATAGAAACAAATAAGTGAACCAAATAGACCAACTTACATTCTTACTCGCTGCTACAATTTAAATGGCCCATTTTTTTCACACTTGGGGCCTAGGTTCTCTGCGTTTTCCCCCAAAATGCCACCTGACGACGTAAGGTGGATATCGTCCCTCGCGTTTTCGAGTCTTAAGCCGTTGTGACCAGTCAAGATTGTACCAGAAAGCCACCCGATGATTTTGCGAGTACATATATTTACATGTATCTTTCAGTTTTCACCGGATGATTTTGCATTCAAGAAAAACAAAATGGAAAACTGTTATTGTAGTAAAGCAATTCACAACAAATGAATTCAAGAAATTCAAAAGTACCAAAAGTTTTATATAAAAACAAAAAATATCGGTAGTTATTTATTGTACCCACTTATTTAAATTTTTGTAATTCAATGTAACATACTTATTATTCCGTACTTATTTAACTAGAAATGCCGTAACCAGGGGCGCAGCTTCTAAGGGGGGGGGGGGCCGGCCGACCCCCCGAAATTTTTTTTGCGATGTAAGGGTATATAGTTTTCGTGTAGAAAAATTTCGGTATTTTCGGTTTCGCCCCCCCCCCAATTTAATTCGGTTTCGACCCCCCATAGTGTTAGGAAAAAAAATTTAGATCCCGACCCCCACTCGAAATTTTCAAGCTTCGCCCCTGGCCGTAACGAGAAAAACGATTTATGACTGATCTTATCCTAACACCATCGCGGCATCATGAAAACAAAGTGCAAACATCAAAATGAAACACATTTCATTATCCTAACACCATACGATAAAAATCTTGTTTAGTGATTCATGGAGGGATCTAGTTGACGACTTGACGCTGTAAGCCTGTTGGCTTATAAGCATGTCTTGAAAGTGGCTCATAAACAAAAACAAGTTTGTATCACGGAGTAAATTCGAAGGGAAATTTGCAGCTATGACACAGAATGTATCACTCATTTTCAATGTAACTCACATAAATGGTCAATTGCTAAAACTATGACTCAAATATATGAATAGACAAAAGCACTCTTACTTTTGAATATAAATTGAGCGCGATACTTTTGTTGGCCAAACATATTATGAGATTTCTTATATTATGAGATTTCTTGAGATGGTAATAGTTTATGTCGAAAAATTCAAACAAATTATGCCAAATAATATATGATTTGATAGCTTTTTTATTTGATATCCATTTCGATATACTTTTCAAAAGTTTTTTTTCTTCATAAAATACTTTAAAAATTAGCAATAATTCGTAATTAATTCGCAATGCACTTTTACATTAAATAAAATACATAAATGACCTTACCATGAAACCCCTTCATATTTCTTTTAAAAGAACCCAATTTTTCCTCCTACGAACCTCATTTTCCTTACTGTGAACCTTCTAAGCCTCGCCATTACGAACTCTCTTTCTCATCTTCCTTCCTTCCTTCCCCCTCCATTATTGAAGGCACTATTCACTATTCCATTTTCTTATAAAATCATTTACTTTCACCATAAATTTTCTTTTTCACCTTTATTTTTCAATCATTTTACCAGCAATTTCAATATTCATATACCAATAATTACAACAATATCCACACAAAAAAAATATCCGATTGCACTTGTTATAATATTATTATTTTTAATTTGGGCCATCGTAACGAATTTCTTCATGTAACGGTTGTTTTCATATGAATATTTGTTAAGAAACATAAAATGGATGGAAAACATGGATTCAACATAAAATGAAGATGATGGAATATAATGGATTTGTCAGATGTTTTATCACATTTATATAGAATACTGTATAAATGGGCATGTTTTTTTTTTGAACGGCAAGTATATTAAAAAAGAAAAACTAGCAAGACGCTAGAAAAATTACAATGGTGTTTTTAGCCAATCATGCCAAGCTAAACATATAGAACTTCTACTTTGTAACCAAAAAAAAGAATTAAGTCTAATGCTATCAAACAAGTCACATTTTCTCAAATTTTGAGAATTGAATGTAACCGAATTTCGAAATTTCCATATAGTCCACCAAGTAGCTGCCATGACCACTTGGATACGAGTCTTCTTATCCTTTGATAACCGCATATTACCTATCCATGATGTCCAATCTGACGATGAAATAAGGTTCGGGAAAAGCAAGTCACACCAAACCTCAATTAACCGCCTAATACCTGACGCCACTTCACACGTATAAAATAAATGATCATTTGTTTCCACACCGTTCGAGCATAGAGGGCACGTTATACATTGAATATCCAATCCTCGTTTCGAAAGATTTAGACGAAGAGGGAGACGATCCAACCTAAGTCTCCATAGGAAAATGTTCACCTTTCTAGGAATACATTTGCACCATATTTTAGGAGATTCAAGCGTTGGAAGAATGATATCGTCAATGTGTTGTCTCGTGTCTTTAACCGTGAACGTGCCATCACATCCAATGTTCCAACGTAAATCATCTTGGCCTTCAAAACTCGGAACCTGCTCCAATTCAGTTGTTAAACATGCTAGGGAATCAAGATTTCGGCCTGCGATAATTGGTCTTATCCATTTGAAGTTCCATTCACCATTTACAAACCGATCAATAACCGTACAATTAGGCTCAAGATCCAATCTAAATAATCTATTATAACGATAGGCAAATGGTGTATCACCATTCCAGTTGTCCTTCCAAAACCGTACCTTCGTACCACAACATAGTTTATAATGCAAGGTATGTTTTGGAACAATGCCGCTTGAGTGTAGTTGGTTAATGGAGCCAACGATTTTTGATCAAACACCATTACTTTTACACCTATTTTGATCGAAACCAGCTTCCTCCCCATGTATAGCTTTGATAACTTGAGCCCATAACGAATTCAAATTAGTAGCCAGCCTCCACCGCCATTTCTGGAGAAGAGCAAGGTTAAAAGCCTTCAAGCTTCCAATGCCCAACCCCCCTTTTTCAAGAGAAGCTAACACAGTTTCCCACTTGATCCAAATCATCATTTTCGAATCTAGATCCCCACCCCAAAGAAATTTGGCTCGTAACCTTTCAATATCCGATAAAATACTCTCTGGAACTTTAAACAACGACATGTAATAAATCCCTACGCTCCCCAAAACCGCCTTAACAAGAGTTGATCGACCTCCTATTGAGAGTAACTTGACCTTCCATTTGGATAATTTGGATTTGAATTTCTCAATGAATCCTTGCCAGTGAGTTAAACGATTCATACTGGATCCAATCGGAAGACCAAGATATGTGAATGGAAGGGATCCCGACATGCAACCAGTTAACCGCGCCATATCCTCTACCTCTTCATTAGAGACCCCAACACCATATACGTTTGATTTATTGATATTAATGCGTAGACCTGATGCCAAGTAGAAAACATTTAGAACACGAAGTATATTATCCATTTGAACCCAGTTCCACTCGGTCACTAACACAACGTCATCCGCATAGAAAAATGAGACACCCGAATACTTGGATTACCAAGTTGAACTCCACGAATTAGATTATTATGCAAGGCGTCTTTTAGCGCGATGTGGAGACCCTCCATAATAAGGATGAAAAGGAAAGGAGACAATGGATCTCCTTGGCGAAGTCCTCTTTTTAAAGAGAATTCCGATGTTGGACTACCATTTATAAGAATAGACGTCCGGGCAGATTTTAAGCACTCGGAAATCCAACCACGCCACTTTTGGCCGAACCCACATTGCTCAAGGACATAATCCAAGTACTTCCAATTTACAGAGTCGTGTGCCTTTTCAAAATTGACTTTAAATATCATCAACTTCTTTTTTTGTTGTTTAAACCAATCAATCGTCTCACTTAACATCAAAGGACCATCAAGGATTTTTCGACCCGAAATAAACGCCGATTGTTCTTGACTTACGAGATTACCGATCACAGAGGCTAGCCGATTTGCAAGAATTTTTGTAATGATCTTGTAATGTAAGCCAATTAAAGATATAGGTCGATAATCTTTAACCAAAGACGGATTACATACCTTGGGGATAAGAGTGATGAAAGCGGAATAAGTACCTGGTGGCATTTTTGAAGATGAGAAAAATTCTGAGACAAAGAACTCCACATCTCCTTTAAAAATATCCCAATATCGTTTCAGGAAAAGAAAGGTAAAACCATCTGGACCCGGGGCTTTGTCGTTACCACAATCCCAAACCGCCTTTCTAATTTCGTCACTCGAAACCGATTTCTCCATATCATTCCTCTCTGCCGTACTTAGAGATGCAAAATACGAATGAGAAGTATAGTTTACATGAGGAACATATGCTTGAAACTTATCTTTGTAAAACTGAAGAAATCCCTCTTTCACATGAACCGGATTCGATATCCATTCACCATTTAACATAACTCCTTGAATAGATTGTTTACTTCTCTTTTGTTTGAGCAAACCATGGAAGAATTTAGTATTCTCATCGCCTTCCACGTCCCATTTAAGACGAGCCTTTCGGAAAAGGTCTAAAGATTCAATTCGATCAATATCATTAAGCTGATGAAGAATCTGAATTCGCTCCTCTTTTTCTTCTTCCGATGCCCCTGTTGAATCTATTTTTAATTCAAGGTCTATCAACTTGTTGGTGAGTTCACGTTTACGAGCCCCATCAACCTTCTTATTTTCACCATGCCAACTTTTTAGACGAATTTTGATGAATTTTAGCTTATCATGCAGAAACACAGTATGGCCTTCTTCACCATTTGAACAATCTTCATAGGCTTTTTTGATCACCTCATCAATATCTTTCCTTTGTAACCAAGAGGAAAAGAAATTAAACGGAATTGGACCATAATCTGTCTTTAAAGAATGCAACAATATTGGACTATGATCAGACCATAAGCGTTCCAAGACTAATGCCTTCAAATCGTTATTATCATCTAACACGTCTTCCGATATTAAGAAACGATCAAGCTTACTCATTTTTGTGCCACCCTTATTCATCCATGTAAATGTCCCCCCCCCCCCCCCCCCCCCATTTGCATTTCCATCAACCTCGATTCATCAATAAACTCGTTAAAAGATTGAGCTTTTGTGCTAGAAATGACAGAACCAAATCGCTCTCCTTCATTTCGAACTTCATTTAAATCACCAAAAATAACATACCTGCCATTATGGTTCTTGATAAAATGAAGAAGCTTGTTCCATAACGTATTTTTTGCCACTGAATCTTGCGGACCATAAACATTTACCATATAATATGTTTCTGATGCATTTACCCAATTGCCTTGAACAATGATGTAGTTTTCATTACACCAAATCTCTTGTTTTACAAACGAAGCCGGATCCCATATTGAGATTAAACCACCCGAAAAACCTCTAGCCATACTACAAGCATAATCAAATGAAAAATTTCCCCACATCGATTTTAATCGGAATAGTTCTAAGCGTGTCATTTTAGATTCTTGCACGCCAAGGAAACTAATATGATGTTAAAAGCACAACTCTTTGATCCACGTCCGTTTCCTTCATTTCTTGGTACCACAAATATTAATTGATAGAATATTCATCTATAAAAAATGGCCACCCCTGATTCGTTTAACATATGTTTGAGAGTTTTCGGCAACCCCTAACATCGTACCCCAAAGTCCCCCCAACTTCAATCAAACGGTTAATTTCATACAGTAACGAAGTCCCTTTGAAATCCTTCTTGCGGTATCTAGCAAAAGAAGTAGAACAATTACTAATTGTTGGGGAAGATGGAACCTGTTGTTGTTGTTGCTGCTTCTGTTTGGATTGCATTTTAAGAAATTCAAAACCGGGTGGACAACTAGTATCCGATTGAGTTGCATCACCATTTGAGTCTTCATGTTTCTGATTTTCATCGTCAATCTTCTCATGAGTAACGACCTGTTCCTCCTATTGGTTAACCGTATTTGTATCATCCTTAACGACATGTTCTTGTTGATCGTGAGAACCGACCTGTTCGTGTTGGTTAACAGTGGCTGTATCATCCTTAATGACCATATCATATTCATTGTCACTGATACTCACATTATCACACTCCTTTTCCTGTCTACACGGTCCATCATAATGTGACCTATTTTCCACTTGATCATTGTCACTTAATCCATAGTCCGACTCATTTTCCTCCTCAATTTTGATACTCCAGTTGGATAGTTCGCGAACATAGACAACAAATGATTCACCATTTATCTCTACCGAAATCTCTTCATCAATAAATTTCTTGTATTTTGTGGCAATACACACCCTCCCAATACTCATATTTTGTGCATGATCATACTCAAAGAACATAAATTTGCCAAATACATTAGCTACCTTTTTAAGAGCAGCCGAACCCTACGCACACAACGGTAGCCCATTGATTTCAATCCAAATCATTCTTTCATCGATAACAAAGTTACTTTGGACAGGTTTTATGGAAGCAAACATCTGTTTCAAGTTGTTGTTAGTTTTGAATGCCAAACATGCATCAGAAGTTTGAAACTCTAACCATGTCTATAAACCCCCAACATGATGCACAATCACATTAGAGAATCCTTCACTGCTACATATACGATGCATATTAATCATAGAACCTACTTCCTTCACCTTAACCAAAACAGTTTTTGTAGTGTCCTCAACTGAAATCAACTCCGGGTCATTCAATTTCACTATTTTCTTCTATCAGGCTTCCTACTTGTATTAGTTGAGGAACCATCCCCATGTACAATAGACGCATACGATTGAGGCAAATTATTAGCACGTGCATTCGGGTGATTAGGTTGAAACGTACCTGTTTTTTGTTCCACTTTTTTATGCACAAAATCTTGTTTTTGGACACCCTTTTGACTCTGAGTTCTCTGAAATCGAGCAACCGCTGCGTAGATATGATGATTACCAATCCAGATATTTGCGAGCGATTGAGCAAACATTTCCTCATTCTCGATACCCATAAAGCGAACAAAACCAAATCGTTTTCCCATCTTCGATAGTTTATTCGCGATATAAGAATCAACAATACGACCGTATCGTTCACATGTTTTCCACAAACCTCGAGCATCAATGTGATTCGGGAAATTTGTTATGTAGAATGTTGATGCGATCTTCTCCAACTTCCTATCATAAGGATTCTCAATACGTTTTCCGATCGTTTATTGTTACCACGAAATACCCAGGTCCATCCATCAGCAGTCTCTTGCGTAAATTGCTTTCCCATCGTTTGAAATTCCTCCCCTCACCTCACTTGTGTTGATCTTGAAACCCTAGATTTGTTGGATGAATATTGGGGAAAATTATTGTATAGTGAAATTGAGGTGATTTTGAAAGTGGGTTTTGGTTTGATTGGATTATGGTTGGTTAATTTGATGTAACTGGGTTTGTGATTTCATGGTGGAGTTGTTAAGTGTTGGTCTTTGAATATTGTGCATAGGACTCGGTACGAGAAGTTGTTTTTGGTACATTAAATGGGCATGTTATGATGCCTTGCGAACGCAAATAGAAGAATACGATTGGAAAAAGAATAGATTTAAAAAAAATGTGCAATTGGTGGCAGAAGTTGTCAAAAAGGTAATCTTTATATGAAAAAATAATAATAATAATTATAAATCCTCACATTTATCAGTATGCAACAAATATGAAATAAATATCATGTTGAGTTATAAAAATGCAAATTTCTCAATTCAAACCATGCATGTGTGTGCACTTACCAGCTAACTAGTTCAAACGGCAAAACGTTCCTTCTTATCTTGTTGTGCTTGTTGCGCATATCTTATATCTTTATGAGTCAAACCAATTATTTCTTACTTACAACAACTACCAACATGGTAAACTAGGGAGTATGGGAGTAAAGAAACTTTTTCCAAGGAGACCTCCGACAAGTGCAGGCGTGTGGGTGAGAGAAAAGAACTGAGAGCAGTGAGAGCATAAAAGGGAAACAACATGCAAAAAGCAGGCAAAAGAAAGCAGACAATACAAGCAGACAAACGAAAATAACACAAGGAACCCGAAGAAAGGCAAAAGCACAAGCAAAGGAGAATAAAAGCAAAGCCCAAACAAAAATAAAGAGCCAAAGCACCAAGAAAAACAGACAACCCTAAGGGAGCAACACATAGCAAAACAAAGCAATACACGGGGCCTAAAGTTAAGTCAAGGCAAAAATGAGGCACCAAAAACCAAAACACAGAGGGCAAGAAAAGCAGGCAAACCTAAAGGAGCAACACAAGGTAAGACAAAGCAACACACGGGGCTTAAAACTAAGGCAAAGCAAAACAAGAAACCAAAAACTAAAGCACGTGGGGCAAGGCAACAAAGGAACGCCTAAAAAGCCTAATGATAAGGATTTATTTGATACCTTTTTAAGGGGTCATTTAAGCCTAAAATCGAGTAAATGTGATCAAATATTTTCCTAAATCGTTTCTTTTTGTATTTTAGGTGCTTGGGACGAGAATTATACAAAACATCACTTTTTAGGCGTATTTGGACGAAAAAATGAAGAAAATGACAAAGTCGCAAAAAGGATGTCAGACATGGAAGGCTGACAGCATCACTAGCTACAACGTGACGCCGTCATTTGTTATTCAATATGGATTTCTTGTGTAAAATTAACAAGAGACGCCTCAAAAGAATTTTGTGCATTTATAACCTGAAAGCCGTCAGGTGTTATGAAGTGATGGGCGTCACGCTTTAATTTAACAAGAGATGGACCAGAAGGAATTTACAAGTGATGGCCTCAGATCCAGAGTTGACGCTGTCAGAGTGGCGATTTTCATAGACAAAACCCTAATTCAATGTGAGGTGACGGCGTCAGAACCCATAACCTGACGCCGTCAGCCCTGTAAAGCTATAGGGCAAATTATTAAAAAAAAATATTATACTTGCCACTGTTTCATCTTCTGGGCAGCGAACTATTCTTTTTGCTTTTGAGGGTAATTTTTTTTTTCAAATTCATCCTCTTTAGGGTATTTTGCGAAATTTTTGGACATTTTTGCCCCTCTTAGCTAATACAAATTAATTTTTTCCCGAAGGGCAAAAATGTCACATATTACCCTAAAGAGGATGAATTTGAAAGAAAATTACCCTTTAAAGCAAAAAAAATAGTTCGCTACCCAGAAGATGAAACAGTGGCAAGTATAATACCTTTTTTAATAATTTGCCCAAAACTATATATATTTTCGATTATTTTCATTGTAAGGTGTGACACTTTTGGGTAACACTTAACCCTAAACGACTTTCAGAGATATTGTCAGCCTTTTTCAGCCTTTTTCATCCATGTTCAATTGAAGATAAGTTACTTGTTTAATCATTCAATATTTCTATGTGTTGTTTGATTACTTGTTTATCTTTTCTTCTTTCTAACATGCTAGCTTAATTTTATTAGTGTTTACTTAGATCTAATGAAACCTAGTTGTTGATTATTGATTTGTTGTATATTATTTAGTTGATTGCCTCGCGTTAGGCTAAGAAATCTGGCTGACCTCTTATATGTAACTAACTTGAACGTCGTAGAAAACGCAACCGTAGAGTGCACTATTTGTTTTTCTCGTTATATTTATTGCATGAATTGAGGTCAATGATCCTGGGAATTCTTAATAGACTTTAAAGTTTTTGGGGAAGATTAATTTTTGTAGAGTTGGGGACTTCGGCACCTCCCCACGACTGATATTAAGGAATTCAACGCTTCAACTAAAACAAGGATGTGACAATTCAACAAATCAGTATGAGATAACTAGGGAGTAATTAAGTTTAAGTAAACACGTTTGTTTTACCATAAAGTTTTCACCAATTTACTTTTTCTTGTCATTAGTTTAATTTTAGTTTATAAAAGTAGTTTTTGAGTTTGTTGATTAACAACTAATTTCGCCCGTTCTTTCAAAACCGAGAATTTTACTTGCTTTTCATAAAATATAAAAACATAAAAAGAATCACCCCTCACCTCTATACTTATCTCGACATACACTTCAACCTAACAACAATATTACCCTAAAGAACGATCAATCCCCCGTATTTACCTATACTACACTACAGTGATCAGGGACACTGCCTGAAGGATTGCAAAACTTCTTGAGATCCCTCGAGAAGTAAAACTCCTTGTGAGGTTGCAAATCTCGCATCACCTAACACCCAAAACTACCTAACCCACTAAGCACCTAGCCCGGACTACCCGCATATCCTAATTCTATCTCTCCACGCCTTCCTATCTGAGGTCATCTCCTCGGACAAGAGATTACTTAGTGAACTATCATTAATCTCGTTAGCTAGAAAACATGTTTAGATCTATGAGACTGTACAACATAAGCTCACCTAAATAACGAAAAACTCATCTAACTTTTTTATGAAGATAAGGCCAATGCTAATGGCTCGGTTGGTTAACCCCTAACCGAATTGGTGACCACGTTACCTCCATTAGCTCAACCGGAATGGTGACTTGTCACCCCCAACCCTTTCAAATTTATGGTTGGTCTGCCAATCGAAAGTTTAATTCTCTTTTGTGTGTATTTTTTTACTACGTAATAGTTTTTGTGGGATATGTTTTGTGTTGTGGTTGCGGTCGCCTTATTAGCAAATTGTGATTGGGTGTAGTTTTGAAGAAAGAAATTCAAAAGAAAGCTAGTGTACCAAAAGGTGATCACAATATTTAAGGTAGTATCATCTAAGAAATAAATAAATAAAAGTAAATAAATAATTCACATGAGTAACTATATGTTAACGTCAAAACTCATAACACGATGGATCAAGAAAGGCACGGCACAAGCCTATATGTTCAAGTTTGCTATTTTCGTAAGAATCAAGAATACTGAGGTCAGAGCCGTATATACATAGGGTGTGAGACGCGCGTAATTGCACAGGGCCTCAAGATTTTAGGAGCCTTAAAATGTAAACCTCCTTGTATATTCGGTGCCTCAAAATCTACTTCAGATAACAAAAAATGTTAATGATATATGGTTCTATGTTTTGTATATTTGTCAAAATTGAAGCTATATTGTTAGAACACAATGTTTTTTTTTTTTAGTTCATATGAGATTTTTGACCATCATATTTTGTTACGGCATAAATTTTCGCATAAGGCTTTTGAAATCTCAGCTACGACACTGGCTGAAGTACGAGCCTATGTTCAAGTTTTCTATTTTTGTATGTATAAGGAATTCTAGGAGTCTATGTTCAAGTAAGGTTCTGCTATTCTCTTATGAATGCTTATTGTGTTATTTACTTGCATGAAACCGTGCGTTGCGACGACGGGTGGTAAACTTTTTTGCGAACAACTATTTTTGTAATATAATTTTCGCGACAATAATTTAATTTATGGATGACGGAAATTTTAATTTGGGGTAACTTTAAATAATAGCAAACTCTTTCATATAAGAATACCAAGTTAGGCCTCGAATATAATATCTTTAATCGTTTTAACTCTAAAGCGAATTTAAAGATTTGATCCACGTTGACATAATGGTTAGAGGAGTGGGTGTGGCTCGCCGTTGGAGCTCGCCGTTGCTTGCCATGATACCGTGCACCCTTCGCCACAGCTCGTTGTTGGAGTGCTCCTCGTCTGCGTGACGAGGGTGTTTGTCTGCAAACATGTACTTTTTTTTCTCATTTTTTCTTTTTTGGGTTTATTGTTTCTTTAATTGTTTTGTAAAAAATGTTTTGTAGAAAATGTTTTGTGAATACAGATTTGATTGACATAAAAGTTTAGGTGAATTTTGAGTTTTTGGCTGGTTTTATAGAGTTGAGATATGGAAGGTGATATCAGTGAAGAAGATGAGTCAAAAGGTGCCATGTGGGCTTTGGAGCATAAGATTGACCAACCTATGGATAAAGAAGCTGGTAGACTCAAAAATATGTATAGAGAAAAGGTTACCTTTTTGCTTTGCTACTTTTTTCTGTTTTTAGGAGTGTCAATTTGTGTCTGAATTTAAAAAAAATGGGCTAATTTTGACTACTTTGTAAAAGATTTGGGCTAATTTTGGCAATTCGTATTGTTTTTTTTAAGTTTCGTATCGTTTTTTTTTTCTTTTCACGTCGTTTTTTTTCCTGTATTGTAACTTTTTTAATTTGATTAAATAAATTTAGTTTGGTGTGGTATTTTTAATTTTTGTGAAATGAATTTAATTTATTTAGTGAAATGAATAAAAAAATAAAGTTGTAAGTGGTGGGCCCCAAATGAGTAAGTTGAGGTTAGTTATGAGTGAGGGGGTTTAGTTGTGAAAAGGTGTTGGGGTGATGTGGCACCCGTGAGCCTCAAATGAGGAGGTGAATGCTCATTGCCACACTCACTCCTCTTATCTGTGAGACGTGTAAAGGAAACTCTTTTTCTTTTGATCTCATCTAAGTTAATGGAGGATTAGTGGATAATAGTGAAATAATCTTATTCAGGTTAATGTATAATAAGTATCTTACTCATGTTAACATATGTAATAAGTATTGTACGCGACCCAGTAAGTGAAATGCATACAGAAACTCTTCCATTTTTATGAATATTTCAGTTCAGTTATGCTTAAACAAAAGTGGGGTGGTTCATCGTGACAATGAGGGCTTCTATGGGGAAGCGAGTGACTGTTATGAGAGGATTGTTGCATAATACGGGGATCTAGAAATTGAAACTGTTGTACTATTGGGTAGGGGTGTTTATTATTCGGATTAAACACATTAACCCGCCCAATTTAATTATTAGTGGGTTATTTGAATTGGTTATTCGGTTTTGGTGGTTTTGGTTTGGTTTTTGGATAAAACCGAATAAGGAATTGGTTAACCGGTTTGGATTTGGGTTCATGTCTTCTTAATCGGACCCCACCAAAATATTTGAATGCAGTCTATGTAAAAAAGGACTTGACTCACATAATCACTTATTCTTTGCATGTAAGTATGCCAAGGAAATTTGGTGGAAGCTAAGTAATAAAGCTAAATTTCATGTCAATGAGGCTACTTGGGATGGAATTATTAATAGAATGAGTACTAATGGGGATAGTAGAAATGTGTGGGAGATCATCAAAAAACTGTCTTGCAGCTGCAGTGTACTACATTTGGCAAGAAAGAAATGGCAGACTATTTAATGGAAGCAATAGAACTGTTGTATATCTTCTCAATATTATCTGTGAAGAAATTAGAGCCAAGCTTGTTACAATCAAAGTCAGACAATGTGCTAATGTTCTTAATGCTGAAACAAGATGGAATATCAAGTTTGATAGGCACTTATAATCTTCTTATGAGTATGCAAGGGAGGTTAAGGAGTGTTTGGTACAGTGATAATGGTGTGATGTTAAGGGGGTATTTGTATCTGAAGAGTAGTCTTATTCACATGAATGATCTTTGCCTATACAAGATCATTATTTCTGGTCATAACAATGAGAAGTACCTTGTATCTTGGAGTCTAATCTGGTACGACTGTACCTTAGTAGTCCATGTAGATATGCTAGTTGGCCTGGGTGGAACTCAGCTGCTACATTGGATGAAAGGGAGGTCTATGTTGGATATAAGATGTAGGGCTTCTCATTTGTGAAGGGTATATGACCTAGGAGAGGAGTGTAAGTAGTATGGAATTGAGAGTGGTGTAAGATGACACTTCATGGTCCATACTTTACATTCTCACAGGAGGTAAGGTTGGTCATCATTGAGGGTGTGTGTTCCCAAGCAATTGAAGCCTTCCGTTGAGAGGGAAATGTAGGTTGTTTTGGTAGAGCCCCTCCATGGATGGGTTATGGGTGCCTAGTGATGCCATCCACCATTTCCATCTTGTCTACTGTGGTGGCAGGTTGAGTGGCTTGATGGAATGGTGTGATGGAAATGTAGCTAGATGGTAGGTGTATCATTAAGGTGAATTGTTATGGAGCATGAGTTAATGGAAGTATGGAGTGCTCTATTGGTTTGGTAGTTTCTAGTTTCATCAGATTTTAGTGTTGTGTGATATTGGATAGCTTTGATAGTATAGTTTCTGGTTATCTTGTAGTGTTTCATGTATGTTCATAGATTCTGGGTGTTGTCCAAATCTATGCTATCTTTATGATGTAAATTCTTTGAGAAGATTAATATAATTCACCTTTGCACCAAAAAAGAAGATATATATAAGTTTGATTATGCAAATAAGTATGATTAGAATAATCAAGTACAATTAGTTTATCCAAATCGTATTGTAATGTTATAAACTAGTTATAATGCCCGCGCACGGTTGAAACATTCAAATATTCGAATAAACTAAACCATATTTGAATTTCCTCTTATTTGATTAACTGAAAACCTGATCGAATAAACCGAGTTCTTATTTGGGTGGTTTGGATTGGGTTAACCCTACATTCGGATTTGGCCTTGGGTGGATTTATGATTGGTAAAAAAAAACCCAAATAACCCAGACCGTATAACCCTATTAAACCAAAACACAACCGAACGAACACCCTATTGGGATATGAATTTGCAATAAATAAAAAATTAAGAATTGATGATACACTCTTTTTATTTGAAATGGTTATATAAATCTTTACATTTTTAGAGATAGAATAAACTTTCATTTGGTGTTTTCTATGATAAAGATTGTAAAAATGTGTAATCTTCTTAAGGATATTCAAGTTACCATTATTGGTTGCTTACTTTGTACCAAATTGAATAACAATGAAATATTAATAACACATAAATTACGTTCACAAACTAAAAAAAGTAAAGTAAAATAACTCCCAATAGCGTTTTTCACAGGTTATAAATCCTAATACCGTCTTCCACGGTGTATAGGGGAGGTTGAGACGTAGACAGCCTTACCCCTACCTAAGGTAGAGAGGCTGGTTCCGGTTCTACCAAAGATAGAAAAGGACATCCGGCCTTGTAAAGGGGTGAAGATCGAACCCTTGACCTCTATAAATAATTACAAGTTACAAATATCAATATTGGTTATGTAAATATCAAAAGTTTTAAGGCTATTTATTAAGTTGTCTGATGTACCTCATATACACATGGGTATTGTGCCCTGAATCGCGATAGTTAAATGTGGTTTTTCCCATTAGACCATTTTTTATGGACATACATAAACAAACCCAACACTAATATGCGCATATTTCTCGAACCATATTGTACCCGTTATATGACGTACTCGTTCGACCAATGTGTTGTGAGTCAAGCAAGTATAATTGTACTTTTTAAATTTCAAATTCTTGTTATGGTTAGTAAGTGTCTAGGCTGAATTTTTGAAGACTTCCATCTTTAGAAAGTCTCAAATGGTCTATTATGTAGTATAGAATAGATAATAATAATAAAAATGTAATTCATGTGTAAAGCTATAAAAAGTATTTCAAAAATCACCTCAATTCCAGAACTATTGTAGTGTTAGTGTACATTAGCAAGAGTTTTACTCAATAAAACAAAGTTAAACTTGCTGGTAGAACAAGAGTTTTTATTGTAATTTGTAGTACGGAGTAATTACATAAATATTTAAATTCTTGTCCTCTTGATATCACAAGAAAAACAACTAACTCAAAATGTTCATTTCACATTACATGGAATGCATGATTCTTGAGCTAAAATAGTCTGCCACATAAATTAAATAGCATATAATCAATGGCGGAGCTAGAAAAAATTTCTTGGGAGGGCCGAAACAATTTTTTTTTCCAGAAGAACATTAGATGGGAGGGCCGAGATGGAAAAAATAAAATTTTAACACATGAAATCGCGAAAAAATGCACTAATGGGTTTAGGCCTAGGGGGGCCGGGACCCTTCCTGGTCCCTTAATAGCTCCGCCCATGCATATAATAAGTCCACCATCCGATCATAGAGTTTACACACACGCAAAAACATAATAATATTACAACGTTATTCTACTAGCTAAATACAACAGATAAAAAAGATCCACTAGATAACTACCCTGATCAGTGATCACCAAACTAGCATGGCGGGGCAGGGAGGTTACACTTAACCGGTAGACCCACAGCAAGTACCGGGTCGATCCCAAAAGAAGGCAACACTCTAGAGTCCCTATACGAACACAAGCACTTCAAATCCGCCCCAGAAATTGCTTTGCAACACTCTGGGCTGGGCTCAGCCGGGTCCGGATTTGTCACGGCAGGTTTGCACGCCATCAGCCCGTCCTCGGTCATGTCACATATATCCACTGCTTGCAAACTATCAACCACCGCGACCACGATCACCAAAAATACCATCATCTTAGCCATTGCCATAACTTCAGCAATTATTTTGGTCACTTGATCAATGTGATCACTTGTTTTAAATGGGTTGTATTTAAAGGGCCCAAATTAATAGGACCCGTGAAGGAATATAAAAAAGTATCCTGTTTAAGTCACGGGTGTGGTGTGGGCCCGTGGTTTGGGCCGTAATTAATCCATGTGGTTTTGTTTGTTTTCATTTTCAGGTACACGAATTCAAAAAAAAGCCAGATATTATGGGCCCGGTCGAGATTCTTATGATGACATAAATTTTCTGGTTTTACATTTCAATATTTCATATTTATTGTAATGTTGTCAAATGAAAGGCTAGGAATAAATTGGAGTTCGCTTGGGTCGACATGAACCATCCGACGTGGTGTCACTTGTTTAGGTTGTGAGCTTTTAACCACGATGTATGTGGCATAACCAAAGTATCCCATGATCTTTCCTATCCCTTACCGACCTCGACTAACCCTATACTTCTTGTGAGTAGTTTGAACTTTGAACACTTACCACTAGACAATTTAACGGTGGTAAACTGGTTACATAAAACATCTTATTGGCTATCATTCCATTTCAAATGTTGCAAACAATTATTGTGTTGATTGAGATCATGAAAGCTATATTAATATTATAGCAATGGTAAGCAATAAAAAAAACCTAAATCAATCCAAAAGTTCAATTAAAAAAATGGGTCAGAAATCGTCAACTTTTAATTACAGGTTGGATAGTTAGATCTCCATGGTGACACCGGATCCCTTGCAAAGTATCCAAACTTTGCAAAGCCTAAAAAGAAATTTGGTGCTGCGACGTGTCCCCGCTCCTTTCCCCCCAAAGGATAGTTATGTAATTTTGTGTCCTCCCGCTATATACTCTTTCTTGCCTTTTTTTTTTCTCTTCTCAGTTCTCTATTTTCATTTTTATTCTTTCTTTGATTTCACGATGTCCTTATCCCCATTCATACCATCATCATCATCAGATCTAATACATCACCGTCTTCATCACCATCGCCGTCTTCACACCGTTAGCACCCCCGTCTTCACGCCGTCACCATCAGGTACCAACTAATAAAACTCTTTTTTGTAGTTTTCAACATCATAATAATCTGGTAAACATACAAGATCTGTTGTTGAAATGTGGTCGATATAATGATGCACACCAAGTGCTCGATGAAATGCTTCAACTAGATTCAGGTCATAAATGTGATAGAAATCTGGTTTTAATGGCGATTGATGATCTTCAGGCGTTTAAGCAAGGAATTATTGATAATTTCTATTTTATTTTTATAAGTTTTATGTTTTGTTACATGCTTACTTTTATCCGAGGTTCATCAGTTTATGCTTTTTTGCTATATTTTTTTAGTAGATGAACATATTAAATACTAGTTTATATTATTTTGTGTGTGTGTGTTCATTAGTTATTACATTCTTTGTTATATGCTTATTTTTTATGTTAGGTTCATCAATTTAAGCTTTTTTTTTTTGTTAATTTTTTTTATTTAATTGAGGAACATATTAGCTTAGCTATTATGTTATATCTTCGGTTCATCAGTTATTGTCATGTGTTACCATAGGTTCATCAGTTATTATAGATTCATCAGTTAGCTTATTCTTTTTTAGTTGATTAACATTAGTTTTTTTGGTTCATCGGTTTTTAACTTTTAGCTATTATGTTATCATAGATTCATCATTATGTTATCAAAGGTTCATCATTTAGTGAATTTTTTGTTATCAACTTATTTTTATTAGTTATCTGCTTATTTTTATTAGAGGTTCATCAGTTAGTCTATTTTTTTGTTATCTGCTTATTTTTATCAGAGGTTCATCAATTAGTGATTTTTTTGTTATCTGCTTACTTTTATCAGAGGTTCATCAGTTAGTGGATTTTTTGTTACATGCTTACTTTTATCCGAGGTTCATCAGTTTATGCTTTTTTGTTACATTTTTTAGTAGATGAACAGATTAAATACTAGTTTATATGATTTTGTGTGTGTGTGTTCATTAGTTATTACATTCTTTGTTATATGCTTATTTTTTATGTTAGGTTCATCAATTTACGCTCTTTTGTTAATTTTTTTTATTTAGTTGATGAACATATTAGCGTAGCTATTATATTATATCTTAGGTTCATCATTTATTGTCATGTGTTACCATAGGTTCATCAGTTAGCTTATTCTGGTTTAGTTGATTAACATTAGTTTTTTTGGTTCATCAGTTATTAACTTTTAGCTATTATGTTATAATAGGTTCATCATTATGTTATCATAGGTTCATCATTTAGTGCATTTTTTGTTATCAACTTATTTTTATTAGTTATCTGCTTATTTTTATTACAGGTTCGTTAGTTAGTCTATTTTTTGTTATGTGCTTATTTTTATCAGAGGTTCATCAATTAGTGATTTTTTTGTTATCTGCTTACTTTTATCAGAGGTTCATCAGATGAAGTGGAATGCTATCAGAGCTCAAATTGCCGCTAAGAAGGCTAGTAATAAAGTTGCTATAAAGGAAAGCAAACAAAAGGCGAGGTTGGCCGCTAAGAAGGCGAAGTTTTCTAAAAAGAATGCTTGTGTAGTTACTTAGTTACTATTTCAATTTTTTTTGTACATCAATATAAAAATATCATTCATCAATACGAAGTATCGTTCATCAATAAAAATATTTATTCTTTTGTTCATCAACACAAAAATATTGTTCATCAATAAAAAAATGTTGTTCATTTGTCTGTCATTAAAAATAGTTGTTCATTTTTTTCATCAATATAAAAGTGATGTTCGTCAATATAAAAGTGATGTTCATTAGTAAAAAGAGTTGATGAACCACAAAATATCATAATGTTAACCAGTTCATCAATTTTCTAACAAAAAAACTATATTGTTCATCAGTTATTATAGGTTCATCAGTTATCATACGTTCATCAGTTATTATAGGTTCATCAGTTATCATAGTATTCATCAGTTGTCTAAAAGAAATCAAAATGTTCATCAGTTAAGGTCACAATGTTCGTCAGTTAATCAGTTAGTTGTTGTTCATCAATTAGTTTGTTTATCATTTAATCTTTGTTCATTAGTTAAAAAAAAGCTAAAAATAACAAAAAATGTATTGTAGTACATCAATTAGTGCATTTAAATGTACTTTTATAAAAAAAAAAATTCTTTTATGCATTTTATCAAACACTTTGTGTGCGCTAAATATGACTAAGACGTCATCTTTAATGTACGATATCTCACTCATATCATATCGGATTTGAGTGATTCAAATTTCTGGGTAAAGAATGGCCAAAAATCTACAACTTTCGTGTTTTAAGTTTTGCATAATTTGGCCATTTAACTAGACAAAATTAGAACCGAAAATGCCAAAAATTTCAAGAAAATCAACACCTACTTAACAAGTTGGAAAAAAAAAAGTTGCGATTCATATATTAAAATGCATACCAAATTAAAGAGAATTAAATTTTAAAAATTATGATGAAATTGATTTTTTGTAAAAAACTTATCGTTTGAAAGTTATTTACGTTGAATGTTTATGGTAGAATTAAAAAATGAGTTAAAATGACTAATATAACCTTAACTGAAAATACTAATAAAAAAAAGGAAGAAGGTTTCATTTTCACCATACAAAGGTCTTGCTTAGTGATACAACTTCCCAAATATCTTTTTATGCTTTTTTGTTTTGCTCCCCTTTGCATGAGATCGCTACACTCATCATGGTAACATGGTTCAACTTGGCAAAAAGTAATTATACACTTGCTAATAAGTAATACTCCTAACTACTATCAAAATCAGCCATTGCATAACCTTCAGCTTCTTAGGGGTGGCAACGTGATCGGCAAAGGCAGCGGCATAAGCGGCATGATTCGGTATCCTCATTGCCAGCCATTCGGCATGGACAAATCGGCATGTGAATCGGTGATGTTTACAGATTCGGTATAGTGTATAGCATTCAATTTTTTAACCGTTTCACATTAAATAAATGGTTGAGGCATGGTTAGGCATAATTGTCACTAAAAATAAATTGTTAGGCATGATGAAACATGAAATGTGTTGGATTCATTTTATTAACTAATGACAAATTAGTTTGAGACATGGTTAGGTATCATTGACACCCCCTTAAACTTTCTTAGTTGCTAGTTTCCACCGACCCAACTTGTTGAACCGCTCAAACCAACCCTGGTTTGAAATCTTGCTAAGAACAAAGCTGCGATAATAAAATACGAGTCATAAAAGAGAAAATGAATGAACAATAAACTTGTATAGTGTTTGTACCAAATGTGGGCCATTGTTCACTGTTGTTACTTTATTTTTTTACAGCATTAGTCGGGCCGATTGATACTTGATAGTGGTCTAAATTTGAGAAAAAAACAATACGCCTTTATGTTGCATAATCGACGTATATTGATCATACAATGTACTGCATGGCCTTATTTGTACAATATGATGACAAGATCTTCAATGCTACTTATTTGTACGATATTTATGTGAAGGAAAAAAATCATAAGTAATAATTCCCTACATCATTGTTCTATTCTATAGATCATTTTGTTCAAAAAAAGAGCTGGCAAAAGATATATAAGTGATTAATGCTTTTGTGACCTCATGTGTTGCTATTCTTTTTTAACTTTTCTCGATCTTATTTCCACGAGATTAGATTTTGTTCTTGTTACATGAAATATGAAACATTGAGGTCACTAATATAATGTTTCTCTAGGATATAGAGAAACTGTATTTTGTTTCCTGCTTTTTACAAGATCACAAGTGTAAACAAATTAAAGATCAAATTTCACTAAGAGATGTTCTTGCCCAGCTACACATTGTATGAATTCTGTATGAATTTGCGAATGTGTTGATATAAAACAATCGTCTTTATAAGTAAAATACAATCAAGTATTGCTTCATATACGCAAGTTTCTATATCATTAGATGGTTTTTATGTGTAAACTCAAAGTCGAGCGTTGTTTTTTAAATTGACAGTCTCTCTTTTCATCGTTTGCAAGTTCTCACTTCACAATATTGCCTAAAAGAGAGATCGGTGTCTTGTATCGTACATTCGGCAAACATTAATATGATTAGGCCTAAAGAACTAGTTCGAGTGTTTCATTCATTTTCTAGCAGAAATGTATCACTCTCACCATTTGTATTCTTCAAGTCAAAGCACAAACTTAATTTTCAAAACCTATATTCTAAACTAGTTGAACCAATGCTATATCAAAAACAAGAAAGTGAAAGTGAACTATTTGAATATTTGATTCTACCAAAATCTCATAAGAGAGTAACAAGTGATCATAAATCAACATCAAAAGCTGCATTGGTACGAAGATTCAAGCGAAAGCCAAAGCACCCAGATATGTTTGTGACACTTCATTCCAGTCACTTTATTTTTCACCCAATTGTCTCCTTCATTTCCCTCTTTTAACCACATATGACAAAAATGGATTGAATATTCGAGTAGAGTCATGAACTTTTAACCACATATGACAAAATGGATTTAATATTCGAGTCGTGTCATGTGTTCAAAAGCTTTCGGGACCATGCTAGATTTATTTGTTAACGTTATCATTGCATTAGGAAAAGAAAAAAAAAAATCCATTGTTATGATGTAAAACTAGCAAAACATTTACAGTATTAATTAAGGGTAAATTAAGATCTTTCTTGACTCGTCGTCATCACTTAACCTTTTTGCCCTTTTTTTTTTTGGTTCTTTCCTATATCAAACTATGGTGTTAGAATAAGAAGCTCTAAAGAGATTGGTACCAAAAGCAAGAGACATGATACAAAAGAAAGGAGCAATAATTAAGGACTCTAAATATGGAAACATATATATGATTGAGAGAGAATCAAGGGAGAAAATAAAGGTTTCCAATAAGCTCATCATCCAAATCTACTAAAAATGCATTCCCATTATCTCTGCACTAGATGGAGTATGAGTTGAAGTATCAACCTGTTTCCCTTCTTTTCTATTTCAGTAGCACCGTGCCACTTTAGCAAACACAAATCTCCATCTTTCTCAGATTCTTTAACGACATCACCTTCCTTTATAACTTCAATCACAACGACACCCTTACCATGACTACTCCTCGTGTCCAACAAATGTTGCTCGATAGATGAAACACCCTCTTCAATGTAAACCTCTATTTCCTTAAACCAAGGCACATATTTCAACAATATCACGACATCTTCCTCACTTATCAATGGGACCAACCCATGATCCAAAGATTCCCCAAGGATCCTAAAATGCGTGAGTAGAATACTATCATCCCCTAATAATACGTCGTCTAACATCCCAACAAACTGCTTAATAATAGTCTAACATAGGCTATATGTATTTTCAAAGTGAAAAATGTACCATTAGAATCTGGTTTCAAAAACAAATAACAACTTAAAAGTTTGAAAATCACATAACCTACACTGTACACATGCATGTTCGAATAAGAAAAACAAATGACAACTTAAAACATCTAAGCTTACTGTAAATAGGACCAAGCTCATGGGTCGGAAACTTGGGAGTTCGAATTTGCCAAAGTGGGAAAACCACTACCATTTCGGTATGTGTTTGGGTGTGTGATTTGATCGGTTGAAACAAGATAGCATATTTGTGTGTGTGATTTGATAGGTTTATACACGATAAAGTTTAGTTGCAAACTATGTCCCTGTGAATATTTGTGCAAAAAATGTCCTTGGGAAGGTAGCAGCTGTAGAAATGGTGGGAAAATGGAATTGACGAAATACCCTTATGTGGAACGCACGTGAGGACTCACTGACGGGGATTTGTAACGCTCGTTAGCAAAAAAAAATTGAATTGCAACAAAGTGGAAACCACAAGGAAATTTTTTTTAGAAAGGGCAAACCAAAAGGAAATTTTTCATAATTAAGTTTGTTGTTCAAAGACATTTTTCACAAAAATGACAAACCACATGCACATTTATCATGTTGGTTATAATGTAAAATGGGTAAAACTAAACCAAGTAGGCTTAGAACATTTTGTTTAGCTTTTTTCTTTCGTTTATTTGTAAATTTAGTTCTAGATCTTTTTAACATATTAATTCACGAAGTTTGAGCATGACATTGTAGTATTGTACCAACTTATTCTGATTAGAGCCCTCTATTTCGAGAGATTCGTGTAACAGTGCTATCTACCCTAAGCCGGATTCAAATTAAAACCATATAATCCTTGTATAGATACGCATGATGCCTCAACTCGTAAACAGTTTTAACCTTGTGAATTGTGACCATCCATAATTGGCGTTCCTGTAGTATTTTTTTATCCATCCATAATTGGCTTCTTTCCCAACATATGATAAGATTGTTTTAGGTTTTGGGAGTATTCGATGTTGAAAAAGCCCTTTTGAAAGCTACTCCAACTAATACTAGTAAAAGATAAAAAAAGGTCTACCATCATAGGCTTTTGTGAGTTGTGGGGAAAAATTGAATATTTACGGGGATACATTAACCAAACCCTCCCTATGGAGGTAAGTACAAACCCTCCCATAGGGTAGGGTGTACTTTTATCATTTTTTTTAATTTTTTTTTGTCCTTTTTGTCCTTTGTCCTTTTGTTGTTTTTTTTGTCATTTTCTTGTTCCAAGTCCAGGTTTTTGTCTAAGCAACACAAGCAACCATCTCAGATTCACCAAAATCTCATAAGTAACACAAGCAAAAAGTTCAAGTCCAGGTTTTTGTCCAAGCAACACAAGCAACAAAAGTTGCAAGTGCAGGTTTGACACAATCACACAAGCAAAAAGTCCAAGTCCAGGTTTTTGTCCAAGCAAAACATGTAACACAAGCAAAAAAACACAAATAGAAAAAAAAAAATCCAAAGTGCAGGTTTTCGTCATCGCCGAAAAAGGCTCGGATTTGAAAACATAATTTAAAAATAAAAATTGTTTAGTAAGGCTCGGATATGAAGGTTGCAAACATAATTGTTTGCCATCCATTCGGGGTTGAAAAACCCATTCGTCATCGCCTTTTGGACACAAGGTCCAGGTTTTGACCAAAGCAACACAAGCAACCATCTCAGATTCACCAAAATCCCAACAAAAGCCACAACAGCCAACACAGTTCAGATTCTGCAAATTCCCAACAAAAGCCAACACAGGTACAAAATATTCCACAACCTACCAAGTTCACAAGCTCAGCAACACAACACACAGCTCAGATTCTGCATATTCCCAACAAAAGCAACACAGGTACAACAATATTCCACAACCTACCAAGTTCACAAGCTCAACAGTATCACCACATGTTCCCACAAGTGAAACAAGTTTCACAAGAGGGTTAGTATATTAGAATAGGGAGGGTCAGTATATCTCACCCATGCAAGTAACACAAGCAAAGAAAGTCACAAGTGCAGGTTTTTTTCACCCAAGCATCAAGGGAGTATTAACCAAACCCAGGCATCACAAGTAACACAAGCAAAGAAAGTTACAAGTGCAGGTTTACAAGTCCAGGTTTTGTCACAAGCATCACAAGTAACACAAGCAAAGAAAGTCCAAGACAACAAATGTCGAACTCACCATTTAGCACAGAACAGGTAAAGACTCAGATTCATATATATATATATATATATATATATATATATATATATATATATATATATATATATATATATATATATATATATATATATATATATATATATTACTCATCATGTTTGGCTGCAACTTCAAATGTTGCAAATAATTGCCTATCCATTTGGAAATGCCATGCCAAAATCTAGTATTTTTTTTTTTATAAAATCATCATTGCCTTTTCTGTTATTTTTAGAAAACAGTTTCATCACAAATCTGTGGGGAATGGGGTAGGCCAGAGCAGGTATTCATACCACTCTATGGTGGCAGATCAAGGTGTTAACCTACCCACATATCACCACAGAACCACCTTAAGGGGTAGGATATACTAACCATCCCTACTTAATATCACATATCACAAAAACCTACACCAATGAACAACTAAAGAAAGTCACATATCACATATAACCCACCACAGATATTTGAAATAAATCACTTAATTTTTCACAAATATTTCAATTAACAAATGTTAATTGAAATAAATCACTTAATTTTTCCAAAACCCCCAACTTTTTTAAACCACAGAATCACCACATAATTCACCTCAGAACCACCAATAATACACAACAGAACCACAAACCCTAATTTTTAAAAATTAGGCGTTTCATAAAAATAATATAGATCCGTGTTAATTAACCACAAATACTTCAATTAACAAACGTTAATTGAAATAAATCACTTAATTTTTCCAAAACCCCCAAAAATTTTTCAAAACCCTAATTTTTCAAACCACAGAATCACCACATAATTCACCACATAATTCACCTCAGAACCACCAATAATACACAACATAACCACAAACCCTAATTTTTAAAAATTAGGCGTTTCATAAAAATAATATAGATCCGTGTTAATAAATTAGGCGTTTCATAAAAATAATATAGATCCGTGTTAATTAACCACAAATACTTCAATTAACAAACGTTAATTGAAATAAATCACTTAATTTTTCCAAAACCCCCAAAAAATTTTCAAAACCCTAATTTTTCAAACCACAGAATCACCACATAATTCACCACATAATTCACCTCAGAACCACCAATAATACACAACATAACCACAAACCCTAATTTTTAAAAATTAGGCCTTTCATAAAAATAATATAGATCCGTGTTAATTAACCACAAATACTTCAACTAACAAACGTTAATTGAAATAAATCAGTCAATTTTTTAAAAACCCCCAAAAATTTTTCAAAACCCTAATTTTTAAAAATTAGGCGTTTCATAAAAATAATATAGATCCGTGTTAATTAACCACAAATACTTCAACTAACAAACGTTAATTGAAATAAATCAGTCAATTTTTTAAAAACCCCCAAATTTTTTTCAAAACCCTAATTTTTAAAAATTAGGCATTTCATAAAAATAATATAGATCCGTGTTAATTAACCACAAATACTTCAATTAACAAACGTTAATTGAAATAAATCACTCAATTTTTAAAAAACCCTAATATAAACATCACCAAAACAACCCAGAGAAAGTATATCAACGTACCTCAGTTACCCATAACGCTCTTATCACACACACTCACATCATAAACATCACCAAAACCACCAATTTTAGATCTAAAACATGGTTTTAGATCTAAAATATGAGACAGAATAGAGAGAGAGAGAAAAGAGAGAATATGAGTGAGTGTGTGTGAGATAAGAGCGTTATGTGAGGTGTGAGAGAGAGAAAAGAGAGATATGTACGGGTGATGAGTGTCTTAATACTCATCATTTTATACTAATCTGAACTGCCAAAACATACAAAAACACTCAAATATGTATCAAAATACTTAAAATATCTTAGAAGTATGTTTTATATGTTTCAAATGCAAAATATGCAAAAACAGATGAAAAACGTACAAAGTTTGCATAATTGGCAGTTTCAGTCCCTCAAGTTTCATAAATTGTCAAAACTAGTCCCTGGTTATTCTAAAAACATGAAAATGTCATCAAAGGTCCTTTTTAATCATAAAGTTACATATTTAGTCCTTTGGTGCAAAGTTTCACAAAATTACAAGTTTAGTCCCTGTACTTTGGAAATTGACAGAAATGGTCCCTGGGATGTTAAGAACTTTGAGAAAAGCAATTTTGGTCCTTATACTAATAATCTTTTGCAGGAATGGTCCTTGGTGTTAAGTTTGGTGAAATTACATAATTGGTCCTTCAAGTTTGGCAGTTTCTCAGTTTTGGTCCCTGGACTTTCAGAGAATGGCATAATTGGCCCCTGATGGAAAATTTTGGATAAAAAGTCAATTTTGGTACTTGGATAATATCAAGTTGTCAAATTTGATCCCTGGTTGAAAGTTTTGGAGAAGTTACATGTTAAGCCCTGGAGTTTGGCAGTTTGGCAAAAATAGTCCCCGGTATTTAAAAAATGAAAAACATCAAAAATAAACCGTGTACTATTCACATATGGCATTTATGAACCTTGTGATAATTTTGGAATAATGCCACAAACAGCCCTCAACTTTATATAAATTACAAATTTAGTCCTTGTGATTTAAATACCTAAAAACCAAACGGACCTATTTATTATTACTAAACCAAAAACCAAATCCAAACTAAAACTAACCCAAGCCCACCCCCACTTCCTAGCCCACTACCCAGCCCAGTCCAAACCCGGTCAACCCTCGGTCAACACCCCTAAAACAAAACCACCCCCTCTTCCTTTTTCCCACCAAAACCACCACTGCAACCAAACCACCCTGGTATTCCACCCAACTTGACCCCTCCAGCTCACAACTTCACCCCTCCACCTCACACAAGCTACCAAAACCCATTAAACCCTTAAAAACCGCCCCACGTTATCTACAGTGGCAAAATAAGACTTTGGCACCAAGAAACATTTTAAACGGCCATGATCAATCAGACGAAATCAATGGCTAAGTAGTGGTGGGAAATGACAAGTGGGTCCCACAAAACCCTGGAAATATCTATAAAGCAGAAAGGAAGCAAGGAAGAGAGATTATTAGATTAGGTTTAGATTATTGTAATCGTAGGTCATGTTATTTCTAATTTAGTTGTAATTTTAAGTCAAATATTGTTGTACTCAGTTAATTTCATATCACTTAATCTTTATTTCATCTTAATTTCAAGTTTCAAGTGCTCTCTTAGTTTATGCCATTTACTCTTATTTCAAAAATCTCAAAAAGTTGTCTGTTATTGTTAGTTGTTGTTAAGTAAGTTCAGAAGCTCATATAAGCTTTGACACAGCTTAAATAAGCTTTGGAAAACCTTAATTTTCTGTTTAGATCATAAATAAAAAATACCAAAAATAATAATTTAAATAGAGAAAAATAAAAAAATAAGTATAAGAAATAAGCAGAAGCAAGGAAATGGTTGTTCTTGGATTGCATTGGTTATAGTGCTCATTGGTGAGCTTTAGGCAAGGCACTCAGACCTTGGTTCATTGGTTCTCAGATTGATCACTTGGATTTCACTTGTAAGCATTGTTCTTAAATTTTGCATATCACTGTGCATTAGCTTAATCTTCTAACTATAAATGGTTTTCTGTGTTTCTTAGGTGTAATATATACATAATATTGATTTATAGCTAGTACTTGTTCAGTAGAATACATAGCTTCTCTATATTACAATTTACACTGTCATAATTTGCATAATTGGTGATCATAAGCTCTTGTTGTTTTTATTGCTATTTATGTGCTTATTTCAGTTTAATATATCATATTAAACCTGTACCTATCTATTTCATGGTCTTAATTAGTTATCTGCTTTGAAATTCACAAACAAGTCATTGTTAAGGTGTGTTTGGCATTATTCAGTTCTGTGGGTGTTGGTTGTTTTAAGTTTTTGTTTTTTGTTTCATTAGTTCATAATTGAGTCATAGAAGTTATCTGAGCCATAAAATCTTAGGCTCAAAGGTCTAAAAGTCAAAATCACTAAGAACTCACCCTCACAGTTAACTGTGAGGGATTTGGAGTCCATAAACCTTTGCATTAGCTTGTAACTTGCATCTTTAGCCTAAATTACCTCTATCATAGCTTATTTTAACTTACTTAGCTTGTAGGATCAATCAGAAATCCGAATTAGTCAACCTAGTTCATTTTCATCAAAAGTCAAAATTGCCATTATCAGATTTTCACAATACTTGTGGGAATTTTGTAGATTTTAGGAATAGGATCTAGGTTCTGAAATTTGTTTTGGTAATAGACTACCACTTCAACTTCAAGGTCTCAGTACCCTTTCATTTTTAAGATTTTTGTTGTGGACCCCACTCACCCTCAAAGTCACTTGCAGGGCATAAGGTTGCCCTGCTCCATCAGACCTCAGTCACCACCACCACTTTGTGGTGGTTTTGTGACCAACCCAGTGGGTCCCACTACCTCTAAATAGTTTCTTCCAACCCCCCTCCTAGTAGAGATTCTATATTGACCTTTTGTTTGATCTAAATCCCTGTGGACCCCAATTAGAATAAGCCATCAAATCTGTCCCCATTCTGTGTTGCTATTGAGTTTTGGAATAGCTTATTTGTTCTTATTAGCTTATCTACTGAGCTTATTTGATCAAATTAAGCTTTGACTAATCCAACTAACTTATTAGAGTCAGAATATACCAAGGTGGGTCCCACATAAGTTCATTTGAGCTTATTTACCATTTTAGTCAAACAAAGTCAACTGTGGTAGCAATAAGCTTCCACAGTGCTTATTATTAAGCTAGAAAATTATTGTTTTTATTAAAGTTGTTTGTTTTTATATATAATATAGTTTGGAAAAATAAAATTCAAGAAAAAACAATATAATAGTAAGTGATAGTTTCTATTTAATTCAATTTAATTTTAATTTTCATTTTTAGATTTTTATTAAGTAAGTTGTGTTTTTATATTTTTATTAATTTCCTTATAGGTTAAAGTAATTTAAATAATTTTCTTAGATTTTTATATTGTCATTTGATATTTATTAGAATTAAAAATAGTTTTATTAGTAATTAATCAATAAATAAGTTTTAATTAGCATAATTAGTTTTTATATAGTAAAACCTATATTTTATATTTTTCCTAGCTTCTATAAGTCATAAGATAATTTTAGAAATTTTCTTGTGATTTATACTGTTCAGTTAATAGTTTTTATAAATTAAATAGTTTAAATAGTAATTAAATAATAAATTGAATAATAATTAGTGAACTAGTTTAAAAATACATAAAATAAAGTTTTTATAATTTTTTAGGATTCCTGTGATGGTTAATTAGTTTTATAAATTTTTTCATAATTTTCTAAGTTAGTTTAATATTATTTGTAATTTAAAATAGTTTAATTAGTATAAATAATATAAATAGTTTTTAATTAATAAAAAATTCATAAAAAGACAAAAATATTTATTTTTATTTTTTATACTTTCTTCAAGTTCTATTTTAGGTTTAGAAAATATTTTTATAAGTTTTTAGTTTAATTTGTAGTATTTATAATTTTCTAATTAAATAGTTAAATAGTTGTTAATTAAATAATTAATATTAAATAATATAATAATCTAAAAAATAGTTTTCTTTTTAATTAAATTTTATTTTAAGTATAAGTTTATAGAATTTTCATTTTTAACCCCTTTAGTTTATTTTTCTTAAAACTCACATTTTTCTCAGTACGCAGTCGCGTCTGATTTTAATTTGGTGTACGTTTTTAATACCTAGTTTTCACGTAATAGTTAATTTAGTTTTCCTAAGTTATTTTAAGTTATAAAACCCTAGGTAATCACACACACACACACTTTATACCTTTCCTGTTCACATTCACTCAATCACAGATTCGT
Organism: Artemisia argyi; assembly: GCA_030686995.1. Classification (NCBI taxonomy): domain Eukaryota; kingdom Viridiplantae; phylum Streptophyta; class Magnoliopsida; order Asterales; family Asteraceae; genus Artemisia; species Artemisia argyi. The sequence goes on from CM060681.1 coordinate 172,533,303, forward strand.
TTTTAATCATCACAACCTCGTTGGGACTTTATGACCCGGGAAAACACTGTATTCCTCGGAAGCATTTGCCTCAGCTGTTTGAATATTACAGTTGGCCATTCACAAGTGGTTGATCAATAATTATCTGACCGTTTGAGGCGAATCAACGGGACGCGTTTAAACGCGTTTCGTTTTATTATTATTATTTTTTTTAAATGTAATGTAAATGTAATGTAAATGTATATGTAATGTATATATGTATATGTAGTATATTTTTTGTAAAAAGTATATATTGTAAAAAGTTTAAAAGTTTATTTATATATAGTAAAAAGTTAAAAAAAATGTAATTTTGTAAAAATGTACATTTTGTTTGTAAAAAGGGTGGAAAATATATATAAAAATGTAAAAATGTATTTAAAAAATGTATATAAAAATGTAAAAATGTATATAAAAAATGTATTTATATATTGTACATTTTGTTTGTAAAAATGTACTTTCAGGCGTTCAGTTCTGACGAGCAATTAACTGAGTGGGTGCAAAGTATAGCCCGTCAGCTCGGTTTTGTCATTGTAAAAGATAGAAGCAAAGCAGAAAAGGGTTATCTGTATGAAATAAATTATAGGTGTACAAAGGGTGGAAAATATAAACCTGAAGGTAGTGGAAAACGACAAACCAGTACTTTTAAAACGGGTTGCCCATTCAAATTAGTGGCGAAATATCATTTGACGGGTGATTTTTGGATTTTGAGGGTGAAAGATGATAGCCATAATCATGATTTGGCAGACTCGTTGCATGGTTTCCCATATGCAATGCGATTAAAGGAGCATGAGTTCGGTTTAATCGAAGAATTGGCAGGTTATAATGTACGACCACGTAATATCCTTAGAACAATACAGGGTCGTAATCCGGATAACGTGTCTAGCGTTAGAACTATATATAACGCAAAAGGTAAGATCCGGAAAATCAAAGAAGGTGGTCGAACTCCAATTCAAGTCCTTTACTCACATTTAAGGGATGCGGGGTATATATATTACGATAGGGTAAATAAGCAAAATCAGCTTGAGGAACTATTTTTTGTTCACCCCACATCGTATGCTCTATGGTGTACATTCCCTCAAATCATGCTTATGGACTCCACGTACAATACCACAATGTTTAAATTGCCGTTATTGGAAATTGTCGGAGTAACTTCGACAAATAAAACATTTTCAATGGGGTACAGCTTTTTAAACAGTGAGAAAGGGTTTAATTTTCAATGGGTATTGCAACGTGTGAAGTTAGTGATAGATCAAAGATACTACCCGCGTGTTATCGTCACCGACAGAGATTTAGCGTTGGTTGGGGCATGCAAAGCGGAATTTCCTGACGCTCACAGATTACTCTGTCGATGGCATATACAGCAAAATATTATTCAGAATTGCAGAAATAGATGCGTTTCATCAGAAGACTATGAATCCATCAAATGGAGATGGGATTATATGATTACAGCTCCGACACGCAGAGAATTCGCGCATCATTACGAACGCCTACAACAGCGATTGGTCAATCATGCGGGTACTTAATTATTAATTCATTGATTTTTATTATTTAGTAAATAAAAACCCGAATGACCTTTTTTAGGTCATTATTTTTTTCAGGTATTGCTCAGTATCTGAATAACTTGTTGCGAGATTACGGTAACATGTTTGTCTCGTGTATCATCGATCAATATCACTGCTACGGCCAGACAACAACGTGTAGAGTGGAGAGTCACCACGCGTTGTTGTAATTATATTTGGAAAGCACACAGTCCAATTTAGACCGGTTGTTGAGTGCGGTTGATAAAATTCTCTTTGCGCAAGAACGAGAGATAAAAGAGAGTTTTAATAGGAGCAAGAACGAGAAATTCAATAAATGTGACATACCAATATTTTCAGAATTGTGGTACAAAGTTTCAAAACATGCTTTCAACCTAATGCATATAGAACTTAACCGGGATATCGCCGTAGAAAAATGTGGCCATAAGTTGCGGACAGTTTATGGACTACCATGCTTCTGCGAATTTGAATTTTATCGAATTCATGGTAAGTATATTCAGTTTATGACTATCAACTTATTTTTTCGCATTAATATTAGTAACTTATAGAAGTCACTTTTAACTCATGCAGAACGGCCCGTTCCATTGGATGCAATTGATGTTTATTGGAGAACCCTATCCGTCCCGTGGCCTGTTATCAATAAGCCACCGCCTGAAGATGGTCCATCTGAAGATGGTCCTTCTAGTGACCATGAAGATGATATTGCTTTTGAAGAGAACATGCGAGAATTCAAAAATGTTTTTAGCAAAGCGACTTCGTTTGTCAAGAAAAGCATGTTAACGAAGGTGAAAGGGATATTCCAACCAGAATCTGTGGACATACGTCAACCTGCTGTTCAGAAAAAGACCCGTGGACGTCCAAGTGCAAAGGACAAAAAGTCGCAGGCTACAAAAGTTCCGGACTTGAATGAAGTCCCGGACTTGAATGACTTGAATGATGTGCCAACCATGAATCACCGAAGAAGCACAAATTCAAGGTCTATGAAAGCCCCGAAACGCGCTAAAGAACCTGCAAGACATAGTTCGTATACGGGTCAAAAAATAAGACACAGATTGTTCGTTGGAGATAAGGATAGCGAGGATTTTATTGATCGCATTCCAGAGTTTTTCCGTTCACAGGTAATAAGTATTAAAAATGTGCTTGGTGACGGAAATTGTGGATTTCGGTGCATTGCCCATTGGATTTGGCAAGACCAGAATAGGTGGGCCGATGTTAGATACGCGTTACTGCAAGAGTTACAAGAACATGGTATAACTTACGTGAGTATGTGGGGCGAAGAAGACTTTTACCACCTTCGTGATACAATAAACTGGTTTAATGGACCAGCGCCTCAAAATAAATGGATGACGATGCCAAATACGGGTCTGGTCATCGCTTCAGTTATTCGACGACCTCTTGTATATATAGACCGTCAAGGTTGGTTCACATGTTTACCCCTATTTTCTGCTCCAAACTTATCACATGGAATTGACCCCATTGTGATTGCGCGTATAGGGGAGAATAGTGGTGCTCATTTCATTTGTCTCAACATAGACAGAGATTCTCCACTACCACATAACCACCCACAATGGAGGTGGTTCAAACAGCCAATTGCAAACGAATGGGAAGCAATATATAACCATCGATGTATTTTGTAAATGTTGTAAATGATTATTCATTTATTTAAATGTTAATTGTTTGTAAATGTTGTAAATGATTATTCATTTATTTAAATGTTAATTGTTTGTAAATGTTGTAAATGATTATTCATTTATTTAAATGTTAATTGTTTTTGTAGAGTGTTAGTTCTGTACCAGTTATACCCCCTGATCCCGCACTGGCACCACCTAGTCCAGAAGAGGATCCAGAGATGGATGATGATGAGATGGATCCAGAGATGGATGATGATGAGATGGATCCAGAGATGGATGATGATGATGATGAGATTGCTCATGCAGATGATGAGATGGATGATCATGATGCTGATGATGTTGATGAGATTGCTGCTGCTGCTGCTGATGGTGTTGATGAGATTGTTGCTGTTGCTGATGATGATGTTGCTGATGAGGAGGTTCTTCCTTTGCCACCTTCGCCAGCCATATCAGATATCACTTATGAGTCAGACACTTCAGATGCCTTAGGTCATGCACTTGAGACAGAGGTCAGGTCTACTTTTGAGGTTGGCGAGTCTTCGACCAAACCACGAGTTTCTCCTGCCGAACTTAGGGCAGAGTTGAGTCGTTTGAGAGATGACATCTCTTGGTGTCGGGGTCGCTATGTGTCGATGTCGAGGAGGTTGTGTGAGCGACAATCTGATGTCAAAGGATTGAGGAGGGAAGTTAAGCGTGATAGGAGAGATATAGGTGATGTTTATGTTACGTTGGATGAGCACGCATCTAGGTTGAGTGATTTAGAGAAAGCGGCTGTAGAGTTTCGAGAGAAGTTAGAGTCTTTTGAGAAGAGGATGAAAGAGATAGAGAAGTTGCTGGAGCAGGTGGACATTGATAGTAGTTAGTATCATAATTAGTATCTTCATAGTAGTTTGCCTTTGTATGTCTTTATTTTTAATATGTATGTTTTTTGACAAACCTTTGAACTCTAACTGCTTATTTATTTAATTCGAATGATTTTTTTATTATTACTTTGTTTAAATTATTAATAACATTATTTATTGATGATGTATATTATTATGCAAATTCTTTGGTCAGATGAGCCAAAGAAATCCTTTCTTGTGCCGATGTAACAGAGGATTTATTGTAGAACGGAGATCCTGGCAATATGGTAGTCGTGGGCGACTGTTTTATGCATGTCCTCTTTCAGTGGTAAATAATCATACGTTTGCTTAGTTATGTAAATAATTTGTTTCTTAAAAATAAATTTCTTATTATTTTCTTAACATGTAACAGCCAGGTACAAAAGACTATGGGTGTCGATTCTTCGCGTGAAAAGATGAATTTGAAGCAGAACACTTTAATCAACCCTCTTCTTCAACGCATTGCTCAAACTTTGTTGCTACAAAAAATGAGTGCGTTGCAACCAAAAATGAGAACAAGTTGTTGAAGGCAAGAATAAAGGCGCTGGAAATGGAGTTAGAAATGTCAAGAAATCCTGAGGATCACGCTTGTCAGTCAAGTGCCCGGCTCCATGATCTTTTAAATGAGATGAATAATCTTCATATGTCGTAGATTTTGTAGCTTTAAATAATGTGTTAACGATGTTGTTTAATTAAATAATAACAGTCGTTGTTGTACTTATTTAATGTGGTAATTTTTAACGTGACCGTTGTTGTTGTTATTTAAATAAAATACATTACACGTCAATTATACAAAATTATACAAAATACATACAAATACATCCTAAAATATATTATACAAAATATTACAAAAAAAAAAAAAAAAAAAAAAAAAAAAAAAAAAAATACAAAAAAAAAATTAAAAAAAGTACAAAAGTAGTAATAGGGAGGGTTAGGGAGGGTTAGTATATTAGTTTAGGGAGGGTTAGTATATCTTACCCCTATTTATGGCATTTCATGTTTATGGCACAGAGCACAAGAACTAATGCGTGTGGGGAGCCTTTGAGTAATTTTTGAGTTTAATATCACGAAATAAATAAAGGAATAACACTATATAAAGTTATTTCCAACTTTTGTCATGCTTTGATGGGAGTTATGCATACAAAAACTGCATCACTAGTACTATGCTTCAATAGGAATGGGTGTCTACAAACTAGTCCGTGTTAAATGGTGTTGTTTAATATACATAGTTATCACATTAACGACAACTTTGAGCACTAACATTTTATAATTGAGTTGTTCTTAAGTTGCTCGGTAAACTCTGACTTCGTGCACTTTTTTAATTAACGACTAAACTTTTATTGAAAACTTAGTACCAAACAATAAAGACTTATTTCTAACTAATGACAACTTATTGATTGTGGAAAAGAAAAAAATTCCATTGTAAAAAAGAAAAGTCATCATGAAAAAAAATACAAAAAGAATCGGAAAAACAAATTTCGAAACAAAAAATTGCGGAAGAAAAAATTTTGGAAAAAATCATTTTGAAAACAAATTTTTCGAAAAAAATTTCCAAAAAGAAAAAAATCAAAATAATGTTAGCCATCAAAACAAATTTTGGAAGAGATTAAATGTATGCCTAAAATTAGTTTTCACATTTTCATCAAACTTGAGATACTCATTTTAACGCGCCTCTTCAAAGATCCTATATAGGATCGATTCGTTTTCGCATAAAAAGTAAACTCGTACTATATTAAGATTTTAATCGCGATTTTAACAGCTATGATATAAAGAATGCAATGATTCTCATAATGAATAATGTTGAAAGACACTAGATATTTATTTTCATGGGGTTTCTAGCTTGTGTCCTGAGGGCACAAGTTAAGAACACAAAAAATACTGATAAACCCATAAATATATACAAAAAATAGTTTTTTATTTAAAAAGTAACAAGACAGACATAAAAGGACACAATAACCCACAAAATGTATATCTTTTCGTGTGTTTAATTTGTGCCCGGGGCACAAGTTATACTAACTCTATTTTTATATCTAGTTTAATGTGTGATTGACTAGAGTATAACTTTTTTTTCCTACGTAAAATTAGCATAGCATGGAAAAGTAGACTTTGATATACGGTCTTTATTTTGGGTATTATCTCTTAATTTGCTTTAAGAAAAGATTACCAAAAAGTAAGTGAAAGAAAAGAGCAAGTAGGGTCCCACCAAGGGATGAAAATCATGAATAAGAGGGACAAAGAGTGGTAAATGTAAACCCCACCTTTTAAAACTATAATAGAATATACAGTGATACTAGCACCTTCACAAAACTAAAATAAAGCAATGTACTCCTTTACTCTTTGCTTCTTTCATTTTCATCACCTAAAAGTTTTCGTCTTCTTTCTTTCGTTTACCTTTCTTTTAGGTAATGAGCTAGCTTTTATATAAGAAACAATGTATCACCAACACGTATATCATGCAAATAAACTTGTATATTGCTCTTGTTGGTCCTTGTAGACCTACAAAGGCCAAAGGAAAGGGGCAGACTTTATTGGTTTTGTGGGGTTTATATTGATTTTTCTTGTCTTTTTAGAATTGAGCACCATACCTTGCAAACTCTATCTTCAATGTCAAAAATTCACTATGTTTGCAATTGGTGGTACTTTTCTTTTTGCCTTTACACTAAAGAGCCAACAAAAGCTTTGTCCCATTTATGTGATGCACTGATGCAAATCAATTTACCAATAAACAAAAGTAATTTTATGTTAACAGTAGAATTTAAATTTTAGAGTATTTTTTTAGGAACAAGTGATATCAATATTAGTCATTGTACTTGTATTTGTTATTATAGTTATACTAACGATTAACCATGTATAACGACGACAATATACAGTAATGTTAATTTATATGTGTAATTTGTATTATGTGTATATGCGTGTGAGGTAAGTGAGAGTAAAAAAGTTAATGAACTAAATTATAATTAAGTATTTAAATATTTAATAAATTATGTTGACTTTTATAAGTAAAAGTATCTTAGACTTGAGACCAAAGGCGTGAGTTTGCCCAAGGTGAACACACACTCATGCGCTATTCCATTGTCCATGCCACCAAATCACGCGCGACTTCCACTTCCCAAGAACAAACTAGGTGAATGGTTCACCTTAAATGCAATGGTGTGATGTGGGCCATTTTTTGTTTTGTTTTGTTGTTTTATATTTGGTTTGTGAGTATATGTGAGGTATTTAGTTGCGTATATTTTTATAAAGTTGGTATTTTAATAAAAAGTGATGTTAAGGTGACCATGTTCACAAAAAAGTAATAGGGAGTGAGGAGAAGTAAAAAGAGAGAGAAAGATGATTTGACACTGAGATGTAAAGTGAGAATGGGTATACCTTGGTCTCTAGTGTTAAAGGAAAATGATAAATCTTCCTACTTCATGTTCCTACAAATCCTCCTACTCACAGGATACTGACAAGTGTCAGAACTGACGGTTTGGATGTAGCAAAAAAAATTTAGTGGAAAACTATATAATATTGTTGTGTGTAGGAGGATTAGTATGAGGATATTATAGGAGTCTTTAACAATGCTCGGTTTTAAAAGGTGTTTCTTTTTTCACTTAACGAGTAGTCCCAAACATTTGTTTCATCTTATTGGGTCATCTCTTAATTAAGTGATTAATCTACACATGTCTGCAAACCACTTAATTTAGTATGTGACATCTTAATGTAACAACATTATTTACCTTTTAAGTTTTTATGTTATAATCAAAAAAAATTTCCCTTTATATTTTGTATATATATTAAAATACATTTCCTGATTGTTGTAGACTTATGTAGTTTGGATGAATAAAATTTACAATATACGTGAACAATACAGTGAAATACTTTTGCTACTATATTCGTCTCAAAATATAAGTCCATTTCTGATTTTTCAAAGTCTATTCATTTCAACTTTGACCTTAATTATTTTTTTTTCATGTTATATAATACTTGATGAAAAGTATACCAATACAAATGCATTTAAAACACAAGTCCATTTATATATTTTGCATCAAGTATTATATATAACACGGCAAAAAATAATTAAGGTCAAAGTTATAATAGAAAGACTTTGAAAATGTCAAAATAGACTTATATTTTGAGACGGAGGGAGTATTTATTTAGAACTTCCGTAACAAATACGGAGTACCATTTTTTTTATCAGACATAATTGTTTAAACCCTAACCATAAGTAAGACGAAGTATTATTTAACATTTATTTTCCTTCTTTACCAAAAACACACTTAACAAAACAATAATAATTAAACATACAAATTATCATAATGAAATATATTTTCTCATTTGATACACTATAACTTTCCATTTCAAATACACTAAGGGCCCGTTTGTTTGAAGAGTATGGAATAAAAGAAATGGAATAAATCTTGTATAATGGTGTTTGGTTGATAATGGGTCTCACATCAATGGAATAAAAAGTTATTTTGAAACCCTTACCTTCATACCACCTAAGGAGGGTGACTTTCCTCAAACCATTCACTCATGGCCCACTTATTATTTATAAATGATTTTTTCTTCTTTCAAAATTAATAAAAATATCTTATACCCAATTCCTATAATCGATCCAAACAACAATATTATGAATGATATATTCATTGTCATTCCACTCAATACAAATACCTATACCCATTGTGATTCATGACAACAAACCAAACGCGCCCTAAAAGTCTAAAACCTTAAGATCTACTACTAACGTGTTATCTTAACCTACTGGTGTATAACTTCAAATTAATAATGATTTGTGGGTTTATACCCCATCAATTTAGAAGGGCCACCTCATCTAATGATTACTAATTATTAGCAAAAACTCATTAGTATTTACTCTTTTAGTAGCATTAAATCACTACATTAATGTTATTAATACTTAATTTCTAATTATCAGTCTCATAAGGGGGTTGGCAACACACCTCTCACCTCAAATCCCTTCACTCACTTACAACCAATCTCATTATGCCACATAATTCTTCTACTTTTTCCTTCACTCACCAAAATCCCTTCACTCACTTAAAATTATAAAAAAATTAAAATTTCATTAAAAAACTAAATAATCACGATGCAATCTTTGTGCAACATTGACCCGATTGCGTTTTACTGATTTTCGTGTCGACCCAGCCGTATCTTCTTCATCTTCGTCAATCGTGGCAGCAAAAACATCGAGACTACTATCGTTAGACCACTCGAACGGCTCATCTAACAATAAACTTCCCCGCATTTTAGCCTTGCCGTGCGGTAGGAGGACACCGACGGCGGTGTTCCCGCAGGGGAAGCCCCCCGTGCCGTGCCTCCCCGCACCCACTGCCAACCCCTAAATGGTACGAGTAATATTTACGAGTTTTTTTAAAAGACTATTGTAATTAAAAAACATATTTAACAAAATAAGCACTTGTAAATGTATTTAGCATATAATGTTATTCTCATTATTCACGTTACAAAATCATGAAAAGAACCCCTTTAAAAGTCTCGCTCAATTTGTTTCGATAGCTTAAAACTATTTGTTTCGATAGCTTAAAATTATTAAAAGCAAGAGACTCGCTCAATGTATTTAGCATATTTGTTTCGATAGCTTAAAACTATTATATATAGTATGGCTTTGTGGACTCGCTCAATTTGTTTCGATAGCTTAAAACTATTAATTCTTGTAACCAATTTTATTTGCATAACCAATTATCAAAGTAAGAGTTAAGTGTCAAACATTGTGAAGACCAATGGAAGTCGATTAATTACAATAGGGCTTAGCACCGAAGGTTCAAAACCGAACCGGACCGACGAAACCGACCGAACCGACAAAAACCGAACTGGACCGACGGCCTGTCGGTTCGGTTTCGGTTTTAGGTTTTACATGATGTCGGTTTCGGGTCGGTTCGGTTCGGTCCGATTCGGCCCAAAACCGACAAAAACATGCGAAAATACACATGGACCGACAAACCCGACCCAAACCGACGGCCCGTCGGTTCGGTTTCGGTTCCGGTTTTTCATGAATTTCAGTTCTCGGTTTTTTCGGTTCGGGTCGGTTCCGACCCGATGCTCAGCCCTAAATTACAATATGTTCAGTAAGCACAACAAATCAATTGTCGTCGACCACAAATCATTAACATGGCCAACATCATCGCTAGTACATGAATATTTTGATACTTGTTTGTTTATAGTAATTAGTAATTAGTTAAATAATTAATTAGGGTGGTTAGATGTTAAATTTTTTATAAAAGTTAAATAATTAATTAGTTAAGAAGTAATTAGACTCGTTAGATGGTTTGACTAACATGTTCAATTCAAAATAGTGTCGTTTACTAGACAGATAGAATTTAATATTGGTCAAAAGTTAGTCAACTGGGTATAAACCATATGACCCTTAATAATAAGATAAGTCGACAGCTTATTACGAATGGGATCAATTTGAGGTTGGAAGTTATCGGGTTGACAACATGTTGGATGTTATGGAGGTACAGAAATTTAGTGACATTTGATGCCGGCAGAATGTTCAAACGCGATTTAGTAGATAATATTATTTTGTATTCGTTTTTTTGGTTAAAGCATTGAAACTCAAAGAGTAAAATCTCTTTGGTTAAATGGCTTAAACATCCATTGTATTGTTGTTTAGTCTAGCGATATTCTAGACTTTTCTCTCGTTTTTTTTATCTAATGCTGTTAAAAAAAATCAAAAAAAAAAAAGGTTTCTTTTTACACTATTGATAGTGTAACTTGACTAAATAAAAGATAATTCAAGAAAAATAGATGAATCAAATTTATCTCAAAATTTGCGAATGACATTAAATGAGAAAGTGAAACAAGTAATTGCCCAACAGTTTTCGTTATCAATGCTTGCCAATCATATAATTATTTCGTAAAAAGGTCTTTATTTATTTATTTATAAAACTTCGTTTGTAATATTGAAACACGTTTTTACCGATTTGACAAAAATTTAAAACTTTTAGCGAAAATGTTTAGTAAGTAAAACGAGTATAACATACTATTATACATCAATCAACATATAAGCATCATATACATCTAAACACTAATCCTTACTTGAACACATAAACATCAACTTACACTATAACACCAAATCGTCACTTTAGCCATATTATTCACAATACAGCAAATCATTACATACCTGAAAAGAACAAAGGAAAAAACACGAATCGAGAAATGTGTTTTGACCGAAAAATAAGTTTTGACCCGAACCGAACCGAAAAAAACCGAAATAATTATACAAAATTAAAACCGAACCGAATAAGGTCAGTTCGGTTTGGCCCGACTTCGATTGGTTTGTTGATTCGGGTTAATTTTCGAGCGATTTTGCTCGGCCCTACTTCAATGTGTGCAAATCAAAGACTAAAATATACAAATCAGGTCTCACAAATAAAACTCGCAAATTATAAAAAAGGTTAAATTGCAAAAATGGTCCTTCAAGTTCCACGAAATTGCAAAAATAAGACCGAGACAAAAAGTAGCGCAAAAAAGACACCAACTTTCCGAATTTTCCCAAAATCGCCACCGAGAGGACTTTTCCGTTAGTTTTCCCGTTAAGTGCCACGTCCATGAGGGTAGTATCGTACAAAAAGGATGAGTGATGAGTTTTCTCGTTAAGTGTCACGTTCCGAATTTTGACAATGGCTTCCCACAAAGATTTTGTGCCGAAAAAATGATTGCAGATCATACAAAAAGGATGAGTGATGAGTTTCAATTCAGAAGGTTATTGGAAGAGATTGACCAAGACTTTACTGTGGAGGATTCAAGTGAGGAGTCTACAGGTTTGCTCGATTTTTATGATCTCGATTTTGATGATGCGTATTATGATGACACAAGTGATGAAGAGGTTGCTCAAGAATGGCATGATGATCCATACCATTTAGTTGATGTACCTGAACCTGAAGAGATGCATGCGATTGAAGAGCCTCAAGAGATTAGTGACATGTTTGCTGAAATAGATCAAGCATTGGATGAACTTGATGATGTTGTTGTAGCTGGAGAAGGAACAGAGGTGTATGCTCTTTATGCTGAACCAATTAGTTTCAGTTTGCTTCCACTTGTGGATGTTGATGGTGTTGATGGTGAACAAAGAGTTCGTGATGAGGATGTGATTCTAGATGAGCAGTGTGATGAAGTAGTTGGAGATGGTGAACAAAGAGTTTGTGATGTGGCTGTGATACCAGATGATCAGTGTGCTGTAGTAGTTGGAAATGGTGAACAAAGAGTTTCTGATGTGGCTGTGATACCAGATGATCTGTGTGTTGTAGTAGTTGGAAATGAGGGATGTATATTAGTTGTTGAAGGAGATGTGATTTAGGACAAAGAGGTTGCTAAACAAGGAGATGAGCCAGTTCAAGTGCTAGAAAAAATGGAGTTGGGCAAGATGTAGTGATCGTAGAGGACAAGTTTGAAGACCAATGAAGATCAATCAAGAGGCGAAGACTGATGGCTGACAAAAAACCCAAGGTTGCTGCTGACAAGAAACCCAAGGATGATGCTGACAAGAATCCAAAGGATGATGCTAAATAATGGTTATGCTTTTATGTTTAGGTCAATAAATTGTTGTGATTCTGCTATGGTCTTTTAGTAGATCATTTATAACAATGTTTACTTTATTAATGTTTATGTATCGGTTATGTAATCTTAACTAGGTTTAATGGTTGCATAACATGTTATCAAATCTAATGGAAGCAAAAAAACTTGGCAATTTTGGGATGCCAAAAACTTGGTAACCCAAACGTTTTTCATTTATTACCCAAACACGCCTAAAACACAGTTTCACATGTACTTACCACGCTTATTTCCTCATCCATCCAGTAAACAAACACAGTAAAACTATTTTGAATCAAATTTAGCAAAAGAATGTCTCAATTTGTCCTTCTTGAGGAACTCACTGCTGCTGCTAACTCAATCGAGTTACCATACCAGATGACGGTGCTTTTTGCTAGGGAGACAGAGCGTGATATCAAGTATGCTAAAGAGTTGTTTGTGGCATATCAAGAGTTGCTTGATATTGTCGTTCAAAGGAACAAGATGATCTATGAAAAGGAACTGGTGCGTCCCTCGGTGCAGATGTTCAAATGCTTGGAGTTCTTGAAGAAGCTACAAAAGTCCGATGTTATGGAGCTTTTGGATTTGAAGAAGAAGATGGCAGAAGCGAAGCTCAAGCTCTTCAACAAGCACGCATTTGTCAAGGGACTTTAGAGTTTCTTTCATGGTCATCTTTGTTTTGATTGTTCCCTTTATGTTTCCATCATTTTTATGAATGTTATGTTTGAACTTTAATGATATATTATGATTTTGTTATGTTTCTGTCATCTATGTTTTGTTGTGTTGATTTATTATGTTTTGCTTGTCAATCATTGAGTATTTTTGCAAAAGTCAACCATAATGTTAGTTGCAAAAGTCAAAATTGATTGTCAATTTGGGTAATTTTGGGTATTTTTGTGTCTGCGCATTATTTTTGTGCCTTCTTTTTAGATCCATTTTGGGCAATTCTGGGTATTTTGGTGCATGTACAATCATGTGCAAAAGTCAAACATGATTGTCAAAATGGGCAATTCTGGGTCCTATGTAAATATAACTACTACGAATTAGCCATAAGATCAATAAATTGTTATGCTTCTGCTATGGTCTTTTAGTGAAAGATTATGTAATCTTAAGTTCTTAACTACTTTCAATGGTTGTCAATCAATTTGATCCATTTTGGGCAATTCTGGGTCCTATGTGCAAAAGTCAAATATAACGAGTATCCAAAACAAAAGATCAAGGTAAGTTACATTTACAACCATAGCATTTACCATTCATCAAAAGATCAGTACCAAAAGGATGGGGTACATAAACCACTAAAACTAACACATCAACAAACAAACTACACTAATTGCCACAAAATGGCCAGACACCTTCCTCAAAACAAACATCCTCCAACAACGACGACACAAACCCATTCTCTTCATCCGGAACACTCACATCACCGGCATCATCCACATGTAGAGGCGGCGGCAGGCCCTGGGTAGGCGGCAACAGGCTCTGGGGAGGCGGCATCACACTCTGGTACTCCGGCTGATCAAACGTGGTAACATAAGCCGAAGTGATGGTGGGGTTCATGGGGTTTTTCCTTTTTGTGTTTTTCCGGCTACCACCTCCAACAGGGATGTCCCGGAGCACGCCACCATGGGTCCAGTGTCTGCGGCAGCTACGGCAAAAGTGACGCGGCTGCGATGTGCTGTAGTTGTTGTTGTAGCAGAACTTTGTGTCTTCTGAATGACAACGTGGACATGGGCGTTGTTGTGGGGGTTGTGTCATAGTTGTTGTGGTCACCAACGTTGAAGTTTCTTGGTGTGTGTTGGTGGTGGTCGTTGTCGTTATGGTGGTGGTTATGATGGCTGTGTTTTCTGACATTTGCGGTGATTGCATTTTTTGTGTAATTGTTTTTTTACACCGGTCAACTCGAGTCGTGGTGGAGAAGATGTGGGTTGTAGGGGGTAGAGGTTTGATTTACTTTGCAAATTTAGCCATTGAGGTCTAATCACATTGATACCAAGCACAGAGGTGATTATGGCGGCAAATTTAATAAGCATGAACAGTAAAATGACGATACTACCCTCAACTACGTGGCACTTAACGGGAAAATTAACAGAAAAGGCCTCTCGGTGGCGATTTTGCAAAAATGTGAAACGTTGGTATCTTTTTTGCGCTACTTTTTATCTCGGTCCCATTTTTGCAATTTACCTTATAAAAAAATTACAATTTTTCAACACTTTTTTCCAAAATTTGTAAAACCTCACAAAAGAAGTAAATGTTACATATACCAAGGGTGTAAACCAACATTTACCAAAACCAAAGGTGACATTAGCTCTTTAAAAGGCCCCCTCTTTTCGTTGGACTGGACACCTACAACACAAAACAAAAGTAACAAGAACCCCATTAATCTATCCACATTTCATCAGATTCGTTAGATTCAACACAACAACATCTTCATTCCTTAGATCCCATTTCATTCTTCTTTCCACCATGGAATATGTAAGCCCTCATTTTCTACCAAGTCACTAGTAACATGCATGTTTATGTTACTTATCTTATCTTCCAATGTCTGCTCTGTTAACTTTAATGTTTTTTTTTTTTTTTTTTTTTTTTTTTTTTTTTTTTTAGGAGTACAAAAGAAACCATGTACCAGCGTTTGGAAGCTGGGATTGTAACGATGATTTACCATTCACTCAGTGTTTTGAGTCAGCAAGACAAGCTGGACTACTTCGTTATAGCTATTCGGAAGACCGTGATTTGTATGTAACTGGTGACTTGTACGATAACAATGTCGTTACTCCGGCCATGATTGTCGTTCCTCGTCGTACGGTAATTTTTATTTTTTACTTTTACCGTATTGTAAAGTTTATGTGTTTTGTAGCATGCGGTTAAGTTGGTATAAACTCTGTGAACCGGTAAAAAGTCTAAAACCACAGTAAAAAAAATGTTTTGTTCCCATGGTTGTATTTTATTAGTCCTTTTGTTAATACAAGTTATGTAAAAATATTTTTACCCAAAAAGAAAATAAGCTAATGGCGTTGTTTTAGCTTATTTTTGGACTTAGGCTATGTTTGGCACACAAGATTGTTGAAGATTGTTGAGAGATTGTGCTTATTTTTTCAAAAAATAAGCTACTTAAAAAATAATCTTTGTTTGGCAGACATAACTTATAAGAGATTCTAAAAAAAAAAATAATCTTCCATAATCTCTTAAAACCAAAGGTTACTTCATGTAGCTTATAAAAATAATCTTTTTTTATAATCTCCATCACCATTTCCAGCAACAGTTACTTTCGCCAAATATACACTTAGCTAATTTATGTGATTTCAGTTTACGTTTTATAAGTTTATATTATGCGGTTTATTTGAATCTTCTAGTCTTATAAAGCTTATTATACTAGTTTATCGGCTTATTTTAGAACTTATCAGCTTATGAAAACCGGGGTCTGTGATCGACTCGGCCGGTCAACCCGGTTTTATGCAAAAAAAAAACCAAGCAGTCTATATATACACGTGTCCAAACTACCATTTTTCTGCTGCATTATTAACACTATTTTTGCTGTAAAAATCAGCATAGACAATGTTTCTCCTTTTTTGCCCGGAACTGGTTCAGCTGGTTGACCCGGCTGCGTCGAACCGGGTTAAAGCTTCAATATACGACTAAAAAGTGAGCTCATAAAAAATTACTTCAAAATCACATTAGCTAAAGGGACTTGATTGTCACACTCTCAAATCTTATTGGGACAATTCATTCTACAAATAGTTAAAACAGACTATACTTTATGTACAACTGCCTATTTCATACAATTGAGTGTCTGTCTCGAGTGCGCAAATTATTTCCCTAAGCTAAAATAAACAACAAAAGTACGATAGTTTATGACATTTTATCGTTACTGTAACATCTTGAAAATTAGTACTCGTACTACCAGAGAAGTAGTACTCATGCTTGAAAATGAAACAGTAAAAATAATAAAGTCTTGAAAAAGTAGTGACTTTATTCAAATGTTAAAGTTTGACTATGGTACAACAGGGAAAAGCAGGAGGTGGTAAAAAGGACGCATGGGTGGTCTGCGACTATGAATACGACTACAACTTTAATTACGATTGTCACATTAAAGAGCCACCCAGTCCTGTCAGTGTAGCCACCCCACCACCACCATCACCCCCACCTCAGCACCGTCGTCGACATGTTAAGCCCAAGGCTGTTGATGAAGATCTCTATAGGATCTCGCCCGAGCTTTTACGAGCCAAGGCCAAAAAGGTAACTTCTTAAAAATCCCAGTATTTTTTTTTAACTTGCCATAACGTCACAAGTTAAGCATATCAAAATAGACAATAACCCATGAAAAAAAGACTAATGTACCGACACAAAGTTACACTTTTTTGTAGTTTTATTTATGTTCATGGGTGCGAGTCTTTTTATGTGATTAACTTGTGCCTTGAGGGCATAGCTCACAAGTTAGAAAACCATTTTAAATAATTTGTTAAAAAATATTAGTGTCCATATATATTTGTTTAGTAAATCTTATATGATTGTCCTCAAACTGAAAAAAATTAAAAAAACTCTAAACGTAAAAGTTATTTTTTGTATGCATCACAGTGTAATTATTTCAGTTTCTTTAACTACGTATTTTGTTGATGCGTGAACAACAATTTCAACAATTTTATGTCTACATTTATTCACAAAAGTCGATACCACCCTACTTTTTTAACACGTCAAGGTAAAAACATTAAATTCTCTTTAAAAAACAGTTACGAACGATTAATGTTATTTTATTGTATTTTATTTTCTCTTTCACATACACGTGAGTGTGAAGGTGTGTGTAAAGGTTGTGTCAAATATAAATGTTATGGGGTTGTGTTAAATCAAAATGATCACACATCACGAGTCTGCTGACACATTTGTATGATAACCCCGCAATTGTAGGCACGTTATTTAACATTTTTGTCTATCTACCCAAGTTACTTATTTACTCATGGGTCCCACTTTTTAACTACAGTATCACTTGTTTGAAGTCAACATTGTTCTCATTCTCAATGATTCTTTCGGTTAAATTATTACCCATGCTTTTGAGGTTCTTTTAATAATCAGTCATGTTTCAAGGTGCTTTTTATGATTTTGAGCTTAAGTCGCATCTATTTAGCTTTCACAATTTGGTTACAACGAATTTGAGGTAAATAGTTTTACGACATATTTGTTTTTTTTTTTTTTTTTTTTTTTTTTTTTTTTTTTTTTTATCAAACTAGACAAACCACATGCATAAATTTTGTAGTTTACTCCAGGGGTGATCCGGACCGAGACCGAACTAGTCCGAAACTTTAGACCGAGAACCGGATCGAATGTGTTCGGTTCGGTTCAAAAAGGCATAATAGTCGGGTTTTACGTAAGATTGGTCCGGACCGGACCGAGACCGAAATAAGAAAAAAATCTGGACCGAAAGCGGACCGCTGGTCTCTCGATTCGGTCGGTCAGGTTGGTTCTCTCTGGTCGTGGTCGGTTTTGGGTCTGGGATACTCTAACCTGGTTTACTCTTGAAGCAATAAGTAATTATGAGTTGCTTATTAAAGTGATAAATAACGGTAGAAACTTTAGTTTATAGTATAATCAGATCAACAAAGGCTAACATTCCACATTTTGGACTTGCATACCTGTTCATTGGGATAAAACCAAAGACCCATTTTCTTTTTAATTTAATCTCCTAAAACAGTTGTTTATGGTAACCCTTGAACAGTAATTAAACAACAGAAAAGTTAAAATAGTACTTATGGTTAATCTTTCTTTTGGTATATGCAGAAGAAATGGGGATTGTTTTCAAGTTGCATGCAGCCAACTTGTGTTATGTGAAGAAGACAAATTAAAGCTTTGAAAGTACATACAATATTATTCAAGAGAAAGGTGTTTTAGCAATGCTAGGTACTACTACGAATTAAAACAGTGGAAGACTATTCACTATTGTTTTTTGTGTGTAAATGGGCTTTTATGACCCGGGCCTAATATGACATGAAGACATAACATGATATTTATTAATGCATTATTGTCCTAAAGCTATCATGATTAATGATGACCATTGATATTAAAGTTGTTTCACGAAAACTTTAGTTGGTGCAGTGGCGTTAGCTTTTGTTGGGAATATATCTTTGGAAATTGGATATTCACATTTTTTTTTTTTAAAGGTGAATTTCAACTTAGAAACGACCACCTTCGCGGACAGCGAAGGCCTCATCGCCACCCCGCCAGACTATGTTGTCTTAACCGGGTCCACGCTGATCTCAAGTGGTAACGGGTTTCCCCCGAAAACCGTACTGCCTCCACACAAGTTTACCTTGCTGGAGAAACAGTCGGATGAAAACCGGGCCATGCTCAAGTTCGAACCCCCGCAACATGTGGCTCAAGAGTTCTAATCCATCATTGCAATATATCTCCGGAACAATATGGTCTACAAGTGGACCACAAGTGAGGACTTCCCGGGTGGTCACCCACCCAGTACTACTCCCACTTGTGGCTCGCTTAACAAGTTAAGCCCCACCCACTAGACCACAAGTCCTTTGATGCATCTTTAATCTTTTTGGTACTAGACTAGTAGTTGATGTTTATGATCATGTGTAGTAATTGGTGTCTAATAGAATGAAAGCGAACTAATATAGCAGCTTACAATGTTCTTTTTCGAAAAGCAATCTTATTATTGTTAGTAATTTACATGTGGTAATACAAAGTGTATGTTAAGATGTCGAAAGATTAAAATAAATTGATTAAAGCATGCAATTAGCAGTGTTCTAAAACAGAATTTCGTTCGAATTGGTGCGACTATTTTAAGAATTCAACAATAAATTCAAGAATAAAATCTTGAATGTGATGAATTTGAATTGTGCTTCATGATGATTGTGTTCGGGTATGTAATTTTTAGCCTTGACCCGACTTGGATCCGACCCGTTAGACCCGAACCCGACCAACCCGACCTGATTTACACCCCTAATTGTGATGTTATATATATAGTGCATGAAAGGGTGTTAATGAAAACCTAATTCTAGATTAATAAAAACTAATTCCAGATTTTCTCAATTAGCCCCAAGGCTCAAAGCTCATCTTTTGACTATTTTATATATACTACGTATACATTAAACCCAATGAAGCTAAAAGATGCCTAAACCCATCATTAAGCCCACTACCATGGGCGGAGTTATTAAGGGACTGGGAAGGGTCCCGGTCCTTTAAACCTAAGCTCGTTAGTGTATTTTTTTGCGATTTCATATGTTAAAATTTTATTTCGGCCCCCTCATCTAATGTTCTTCCGAAAAAAAAATTATTTCGGCCCTTCCAAGAAATTTTTTCTAGCTCCCCCAATGCCCACTACATAGGTTTCATTATTCTAGCATGTAAGATAGAATCTTCATGTTCCAACAATTATTTTACATTACAAATCTAAGGCTAGGCACAATAGTGACCTATATTGCATCATCTTTCCGGCTGCCAACTCAGCTTTCTCTTTCCTCAACCCATATTCACATCTCTCATCACAGTGGCAACCCATATTGCATCATATATATATATATATATATATATATATATATATATATATATATATATATATATATATATATATATATATATATATTAATTTCAAACATTTTAAAAAACAAATTTAAAATTCATTAAAAATAAAAAACATTACAATACTAAAAACATTACGTAAATTATTGAAATAACATTAAAAAGATCACAGAAATTCTTCATCGTCTTCGTCCTCATCGTCCTTATCTTCGTCTTCATTGTCATGAGGGAGCCGATGATTTCTACGATTTCTCCAAATGTGCTCAACCAAATCAGATTTTAAGTTTAAATGAGTTGATGCGTTCTCGAGCTCATGAACCAAACAATAGCTCGTAAAAATCCATAGACATGGTAAATATGGGTGAGAAGTTTGTTGAATTGTGAAAGAAATTGTGTGTTTAATAAGTATGTTTGATGTTAGTATATATAGTATGAAAAGTGGTAAGGTTTTAAAAAAAAAAGTTTTTTTTTTTTTTTTTTAAGCAACGGATACATTTTGAAAGTGGAAGATTTTGTTTCATTTCAATCGGTTGCCAAACCAACCGATACCCAAAATATTCGTCCCTCAACCGATATTTACACTACCTCCACAATGGAGTCGACCGATCTCCAAATCGGTCGACATGGTGCTCAACCGATTTTTTTCAGGCCCTTTGTGGGCAGCCTAATACACGTCTTTTATGGGAATTGAATCAACAAGTTTTTGACGAGCAAGTATTCCAAAATAAAATGATTATTGGTAGCCTATAAGCCCTTTAGTAGAAACTTACAATGGTAAAGTTTTTGCAACAGATTTGCACACTTTATTTGGTTTGCCTTTTACTTGTTACTTAGGGTCAAATGTTGAATTAAAAATTTGGTGCAGGGCCAGTATATTGGTGAAAGTAAGTTACAGTACTTGTTAAGTAAAAAATGTCACCTGGGTTGATACTTGATAGAGAGACAAACAGAAAAAGTAATTAAACGTATGTAAGGTCAAGTGCGCATGCATAACCACTGCCCAGATAAACCAGCTTTTAGCATAGTTGCATTGCTGACAATCCAAAAAACAAACAGATAATTACTGCCTAAAGTAATAAACAAAGCAAAACATTTTTGTATGTTTTTTTTCCCCAAAAGATAAATGTTACACACTCACCGCTTAGTTAATAGAACACTCACGTATTCATAGACCATAAGACCAAGACACTTTACTCAAGTCTCCAACCATGTAATCTTAATTTGAAGAAATCTTTCAATAACATTAATTCGCCAAAAAATTATCTATGTACTGCAAATGTGCCATTTGTGGCCACGGAGGTTCACCTGCCGACTCCGAGCTATCCAAAAGGGTAGTCAAATTTAGATTAGCCGTCTCACAATGTCAAGTCGGAAATTCAGGTAAATCAAAAAACATGCTAATTAAATAATGTGATAAAACATTTAGAGAATGAATAAGAGATACTCAAAGGGTGTATTTGTTGTTTGAAAAAATGTCTTACTAGCCTCTTACTCTTACCGGGTAAGAGGTGATCAAACATTAGTGTTGTTTGTTTTTTCTTTTTGAGTCAGACCCAGTCAGACATATAACATCTTACTCAATAAGAGGTGAGAGACTTGTCTTATTGCTTCTTACTCTATAAGAGATTGAAGACTTGTGTTAATTAACTATGTTATATTTATAATAAAAAGTCTTATTTCATATTTACATAAGTTACATATTATCGCATTGCGTTTGTTTAATAATAAATTGCAAAAACGAGCACTTAAAATCATTCGGACAATTATACAAAAACAAACAACATTATTTTGTTTAGACTTTCTAGCCACCTATTACAAGTAAGATGTGGTAGTCAGATTCAGACCTAAATATGGAAGATATTGATTAATTAATATTTTAAAAAATCTTCTAATATGAATGATGGTCGGAGATGGTTCCTATGCTTTCATTCTTCATATATGAAGAAAATAAGTGTTTGGAGAGTAAGGTCAGAGATGCCTTAAAATACTCGTAACATGTTAATATGTCTTAGAAGTGAGACTATAAACCGATTTATACCAACTGCTAAATGATCATATATTCATATGAAAGCATATGTTTAATAGCGATATAAAAATACAGTTTATATGATTCAGCGATACATTTTTGTGATCTTTATGTCGTTCATCTAATTCTATCAATGAATAATTTAACATGTGAGCAAGTGAATATTGTAATATGCTGTGTCTGAGTTTCTATATATGTTAATCACAATATTTTGCTTGGATAAAAATTGAAGTCAAGAACACTGATAGTCCTTTTTACCTGAATAGAAGCACACTGAAACACAATGAAGGCAGTCTAGCACATAGAGTGAAAAAATGAATTGTAAACTCAACTACATTGTCTAAGAACTAATGTTAAATCTTTGTGATAATTTGTAACAAAGGTTAATGACATGGAAAAAAATTATTATATATAACCGTTGAAAAAATTGGGTCATTTACTAATGACCAGGTTTCCCATGTTAAAATGCTCCCAGCAAGAGGGAGTGAGCAACCGCGAGAAGCAAGCTCACGCACCAGTTTGTAAGTGTGTATAGGATATTTAGTGGGTATGTTTGTATAAAAGTGGATATTTTAGTTAAAGGTGAGGGAGTAGTGACTATTGAGAGTGAAAAGTGAGAGAGTGTGTGGGAAGAGAGAAAAGACGATAACCAACCACCCAATATCTTGACGAATCCAAAATGGAAAGGGCTCTTTGTCAAGACGACCCGTTATCTCTTTTCCTCTTCCTTTTTGTTGCATACGCCTGGAGGTGGCAACATGAGATCCATTGATTAAACATGGGTCTAGTTGGGTCTTTTTAAATGTTATAAATGGGTCTAATTTGCCATTTGATAGAAAGTGTCATTATATAATAATTGCTAACGGGTTTAGGCGGGTCTAGTGGGTCAAAAAAATTTTACTTATATTTTTCCACTTTTTTCATCTTTTACTAAAAAAAAAAGAAAAAAATAAAAAAATTTGTCGACTAGACCAAAACCTATCTCGACCCGGACGGCCGGACCCAACCCATCTAGACCCTAACTCATTTAGACCAATGTTTCTAGTGAACCATCTAGACTCAGACCCATATAGACTCAAACCGATCTAGACTCGTGCACATATTTTTTCCACCTTTACATAGGCCCTTCAAATTTCTATTATTGAAGCTTGCAAGATGCAACAATGGGATGTTCAGTGTTGCGGGGGTGGGCTAATATCTCACTTTTGCAATATGCGGATGGTGCACTCTTCTTTAGTAAGTGGCCAAGATTAAACGCGAGTAACCTTATTCTTAATATCAAATATTTTTAGGAGGCTTCGGGTTTAAAAGTTAATCTTTCTGGAGTGGGTGTTGGTTTGTATGAGGTGGAAGCGGTTGCTTCTTCTCAAAACTGTTCTCACGATAATATTCGTTTGTAACAACTGGGGTGAGGTGATTTATAGAATATGTAAGGCTTTCGGCTTGGAATGCAAAGTCCCATTTACTTCGTTTCTCTATTTGAAGCGTCAGTGCATGAAAATCATTAACATCCTTGAAGCTCTTGGTCGTCGATTTTTTTTGGGGTATTAAAGATGAGCATCATGACATTTAGTTGGGTGAAAAGATTCTTGTTAGCCCCAATCTTGGTGGTCTCGTGGCAAGTGGTCTTCTCGTCAAAAATCTTGCGCTTCTTACCAAATGGAAATGGCGCCTCTTAGTTGAGAAGGAGGTACTTTGGAGAAAAGTGGCTAGTTGTTTTATGGTAGCGATGGAGGCCTTTCCTCTTCGTCCTTGGCTCACCGTTGAAATCTCGATGAAAAACAAACAAAAAGTGAATGGTGGAAATCTCGCCTATTTTGAATTTTCGGCAAAGTACAAGCCTATAATGGTATATTCGGGTTTCACGGTTTCGGGCTAGACCAAGCTTTGTAGTTTGTAGGATCGTTTTACCAGTCTTAGCAGCCCAAAACCCCATTTGTGCTACTCTTGTTTGGCGCCTCTTATACTCATCGTGAATTTGTGACACTGAAGCCACAATTTGTTACATCTAATTTTCGTGTCTGCTGTTTCTGTGATGCCCATTATCTTTTACTATCCTCTTTTTTGAGTGTTGAAAACTAGGCCTAGAGTTTGTGTGTACTAAAACGTATGGAAGTAGTTTAGATCATCTAGAACAAACTAATTATGGATTATTTAAGGTATATTTATCATATATTATTTTTAACGAATACAATCAAACGTTCGAATTCTTGAGTACTGCAGCTTCAAATAGTAGAAGAACAATGAAAAACTCTGCAAATAATGTGGTGTTAGGTGATTTTTGGTGCGTGAATAATTTGACATTTTCACTCGACCCCGTTAATAAATTACTCTAGTTAACAACATGAAAGTCACTTTTTTTTTCCTTTGTTGCCATATTAACAACGACTAAGGTTAATTACTCCGTAATTGGGTTTATGTCATTAAATACCAACATTCTTTTTACAAAATACCGTTTTGGTACGTGAACTAAATTGTGTTCTACTAAATGTTACAAACTTTCAAAAAATGGTCAAATATGCATCTTTATGTGACGTGTCAACTAAAAAGTAGCGACATGTGTCATAATTTGGAGTATGATACCTCATCTAAACATGCATATTGGAACATTTTTAAAAAATTTGTAACGTTTAATGCAATAATTGTTAGTTCACGTATTAAAACGATCATGTGAAGAAAGTTAATTGCTATTTAACGACCTACACCCTAATTAAATATATCATTAATCTTTTTTGTTGCTTCTTAAGCAAATGAGAACAGCCTGATATCACA
This sequence comes from Artemisia argyi, assembly GCA_030686995.1. Classification (NCBI taxonomy): domain Eukaryota; kingdom Viridiplantae; phylum Streptophyta; class Magnoliopsida; order Asterales; family Asteraceae; genus Artemisia; species Artemisia argyi. The sequence continues at coordinate 172,558,240 of CM060681.1, forward strand.
AAAGCATTAACTTGTTAGGTGCACTTAGCCATACGTGCAGGTTATATGCGTTAACACGTCAACTTTTACCCTATAACATTCATATAACACCAAACCAATAAAAAAATAATACCATCCCCGATAACATTCCTACAACACAAAACAAGTTTACACTTAAAAAAACTTATATTGCTTGTTGATAACTTTAGCGGCTATAACGAGTGAAGAGGGTGCATTTGTGGCGGGTGTCATAGGCACCATTTTGGCACTGTAACGAGGCCTTTGGTGAAGTGCACCTTGCCCTATTATAAACTTCAAAGTTTGAGCTTTAACTTAAAGAAACATAAGATGGAGAAAAAAAAAAAAAAAAAAAAAAAAGGTATCAAAAGCAAATAGATTCCAAGTTCGTGTACTCAAGGTTGATTTGTAATTCTCTAACTTGTTTTAAAACATTACAATTCAGTGACAGATCTTATTTACAAGATCGGCATAAGAATCGTAGCATTATAGTTGTATTATGAGACCAAATAATATGATGTTAGACAGACTAGGTGTTCTAGAGAACTACCATTATAGTTTGTACCAAGTTGACATGAGCCGTAGATTCAGAAGATATGAATTCTTTTCGTCTGAAATTACATGGTAAGCTTATTCTATCAATTATCTGTTAGTTTTAACGGATAAAAATTAATGAATATGTCCGGACTCGAACTCGAGACTTCGGGATTGCACACTTTACGTATAAGTTTCAATTAATTAATAATTATTGTTTTAGTGACGAATAATTATTAAATTCACAAAATGATCGTTGGAGGAAAGATGAAGGACTGAACTTAAAATAGAGTTCAAGAAAAACATGGAATGGGCTTGTAAAACCCATGTTTGGCCAAACCCAACCCATTAGGGTGTAGGGTTTGTGTCTTGTGCTCCAAGATGTTGATTAGTATATAAACAAACCCTTTTGTTCATTCTAATCATCCCTTGGTTCACTTGCAAACCAAATCTCCTTCTCTTTCTCCTCTTGAGTTAGAAATCGAACTACACCCTTATAGGGTTCCTACTAGATTTCTAAGCTCAAAATCATTCTTGTTTAGTTGATCAACTACACCCTTCTAGGGTTCCTACGCGATCTTCTAAACATTGTGTTTGGATTGCTTGTGAATTAAGAACCTAGCTTTTCTTATTGAAACGCTACTAATACGTGTGTTCAAGAACGAAGTGTTGGCATACTTTTGCTAACAAGGTGATTTGCCCTATTCGACTAACCCTAGTCGATCCACCATTAAACCCAATTAGGGTTTATAGTTCTTGTTCCATTGGTTTCTTGTTCTTGCTAGAAATCACAAAGAGGTACGCATCCATTTATATTCGGTTAATTTATTATTTGTATTTGATCTATTCCGCTGCGTACTCTTTGATGTTTATATGTTTATTATTATTCATATATTCCGACAGTGGCATCAAGAGCCGTTAATACATTATAATGAATTACCGAAACACATAAAATTGAATCGTTTGATTATAACATGCTTGGTGTTCTTATGTTTTTATTTTTTTTCATAAACCCTAGTTTTTATTTTTATTTCGAATTTATTTAATTAATTATATATATGTCGAAAGTTTTTTTTTAAAAAGAAATTAGGGTTTGATGAATTATGTAATAAAAACTTGTAGAAACCCTAGGTTGCATGTAATTTATGTGTATGGATATTATGATATCCCGTTTGGTTGCGTTCCTTGATTGACATGATTATTTGTATAATATGTGCAATATGGGCATTCATGACACACTATGCATGTGTTGTTATTGATTATGATTTGTTTTAAGATTTCATGCTTATTATGCGATTCTTTTATAATTGATAAATTGTTTAGTAAATATTATGAATAAAGATTACTAAAATTTGATTAATTATAAGATTAGGGAAGACCCTATTAATCGTGTATTAAATCAATAGTGTGTTTTAATATTGATTTTAATTTAGCATGACCATTATTGTTGTTGTTTGTTTATTTTATTTTATTACTTTTGTTTTATATGTTTTTAACATGATAGTAACAAAGGGTAATTTCTATAAATAAAATATTAAACGGACTTAATAATGGTGAAATCTTGTTTTGAGCTTACTTAATAAATCTTGGACTTTTGGTTGATTGATCGCGACTGTATTAAGTGGTTGAAAGGTGGAACTAATTATGACAAACTATTAAAGTGGGTATAAGGATGGCTACGCATTAAATTGCGGCCTTAGTGAGCCTCCATTCTGGCTTACCGCTCGCCTGTGAGTCATATTTTAGTCTTTACCTAACATCCATGATAACTACGAAGCACTTAAGGCAAAGTTGTAAGTTTCTCAACGCCTCAATCAAAAGTTTGGAGATTTAAGCTCGTAAAGAAACTAATGAGTAAAAGTTTTTTTACATGAAACATATGCTACAAGATGAATGCATGACATCTTTGTACATATATTTTGATTACACACATCAAAAATACTACCCTTAAATTTAAGTTATATGCCATCCAATGAAACGGAAACACCTGAAATTGGATCTACGCCAGGGCGTAACCTGACTAGATTGCAATGGAAGGGCAAATTACATGATTTCATCACTAGCAGATCAACTGGTGTGGTGTCATTATGTAAGTTTGTTGTTTCTTAAATTGGTTAACTTAATTGAGTTGATAGTGGGAACTGATCACTCAAGGCATAAGAAGATGGGGATAAAACATGCTTACATTGCAACTGCGGTTGGCAATTAATGTAAATCCCATCGATTCTAGGAATTGCAATTGAATATTGGCAATTGGGACACGTCTCGTACCTTATTGAATAACGTCATCACTAGCAGATCAACTGATGTGATGAACTTATGTCAATTTGGATCCTAGTTTTTCAGTGAAAATTAAATGGTCATTTGATTATGAACCATGGGTATTTAATTTTCTTGAAAATTTAATTATCGAAAATACTAAAATTGAATTTTGTAATTCTTTTTAACGTATTAATGCAACATTAAAGCCGTAAACGTGGTTTGGTCTTAAATTGGTAAATTGATATAATTCTGCTTTCAAACATAATGTTTGATTGAGAAAAATTTACCGAAATGAAAGAAAGTCTATTTTCCATGAGAGAAGAATAAGACTCAATCCTATTCCTTTTCATGATTGAGAAAGGTTTGATAGGAACATAAGAATAAGACTCAATCCTAAGTCTATTTTCCATGAGAAAAGAATAAGACTCAATCCTATTCCTTTTCATGATTGAGAAAGGTATAATAGGAACATTAGAATTGTCTACATTCTAATATATAACTCATAGCTATCTTTAATATTTAAGGATATAGCACATCTTATTTTCCATAGAAATTTCATTACTCTTATTTGGTGAATGAATTCTTCTATAACAAACAAGGCATTTGGTTAAATGGAAAATATGAGTTATTAGAAGCTGGACAGATTACCGTAAAATTGGTAAAAGGCAAAGCTAGTATTTTATCTAGTTGTTGTGCTTTAAAGGTGCTACATACCATTATGGGGATGGTAGGCCTATTAAGGAAGAAGCTGCATGCTCAAATTCTTCAAGTTAATATCATTGATGGATAATCCATCATAAACATAGTAGAATACACATTTTAGAACCTGAGTAATTATTACGTATGGGTTTTTCTAAATGTGTAGGAAAGTAAAAACAAGCAAATTGTTTTCACTGGTTATGAAACACGTACAATGTTGTCAAATCCAGTGGGAGCTTTGTGTTGTTTACTGAATATAGAGTTATTGTTATGTTCTCTAATTCAGTGGGAGCTACAAGACTTAATTTCTGTGTAGTAGCCAAAAATTATCTTCAAGATAATTACTTTCAAATTGTAGACACTCATGTTCTTAGGATAGCCATATGCGTTTCCTGATAAGACAAAGTAGTCCTACATCTACTTATGACACAAATCATATTGAATCACATAAACAAACTTATGTTGTGTTGTTTATATACTACATGATATTGTTCAATGCACAAGTGGGAGAATTGTCTATTGTGTGCAAAGGAACAATACATAGAGAAATATGATGATAGGATTCTCTTAATTGCAAGGTAAGAGATCAATGTTCTAATAAGACTTATACATTTAATGTGTAAGATTATCTTATGTAGAACATGTGTCATGATTATAAGACTACTTTTATGTCTTATGATATTCAAATTAAAATAAACACTTGAATTTACAATTTACGTCAGGGTGTAACCTGCCTAGATTGCAATAGAAAGGTAAACTACATGATTTCATTACTAGCAGATCAACTGATGTAATGGAATTATGTGAGTTTGCAGTTTCTTAAATTGGATAATTCATAAAATGACATAAGCAAATGAAGTAGTAAATTAACTTGAAATTACTATTGAAACCAAGTGGAGGTGTTCACAAATACTTTAGTTATTTATGTTTATATCTTCTTATAAACATGAAGTCTTTTAACTATTACAAGACTTATAATAAAGTAAGACGTTAAACTTGTTATGTTTCAAACAAGAAATCATTGAGTTGATCAATGATGTACAACGTAAAGTGGGAATATAACAGTTCATGTCTTCTTAAGACATGAACATGAAGTAACTTGTTCAAAAGGTACTTATGTTATATAGCATGCAATTGGCTTGGAAATTCTATTGTACCATTAAGTTGACTTAGTTGGTAAATAGGTAAGCCAAAGGGAATAAGTTTATCTTACATATTGTTAGTTTGTCTCACAATATTAATTCTAATGAAACATCACAAGTTGGTGGTGTGTTCAGTTAGGAAAAATCAAACTCTTGTTATATTGTTTGATTAAAAGATAAATATGACTTCTTTTCTTTCAAAAGTTGTCAAGGTTAGAAAATTGAGTATGGATTGAATATACTCAATAAGACTCCAACCTAGAAGATTAAATAAGACATTATGGAATGTGATAAATCACATTAAAGTCTTAAAAATGAAGTTCTGATTTTGTTAATAAGTAGTTTTAACAAACAAGAGTCAGGAACTGTAAAATATTTTTGTAATATCCCAAATGAGAACGATTTAGTGTTGATCATCTTGCTAAAGTATTCATAAAATACAAAAGGCAAGTGGGAGTTTTGTTTAGATCTTGAAAGATCAAAATTACAAAATATATAATCTTCTAAAACTACACTAGTGAAAATCATGATGAGGTTTGAAATGTAAAGGTTAAATCTCAACATGATGAAACTCTCATTCATAGATCCGTAGGGATGTCTCAGATATTTAATTAATATGCTGAGAATTATGAATTACAGGATCAAAGTAAGCCTGTTAATCATAATGACGCATTTACTGATTATGGTAAATTGCTCATACTATGAATGTTAAGATGCTGTCCATAAAGATAAGTCAACTTTGAAAATTTGGTTTATCTTAATGAAGATGAGTTTCTGCAAGAGAAGAAAAACCCTAGAGGTTTAAATCTTTGCATAAAGAAACATATGGACAAAATTGTATACATATTTTAATGTATGTCTTATGACAAGATTATTAATCATACTTATGTAATTAACTATGATTGAATACTTTTTCCTAAGCACATTAAAATTACAAAGATGGTAATTGTCATACTCATTTTTATGAATATGAAATTTGACAATGGATTATAAAATCTCTTTCTTATATAATTACTTAAGCGAGGACGATGAGTAATTAAGAGTTTTATGAATTCATTTAATCTTTGAAAGTATACAAAATGCAAGAATCCAAGTATGGATAGATGCATGCATCAAGGAGATAAATCTTATGTTTAAATATTAAATCTATGTTTTGATTTATAATTTAAAATAAGATAACTCCTAAGTAATTCTGAAAGCTAGTGGGAGTATTATGTTTACTTATTTAAATCATATATGTTGTATAACATATAGGAAGTAACATTCTATATAAGTTAAATGGTAAGTCATAACTTGGAATGAAACTTTACTTGAAAGATTTAATAAGTAAAACATACAACCTTGAATATATGTTTATTAATGTAAACATGTGCGGTAAATGAATCTAATAGAACATGATATATCATTTAGAAAGTTTAAATGGATATGTAGTACATGAATGAAATTTAAGTTGGACACAAGAATTTTTCATGTACATCATGTTGTTGTTATATCATGCTTTGATAAAAGATGATTTGACAACATTGATATCTAATGAAAGATATTAGATAAGTTGTGTAATGAATATTCTAAAGGAATATATTTGGATATAGAATCACATCCTCAGCCTGGAACAATTTCTAAATTCTATAAATGAACAATTTGTAAAATTGTCATAGCCAACAAACTTGAAAGTTTGGAAGGAATAAAACATTACACATTGAAGTTTACGGAAAAGAGCATATTGTTGTTTGCATACAATGATGCTAATATAAATTGAGATGACACTCAATACTAGTCATGGAAGGATTTCATCCTTGTTAATAGCCATGTGTACTAGTTATGCTTAACGGAAAGCATAGTTGCATTATACGTTAAAGAATAAGAATACTTTAAACTTTAAAGGTTTGGAAGTTTAATTATCATAAATTGTATGTTGAGGATGTCATACACATTTTATGATGTATTATGTGGTTATATCAAATTATTTGAATGCACATATACAAGAATTTCATTATTGAAATAAGTATTCTCAAAATTCCGATAGATCTTGAATAATGCCTTGTCAACAAGTATGATTACTTGAGGCATAATTGTCAACAAGTATGATTGGTATTACTTGAGACAAAATTCATTAACGAGAATTTTCATGCATTGATCTATTTAGTATTTGGATAAAGGATTGTAAACAATAATTATTCGAATGAAATGAAGTATTGTGTTATGTTTATTTCTATTCATAAATATTGTATCCTATATTTGCATGTTTAATCCATGAATAACTTAAGTTATTCTAAATTGTCCGTTGTCAATTAATGATATGGGAGTATCATTGAACTAAGACAAATGTGAGATTTGGTATAATATATATAAATTATATTGGTGCGTAGACAAGCCAAATTCACATGATATTCAATACTGGATAAATTGGATATAGGACAAAATCCCAATTACATGATTGTACTTATGGATGTTGTCATTAGAGTAAATCATGAATATTTATCCTCAGACTTGAGATACCAGGTAACTACTGTGGATGTAGCTCATTTTCTGTGAGATAATCTAACGCTATCCGTAACTGGTAGTTATAAGGATTATTTTCAGAGGTGATGCGAAGTTCATAGGTTATGCTTGTAGTCAATACAGGATTTGGTTCCTTCAAATTTGTTTTGAAGTTTAATACTGTTTGGCCGCTCGTAGGATTAACAAGATGTTTGCATGGCCATGCCCAAGGTCTATCTGGAATACGTTCAGAAGAGTTGGTAATCTTGCTTAATCATAAATAACGAGAAACACTAGTTAATTATGGAATGACTTCAATCCATATCCATATTAACATAGTATTAGAATCAAAAGGATAAGTATGATGATGAATCATCAAAGGTGGTTTTTTCCAGGAAACCATACTCGAGATCGTTCTGGGGACATTGGCGTGTTATGCTAGACTAACCATTGTCATTATTACATTAATGTATATCCGAGTGGGAGCTGTTAGTTTTAACGGATAAAAATTAATGAATATGTCCGGACTCGAACTCGAGACTTCGGGATTGCACACTTTACGTATAAGTTTCAATTAATTAATAATTATTGTTTTAGTGACGAATAATTATTAAATTCACAAAATGATCGTTGGAGGAAAGATGAAGGACTGAACTTAAAATAGAGTTCAAGAAAAACATGGAATGGGCTTGTAAAACCCATGTTTGGCCAAACCCAACCCATTAGGGTGTAGGGTTTGTGTCTTGTGCTCCAAGATGTTGATTAGTATATAAACAAACCCTTTTGTTCATTCTAATCATCCCTTGGTTCACTTGCAAACCAAATCTCCTTCTCTTTCTCCTCTTGAGTTAGAAATCGAACTACACCCTTATAGGGTTCCTACTAGATTTCTAAGCTCAAAATCATTCTTGTTTAGTTGATCAACTACACCCTTCTAGGGTTCCTACGCGATCTTCTAAACATTGTGTTTGGATTGCTTGTGAATTAAGAACCTAGCTTTTCTTATTGAAACGCTACTAATACGTGTGTTCAAGAACGAAGTGTTGGCATACTTTTGCTAACAAGGTGATTTGCCCTATTCGACTAACCCTAGTCGATCCACCATTAAACCCAATTAGGGTTTATAGTTCTTGTTCCATTGGTTTCTTGTTCTTGCTAGAAATCACAAAGAGGTACGCATCCATTTATATTCGGTTAATTTATTATTTGTATTTGATCTATTCCGCTGCGTACTCTTTGATGTTTATATGTTTATTATTATTCATATATTCCGACATTATCTGCAAAAAGCCCGTTTTATGACAAATATTTTCGATATTACAAGATGGTCTTTGTATGCCTATACATTAAAAGTGTTGGCACATTAACACAATGGAAATAGTTGTGGCCGGAGAATTGGCAATGATAAGTAATAAGCCTCCATAAATCGCCCATCCGATACCATTTTCATAATGAACTTCTTCAAAATCACAAATGGACATGCCACTACCCGCCACTGCACCATTGGGCGCCATCTCATACACACCCTCCGGTTCTTGTTTCCCAATCTAACCGTTCTACTCTTCCGTCTCCCTAACCTTCTGCGTGGACGTGACCACCCAACCATTGTGGTAGAATTGGCAAAGACAGAGATTGTGATAGCACCTCTTCTAAACATGTTGTAAGGTTAGTATTGGTTTTATGGGCTGGTATATATAGTGTGGAAATCATGATGATATGTGATGGTGGTCCTATCTAATGGGGATCATTGATCACCTTGATAATGGTTTTGTGGCTCGATGAGTTATAGAAAATTAAAGTGTGCGAGCGTCATGATTAGTAAGGTTGGTCTTTTACTTTATACGCTCAAAAGTCATTTTAATAAGCCTTAAGATTACTTTATACGTGTGTCCCAGATTTTAAATCAGCATAGCTGGTAGCTGGATATTAAACGAGAGAAAATGACTAAAGACGTGACTGCAATTTTGAAAGTGAAATGTTAAACATAGTACGGAATGATGTAACCAAATGCAAGTATATATGGATCAAAATCATTCAAGAATCAATACCAACTTAATTAGTGATAAAACCATGCCAACGGTTTATCAAAAGCCTTGGTAGACATCAACCTCTACTAGAAACAGATTGAGTTAGAAATTATCCAAGCACAAAACTAGTTGATTCAACCTTCACGTCTACGGTCTGCACCAGTAGATAATGAGCCCAGACCAACAAGACCAGGTTATCATACAATGTCACTATGTCAGGGATCAACTGAAAATAAATTGAAAATGTATAAAGAATCAAAGGATGCTAATACGAGGATGCAAATAATAAAGAATAAGGTAGGCTCATTCATGAAATCAATAAAGTATCCGTTAAGGGTTTAAAAGTTAAAACCAAAACAGTGAATAAAGCTATTTTCGCAAGGTACAATAACAACATGTCGTATGGAAATGTACTTAATCATGGTGATTCAAATTATAACATGTGTGGCTACCGATAAATCTTAATCCAACACGACTCATTCTGAATCTCGGTAAGATACAACACCAGTAAATTGTGTTACAACATACATGTAGAGGTGTAAGCAACACAAGTTTCACTGATCATATCAATATACTTAAAATCAACTTTCAAGTTGACACAAAATCTGAGGCGACATGTTTCAACTCCAAAGACATGTGGGTCCTTGTCGTTGCGTTGATGGTGGCTCACACTAAAAATTTCAAAGACACAAGTCCTAGTCGTATTATATCCCCTTTGCGATATCCTTGTTCAACCTACGACACAAGTCCCAGTCGTTCCATCCATCACCATCTATAATAAAGTTAATTACTTTTTTGATATAACTCTTGAAATAATTTGTTTTATCTTGTTGCACACACTTGCTAACAAATTACCTCTAATCTTGTTGACAATGGCAAGTCTTTTCGAATTATTATCCAATTGATGAGACATGAAAGAAATCAACATAAAAAAGACTACAATCAAGAGAAATGATACCTCACTCTATACTAAACACTTCCTTTTTTATTAAAAAATACTAACGACAATCAAGAGATTAAAGGGAAGTAAGGAATAGATTATATGTAGCATGTTCAGATTCAAATTTTCATCTCCCAGCAGTCACATTTTAACTACAAAAAAGATAAAAGAGAATGATATGTTGTTTAATTATTTGTCGTGCTTAAGAGTCACACACAATAAATGTATTTAGTGCAAGCTCAAAAAAATACACTTATATATACAGTTCACAACTTTGGTGTTTAATCAATGTATTAAAACTCAGTTCGGCCGGTTGAATCAAGAACAAGTGATGTAACTGGGCCGCTACTACCTGGGCTTTTACTACTTAAATCCGGATTTAACCGCTGGGTTTCACTGGACCCAAGTTGAACCGATTCACCAAAACTGGGCGGTTTTACCCTATTTGACTTTTTTTTAAACGACCAATATCAATCGTCGATAATATATGACATCAAACCATAATGCTATTAAAAAAAATGAAAATTACATGATTAGCTACCACTATTAATAGGTTGTATTGTACATTATATCATTGTCTAACTCATAGAACAATATATTACATTTTTGTGCTTCATTATAAGAATATTCGTAAACTTAGATTTAAATGTTCATCTATCAATTATATTTCTCAATTCGTAACAGTAGTACAATATGATAACAAAAGATAACAGTTCCAATGTCGTATTGAAGTTTGAAACTTGTAATTTCGTTGGTTTGGATGTGTTTGGTATTAGATTGTATGATTGGTTTTAATTTTCAAATTTTTAAATGTGTTTAGTATTGTATTTTTACAAGTTATATATGTATTTGGTAAAATGATTTATTGCGGTTTTTGGATGTGCATAAAAATGGTTTGACTTGGCGGTTGAACCATTGACCCGGTGACCAGTCGATTCAACTAGGTTATTGGGTTAATCCCAATCTTACCCGAAAGTCAAAGACAACCAAGAAAGTCAAACGCAGGAAATAACTGCCATAGCAGTTACAAAAACAGTTATTTATCAAAGGGACACGACTGTTGGATCAAACGAACCAACACAACCATTCACTTGTACCCTTTCATTGTACCTTTTCAGTTAGTATAAATAGATTAGATTCTGTATGAATTTATATATGACAGATTTTAATAAAAGCATTTAGTTTTAGCAAAGTTTCAATCTTTATCTTGTATTTTGGTATATTGTGACAACGTTAGACCATAGATCCATCGTTTGGGGCCAACAATTGGCATCAGAGCTTCAAGGGATCTAACAACACAAATCATGTTTTACATCATTCAAGATTAAGAGATTATCATTAGCCAGAAGGAGGGATTGATTATCAACAGTAAAGCAGAATTGATTAGGATCAACAGCGGAGAAGCAGGTTTGATTTTCAGAAACGGAGAAGCAGGATTGATTGTTATTAGCAGAAGACGGGATTGACAATCATTGGCAAGACGATTTTTGACTTTCAACAGCGAGGCAGGTTTGATCAAGAACTAGAGGACCAAAGAAACCATGAAGGAATCCATGCCAATTAAGAAGAAACTTTTAGAAACGGTTACAAACACCGAGATGGTGGTTAACCAAGAAGAAAGCAACCATGGAAATAATGGATGCAATTGAAGAGGCTTGTTGGTTTTTTGCTTCACCAACAAAAGCCATGAAGATACTTGGCCTGTCAAAAATCTTGGCAGAAGATCTACATGCTACAATCGATATTTTTGGACGACTTCAATTGCTATTATAGCACTGCAAGGGGATCACTTTTTTGGAACAGAAGGACATGTTTCAAGTCAAGAATGCCAGGCAAGAATGCCATATCTAGAGATCGACAAGATCCTGTGATCAAACCCTATTAAATAAGCAGACAAAGAAGAACAGTCGAGATTGAGCATTTTATTTTATTTTTGATCTTTAATATAACAAGTATCAATAAACTACAAGATTGAAGGAAGGCATGAGCAAGAAGAATCAAGGGCAAAGAAGAACAGAGACTTTTGGCATTCGACATTAGGAGGGAGATGTTGGACATTTTTAATGTATAACATGCCAAAAGAAATCAAGAATGGATTATATCCATATTAATAATGATAGATGGGTCGAAAATGAAGACTGCATACTTCTCTGGTTTGGGCCAACAGGCCAACAAACCCACTGGACATAAAGATGAAGGCAGTTAGATTTATATAACCGATTTTTTCATTGTAACGTTGTATTTTTAGGGTTGCAACACTTGATGAAACGTTGTGACTTTACATAAAACAACGCTTCATACCTTATAAATAGATTAGGAATTCTTGTAATTCATTAACTCTTTTCCAGATTATTCATTATCAATATTAAAGGGTTCATACCCATCTTCTTTTTGTCCCTATTTATCCAACTCTGTTTCTGCATGAAGAACATGATTGTTGTTTGATTATTTCGATCCTAGAAAACCCACATAACCTGTGTAATAATCCAAAATACACCAAAATACCAAAATAATTGTTGGCCCCAAACGATGGATCTATGGTCTAACGTTGTCACAATATACCAAAATACAAGATAAAGATTGAAACTTTGCTAAAACTAAATGCTTTTATTAAAATCTGTCATATATAAATTCATACAGAATCTAATCTATTTATACTAACTGAAAAGGTATAATGAAAGGGTACAAGTGAATGGTTGTGTTGGTTCGTTTGATCCAACAGTCGTGTCCCTTTGATAAATAACTGTTTTTGTAACTGCTATGGCAGTTATTTCCTGCGTTTGACTTTCTTGGTTGTCTTTGACTTTCGGGTAAGATTGGGATTAACCCAATATTCTCCCCCTTAATCACAATCGCGTTGTCGTAAATCTTTAACTCCAATAAGTTGTCTTATTATTAGTAACTTGGTCTTCGGTAGTGTTTGAAACTGCCAATAGGAGGGTTGGTTCTAAATCTTCTTCGATGAGGTTCGTCTCTTCTTGTCTTTGATTTCTTCGATCTCTTTTATGACAATGTGAGGCATAATGTCCATAATTATTGCAATTATAACATTTTACTTTGCTGAAATCTCTAGGATTTTTCGTTGCTTCATTGTGATGTCTTCGACCATTATTGTTGTGTTTTGTAAACAATAGTTTATCTTGATCATCGAATGCTCTTCCTTTCTTAACTTTTATTCTTTCTTCGTAGGTTTTCATTCTACCAATAGCTTCGTCTAGAGTCATTGTATCTAGATCGGAGTATTGTTCTATGGATGCAACAATTTGAATGAATCTTTCAGGTACAGAATTTAACAATTTTCGTACGAGAGTTGATTCATCAAGTGTTGATCCAAGACTTGTCATCTTTGAAATAATACTTGTCATCTTTGCGGTGAATGAATCGATGGTGTCATCTTTCTCCATTTGTAATAACTCAAATTCTGATTTAAGTGTTTGCAGTTTTGCCTTTTGCACTCGATCTACTCCTACATTTCTGATCTTTAATGTATCCCAAACTTCTTTTGCGTTTTTGCTATTTGCCACTTTCAATGTCATTTCTTCGGATAGTCCTTGAAATAGGTATGCAATCGCAGTCTTGTCTTGCTTATCATCGATTTTAGTTTCAACGGTAGGCTCAATCATTTCCCCTAAACCATTTGCTTGTAAAATGATCTTCATTCTTATTGACCATATCGTATAGTTTGTTGCCGTCAACAAGGGGCATTGGAAATAGGGTGTCGATCCCATCCCCTTAGTTGTACCGTTGTTCGAACTACTAGATTCGTCTTTTTTTTCCATTATTAATTTTGAAAAAACGTCTTGAGTCTAATATAATACTTTTAGAAAACTTTTAAAACTTTATATATATAAAAAAACTTAAAACTTATAAACCTTAAACTTTATATTTCTTATCCTAAATCAAATAAAACTTAAACTTGTTTCTTATCATAAACCTAATAAGAAAAACTTGAAAAAACTTGTTTCTTATCATAAACCAAATAAGAAAATCTTAAAAAACTTATTCTTATCATAAAACAAATAAGAAAAAACTTTAAAACTTTAAAACTCTTAAAAAAACTTAAAAATACTTAAGAAACTTAAAACTAAAAGAGTAACTATTCTAAAAAACAAACCTATATATAAATACTAATATTAATTATGTACAAATAAAAGTGGAGGGGTGGTTTTGTAATATTTGAAACCTGAGGGGTAATAATTAACCCCGTAGCCCTTTTTCTTTGATGGTTCTGTGTTGCCCTGGCTATTATTCCGCCTCTCTTTTTTCTTGTATCTCTTTGAAGAGATATCAGTATCTCTCTTTGATGAGACTTAAAAACTGCTTCTTCTTCTGATGGGTTGACCGCCGAGTATTCCTTGGCTTTTGGTTAACCTTTATCTCTTCACGGTTTGGTGTTCTTGCTTTGAACGCCGGTTGATCCTCGTGGGATTCTTCTGCCGTGTATGATTTGAATCAAGTGGTGATTCAAATAAATTAAGGGTGCTTGGTTTTTGATTCTTCAGGAAACAGGTGTGTTTGTTCCTTGTTATGAATCAATAGTTTTGCCCCTTTTTATGACTAATAATTAATCCGAATGGTATATTTTTGTTTATGAATCGAATGGTGTTTTAGTATAATTGAAAAAACGCCTATTCCTGGGTCTTGTATTGATTTCGGTATAAAAAATGATTTGAGTTTTTTTTGCAAAAATAGAGGTGCCCTTTTTTTTAGATGCCGGTAAGGAATTACGAGGCGACTAGAAAAAAAATGGTATCTCTTGTGAACACAATAAAGTGATAATCTTTGATTATTGTTGTTTGTTCGTTATGAATTTTGCAAAAAATATTTTTTACCGAGACCTGGGTTGATTTTTATTCGATTCGAAACAGTAAAAGTAAAACTTGGTATATGATGATTTTGGTTAGTTTAATCCAAACCGCTCGGATACCAGTTATTACACAAGTTATGTGGGTTTTCTAGGATCGAAATAATCAAACAACAATCATGTTCTTCATGCAGAAACAGAGTTGGATAAATAGGGACAAAAAGAAGATGGGTATGAACCCTTTAATATTGATAATGAATAATCTGGAAAAGAGTTAATGAATTACAAGAATTCCTAATCTATTTATAAGGTATGAAGCGTTGTTTTATGTAAAGTCACAACGTTTCATCAAGTGTTGCAACCCTAAAAATACAACGTTACAATGAAAAAATCGGTTATATAAATCTAACTGCCTTCATCTTTATGTCCAGTGGGTTTGTTGGCCTGTTGGCCCAAACCAGAGAAGTATGCAGTCTTCATTTTCGACCCATCTATCATTATTAATATGGATATAATCCATTCTTGATTTCTTTTGGCATGTTAGACATTAAAAATGTCCAACATCTCCCTCCTAATGTCGAATGCCAAAAGTCTCTGTTCTTCTTTGCCCTTGATTCTTCTTGCTCATGCCTTCCTTCAATCTTGTAGTTTATTGATACTTGTTATATTAAAGATCAAAAATAAAATAAAATGCTCAATCTCGACTGTTCTTCTTTGTCTGCTTATTTAATAGGGTTTGATCACAGGATCTTGTCGATCTCTAGATATGGCATTCTTGCCTGGCATTCTTGACTTGAAACATGTCCTTCTGTTCCAAAAAAGTGATCCCCTTGCAGTGCTATAATAGCAATTGAAGTCGTCCAAAAATATCGATTGTAGCATGTAGATCTTCTGCCAAGATTTTTGACAGGCCAAGTATCTTCATGGCTTTTGTTGGTGAAGCAAAAAACCAACAAGCCTCTTCAATTGCATCCATTATTTCCATGGTTGCTTTCTTCTTGGTTAACCACCATCTCGGTGTTTGTAACCGTTTCTAAAAGTTTCTTCTTAATTGGCATGGATTCCTTCATGGTTTCTTTGGTCCTCTAGTTCTTGATCAAACCTGCCTCGCTGTTGAAAGTCAAAAATCGTCTTGCCAATGATTGTCAATCCCGTCTTCTGCTAATAACAATCAATCCTGCTTCTCCGTTTCTGAAAATCAAACCTGCTTCTCCGCTGTTGATCCTAATCAATTCTGCTTTACTGTTGATAATCAATCCCTCCTTCTGGCTAATGATAATCTCTTAATCTTGAATGATGTAAAACATGATTTGTGTTGTTAGATCCCTTGAAGCTCTGATGCCAATTGTTGGCCCCAAACGATGGATCTATGGTCTAACGTTGTCACAATATACCAAAATACAAGATAAAGATTGAAACTTTGCTAAAACTAAATGCTTTTATTAAAATCTGTCATATATAAATTCATACAGAATCTAATCTATTTATACTAACTGAAAAGGTACAATGAAAGGGTACAAGTGAATGGTTGTGTTGGTTCGTTTGATCCAACAGTCGTGTCCCTTTGATAAATAACTGTTTTTGTAACTGCTATGGCAGTTATTTCCTGCGTTTGACTTTCTTGGTTGTCTTTGACTTTCGGGTAAGATTGGGATTAACCCAATAACCTAGTTGAATCGACTGGTCACCGGGTCAATGGTTCAACCGCCAAGTCAAACCATTTTTATGCACATCCAAAAACCGCAATAAATCATTTTACCAAATACATATATAACTTGTAAAAATACAATACTAAACACATTTAAAAACTTGAAAATTAAAACCAATCATACAATCTAATACCAAACACATCCAAACCAACGAAATTACAAGTTTCAAACTTCAATACGACATTGGAACTGTTATCTTTTGTTATCATATTGTACTACTGTTACGAATTGAGAAATATAATTGATAGATGAACATTTAAATCTAAGTTTACGAATATTCTTATAATGAAGCACAAAAATGTAATATATTGTTCTATGAGTTAGACAATGATATAATGTACAATACAACCTATTAATAGTGGTAGCTAATCATGTAATTTTCATTTTTTTTAATAGCATTATGGTTTGATGTCATATATTATCGACGATTGATATTGGTCGTTTAAAAAAAAGTCAAATAGGGTAAAACCGCCCAGTTTTGGTGAATCGGTTCAACTTGGGTCCAGTGAAACCCAGCGGTTAAATCCGGATTTAAGTAGTAAAAGCCCAGGTAGTAGCGGCCCAGTTACATCACTTGTTCTTGATTCAACCGGCCGAACTGAGTTTTAATACATTGATTAAACACCAAAGTTGTGAACTGTATATATAAGTGTATTTTTTTGAGCTTGCACTAAATACATTTATTGTGTGTGACTCTTAAGCACGACAAATAATTAAACAACATATCATTCTCTTTTATCTTTTTTGTAGTTAAAATGTGACTGCTGGGAGATGAAAATTTGAATCTGAACATGCTACATATAATCTATTCCTTACTTCCCTTTAATCTCTTGATTGTCGTTAGTATTTTTTAATAAAAAAGGAAGTGTTTAGTATAGAGTGAGGTATCATTTCTCTTGATTGTAGTCTTTTTTATGTTGATTTCTTTCATGTCTCATCAATTGGATAATAATTCGAAAAGACTTGCCATTGTCAACAAGATTAGAGGTAATTTGTTAGCAAGTGTGTGCAACAAGATAAAACAAATTATTTCAAGAGTTATATCAAAAAAGTAATTAACTTTATTATAGATGGTGATGGATGGAACGACTGGGACTTGTGTCGTAGGTTGAACAAGGATATCGCAAAGGGGATATAATACGACTAGGACTTGTGTCTTTGAAATTTTTAGTGTGAGCCACCATCAACGCAACGACAAGGACCCACATGTCTTTGGAGTTGAAACATGTCGCCTCAGATTTTGTGTCAACTTGAAAGTTGATTTTAAGTATATTGATATGATCAGTGAAACTTGTGTTGCTTACACCTCTACATGTATGTTGTAACACAATTTACTGGTGTTGTATCTTACCGAGATTCAGAATGAGTCGTGTTGGATTAAGATTTATCGGTAGCCACACATGTTATAATTTGAATCACCATGATTAAGTACATTTCCATACGACATGTTGTTATTGTACCTTGCGAAAATAGCTTTATTCACTGTTTTGGTTTTAACTTTTAAACCCTTAACGGATACTTTATTGATTTCATGAATGAGCCTACCTTATTCTTTATTATTTGCATCCTCGTATTAGCATCCTTTGATTCTTTATACATTTTCAATTTATTTTCAGTTGATCCCTGACATAGTGACATTGTATGATAACCTGGTCTTGTTGGTCTGGGCTCATTATCTACTGGTGCAGACCGTAGACGTGAAGGTTGAATCAACTAGTTTTGTGCTTGGATAATTTCTAACTCAATCTGTTTCTAGTAGAGGTTGATGTCTACCAAGGCTTTTGATAAACCGTTGGCATGGTTTTATCACTAATTAAGTTGGTATTGATTCTTGAATGATTTTGATCCATATATACTTGCATTTGGTTACATCATTCCGTACTATGTTTAACATTTCACTTTCAAAATTGCAGTCACGTCTTTAGTCATTTTCTCTCGTTTAATATCCAGCTACCAGCTATGCTGATTTAAAATCTGGGACACACGTATAAAGTAATCTTAAGGCTTATTAAAATGACTTTTGAGCGTATAAAGTAAAAGACCAACCTTACTAATCATGACGCTCGCACACTTTAATTTTCTATAACTCATCGAGCCACAAAACCATTATCAAGGTGATCAATGATCCCCATTAGATAGGACCACCATCACATATCATCATGATTTCCACACTATATATACCAGCCCATAAAACCAATACTAACCTTACAACATGTTTAGAAGAGGTGCTATCACAATCTCTGTCTTTGCCAATTCTACCACAATGGTTGGGTGGTCACGTCCACGCAGAAGGTTAGGGAGACGGAAGAGTAGAACGGTTAGATTGGGAAACAAGAACCGGAGGGTGTGTATGAGATGGCGCCCAATGGTGCAGTGGCGGGTAGTGGCATGTCCATTTGTGATTTTGAAGAAGTTCATTATGAAAATGGTATCGGATGGGCGATTTATGGAGGCTTATTACTTATCATTGCCAATTCTCCGGCCACAACTATTTCCATTGTGTTAATGTGCCAACACTTTTAATGTATAGGCATACAAAGACCATCTTGTAATATCGAAAATATTTGTCATAAAACGGGCTTTTTGCAGATAATGTCGGAATATATGAATAATAATAAACATATAAACATCAAAGAGTACGCAGCGGAATAGATCAAATACAAATAATAAATTAACCGAATATAAATGGATGCGTACCTCTTTGTGATTTCTAGCAAGAACAAGAAACCAATGGAACAAGAACTATAAACCCTAATTGGGTTTAATGGTGGATCGACTAGGGTTAGTCGAATAGGGCAAATCACCTTGTTAGCAAAAGTATGCCAACACTTCGTTCTTGAACACACGTATTAGTAGCGTTTCAATAAGAAAAGCTAGGTTCTTAATTCACAAGCAATCCAAACACAATGTTTAGAAGATCGCGTAGGAACCCTAGAAGGGTGTAGTTGATCAACTAAACAAGAATGATTTTGAGCTTAGAAATCTAGTAGGAACCCTATAAGGGTGTAGTTCGATTTCTAACTCAAGAGGAGAAAGAGAAGGAGATTTGGTTTGCAAGTGAACCAAGGGATGATTAGAATGAACAAAAGGGTTTGTTTATATACTAATCAACATCTTGGAGCACAAGACACAAACCCTACACCCTAATGGGTTGGGTTTGGCCAAACATGGGTTTTACAAGCCCATTCCATGTTTTTCTTGAACTCTATTTTAAGTTCAGTCCTTCATCTTTCCTCCAACGATCATTTTGTGAATTTAATAATTATTCGTCACTAAAACAATAATTATTAATTAATTGAAACTTATACGTAAAGTGTGCAATCCCGAAGATGTCGAATCTTTAGACCATTTGATAGGTCGTTGTTCATGGTCTCGTAACATCTGGAACCTCATTTTTAAATGGTGGGATTTCTCTCTTTCTGAGGATCTCGATTACAAGTGTATTTTAAATTTTGTTAATCGTTTGAGCTTCAAGAAAAAAGGATGTTCTCGCCATTTCATCTTCAATGCTTTGAAGCAGTCATTTGCATATTTGGAGAAGCGGAAATACTAAAGTTTTCCGCTCAAAAGAGTCCAATGGTTGTGATATCTTCAAGAATGTTCAAATCTTATCTTTTTGTTGGGTGAGCAATAGGTGTAAGAACTTTAGATTAGATTGGGATCTATGAGTGAAAACTCTGTTTTAGCTATCTCTCCAGACTCTAATCATGTAATGCTCATTTGTTGCTTTCTAGCATCTTGCTAGAGTTTTGTGTTCTAATAAAAAATCCGCCGTATATTCAACACTTCAACATAGGGTTCATGCTTTATATCATACTATATTATAAAGCATGAAGGTCTACTATTAATAGAAATACTTAAAATTAAGCAATACAATTTCTAAAGCTACAAGTACAACAACCAATGCTACTTATAGAAATTTCCCCATATTTAATTCTAACATACAATTAATACTAACATTAAATACAATAAATAAATCGTTATGTACATTAAATACAATTAATTAACTGGTCAATAAATACAATTAATGCACTTATTAAAACACCACTTACATAAGAAATACAAATTATCAAGTATATTGTACAACCAACTTAAACACAATTCCTGCATTAAATGTCACTAATACAAATAATAAAGCATATTATACAAATATTCAAGCCCGAACGGACAATGGGACAAATGGGCTCGAGCCTGAACGGGCACGGGTCAAACGGGCTCGAGCCCAAATGGACACGAGCTAAACGAAATTTTTGATATCCGTAAATTTATTATCAAAAAGAACATAATAAACTAAAATATGTTCGCATATTGTACAAACCAAGCAAACTAATAAACAAAAATAAAATAAAATAAATAATAAATAAAATAATACAAACTAAGCAAAATTTCATCAAACTTTTTCAATAAAAAACTAATAAGTAAAGCTATTGCCAAAAAACGTACAAATAAAATAAATTATTAGCCGAAAAAATTAAATTACAGGGTGCCCGCAACTGTATCGCGCGGGGACCCTGCTAGTGTAATACAACAGATTATTAGATGATAAAGAGTAAAAGTTCCAATTGATACTGAAAACAACCTGCATAGTTCGACTAGATCACGTTTGGAATCAAATGTGTTACTCAAAATTTACGAACATCCACCTAATCTTGGCACTACATTTATCACAAGTCTAGCAGAGTATTAAACTTAACTTTGTTAGTAATAACTGCACTAAAACTAGAGTTTGAGTTTATAAAGTAAGCTTCTTTAAGCTCTTCATCCAAACAAAGCTTGCAACTTTAGGAAGCTTATTGTATAAATTTAAGCTCTCATAACTAGCCTCATATAAACTTCACGCCAAAGGGTACCAATAAAGAGAAAGTCAGAAACTAGCAATTAAGATACACAATAAGTAATCATCATAATATATTTCATAGTGAACGATAGGGTTTAGCGCAACAATACCAAAATCTATTAAATTTCTTAGTCCCCAAATCACAGAAAAAAGACATCCAAAATCTCAACACGTCTTTATGTCATATTCATTCTTGTGATGTAGTAGTACTAGTAGTAGTGGTGGTATTTCCATTGGAGGTACCATTAGCAGGGTACTTAATGGCGTTAAGACGGATCTTGCGTAATGCAGCTTGACCCAAATCAACACCACATATGTCAGATAGACGAACAAGATACAACAAAACGTCAGATAGTTCTTCGCCCAAATGAACCTTCTCTTCTTCTTTCCAATCACCAAGTCCTTTTGGCACTTCACCTTTCCATTGAAATATCTCTGATAATTCTCCTACTTCTCCCACCTGTTTTTTTTAAGTAATCACACACATACAAACACCTTGTTTAATATTTATTCTATTATTTTCGATTATGTTACTAATCTTTTAAACACTTTCTAAGCTGAGTGTGATGATCAGAGCAAAAATTATCAAACTAGGCAAGTCTGTATTGGTAAAATAGTTTTTTATGTTCCAAAAAAAGGGTAATGTCACCCCAAAAAATATTTTGTTTGAAACAATGTAGCAACAAGTTTGAGACCGGCTTAGGGGCCACTTTCTGACGAAACATGTTTTTAAAATTATAAACTAACATGCTATGTTCGTTCACCCAAAAAAAAAAAAAAAAAAAAAAAAAAAAAAAAAAAATGCTATGTACTGGTGCTGGATAGGTGTCAGTAGCTGAGGCAACGGAGGCTCTGTGCAAAACTGCATATATAATAACTAAACATGACGATTAAAATAGATTGTGACGATCTAGTTTTAATTCTTACTAGTAGGGTACACACGCGTTGCAGCGGCGGGTACTCTAAAATAAATATTAACGTCATCGAGAGGAACAAGTGATAGCTAAGAGTTGTAGACCTTTCGGGCTCGAGCCCGTTGGCCCGTGCTCGTTCGGGATCGAGCCCGTGCCCATTCAGGGTCGAGCCCATTTGGCCCGTTACCCGTTCGGGATTGAATATTTGTATAATGTGTTTTATTATTTGTATTAATGACATTTAATATAGGAATTGTGTTTAAGTTGGTTGTACAATATAATTGATAATGTGTATTTCTTATATAAGGGGTGTTTTAATAACTGCATTAATTGTATTTATTGACCAGTTTATTAATGTTAATGAATGTGTTTTAATTAGTTGTACTTTTAGTTGAAAAACTTGTAATGCCGAATTTTAAGTATTTCTATTTAAAGATTATATTTAATGTTAGAAAATATGTTTTAATTAGTTGTATTTTTAGCTTTAGAACTTGTAATTGTATTTAATGTTAAAAATGTGTTTTAATTAGTTGTACTTTTAGCTTAAGAACTTGCAATTTTAAGTATTTCTTTTTTTAGAAGACCTAAATGCTTTATAAGATAGTATGATTAGTTTTTTTATCACTCCCACAAACTTGAAGTTAAGTTTAACAAACATTTAAAACAAAATTTCATACATCATCAACATTTTGATGTTAAAATAAATTTTGAGGCCACAATTATATAAAGAGTTATATATTTTGAGGCCTCTAAAACTGAGGCCCTGTGCGGTAGCACATCTCGCACATTCTCGTATACGGCTCTGTCAAACCGGATTTTAACCTTAACATCGATCAACATCGTGTTGGTTTGGTTCGGACTGTTAACAGTTTAGGGGTGTCAAATGGGTTAACCCGAACCGACCCGAACCCGAACCCGATAAAGCCTTATAGGGTCGGGTTCAACTCAGCTTATGGGATAACCTTATAGGGTCGGGTTAGGGTTATATTTTTCATATTTTATCGGGTTCGGGTTCAACCCGATAACCTGATAAATGTATAAGCCTTCCTTGTTTTCATTTTCATTTAAGTCCAATAACACTTAACACCCTACCTGATGTAGCACATATGAGATGTAGTACAGTTAACAAAAAAAAAAAAAAAAAAAAAAAACAACTACTTTTATTGAAACCCTCAATTGCGCTACGTATTCGACTCAAACTTATCATTCACTGATCAAATTTTTCATACTCATTTTTCAATACATCATCTTTGAATCTTTGACCACATCACACTTAAAGGTAAATTCTTTAATGGCAATTTAATGGCAATATGTTGATGTTTTGTTTTGTCATATGTTTTGTTAATGTTCAGTAGCCTAATGCAATTTAATGTCATATGTTTTGTTTTGCTTTTCTAAGGCTACTGCTCAGTACATAATCTAAAACTTACATTCGACCAATTCGTATCTAAAGAGGGTCAATTTGGAGGCTAAACTGAAACCTATATCGGCTGGCTATTAACAACCTTTAAAGTCTTATATCTTTACACAACCCGATAACAACCCGACAACCCAACCCGATTCAACCCGACCCGTTTTGACCCGAAACTTGATAACCCGATTTCTTATATGGTCGGGTTAGGGTCAATATTTGGAACACCCAAACCCGAAACAACCCGACCCGACCAACCCGATAACCCGCCCTGATAACACCCCTAGTTAACACCTCTAATGAATGAGTAGACATTTTCCTTTAAACAAAAAATCAAATAAAATATATATTGAATCTTAGGGTAGGTTTGAAGAAATAGGTTGGAGCTGAAGCTGAGGCCGGAGTTGGAGCTGTAGTTTATATTATAAGTTCAAAGCTGGAGCTCTATTTTTATAAAGTTGTTTGACGAATTTGTTAGAGCTGAAGCTTATTAATGTAAATTGCATAAAAATACATCAAAATGAATTCAGATATATTTACGGCTTTTGCTTGATAATCTACTATATTTTAAATGGTATTTAAGTAATTTAACTAACTATACGCCTTATAAGCCGATTTCAATTAGCTTAGGCTTATGACTTATAAAAGCTTCAAGCTTATGTGACAAACAAAACTTATTTTATAAACTAGTTTATTTTAAAAGCTTAAGCCCCTATAAGCCCCGCACCAAACACCGTCTTGATTAGTTCTCTAATAAAATAAAGAGTAAATTGCATAAATCGTCTTTAAGGTTTGGCCAAATTGCAGGTTTCGTCCTAAATAGTTTGAAAGTGCCAAGATCGTTCTTTCTTGTAGCCTTTTTGCAAATTTTGGTCCCTATTTTGGATGAAACATACAATTTGTCCAAACCTTAGGGACCAAAAAAAGTTTCAAAAAAGATCAAATTTTGCAAAAAGGTTTCCAAAAAGACGATCTCTACACTTTCAAACTATTTAGAACAAAATCTGCAATTTGATCAAACTTTAGAGACGATTTATGCAATTTACTCTAAAATAAATAAAACCAATTCAACATTCATAACTTTAAAAATATTCCTATTGATAAAATAAGTTACTTTTCGACGAAAATGACAATTTTACTGATGCACCATTTTGGAAATGCAATAATTTGTCGCATTTACTCTTCTTAAAGTAAAATACATTTTCACAAGGTCCACACGGCACACGCTCGTCCATTATACAAGTTAACCAGCTGGCCTAGATATTTTGACATTTTCAAGTTACTTTCGTTATGCCAAAAAAAGAAAAAGAAAAGACAATATGCTTTAATTTGCTCTTGTTACAATAATATACATTAATTTTTTGATAAACTATATCATTTCATTCAACTTTGCAACTAATCTTTACTATCTATAAAAGAAAAAGGGTCAAAGGTGAAAATGAAAAAGTCAATAAAAGTGAAAAGTTGAAATGTTGAAAATGTCTATAAGAAAATATTAAAATGTATTTAATATTCTTATTAAAACACCTCATTACTTAAAAGTAAATGATTTATTCACATTGTACAACTAATTAAAAACATATATATCAAATTAAATATAACCAATTAAAACACAAACCGGGTTGACCCGGGACGCTTCAAACATGGCGGGTTGACCCAGTTTAATTTGACTCATTTTCGACCCAACCTAGCAAGTTGACCCGGTTTAAATCGACCCATTTTTTGACCGGAACGGTTTAACTGGTTGAACCACCCGGGTCGAACCGGGTTTCAAAACATTATCCATTACTTAAAAGTACAATGATTTATTCACATTGTATAACTAATTGAAAACATATCTATCAAATTAAATACAACCAATTAAAACAAAAACCTGGTTGACCCGGGACGCTTCAAACCCGGACGGGTTGGCCCAGTTTAATTTGCCCCGTTTTCGACCCAACTTAGCAAGTTTGCCCGGTTTAAATCGACCCATTTTTCGACCGGAACGGTTCAACCGGTTGAACCACCCGGTTCGAACCAGGTTTCAAAACATTATGTTAAATTCCCAAATCTTCAAACTTTTATTATTTTTCGTTTATAACCTATAAACTTTTTTTCTCAATAAACTATCTGTCGCTATAAAATCCCGTTGCTATACACGGATACTCGTCTAGTTTTCTCACAATATATTCATATCACCGACTATCTCACATGTCTAAGTAAGATTTAAACAATCATTTATTTACAGAATTTATCACATAACAAGAGTTACAATTAAAACACAAGCCCTTTCGTATTTCTCTATTTATCATGTATTATCGAACATGTTGCGTATCTTGTGAGGAGTGTCCTGTCATATTTGTTTTCTTTATTCTAATTATTTGGATTTTTTTTAGGGCAATTATTTCTTTTCCATTGACTATTGACTTTAAACCAGAAGCGACCTATTATTTTCCTACTTTGTAGATTTTTGTTTAAACATCTACTCATATTCGAATTTTGGGTTTTGCTACTACTAGCAGAAATATAAGCACAGATTCTCGCAAATATTAAATAATCGGATAGATGAACATTCGTGATGATAAACAAGTTTGTGTAAGTTGGAAAAGATCATGCTCTAATTTTATATAATATATTATTCCTAGATAAAATTAATTCCTAATTAAAGCAAATTAAACTTGGCAAAATAATCATGCTCTAATTAGTAAAAGTTAGTACATATATAATGATATCACTAACATTTTTTTAATACAAGCTAGTATGCTTTAATTAGTGATTCTCAACTTGGAATAAAATTGTATTTTAATATAATTCTCAATC
Source organism: Artemisia argyi (assembly GCA_030686995.1). Taxonomy (NCBI): domain Eukaryota; kingdom Viridiplantae; phylum Streptophyta; class Magnoliopsida; order Asterales; family Asteraceae; genus Artemisia; species Artemisia argyi. Next base: position 172,584,799 of record CM060681.1, read on the forward strand.
AAGTGATGGTGTTTCACTATTATATCATTAATAAATGCATATCAATCTAAAATTACATACATTAACATAATATTCTGATGGCACAAAGTATAATCTTGTATTAACCAACAAGAAATCAACATGACCATATGATCATCATATATTCCTTAAAACAGTCACCGGAAATCAACAAATACTCATACCACACACATATTTAACTAAATAAAACTAGGGTGTTTGTTTAAGCTTATATAACATAAGACACAGTTTTGTGGCTTATTTTGACAGTTATGGGCTTATATAACATCGTCAAAAATGTTATATAAGCCCATAACCGTCAAAATAAGCAACAAAAGCTAATAAGCCCATATATAAGCCGAAACAAACACCCCTAACAAAACCACAAATAACCAAATAAAAGTGTAAATAAATATTACTCGTAGTAATTACCAGAGCCAAAAGCAGATTTCTAGGACTATGATATTTTTCCCAGTCACGTTCTTTAGCAAAATCCTCCATTTTTTTCATCAGTAATTTGAGGGTCACTATTTCTTCACCTTCAGAAACTCCTGACATGTTTTTTTTGCTGATATGAATTCTGTGAGTCAAAGGGTTTAAAGAAACAAGAGTAAATATATATATAGCCTGGCCTAAAAGAATGGCCACTATTCCACTATGGTATATATATATTTTTTTATGTTAATGATATATTTTAACTTCCTAATTTTAAGGATAGTCATCAAGCAAAGTATTTAATTCATGCATTTACATATAACACTCTTCAACTATTCGTATACTCGTTTCGACCCTTCATATTTGGAAAGCTGAGTATTGCACGTATCTACTTATTTAAACATCGTATCAAATATTTACTTATATTTTTGCCTCTAGTAGTAACGTAATTTAATTCAGTATATTTTATGAGTAAATATAACCCCGATCTGGAATCCTCTGCAATGCAATTTAGGGCTGAACAAATCACCTAAACCGACCCGAACCGATAAGGCGATAAACCGACCGAAATTGAATCGTACCGAGCCGAACCGACCTTCGGTTTCGGTTTTGTATATTTATTTCGTTTTTTGTCAGTTTCAGTTCGGTTTCAGTTCGATTCGATTTTTGTCGGTTCGAAACACGAAAACCGACTCGAACCGAGTTATTCGGCTCGGTTTCGATTTTGATATCTATTTCTCAGTTTGGTTATCGGTTTAAGTTTTTTCCATTTTTTGGTTTTCGGGTCGGGCCAATTTTTGCCGGTTTGGGTCTTGTTTGACCTGATGCTCACCCCTACTGCTATGTGTTCATTGGTAGTTTTATAAGAAAAAAAATTCCTATTTCTAATTTTTTAAAAGAAAAAAGTATATTTAGTTAAAGATTTATTTATAAAACTTTCTTTTGAAAAGTGAGAAGATTGTAAAAGCATCATGTAACAAAATGTTATGATTGTAGAATCATCAGTTTTATTTTCTTTTCGAACATGATTTACAAAATCAAATTGCATTCCCCTCATCTTCTTTTCCGTTCATCATATCTCTTTCTCTTCATATTTATTTTATTTCAAGAATGGGGAACAAATACTACGTGTAGAAAACAAAACCACACATAAAATGTCGTGCATTTTCGTAACTATGGTCGATAATGGCAATCTCGAAATTGGCCAAAAGTTTTTTATAGATCCAACTTTTACCATAGAACTCACCAAGCAATATTAGTCACTCATTTTTTTTTTATCAAAATAAAAAAATAAACTTTCACATTTTTTTTAAAACTTAAATATTTCGCAAACCGTAAATCGTCAAGCTACAAAAAAAATACCATCGCGACGATAATTAACTTATCTTTCTATAGACATGCATTATTATATACTTTCGACGAACTTTTTTTTCGATAAACTTATTTTTTTTCGCCCAGAACGAGCACGGGTCAAACGGGCTCGAGCCCGAACGGACACGAGCTAAACGAAATTTTTGATATCCATAAATTTATTGTCAAAAAGAATATAGTAAACTAATGGCCCGTTTGGTTTGTAGATGGATTTAGATTAGGATTTGGAGTTGTATATAAAGTTGTAGATTAGGATTTGGATTTAGATTTGATGTAGGAGAGATAAAATAATATTTAATAGTATTAATTATTTTATATAATATTTTTGTAATAAAAAATATTATTATTAAAAATAAATATAGAAATAAATGAGAGTAGAGTTGTAAGTGAGGCTCACAAAAAAACATAAATATTTATCAAACCCTATCCCTATCTTCTACTTTTGAAAAATGTGAGACCATTGAGGTTGTGTCCCCATTTTAAACCCTATAAACACAACCAAACATTTGATTTACATTTATTAAATCCAAAACCAAAGAAAATCCCACATACCAAACCGACCATAAAATGTGTTGACATATTGTACAAATCAAGCAAACTACTATAATAATAATAATAATAATAATAATAATAATAATAATAATAATAATAATAATACAAACTAAGCAAAATTTCATCAAACTTTTGTAATAAAAAACTAATCAGTAAAACTATTGCCAAAAAACGTACAAATAAAATAAATTATTAGCCGAAAAAATTAAATTAAAGGGTGCCCGCAGCTGCATCGCGCGGGTACCCTGCTAGTAGAATTTATTACTCATTGCATTCTTTAATATTCCTTTCATTTTTACCTTTCTCATTCCTCTATTTGAACCAAGCGCCCCTTATTTTTTGTCACCGATTATAGTAAAAATAAGGATAACAATTTCGAGGAGTTGAGATCAATGAAGAACCCATACATGGCATAGAACCTATCAACCAATCATAGCCATCTATTTATATTTTTCACCTTTTTTTCAAAACAACATATCTTGCAAACGGTAAATCTTCAAGCTACAAAAAAAAAAAAAAATACTGTCGCGACGAGAATTAAATGATCTTTCTATAGATATGCATTGTTATATACTTTCGACGATTTTTTTTTTAATTTCTACCAAGAAAGAATCATATATGATTCGTCAAAATCATATATGATTCATAAAAAATCATATATATATGATTCGTAAGAATCATATATGATTTGTTAAAATCGAATCATATATGATTCATACGAATGATAAAATTCAGTTACTGCTTAACATTGAGGATTTGGGCTGCATATCCTATATGAATCTGTTGCGTTTGCTACGAATTGATAATCTGTTGCATATCCTATATTAATATCGCAGCCAAGAAGACCAAAATTAATATCGCATCCAAGCTTGAAATAATGGAGCCTTGCTGCAGTGTCAAAGGATCTGTTGCTAATATCGCAGCCAAAGGATCCGTTGCTAATATCGCAGCCAAGCTTGAAATAATGGAGCGTTGCTGCAGTGTCAAAGGATCCGTTGCTAATATCGCAGCCAAGAAAGAAGACATGTTGATATGCTATTGTGATGGGTCAAAACAGTTAATATGTTGTTGTGTTTATGTATGGGTATGTAAATGACTGTAAATGGGTCAAATGTAAATGGGTCAAAAAAGTTCATATTTTGATTGTCTTCTTTTTCTCTGTAATGAGATGGTTTTATAATGACTATTTTGTTATCTTTTTTGTGACCTGGGATATGTTTATCTTGAACTTTAGTGTCTGCTGCAATTCATTATGTGAGGACGGTATTAATGTTAGCCCAGTTTATTATATGTGTGCAGAGAGTCTGCAATACAAGTTTCTCCACCTTCTGGTTCTGGGTCATGCATTTTGTGTTAGTTTCTTTATCCAACAATATTAGCCAAACAAACAAATAGAGTGTCTTGATATAGAATAAAGAAGAATAAAGAAGCCCTTTCATGAAAGAATCATTTACATAGTGCACAAAATTGATTACAAGCCTTAGCCTATCTAAGTTAATCTTGATAAATACATTAGATTCTTGATAACAAACATGGATAGTGTTTTCTTGAGTGAGGACCATCAAATATTGACCATTGCGGGTGGCCTCCTGAATTGCTTCCTTAGCAACAACCGCATAATCTTTCTCATAACCCTTTTCAAGTATAGGGATCTGCAAGCAAAATACATATATTAAAACTAGTATTCAACCGCAAAAAGACAAAAAGGAATGAACTACAATATTAAAACTAGTATTCAATCGCAAAAAGACAAAAAGTACCTATATATTTCATGTTTATAGGTATTTTCTTCACTGTTGTAAAATGATCATGTGACATGAATATGCAACACATTAATATGAGTTAATTCTCAATGGACATAATACAAAAAGATTAAGAGCTATGGTTTGGAAAACTAATCTATCAACGGCTACCATCTATACATGTTGTACGCTAGAAGGAGGCGGACCAGAAATTTAACTAGGACTCAGTTCAGTTAAACGTCTTCTGCAAATTGCTATAAATCATTAAAATCTTTGCATTGTTTATTTATAACAAGCAGTATGTCACAATTCACCTGCTTTTTTCAGATTACTCATTCATTGAGCTTGCTTTACCAATCCACTTGTATTTTTAACATATTATAATTCGCAAAACTTTCTCCAAAACAAAATCCTCATTTTACAAAGTGGTATAAGTGTATAACTGAAAATAAGCCTTCAATAACTGCCACTTGTGCTGTGTAATTGATCAGTGCTAATTTCACAAAGGAAATGTATGAAACAGAAAAACTACAAGTTTCCAGGGATGGTTATTAAGTATATATATGTGGCAAGATGTGTGGGCCAGGCAGGTTAGGTAATGGGTCAATACAAGTTCGGGTCGAAGCTTGTAACTAGTCTATTAGCGGGTCAGGTCTGTTTGGGATGACCATCAATCACTTCTTAATCCATTTATATAGACTTTTGTGAAACATAACTAATGCATTCATATACTGTTATAATAGTTTATCAAAATTCACAAATAAAGCAATTTTGGACGTTGTACGAATTTAAAAGTTTGATTTGAGCTTTTTAGTGTTTAACATGTTACACCCATTTGGTGTCTTGCTTTATCAGTTAAAAGTTATATTTGAATTTTGAGTTAAAACACAACCCAATATGTTGGGTCACTGAATTCCCAATCTTTCTCTAACATGGATTTGAACGTAAAATCCCCTAAGTGTAAACAAGTCACTGAGTGAACAGTAACTCAGTGAGTCACCTTCAGGATGCTAAGACCGAGCCTAAGAAGAAAGGTTCTCCATTCAGTGAGGCGGAACTCAGTGAAGTGTGATCTAAGCCAAGAAGAAGGTGATGGGTTCAGTGAGGATGACAATAACTCACTGAACCCCATGACTCCTCAACAACTTCATAGTACTGAAGACTGATGACTATAAGACTGAAGTTTTGGCGGGACTGGGCGGGAAAGTCTGAGCTGCTTTATTAAAGTGCTTTATCACTTTAATGTCAAACTTTCCCAAAATAGTTAAAACCAGTCTGTCATCAGAAAGTGCCTTTTGGACTTAACTCAATGAAGGTTCCTTGCCAGAAGAATAATATCTTTCAAGATATTGTTAAGGAAACTTTATGTCCAATGTATAATTTGTTGTTCTATACTTGTGTATAAATAGGAAGCATATGTGAGGAGTAAAAGTTGACAAGTTTGTGCAATTAATGCAAAGAATTCACAAACCACTTTACTCCTCCAAAGAACAACGCAAGCCCCTGAGATAGCTCAATGGGTAATTTAAGTTGTCACTCAACATAGATTGAGTTTAGTGAGGAGTCCATACAATACTTGTCGTTTTCAATCCCAAGTGTTATTCCGCAAACACTTGGGTACGATTCTTTTTGATTAACTTCTAATAAAGAATTAAAGGTTGGAAAATATTGTCTCTTATCTTTACGTTACTTTATTGTTAATCATTTTATACATCTTTGTTTAAAGTCATACAACTTGGTTACTTTAGCTTCTTAGTTACTGATAACCAAGTAAAAGGGACCGACAAGTGGTATCAGAGCTTCTGATTTGTAAAACTTAAACCTGTTTTCAAAACTTAAGAGTGCTCAAGTTTTTAAAATCAAGATCCCACTATGACTGACATAGATGTTCCCCAGCTTGTCGACAAAAAGGGTGGAAGTTATTCAGCAACTGCCCCTCGACTAGAAGCTGGCAAATTTAATAAGTGGAAAAAGCGAATGCTTTGCTACTTAACTGGGATGGAACCATATTACATTAAGTTGATTAATGATGGTCCATATGTCTCAACAACTGCCCAAGGTTTAATTAAACCTGAAGCTCAGTGGACCCCAGATGAAAGGAGGGTGGTCAATCAAGACCAGCGCCTGAAAAGCATCATTATATCATGCCTTCCTGATGATATAATGGAATCAGTGATCAACTGTCCCACTGCCCAGCAGACATGGACTGACCTGGTTCATAGCTATGAATGACCTTTTGATACCAAAGAGAATAGAATCATGGACCTGAAGCTTGAATTCAATACCTTCAGGGCCAAGGATTCTGAAAGTCTCCCTGAGACTTATACTCGGTATAAGACCCTCTTGAATGAGCTGACCAATGATGGTGTTATACTGTCAAAACATGAGATCAATGTTGGTTTTGTCAACAGTCTCCCTGAGAAATGGTTAAACTTCTCTCAAGGATTGAGAAATGCAAACCACATTCAGAACCTTGAGCTCCCTGCCATCTATGGGAAGTTTGTCTATGAAGACAATCTTATCACCAGGAGATACCCTGGTAAAGCTCAGGAGACTAAAAAGGCCTTGACAATTTCACCCATATCAACTGCTTTCTATTCAAAAGGTGTTGTGCAGGATTTTCAGGATGGATCTGATGATGAGGTTGACCAAAGAACCAGTGAGGAGTATCTTAATGATCTTCAAATTGAATTTCATGAAAGAGCACTCCTTGCTAATTCTAAAAGGTTTTTTAAGAAAAACAAATTTCCTTCTAAAGCAAATGACAACACTGAATGCTTTAAATGTGGCAAAATGGGACATTTTGCTAAAGATTGTTTTTCAAAAACAACCTCAGAACCATCTTTCAAATTTTCAGGAAATAACTCTTTTTCAGGCCCCAACAAATTTCAACCAAAAATGCTTCAGTCTAGTCAAAGATTTGAAAAAGTACCTCAAATTGACTTTGAAGCCAAGTACAGAAAGGCAAAAGCAAAACTTGCCCTTCTTGAATCATCCTCAACAGTCTCTCAGCCTCCTCAGGCTCCAAAGCCTACTCAAGCCAAGAACAAAGGGCTTGTAGCTGAAACATATGACTGGGATGAGGTTGAAGTGTCCTCTGATGATGATGGAGTTCACATCAGTGCCCTGATGGCTCTGTCAGAAGACAACAAACTTGCTGTGGGGAAGAGTCATGCAAGAAATGGTGAATGGGTCAACATCACTATGAGAAAGGTAAATCTTTTACTTTCTATGGATGATAATGATGATTGGAAATCTTACTTAGATTATATTAATGTTGATCTTAAGTATGTTGAAGAGCAAAGACTTAATTTGTTTTCAAAATTTAACAAACTAAGTTTTGAATTAAATCATTGTAGAGATGAATTACTTGCCTTAAAACAAGCCAAGCTTGAAAGTGTTACACTTCAAATTCAAAACTCTGAACTTGTAAAACAAAATCAAGCTCTTCAGGAAGAACTTAAGAAAGAAAAGGAAATTATTTGGAAATGGACTCAGAAAAACCCTAAACTTTATGAAACACTGAGTCTCTCACCCAGCCCCAAAAAGGCTGGTCTGGTGATGACCAACTCACTGAAGTTTCTGGGGAGAGTAGCCATTCTACAACTTTTCTATTAACCAACATACTCTCTAGCAAAGAATTAGCTCCCAAACCCAGTGATTGGATTGAAAGAAACAATCCTGATAGTAAATTGCCAAATTTTAACACTGGAAGAATCTTGGAGCCTGAAAGTCAGGCTATCAAGGAGCTGCTAGGAGTCACTGATGAACTTAGTCCTACTGAGTCCATCACTGAGTCTAAGTCTGATTCACCACTCCCTCCACTGAAACAACTTCAGGGAGCAGAACCCAATTCTGACCTTGCACCATTAGCCTTTCAACCACATTCTCCTAAAGAGAAATCAGGATTAGGAAGGACTATTCTGAAAAGACCTACTCCTGCACCCACTGAACACCAAAAACCTTCAGTAAAAACTGAAGTGAAGCCTGAAAGCACTGACTCAAAGGTTGATCAGCTTGCTGAACTTGTCAGGATGCTGAGTGAGAAAATTGAGTCTACTGAGAAAAACTCTGACTCAAAATCTACAAAGCCCTCAGTATCCTCAGGTTCTTCCAAACCAAAAACCACACCCAGACCCTCAGGGAGATGTGAACTGTGAAATTATCCAAATCACAGTACTGATAAATGCTACAGAGTCCTGTTTTGTATGATATGCAAACAAGAGGACCACAGAACTTGTGATCACATCCCCCACACTGCTTCTTTAAAAGCAAGGGGTCTATACAAAACCCAAGGCTATCAGTATGCCACACCTTCCAAACAAAGACTGAAGGCTAAGCCTTTCTCACCATGTCCTCACTGTGGTTTCAATGATCATCTTCCTGATGATTGTATGATGAAAGTATGCTGTGACATCTGTGGAGATCCCTCCCATGAAACCAGGGGACATGACAAAGTGATTCAGTCCAGAAGGAAAAACCAAACCAACACTTCTCAGTCACCTGAGGCATCAACCTCCACAAAATGTAAAACATGTGGAAGCTCAGGTCACACAACTTCAGACCATGATTCATTAACTGAGTTCAAAAAGTCCCTGAGGACTAAGCCCACTAGAAAGTGGGTCAACAAGAAAAACTAACCCAGTTTACTGTTTGTGCAGAAACACATCAAGGATCCTACTTGGCATCTAGACAGTGGATGCTCCAGAAGTATGACTGGTGTGAAAAGTTTTCTGCACAAATATGTGGAAGAACCAGGACCCAAAGTTGTATTTGGTGATAACTCATCAGCTCCCACTGAAGGTTATGGTTCAGTAAACTGCAATGGTATAGTTTTTACAAGAATAGCTTATGTTAATGGTCTAAAGTACAACCTGATAAGTGTTTCCCAACTATGTGATGCCAAATACATAGTTCAGTTTGATGACAAGAGAGGGACCATCTTTAATGCCAATAAGGAAGTTGTGTTGATTGCCCCCATGAGGGATGATGTATATGTCCTTGACATGTCATCCCTGACTCAGAATGGGACTTGCCTATTCTCAAAGGCAAGTGAGACAATCAACTGGCTATGGCATAGGAGACTCTCTCATCTCAACTTCAAGAGCATCAACAACCTAGCCAAACAGAACAAAGTTCTAGGCCTCCCATCCCTGGTGTATACCAAAGACAAGCCTTGTTCTGCTTGTGAAAAAGGAAAACACCACAGGGCATCATTCAAAACCAAACAAACCTTTTCCATCAAAAGCTGCCTACATCTTCTTCATATGGACCTTTTTGGACCTGTCAGTCCAATGTCCATTCACCATGAGAAGTATACTCTGGTCATAGTGGATGAATACTCAAGATATACTTGGGTTTACTTCCTGACCAAAAAGAGGCAGGCAGCTGAAACAATCATGTCATTTGTCAGAAACATTGAAAATCAAAATGATGTCAAAGTTAAACAGATCAGGACTGACAATGGCACTGAATTCAAAAACCAAGACCTTGAGTGTTTTTGTGATGAGAAAGGAATTTCTCAAAATTTCACTTCTCCATATACTCCTGAACAAAATGGAGTTGCTGAAAGGAGAAATAGAACACTCATTGAGGCAGCAAAAACAATGTTGAATGGCTCAGTCCTCTCAAAACATTTTTGGACTGAGGCAGTTAAAACAGCCTGCTACACTCAAAATAGGTCAATCATTGTGAAAAGGCATAACAAGACCCCTTATGAAATATTCAAAGGAAGGATTCCTTACATCAGCTACTTTCATGTATTTGGGTGTCCTGTGTTCATACATAATCACAAGGATCACTTGGGTAAATTTGATGCCAAAGCTGATGATGGATACTTCCTGGGATATTCCCTGGTCTCTAAAGCCTTCAGGGTGTTCAACACAAGGAGACAACAAACTGAGGAAACTTATCACATTACTGTTGATGAGAGCTCTGAATCCATCAGGTTCTCAAATTCCTCAGTAGAAGAAATTGGTATTGATGACTCATCAAGATATCCTCCTGATGAGTATCATCCTGAGAACAATCCCTCAACCCAATACCAAGCTGATGCTGATGTCTCCTATTACATCATCCCTCACAACCTACCCCAACCAACTATCAGTGAGTTCATTGAAACCTAGCCTGTCTCAAATGAGACTGACACCATTGAACAAATTGTTCAAGAACCCTCAGAACAAATTGTTCCTATAGTTGTCACTGAAGCACATAATGATGAGCTACCTCATGTTCCTGAGTCTGAACCTAATCAGGCTCCCTCAAGCTCAAATTCCTATCCTAAACCTCAGGATAGCTGGACTAGATCCAAAATCATTGAGCTTGTGAACATCATTGGTGAACCCACTGAAGGCATGCTCACAAGAAGCAAGGCTGCTAAACTTAAGGCTACCACTGCCAATATATGTCTTTATGCTGACTATCTCTCAGAGATTGAGCCTAAAAATGTTAAAGAAGCCCTGACTTATGAAAGTTGGGTTCAGGCCATGAGAGATGAATTGGAACAATTTGACAGAAATGATGTCATGACCCTTGTTGAATGCCCCCAGGGTGTTTTAATCATTGGTATGAAGTGGGTCTTTAAAAACAAGACCGATGAGAATGGCACAGTCATCAAAAACAAAGCAAGACTGGTTGCCAAAGGATATAATCAACAGGAAGGTATAGACTATGAGGAAACCTTTGCACCTGTTGCAAGAATGGAAGCCATCAGGATCTTCCTTGCTTATGCAACTTACATGAACTTTAAAGTTTACCAAATGGATGTTAAAAGTGCATTCCTGAATGGTAACATCAAAGAAGATGTTTATGTGCAACAGCCTCCTGGTTTCGAAAGTAGTGAATACCCTAACCATGTCTACAAGCTTAACAAAGCCCTTTATGGACTGAAACAAGCACCCAGGGCATGGTATGAAACTCTTTCAGCCTTCCTGATCCAAAACAAGTTTGTCAGAGGAAGAATTGACAACACATTGTTCATCTACAGAACAAAGGATGATGTCATTCTTGTCCAAGTATATGTTGATGACATCATCTTTGGCTCAACAAGTTACAAACTTTGCAAACAGTTTGAGAAACTGATGACCACAAAGTTTGAAATGAGCATGATGGGTGAACTCACATACTTCCTTGGACTCCAAATTAAACAAACTGAAAAAGGAATATCCATTTGTCAAGAAAAATACCTCAGGAACCTACTGAAGAAGTATGAGCTCAGTGACTGCTCTTCAGTAAAGACTCCTATGGTTCCTCCTAACAACCTTGGCCCTGATCTCACTGGAAAATCAGTGAATCAAACCCAATATAGAGGAATGATTGGCTCCCTGATGTACTTACTTGCCTCAAGGCCTGATATCCAATTCTCAGTCTGCCTGTGTGCCAGATACCAGGCTGACCCTAAAGAATCACATCTCACTGCTGTCAAGAGAATCATCAGGTACCTAAAGGGTACTCCAAACCTTGGTTTGTATTACCCAAAATGTTCAGGATTTGACCTCAAAGGGTACACTGACTCTGACTATGCAGGATGTAATATGGATAGGAAAAGTACTTCAGGATCCTGCCAATTTCTTGGTGGTAAACTTGTGTGTTGGAGTACAAAGAAAAAACAGTCAGTGGCCATGTCCTCAGCTGAAGCTGAATATATAGCTGCTGCAGGATGTTGTGCAAATGTACTATGGATGAAGAGCCAACTGAGTGACTATGGCATTTAGTATAAGATGGTACCTATCTTTTGTGATAATACAAGTGCCATAGCCATCTCAAACAATCCAGTACTTCATCAAAGAACCAAGCACATTGACATCAGATACCACTTCATCAGGGACCATATCTCTAATGGAGAAATTGAACTACATTTCATCCCCACTGAGTATCAGCTAGCTGATATCTTCACTAAACCTTTGGATGAACCCACTTTCACAAGATTGAAAGCTGAAATGGGCATGTTGGACATAGAATCAGGGAACTGATCAAAAGTGTTCCAACATGATGTAAATTCTCTGGTCCCTGATCACATCCCTTCCTGAAAGTTTTTCTTTTTGAATGATAATTCATTCAGGGGGCTCAGGATGAAAAATGGCATTGAATACCCTAACTAAATGCTCCAAGTATTTAGTTAGTTAATGTCCCAGGTAGGTAACTGAACCCTATTAAATATAGGAATATATGTCACTTACACAACTGGCATCCACTCCTTGGGCCCCCACATCTCTCTCACCAAACACCACTGAGCATTAAATGCTCCCTCACACACAAAAGTTGTGATGATTTCCACTCTGCAAAACTGCATTATTTGCAGAGCCGCACAACTGTTCATCCACGATGTGAGAGAAAATAGGGTAATAGGAATCGTGATATTTAATGCGGATATCAAACCAACTTTATTATGCCGTTTCGGTTAAATGAATTAAACCTTTGGTATCCGCAACATCACTTCCCTAAATCTCACCCTATAAATACCCCCACAAAAAGGGAACACACACACACGCTTTTAAAATCATAACAAAACTCTTGCAAATCTTTTTCAAAACAGCGTGTGTTTCCCTCACTGATACCCATTTTTTCAAAAACCAGGCTTTTATCTAAACCAAATGGCTTCTTCTAAGGTCGTAAAATACGCACCCAATGTGGATTTCCAAATGGAAAGCGTAGACCTTACCAAGAACAATGTGGTGGGGAACTTTGCCTACCCTGCTGGGTACCCTGAATACAGGGATGTGGTGAAGTTCCTTCAGAACTGCTTCCTGACCACCTCATTCACAAAAACCCCCTCAGTCATCTATCATGACTATTTGAGGGAATTTTGGTGCACAGCGGTGGTTGAAAACCCTGATGCGCCAAAAGAGGCCAAAATAAAGTTTACAGTCAAGAATGGAACCAAGTCCCTAACTCTTGACTATAAAACTTTTGTCAAAGCCACTGGCCTTGACTACACCATGACCTTCACTGCCCAACCCTCTGAGAAAGAGGTAAAGGAGGTCTTACTGGAATTGGGACCCTATGACAAAAATCACCCTGAGGTGACACCAGGGTCCCTATTATCCAAAGCCCCAATAATTAAGACCTGGTTCCCAGCTCCCTGGAGAATTCTAATGACTTTTGTCATTCAGGTTCTCTAGGGAAATAAATCCTCTACTGAGCAATTGAACACTACTCAGGCAATGATAGTGTTCTGTCTCATTGAGGGTAAAATGATTGACCTTGGAGAAATCATCTTCAGGGACATCATAGCAAAGTTAGGGGGGAAGTCTAGGCAAAAACACATGTCATGTCCTAGATTTGTTTCTTGTGCCCTACAAGACTTGCTTGGGTCTGAGTATGATAAGCCTGACATAACAGGTTTTGAGCCTGATGTCCTACACAAGGCAAATAACTCTCGTGACCCTCTTGAGGTTACACCTGTCACCCTGACTATGTATATGCGTTCTGCTATCCAGGGTGACAATAAAGTTTCACCAGTCCCCTCTCCCACCAAGAAGGTGAAGAGGAAGAAGGGACAGGGGTCCAGGAAGGTGGCTCAACCCAAGCCACTCGACACTGAGATCTCTGATCCCAAGCCTACCATGAGGCAACCACAACAGACCTTGACTGCTGACACCATGAGAATTATTACCCAGTCACTAGGCCTGCAACAAAAGCCATCGGAGGGCACTGAGACATCACACTCAGTGTCCTCGGGCATATCCGTTTCCAAAGACTCTACTGTCATAAACAAGACAGTTGAGCCGAAACAAACCAAACCTTCACATCCTGCTAAAGGCTCTGGCAAATCACAACCAGAGTCTCAGGGAGTAAGGGATCCTAAATCCTCGGTGGGGCAGCACTACTCCGCTGAGAAGGGGGTCCACAAACAATCACATCCTGCTAAAGGCTCGGGTAAATCACAACCCAAGCATCAGGGAGTTAACGTTCCTAAATCTTCGGCAGGCCAGAACAAACCTGTTGGAAAGGGGGACACATCCACTCAGGTGCCTGATGAGGACATTCGCAAAACAACGCTTTTGTCTGAGGGCACAAAAACTCATCCCAAAGACTCAGAGGGACACTTACAACCCGCTGATAGGGACACAACATTCACGACTCCTTAGGATGACATTGAGAAAAACCCATCAGTGTCTGAAGGGGTCACGAGGGACAAAGATTCAGAGGGATATAAACCACCCGCTGATATGGAACCCATAACCACTCCCGGAGGTGCGCATTACTTGGGAACTGGCCTTAAAGACCAGGTAGGTAAAACCCAACCTACCGGATTTGAGGGGTCAGGACCTGGCCAAAACGAAGGCAAATCTTCTTATGAAGAGGAGCCGGATAACCTCCACTTGTTGCAGATTACCTCCCTGGCAGATGCTCAGGCTGTCTTATTTTCTGATGATGAATTTAACAGTGACGAGGAAGTCTTCACGGCCGGAGATGATATGGAGGTTGAGGAGACAGTCCCTGAACCTGTTACTCGGTCTCCTCAAACCTCTAACCATGATGAAGATGAATCACATTCCAAGCCGGAAACCTCAGAAGACGCTCAAACTCCTCTCACTGAAAAAGCCTTCAAAAGATTCATCAAGAAAATGACTAATGTTTTGTACAGGGGGGTCACTGAAGAGGTGTTTGACATGCATACTGAGCAAGTAGTCCACTATCACCTCCTCAAAGATGCTGTTGAAGACTACAATGATGATGTCAGGGAGCAAAATTCCACTGTCTCTCACTCCCTGACACAAATGGCTTCTCACATCAATCAATTCTTGGAATCCCTAAAAGAGCTGGCTACAGGGGTTAAGTCAGTTCAAGAATCAGTCAAAGATGATCCTGAGCTCACCAAGAAAATACTTCAGACATCTGAGACATACCAAGTTAACACGGCAGCTCTTACTGAGTTACTTGGTCTGATAAAGGGTTCCAATGTTCAGAATTTCAGCTCCACGGTGGAATCCCTCAAGTCTTCCTTCACACAGTTGGAAGCATCAGTGACAGCTCACTCCATGAAGTCCACTTCTCTGGCATGGACCATGGGATCCAGGATGACTGCCCTTGAAAGTTCTCAGGCTACACTTGACTCCAAGGTATCCCTCATCCATCAGGATACTGCGGAGATCAAGTCAATGATGACGGAAATGTTTCAAGTCTTCAAGGGCACCTCTACTTCATCTTCAGTAACTCCAACACTTGCCATCACTGCAGCTCCGACAATTGTTGAGGGGGAGAATGTTCCTGAAACCCCTATTACTGATGAACAAGAAGATGCTGGACAGCCTTCTCACACTGAGGGGGAGTATGTCACTGAAGCCACACCAATCACCGAAGTTCCATCTCAAGAGGAACCAGTCTCCTCCACTCTCATTCAGGACAGAGGAAAAAGTATTGCCACCACCTCTGAACCTACAACTGTGCTCCAGCCTGTCTCCACAATGATCAGAGTTGATCCTGATGAACTAATCAGGGTCCCGTATGAAATCAATGGAAAAATCTATCAACTCACCCATGACCAAATACAAGACTATATGGAAAGAGTTGAGAAAGTGGCAAAGGCAGCTGAAGAAGAGAGATTGAGCAAGCCTGAACTGATACAGGTTGTTCATGAGGAGGCTGAAAAGATTGGTCTGGATACTGAGGCACTAGCTTATGAGCAAGCTGGTGCAGCCTTTAAAAAGGCTCAGGAAGAAGAGACGAATGCTCTTAAAAGGGAAAGGGAAGCAAAGCTGAAAAGGGATGCTCAAATCAGAAAGACCAGGGTTGAACAATATCATTGGGTGATGAAGGAAAGGTTGAAGCCTGAAACCATCACTGACATTAAAATCCACAGGAACACCAAACCCGCAATGGTCACGGTCTTCAGGGGGCTGATAAAAGAGTTATTGACACCCATAACCCATTCAAATTTGCTGACTTTGGGATTACTGAACTTGATGAACTCCGCCCCATCATTGCCAAGAAAAACAATGTTGTCGTACATAACCTTCTCAAGTCACTGAAGGAAAGGTATGACAGACTGAGAGCAATGCCTGAAGTCCTCAATATTCCCTCCCTTCTTCCTGCTCCAACAACAGGAACTGCTTCATCAAAAGCCACCAGGAGAAAAAGAAAGCACATTGAATCCGAGCCTGAGATCAAGGTCCCAGGATTTGATTGTGATAGGTCCGTTCCTGAAGGAATCACCTTCGTGAAAAACGTTGTACTTGAACACCCTGAAAGAGGTCTATGCTTCATGGATGAATATGGAAACCCTGCTTTCCAAAGATGGTCCGATATGGACAGGGCAGGGGTCAAGGCAATGTTAATATACCTGATGTTGGCTTCTCCTATACAAAGTGGTGAAAACCAAAGGTTCTGTCAGGACCTTAGGGCTATGATTGAGAAGCATCCTGAGAAACACCTGCTGAGATCAAAGAAAGCTAAGATTGAGGGACTTGGCTATCATCTGAACATCTGATCTGCAACAACTATCTTTATTTTGTTTGTAATTTGTAGGAAAATGTAATAGCTATGAATAAACTGATATTTTGTTTAAAAAGTTATGTCCTACTTACAATTACAACAAACATTCAGCAAGAATAGAAGTACCCTGACAACTCATGCTGAATCAAGTAACACTTAGGCTATTTGTATGTTCAAATAGGGGGAGATTGTTGGGTCACTGAATTCCCAATCTTTCTCTAACATGGATTTGAACGTAAAATCCCCTAAGTGTAAACAAGTCACTGAGTGAACAGTAACTCAGTGAGTCACCTTCAGGATGCTAAGACCGAGCCTAAGAAGAAAGGTTCTCCATTCAGTGAGGCGGAACTCAGTGAAGTGTGATCTAAGCCAAGAAGAAGGTGATGGGTTCAGTGAGGATGACAATAACTCACTGAACCTCATGACTCCTCAACAACTTCATAGTACTGAAGACTGATGACTATAAGACTGAAGTTTTGGCGGGACTGGGCGGGAAAGTCTGAGCTGCTTTATTAAAGTGCTTTATCACTTTAATGTCAAACTTTCCCAAAATGGTTAAAACCAGTCTGTCATCTGAAAGTGCCTTTTGGACTTAACTCAATGAAGGTTCCTAGCCAGAAGAATAATACTGTATCTTTCAAGATATTGTTAAGGAAGCTTTATGTCCAATGTATAATTTGTTGTTCTATACTTGTGTATAAATAGGAAGCATATGTGAGGAATAAAAGTTGACAAGTTTGTGCAATTAATGCAAAGAATTCACAAACCACTTTACTCCTCCAAAGAACAACGCAAGCCCCTGAGATAGCTCAGTGGGTAATTTAAGTTGTCACTCAATATAGATTGAGTTTAGTGAGGAGTCCATACAATACTTGTCGTTTTCAATCCCAAGTGTTATTCCGCAAACACTTGGGTACGATTCTTTTTGATTAACTTCTAATAAAGAATTAAACGTTGGAAAATATTGTCTCTTATCTTTACGTTACTTTATTGTTAATCATTTTATACATCTTTGTTTAAAGTCATACAACTTGGTTACTTTAGCTTCTTAGTTACTGATAACCAAGTAAAAGGGACCAACACAATATACCCATTCCGAAGCAAAAGGGTGTGGTCAAACTTCCACCTCTAGTATTAACGAGAGCATGTGAAACAAAAGAAAGATTGTCTTACCTTTATTTTCTGAGTCAACCATAGACCAATATCAAGAAGTAGCTTATTCCCTGAAGCATCTTTTTCCACATTTGCATTTGCACTTTCAGAAACATATTCCTGACTTGCTCCTTCTGCTAACACAATGACCACATGCCTATTCTCTTTGAGTCTCTGTTCAACATATTCATAAAGACAACCCTCCCCTTCCAGATAGAATGGAGACTCTGGAATCAAGCAACAATCCTGTTACAATCCACTCTTATTAACATATCTTGCATAGAAGTATTTTTGAAATGTAATTAATACAAATCATTATGTTGATTATTCCAAGTAAATCAACAAAGTTTACTTGAGGTCTTACCACATCTCGACTAGCCAGAGTGGCAAACATAGCTATGAATCCTGAAAACGACAGATAGGTTTATAAGAATTAAGAGCTATAAGCTCAACATCATATTCATTAGGAGGAATATATGCATAGACGACTCAAGATACTTACCACTATATCGACCCATAAGTTTGACTATTCCAACTCCATTATCGACACTCTCCACCTCAACATGTGTAGCATTTATTGCCCTCTGAGCTTCCTCAACAGCAGTATCAAATCCAAAAGATTTGTCTATCACCTAAAGCGATAACAAAATATTAATCTCCACTACAATGAAAGAATAAAAACGGTTCAAACAACTTACATCAATATCATTATCAATTGTCTTTGGGATCCCGGCTACTGCCACGTGAAGGCGACGCTTTTCAACTTCCTTTCAGAAAGAAACCAAAATGATATCTTGTCAGACATAATTAATATTAACAAGCTAACTAAAAATAAATATAATCACAAAACAAGAAATCACCTTGCAAATGGCAGCTACTCCTTTTTGAGTGCCATCACCTCCAATAATGTACACCTGAAAATATCATTTTTTTAATAAAATCTTTTAAACAGCTAAAATTCCCACCAACATTGTTGTAGAGAAATATAATATAACGTGAACCTAGTTTATCCCACGGTCCTGAATGTTATCAACTATCTTGTTGGTATCATGACTGATGAGGCGAAAAATGATCCGTTTTTAGGGGGTCATTTAAGCACGGAATTGAATTTATTTGATCAAATATTGCCCTAAATCGTTCCTTTTGTGATTTTAGGTACTTTTGGAGTGAATTCTGGAAAAGGAAGCATTTTGGACGTTTTTGGAGCATAAAAGTGAAGAAAACGGCAAAGTCTTTATTTTCCTTGCTGGGAACAGTACCTGACGGCGTCACAAGATTCTACATGACGGCGTCAAGAGTAAAACAAGAGGTGAAGTGGATAGAGTCCGTGACGATCCAGAGAGTTTTTACACTAGGGGCATGACGGCGTCACCATAGGCCGTCATGGTCCCATTACAAGTGACAGCCCAGAGAAAATTTGCACTTGACGGCGTCAGATCTGGATCTAGGCAATCCGATATTACTATGGGCGGTGAGTTGACGGCGTCAGATATTTCTTCTTGACGCCGTCACGATGGAAAATCTATATATAGTTTTGTAATTTTCATTCATTAAGAGAGGACAATTGGAGGGATAACTTGGAGAAACCCTAGCACGATTTTTACTGTACTTTCAAGGGTTTTTACCCTTTGAAACCTTTCATGTTCAATTAAGATAAGTATCCTTTCAATTCATTCCATATGTCTATGTGTTGTTTGAATATATCTTACGCTTGTCTTGATTTTAACATGCTAGGCTAGATCTCTTATGTGTTTGCTTAGATGTAGTGAAACCTAGATGTTGATTATGGGTTGATTGCTTGTTTATAGTTGTTTACGGATGAATGATTTCGATGTTAGGCTTAAGAAAACTGGCAGACTTCCATAGGGTAACATGCTTGAACTTCTTAAGAAACATGAACCAATGCGTACTAGGTTTTTATGGTTGTATTTAATGCATGAGCGAATTCTAATGATCCCATGTTAGGAGCTTCTTGCAGGCTCGACATAGGAGTGAAGTAGGAGCTTATAGAGTTGGGGAAGTACGTACGCCACCCCACGAATGGTATTAAGGAATATAACCCGTCATCCACGCAATTGTAACAAACTATCAACCTGTAAAAGATATCTAGGGAGTAATGAAATCTAAGTAAACACAATTTTCCCATTTATTGTTCACACCATTAGTTTAATTAGCTTTATTTACATTTTTGTTATTTTATTTTGATTGCATCTTTAGTTATTGGGTTAGTTGATTAGCAACTAACTCCACCCACTCCTCTAAAACCCGAGATTTTTATTGCTTTTATAAAAATATAAAAATACAAAAAGAATCATCCCTCACCTCTAAACCTAGTTTTTAGGCTTTCTAATCCTAGCGACACTATTCCTGAATTGAACGATCAATCCCCCGGTACTTGTCACTATACTATACTACAACGATCAGGTACACTGCCTGGTGGGGGTTGTAAGCTTCTCGAGATCCCTTGAGAGGTAAAGCCTGGTGCAATTCCCACGCATCAAGTTTTTGGCGCCGCTGCCGGGGAATAGTTATTGTCTAGGTTAGTATTTCTTTTTATTAGGTCTACTTGCTAGATTCTTTTCTAGTAAGATTTTAATTTATTTTTAGGTTTTCTTTAGTCTATCTATTTCTTCGTATCTTTGTTCGTAATCTTTACCATCCGACATCATGGAAGGTGGTAACGTCTTTGAACCCATCAACCCACCACAACAAAACCCAACACTAGCAAACCAACCTCTTAGGCCCCGAACCCTAGGAGAGTATTCCCGTCCTAGCCACCAAGGCTATCGAAACACTATTGGGCTCACTCAAGGAGCCAATGTGTCCCCCTTGCGATCCGACACCATCCGGTTGGTGCAAAGCGGATGTGCATTCCATGGACTTCGTTCCGAAGATCCTAACCAACAGCTCAAGGACTTCCTTAAAATTGTAGATTCTATAGACCTTGATGTTACAACTAGAGAGTCGACCCGATTACGCCTATTCCAATTCTCTCTGTGTGATCAAGCTAGTCAATGGCTTGAACGTTTACCCACGGGATCTATCACCTCATGGGATGATCTCACCACTCGTTTCCTTGCTCAATTTTTCCCACCGGGGAGAACTACCAAGCTTAGAAATTATATTTTGATGTTCCAACAACGTCAAGGTGAAACTCTATATGAAGCATGGACTCGTTTCAAGGACTAACTCCATAAAGTCCCTCATCATGGCTGTAGAACCGTAGAGGGGGGGGGGGGGTGAATACGGTTTCCTCGGCTTTTTAGAAGTTTAAAAACTTTAAGCCAAAAGAAAACCAAGTGGTTGTATAATCAATCCAACAACCACTATCACAACCTAAGTATATAAAGCAAGTAAAGAACACACCGATATATATTGGTTCGGGATGGGGGGTTTATACCATCCGTACGTCCAGTTGCGAATCCGCGACTCCGATACTATTCACTAGTATAATCCTTTCGGTGGACTATAAACCGTTACAATTCACTCCACCGATATTCAGCAATATCGATGCTCACAAAGAAGGAGTTACTCACCAACGTTATTCCGCCCTCGGAAACCACCCAAAAGAATCTCACGATTCGACTTTACCTAAGGATCACAAAGATCTCTACCAAGACTTCCACCCGGAAGTATCAAACCCCAACTAGATCCCCAATGATCTAGGCTTGGTCACCAAGACACAAGACTTCCCTTACAAACAAATGAAAGAATAAATGTTTGTTTAACAACCAAGTCCTAACCTAACCTAGAGACTCGATTGTAGTAGAAAGGGTAAAGATAAGAAGACCCTCGACACAATCACAAGAGTGGATTAGGTTCTTGTGATTCTTCCCTTGCAAAGATATGTGTTCTTCCAAAGATGTTAGTGTGAAAATCAAGAACACAAGATTAGAGATAGAGAGATTGAGAGATTTGAGAGTGTTTAGAGAGAAAGAATCTAGAGAGAAAGAATAATGGCAAGGGGTGAGGAATACAAGAGGAAAGGGTGGTATTTATAGGCCAAGAACCCAAACTTGGGAATATTTTACCGAGGCCGGCGCGTCACCCGCGCGTCAAAGCGCGGGCAGTGCGCCAGGCGTCTGTAAAACTTTACCAAGTGTTGGGTGATTGGATCTTATAAATACCTATCCTTGCTAAACCCCCAATTGTACTTCACACCAAACCTTAACATTAATCATTCTAGGGTTTACCAACTCAAATAGCCAATTTGGAAAATCATTTGTGAATTGTTTAAAGAGAAACCAAATTACTAAGGGTTTAAAGTGTAGATAGGGTAATTTGGAAGGGGTAGAAGTGTATCTCCTTACATGGCATAGAAAAGAGAGAAAGAATATGCCAAGGAATATTCCAATGCTTGGGGGGGGGGGGGGAAGAATGTGATGGAGGGTTGAGATGAAATGGTTTAAATTGGATGGCTAGGATCAAAAGGAGCCTCCCTTGATTTTCAAACAATTTGGCATGTGGAGAAATGTGGATGGATGAGATGATCTCATTAGAGATTGATGGCTAATATCACACTTGCCTAGGTTAGGGTTAAGAAAGGATATTCCAAGGAATATGCTTTGCTTGGGGGGAAAGGAGAAATGAAGGGTTGAGATGGTTTCATTTGAATTGGATGGATGAGATCAAAGGGAGCCTCTTTTGCTTGGGGGGAAAGGTTGGATCAATGGTTAGGATTGTTTTGGTTTGAATTCAATGGCTATGATCAAACACATGTGGTGGTATAGGGAAGAGGGATTGGATGGATGGTTGAGATGTGTTTGATTTGAATTCAAAGGTTAGGATGAAACCCATGTGATGATATAGAGATGAGAGGTTGAATGGATGGTTGTGATTTGTTGTAATTTGAAATCAATGGCTAGGATGAAAGGATCCATATTAGGGTTTCCAACAAGTGGCATGTGTTGAAAATGAAGGGTTGGGATGTTTTGTAAGGGATTGGATGGTTGAGATGTAGTGTGTAAGGGAATATGTAAGGGTGTAAGAGATTGTGTAAGAGAATATTTGATTTGGATATGATTGGTTTTGTCTTATGCATAAATGAGATTAAGAGAGGATTAAGACATAATCTAATTATCATTAAGAAGAAAAGGTTTAGACAATTAAGATTATAAGTTGAGAAAATCATAGGTTACTTATAAGTTTAAGTAACACAACGTCGAGAATCCATAGTTTCATATCACGTGACTTTTCATGACACGACGTTCTCAACTAATACCTTGGTTCAAACAAGTTAAGTGCTTTGCCTTGATGTAAAGCACAACCCAAGTGGGAAAGGATGCATTTACGCAAAGTGACCTTTGACTTAGTTTGACCAATAAGTGAGTAAACCCGTTACATAATTAGAGAAGACGTAAGCACGGGATATGAGCATATGGATGCTTCAACACGATGTTATGTGAAATATATAAGCTCCCTAAGTTTAGAAAAGCCTTGGCTAGAGGCGGTAGGTAGAAAACATGAGTTGGCGTTTTCCCGTAAATGGGTGCTTTAAAAGTAGGATCTCTCAAGTCTCAAAACTCGTTTCGAGTGTTCTCAATTAAGCACATAACATATTCATACATGTATTGAAAGATCCACATTTGACGGGTAAGGGGAAGCCGACTTTCAAAATTCATCCGGAACCATATAGACTCCTGGTGCATCACCCACGCGTTGACGCGCGGGCAGCGCGCCAGGAGCAGACATTGGCTCCGGAGATTTTGAGCTAACGTTTGTTATTTTATGTCTTTCGATGGTTTATTTGTCATCATTAAAACATAAAGAGATCTTGATCATGTTGCCTCAACAATCTCCCCCTTTTTGATGATGACAAACAAAAACCGAAAGCAAATAAAATTACCAAACTTAGCGAAGGCAAAGCGCGCCTTTGATGTAGCTTGCGTCTTGACCTTTGCCTTGTAATTTGGTGAAGCCTTTAACATTACTTGAATGGTCTTCACGTATCTTGCTTTCTTTCTCCCCGTTTTGTCGAATAAAAAAGGCGGGACTTCCATTTTAAATGGGAAAGTAGCTTGTTTCCGTGCTCCCCCTTGAACATAGCTCCCCCTAGATCGTTGCTCCCCCTTGTTTTAAGACGGGGATCCATGGGTCAAGAGCCTCACCTTTTGCGGTGGCCTAGCTACAAGAAAATACCACAACATGCAACCAACAAGAAAATCCTCACATGTGGAAGTCCAAGATGGGTTAGATTACCATTTGGAGACTTTCAACATGGCTTAGTCCACAATATTATATATATATATATATATATATATATATATATATATATATATATATATATATATATATATATATATATATATATATATATATATATATATATATATATATATATATATAGGTATGTATTTGTCCCATATGACTCCAATAACCAATAGTTGAGCATGACAAGGTCGAGAGAAGTGCATTTGTTATTATAATAAAGCACGAGAACTTAAAGTTATAACAAGATCATAGTACCAATAGATCACAAAATACACATAATGCATCTAACAAACACACTTAGACAATACATGTTATAAGGAGACTATTTCTTGTGATTCACAAGATTGTCCTCACATGTGTCAACACCCCTCTCTTGATGCACAATGCATGTCATATTTGAGGCTAATGCTTGAAGCATTTTAACACCGTCATGAAGAGATTTGAGCATCTTACGGGTTTCTTCTCTATGATCCTTAATAGCATTAAGCATGTCAATTGTGTTTTCGCAACAAATTGCATGATTGCCTTCACGAAGTTTTGGGCTTAAGGGCTTCCTTATCTTTTCCCAAACTTCTTCATCAAAAATTCCCATAGTAAGGGGTGATGTGGCTTGAACATTTTGTGGATAGCTCCAAACATCATCTTGCAAAAGTTTTTCAAGGTTGGTCCTAGGATATTGTTTTTGATTGTTTAGCATAAACCACTCATTTCCAATCCCATCATTCTTGGTTGTAGCTTGAGGGACAACATTGTTGTTAGCAATTTCTTCACTTCCATTGTTTCCACTCAAGGAATTAGTGTCATTACTTTGGAGGATGAAATTGTCAAGAACATTGTTTGGAGAAAGTGGTTGGTTATTCATTTTTAACTTAGATTGAGATTTTAGATGTAATGCTAGACAAGATCTCTAATCCTTAAATAATAGTAAAGTGGGATTAAGATATGAGTGACGACACTTATTATCCAACGGGTATTAAGGCAATTAGTACCAAGAATCCTCATTAGGTGTACAAATTGTGAGGATCAAGAAGAAGAGAATATATAGGAAAGGTAAGTGAGCATGAATCACATGATCATGATAAAAGTTATTCAAAGAGCAATGAGTGATCTAGTAGATTATTAAGTTGTGATATGTGGACAAAATACATATGCTACCTACCATTAAGAATGCATCATAAAACGTTAAGCTATGCATCAAATTTTAAACAATGAAGTATTATTCATTACAATTTGTGTATGTAGCATGTAGTATATCATATAAGAAGAACGACATGAATTTGATACAACATTTTGAACAGAAGGGTGAGTTGTGAAGAAACGTCATATTTAAGGAAAAATTTTCAAGATGAATCAAGATAATTTTGAGTCAAGTCATCTCGTTCAAGCACATAGTATAGACATGTAGAATCTTGGATACTTATCAATCATAGTTTGAATAATGAATTGATGCATATCTTTCCTCTTGGAAGACATTTGTAAGATCTTCCATCCATGCCTCCACATAAACCTTAATCACATAAGCTCTAATAGCACCTAGAGATTGTTCTCCTAAGATGCATGTTTTAGCATCAAAACCTATCCCAAAGCAATTTGGACTTTTGAAAAATGTCATGCCAAAACTTAGATTTATTTGTTTTGTGACCTAAGTGTCCTTTTATTCAAGTCACCAATGACTTGTTGTATAGGATGACCCCTTGCTTCTCTCAATTCCTTAGGATTGCCTTCATCTGAATCATTAACTTGTAATGTTGGCGACCTTTCTTGATCTTGAACTAAAGGTTCGTTGATCACATCATTTTCTACCGAAGGAGATGATTTAGGCTCGGGCATGCTCTCATCAGATGTTACATTGAGAGATTCCTCAATCCTCATTGTTTCCTTGTTAAGCACTACATATGCTTTACTAGTTTGAGAGTATCCTAGGAACACACCTTCATACGACTTTGGGTCGAATTTGGTGAGATATTCTTTGGTGTTAAGTGATGAGTGTGTAAATACTCATCATTTTTACCATTTCTGAACTGCCAAAACATCCAAAAACACTCAATAATGAATCAAAATAGTGAAAATATCCCAGGAAAGTGTTTTACATGTCTCAAATGCAAAAATACCAAAAACAGATGAAAAACGCACAAAGTTTGCATAATTGGCAGTTTCAGTCTCCCAACTTTCAAAAGTTGTCAAATCTAGTCCCTGGTCATTCTAAAAACTTGAAAAAGTCACCAAAGGTCCTTTTAAATCAAAAAGTTACATAAATAGTCCTTTGGTGAAAAGTTTCACAAAATGTCAAGTTTAGTCCCTGAACTTTGAAAATTGTCAAAAATGGTCCCTGGGATATGAAAAACTTTGAGAAAAACAAATTTTGTCCTTGCACTAACCTTTTATGACAGGATTGGTCCTTGGTGGAAAGTTTGGTGATATTTACACAAATGGTCCCTGAAGTTTGAAAGTTTGACGGTTTCAGTCCCTGGTGAAAAATAAATTGAAAAATCACCAAAGGACCTTGTACTATTCATGATATGGCATATTATACCCTTGGAAACAAAATTAAAAACATGCCAAATCTCACCCTCAAACTTTGCAAAAATTACAAAAAAGGTCCTTGTGAATCCAAAAACCAAATCCGGACAAAAAACAAATACTACTCCATACTAGTCCACATAACCCATTCCCACTTCAATTATTTTGGGCCCAAGATACCCACCAGTCCAATCTTTAGCCCACCTCACCCACAAAACCGTTCTAAATAACCCCGGTCAAACCCAGTTTGACCAAACCACCCTCACCCCCAAAACCACCCCGTATGCCTGCAAAACCACCCTCATCCACCACCACCACTTGCTACCAAACCATCATCACCCTCCCACACCCCTCTGCACCTTATATCACCCCAGCAATTAATGCCACCCCCCCAAGTTGCAATTCCAGTCCAAAATCCCCTTCCTAACTTTTGGCGCCAAAATCTGTTTTAAAGGTGTGGATCAAATCAGAGTAATTCAACGGCCAAGATGAGATGGGATATGCTCAGAAAGCTTTTTGGAACCCTAATCTTGGGCTATAAAAGGGAGAAGAGTGCAATGGAATGAGTAGTTAGTTAATAAAGAGTAATTTAAGTCGTATTTAGCTTAATTTGAATTTCAATTAATTTCTTAAGCTTTTAAGCATTGTAAAAGTCTATTCTCATGTAATCTCAAGTTTTTAATCAATCAAATTCTAGTTTCATTCAGTATTTCAGTTTATACCATTTTCAAGTTATTTTGAGATTTTTGCATTCTGAGTTGAGAAGAAGAAGCAAGCTTCATGGACTGAGTTAGGATCATATAAGCTCCAATAAGCTTATTAAAGCTTTAGAGACCCTATAAACCAGATTCATTAGAAGAAAATCAAAAATCTAAATATAGTCAACTCTAGTCAACTGTCTTGGTTCTAACTTGTTTTCAGGTATTGAGAAGCAATTGGTGAGCAAGCTTGGGATTGGAACAGCCTATCTAAAGATAGGCATCATTAGGAAAACCTCTTGTTCATGCTAGAGGTGTTATGTAAGCTTTTGCTCATTTACTTTTTCATCTAAAAAGTTTAGTATCTGATTCCTTGTTTGCAATTTGTTAATCTGTGTTGTTTGTGCTTATTTGATTATTGTTAGTTAAATTATAGCCTAATCTAGATAGTTTGTTCATTAAAATTGATAGTTGTTGTAAGTTCTAAGTTTCACAGTCAAAATAGTTTAAGTGATAAACCTGTGCATTTGATATTGTGATCTGTTTCTGAGTGCTTAATTAAGTTCATCTAGACATAATTAAAGGTTTGGGATCAAGTTTATATACCCTAGTACCTCATTGATTTGAAAAACTCAAAACAGTCAAGCATAAGGGTGTGTTTGGATCATTGGATTGTTGTGGTATTTAGGTACCATTTGGACTGGATCTTTGTTTCTTTAGTGTTCATTAGGTGGTATTAGACTTAAGAAGCATAAACACTTGGACTCATAACAGTCAAAAGTCAAAATCTCATTTAAATCCCCCTCACAGTTAACTGTGAGGGAATTGTGTTCTCAAAAGCTTTCAAATTAGCTCATAAGTGGTAAACATAGCTTAAGATTGTTACAATATTGCTTAATACAAGTTTTTCAATCAGTAATCACCACCCAAAACTCACAAAAGTCAAAGTATCAAGTTCATACAAAAAGTCAAAAGTTCCATTCTCAGATTTTTGCTAAATTTCCAAGATTAATTTTGAGTTGTGTAATGGGAGTTAAGGTTTGAAATTTGTTGTGGTAAGAGTCTACCAGCTGAACTTAGAACCCTAATTTTTGCTTGATTTGTGTGGAAACTTAAGTGGGTCCCACAGACCCTCAAAGTGACTTGCAGGGCAAAGGTGTGCCCTGCTCACATCAGACCTCCACCACACCACCACCTTAAGTGGTGGCTGCAGCCCACCACAGTGGTCCCTACACCTAGGACTTGGGTTCTCCCAACCCCCCTCCTACCAGGGAACAACCATTGACCTTTTGTTTGACCCCCAGCCCAGTGGACCCCACCTAGTTTAGCCCCCAAAGTCTGTCCCCAATCTGAAGTCAGTTTCAACATTGCAAAGTGCTTATTTCATCTTATTCAGCTTATTTGTGGTCAAGCTTTGTTGTTTACTGCTTATTTGAGTTTTTTTAACTTGTTGGTTCTCACTTTTACCATTGTGGACCCCACCCAAAGCCATTTGACCTAAATTGACCACAAAGTCAACATAAGTCAACTGTGTAAGCCAAGGGGGTGCTTATAGCTTATTTATAAGCTATCTTGAAAAGAGTTTTCACAAAAGTTTGTTATTTTAGGTTATAAAATAGTTCTGTAAAAGAAAAATCCAAAAAATCCAAAGTTAACATAAGTGATAGTTTCTATTTAATTCAATTTAATTTTAATTTTCATTTTTAGATTTTAATTAAGTCACTAGTGTTTTTATATTTTTATTAATTACCTTATATAGTAAAGTAATTTTGATAATTTTTTTAGATTTTTATTTTGTCATTTAGTGTTAATTAGATTTAATTTTAGTTTTCTTTATTATTAATTAATATTAAGTATTAAATAGCTTATTTAGTTTTTATAAAGTAAAACTTAGTTTTTATATTTTTCCTAGTTCTAATATAGTATAATAAGTTTTTAGAAACTATATTTTGAGATTCTACTGTTCATTTTCTATCTTTCTTATTTTATTTGTTTAAAATTGACTTAAGTTAATTAAAAGGTAAATAATTAGTTGTTTAGTCTTAAAACATAATTTTTAGAGTTTTTATAATTTTTTAGGATTCCAGTGATGGTTAAGTAATTTTGTAAATTTTATCTTAATTTTCTAAGTTAAATTAGTATTTATAGTAATTAAAAGTAGTTTAATTAGTTTAATTAAGTTAAATAGTTTTTAATTAATATAAAACTCATAAAAAGACAAAAATATTTATTTTAATTTTTTATACTTTCTTCAAGTTCTATTTTAAGTTTAGAAATTGTTTTTGCAAATTTTTAGTTTAATTTGTAATAGTTATAATTATTAGTTAAATATAAATTAGATTTTAATTAGTTTAATTAATTAAATAATATTTAAATAGTATTTTAATCATTTTTATAATTTCATTTTCATTTTTAATTTTAAGTTTAAAAAAGTGTCAAAAGCACCCCCTGTAGTTTGTTAAATACCAAAACCATTCTTTTCCAGTCCGTTACGTGATCTTAATTGTGAATTTGTGCATATATCTGGTGTCTGATTTTTGTGAATATTATATCTGTGTACAAATACCATCATAACAGTAGCAATACCAATCCCACATCATCAGGCTACTGTCCTCAGTGCCACTCACTCATAAACGATTCCAAAAGCACCATTTGAATCTCGTCGGGACATAACGACCCGGGGAAACACTACACTATCCACGGAGAATTGGCTTGATTAGTTTGACTTTTACGGTTGACCATTCACAAGTGGTTGACTAATAAAAGTTGACTAGTTCAGAGCCAATCAAAATTTGGCGCCGCTGCCGGGGAGGTTGTTGCGTGTTTTATAAAATCGTTTTAAGTTTAGTGGTTTTCAAAACCCTCCCTGTACAAATTTCACACAAATTTGTAAAAAGTTTTTGTAAAAATATAATCATATCAGAAAAACGTTCATTAATACTTCTCCTGAAGTGTTGAAAACACCAAAAAAATTAAAAACAATCAAAAACAAACTGTGAAGTTAAATTACTTCGTGTTCTTTAAGATTACAACCTGAAACAGTTGGTTTAAGGTAAGTTCTGACATTAAATTGCGAACTGAAGAGGAAACCTATTTACTTCCTCCCGCCCGCCTGCGAGTAATCTTAAAGGGACGATTTCGGTTAACGAATCAGTTCCAAAAATATTTCCCAAGTTTCTACACACACACCCATAAGCCTAAAGCAGTTTTTCAAATTAAATAATAAACCCATAATAAGTTCCCAAACTTAAGATAAAAACTTGCCTTTGTATCCCTGTGAGTAGTGTACCTTTTTCAAAGAAGCTTCTCACTTGTGATTATTGGTTTAAGTTCACTGTGGTTTTGCCTCGAACTTGTGTTGAAAATTTTTTTTTAGTGCATGCGCACTCGGTCTCAAGCAAAGAATAAAAAACAGAAAGACGTACCCGAGCTACGTTCTAATACAGAAACCGAAATGGCCGCTGGGCCACCACCACCATTACCACCCCCTGACCCTCCTAGGGATGTGCCAGCTCCCGATCTCCGAACGATGGAGGAGCTGTGCCAACCTACCATGCAAGGGCGGGTGGGCCGATTGCACCACTCACTATTGGGGCTGCGGACTTTGGCCTCAAGCATCACATGATTCAACAAGTCCAGAATTCGTGTCAATTTCATGGATTACCGGGGTGACGATGCTAACAAGCATCTTGACAAATATCTAACGGTCACCCAAAGCATGAAACAGCATGGTGTCACCGATGATGCCCTTCGGCTGTACCTCTTCCCCTATTCTCTCACTCATCATGCCACTGCATGGTTTGACCGACTCCCAAAGAATTCTATTCGTACCTTTGATGACATGGTAACCAAGTTTCTAGCAAAATATTTTCCACCTTCCATGGTTACCAAGTTACGAAATGATATCAGCAACTTCCGGCAACGTCCCGATGAGTCTCTTTTTGAGGCTTGGGAACGTTATAAGCTAGCTATTGATCGGTGCCCTAACCACAATATGTTACAAGTTACCATCATAGATACCTTCTATAATGGTCTGACATTGAGGCACCGGGATATTCTCAATGCTGCTGCTGGTGGGACCTTTATGAAAAGGCGTCCCGAGGAGTGCTATGACTTGATTGAAAACATGACTGCCCACCATAACTTTTGGGATTCCTCTGCGGAGAGGGAGGCGTCATGTAATTCAGTTACTCCTTCATCATCATCTCCTGAAATAATTGCTCTTACCAAAAAGATGGATGATATTTCTACGGCTGTGTTGAGAATGAACCAAACGATGCAAAATCAGGTTCAAAATCAACAAGTGAAAGCCGTGGCCCGAAGTTGTGAAACTTGTGGGGGCCCACATCTGTATTCCGAGTGTCCAGCTACTGCTGAATTTCCTCAAGAGAACGTTTATGCTGCTAACGGTTCCTACAACACGGGGGGTAATTCTTACCAACCGCAAGGGGACCGTAATCTCTTAAGCTATCATTCCAACAATTTTCTCGGACCTCCCGGTTTTAACCAAAATCAAAACCGTAACGCAAATCAGAATTTTAACCAAGGTCAAAACTCAAATTTCCAAAACCCGAACCAAAATCAAGGCCAGTTTAATCAAAACAATTTTCAAAATGGCAATCAAAACCAAGGTTTTCAAGGAAATTTTCAAAGAAACCAGAATCAAGGGAATTACAATCAGGGTAATTTCAATCAGAGAAACACTTTTCAGGGTAACAACAATCAAAATCAAGGGAATTTTCAAAACAACCGTGTTCAAAATCCCCCTGTTCAAAATCAAAACGTTGTTCCACCCCCGTCTTCCTCCGATGCTGAGATTAAACAATTCATGAAAGCACAAGAGGAAACGAATCGGTTATTGATCAAGACGATCTCTGAACTTCAGAAGTCTTTAAATGATCGACCCTCGGGCCCGGGTACATTACCGAGCAACACGATCGCTAACCCGAGGGGCGATGTCAAAGCGATCACCACCCGAAGTGGGGTATCATACAATGGACCCTCGATTCCTTCTACCTCTTCTTCTCCTCCTAAGGTAGCGGGACGTGAACCTGAGGTTACTACGGACACGGTACTTCCTACTAATAACGGAGGTATCAACAACGTCCACCCTCAAGTTGTCCCGGTCCCGGCCCGTAAACCGAAAGTTATATTTGATCCTCCTGTGAGTCCTGATGAAATTCCAAAGAATGATCCTAAGCCTTCAATTCCATATCCTTCACGTGTGTATGATCAAAAGAACCGCGAAAGAGCTAATCATCAGATGGAAAAATTTTATCAAATTTTCCAAGAATTACACTTCGATATTAGCTTCGCGGACGCTCTTCTTCTCATGCCTAAGTTTGCTTCGACAATCAAAAATCTGATAAGCAACAAAGAAAAACTCTGTGAGATGGCAAAAACTTCACTCAATGAGCATTGCTCAGCAGTGCTCTTGAAAAAGCTTCCCGAAAAGCTTGGAGATCCCGGGAAATTTCTCATTCCATGTATTTTCCCCGGGATGGTTGAATGCTTTGCCTTGGCCGATCTTGGCGCAAGCATTAACCTGATGCCTTACTCAGTCTGGAAAAGACTTTCTCTACCTACTCTCACTCCGACCTGCATGACACTCGAGCTTGCAGACCGTACTATATCCCGTCCTCTCGGCATTGCCGAAGATATCTTTGTGAAAGTAGGAAAGTTCCACTTTCCGGCAGATTTCGTGATTGTTGATTTCGATGCTGACCCACGAGTTCCTCTCATTCTCGGGAGGGGATTCTTAAGAACGGGTCGTGCTTTAATCGATGTATTCGAAGAAGAAATCACTCTACGTGTTGGTGGCGAAGCCATCACATTCAATCTTGATCAGACTTTAAGATACTCCTCCAACTATGACGCTGAAACGATTAACCGAATTGATGTCATCGATGTTGCGTCTGAGGAGTATTCTCAAGAGGTCCTTGGTTTCTCATCCAGTGGCAGTCTTTCTACTGACCCTATCATTTCCGACTCTTCCCCTTCCCTCACTCCGTTTGAGGGAAGTGACTTCCTTCTGGAAGAGGTCGAGGCTTTTCTTGCTCAAGATAGCTCAATCCCAAGTGGGGTTGATGAAAACTATCTTGACCCGGAGGGGGACATTCTTCTCCTTGAAAGATTGTTAAATGACGATCCTTCACCCTCTCCGTCTCCACAAATACTTCATAAAGCGGAAGTCAAAAATGTTGAAATAACTGAAGACTTCCCCGAGGTTGAGCTCAAGGACTTGCCTCCTCATCTAGAATATGCATTTCTGGAGGGTGATAATAAATTACCCGTCATTATTGCCAAAGACTTAAAAGATGAGGAAAAGGCTACACTCCTAAAGGTTCTTAAGTCAAACAAGCAAGCAATTGCTTGGAAACTCTCCGACATTAAGGGCATAAGCCCGAACTTTTGTACTCATAAAATCTTATTGGAGGATGACTTTAAGCCAGCTGTGCAACATCAGAGAAGGGTAAATCCCAAAATCCACGAAGTTATCAAACAAGAAGTTCTTAAACTTCTTGATGCGGGATTGATTTACCCTATATCTGACAGTCCTTGGGTTAGCCCAATTCATTGTGTTCCCAAAAAGGGTGGCATTACCGTTGTCACCAACGAGGATAACGAGTTGATTCCAACTCGTTTGGTCACGGGTTGGCGTGTATGTATTGACTATCGAAAGTTAAATGAAGCCACCCGTAAAGACCATTTTCCTCTCCCTTTTATGGACCAAATGCTCGAAAGACTTGCGGGGAATGAATACTACTGCTTCCTCGATGGCTTCTCGGGTTACTTCCAAATCCCCATTGATCCCCAGGATCAAGAGAAGACTACCTTCACATGCCCCTACGGAACTTTTGCTTACAGACATATGCCTTTCGGCTTATGTAATGCACCAGGCACGTTCCAGAGGTGCATGATGTCTATATTTTCCGACATGATCGGGAAAACTATGGAGGTATTCATGGATGACTTTTCAGTCATCGGGGATTCATTTCAGACTTGCCTCTCCCATTTGTAACAGATGCTTAAACGTTGCAAAGAAACGAATCTAAGTCTCAACTGGGAGAAGAGCCACTTTATGGTCAAGGAGGGCATTGTCCTCGGCCATAAAATTTCAAAAGACGGGATTGAGGTTGACAGAGCTAAAATCGATGTCATTGCCAAATTACCTCATCCCACCACCGTAAAAGGTGTTAGGAGCTTTTTGGGTCATGCCGGCTTCTACCGTAGGTTTATCCAAGATTTTTCTAAAATTGCCCGGCCTATGACCCATCTCCTCGAGAAGGATGCTCCTTTCATCTTCTCTCCTGAGTGCATCGAAGCTTTTGAAACATTAAAGAAAAAGCTTACCGAGGCACCGATTCTTGTTGCCCCCGATTGGGACCAACCTTTTGAGCTTATGTGCGATGCTAGTGATTTTGCCATAGGTGCGGTCTTGGGGCAACGAAAAGCAAAATACTTTCAGCCCATACACTATGCAAGCAAAACTATGACTGAGGCTCAAGGTCATTACACCACCACTAAAAAAGAACTCCTAGCTGTGGTGTATGCCTTCGAGAAATTCCGGTCATATTTAATCTTGACTAAATGCGTAGTGTACACAGATCACTCGGCTTTGAAATACCTATTTGCAAAACAAGATACAAAGCCGAGGCTTCTCCGTTGGGTTCTCCTCCTTTAGGAATTTGATATCATATTCGTGATAAAAAAGGAGCTGAGAACCTTGCTGCTGATCATCTCTCACGATTAGAGAACCCTCATCAAGATGTGTCCGAGAAAAAGGAAATAAATGAAACATTTCCTCTCGAGACACTCAATGCGGTTGCTTTTCGTGGTGACTCTACTACCCCATGGTTTGCCGACTTTGCAAATTACCATGCGGGTAACTTCATAGTAAAGGGGTTGACATCCCAACAAAAGAAAAAATTCTTCAAAGACGTTAAACATTACTTCTGGGATGACCCCTTCCTCTTCAAAATCTGTGCCGATCAAGTCATCAGGCGATGTGTATACGGACAGGAAGCCACTGATATTCTCAAGGCTTGCCATGCTGGACCCACCGGGGACCACCATAGTCCTAACTACACCGCCAAAAAGGTGTTTGATTCCGGTTTCTATTGGCCCACAATCTATAAGGATGCCCACGAGTTAGTCAAAGCCTGTGATGCTTATCAGCGTCACGGGAATATTTCACAAAAGAACGAAATATTCAAGTTTGTGAAATCTTTGACGTCTGGGGCATTGACTTTATGGGGCCATTCCCATCTTCTCATGGAAACAAATACATACTCGTGGCTGTTGACTACTTGTCAAAGTGGGTTGAGGCTAAGGCCTTACCCACTAACGACGCCCGAGTTGTTGTGAAATTCTTGAAATCCCTCTTTGCTCGTTTTGGAACTCCACGTGCCATCATTAGTGATCGCGGTACTCACTTTTGCAATGATTAATTTGCAAAAGTCATGCTTAAGTACGGTGTTACTCATCGTCTTTCTACCGCGTATCACCCACAAACAAGTGGGCAGGTGGAGGTTTCCAACCGTGGTATTAAACGGATTCTTGAGAGGACAGTAGGTGAAAACCGTGCTTCCTGGTCGGATAAACTAGATGATGCACTCTGGGCCTTTCGTACAGCTTACAAAACACCCATCGGGTGTACTCTATACAAGCTTGTATACAGGAAGGCGTGTCATTTACCGATCGAGCTTGAGCACAAAGCCTACTGGGCCTTGAAACATGCTAACTACGACCTTCATAAAGCGGGTGATCATCGTAAGGTTCAAATCAATGAATTAAATGAACTTCGTGATCAAGCCTACGAGAACTCTTTGATCTACAAAGAAAAGACAAAGAAGATTCACGACTCTAAAATTAAGAACCGCGTTTTCAACGTCGGTGACAGAGTACTTCTTTTCAACTCAAGATTAAAGATCTTCTCGGGGAAATTAAAAACCCGATGGACTGGACCATTCACTATTGCTAAAGTATACCCTTACGGGACTGTTGAGTTATCTCAACCCGAAGGTCCCAACTTCAAAGTGAATGGTCATAGATTGAAACATTATTTTGGAGAGGACATACCACCCATGGTTGTCCCGGATCTCCAAACTTTCCCCATGGACCAATGAATTCGGGGATCGAGTCAAGATAGTGACTCGGTGAACAAAAATTAGCAACATATATGGGTTTTCACCCGTATTTCTGACTTCTTTCTACTTTCTACCACCCTAGTGTGGGGGAGTGGCCGTCCCCCACCTGTTGAAAAGTAAATATGTTCTCAAGAAAAAAAAAAAAAAAAAAGTGTAATTGTATGTACAGATAAATAAAGTGAAAAATAAAAATTTCCACAGTTAGCATCGAATATTAGCTTTTCCCGTTCAGAGATTCGGCATAATAGCCGGGACTTTGAATATTGAGGACAATATTCAGTTCTAGTGTGGGGGGGGGGGGGGGGGGGGGAAATTCTTACGAATTTTATCACAAAACTTTCTAAAGTACCCCCATTTTAGGCCTAAATTTTTTTCAAAATTTTTCACTTTATTCCAAAATTTTTGTGGTTATCAGTCCGCCAAAGTCTAAATGACAAAGGGATTGGCTAGTCCAGGAGCAAACGGCTCTTGGTAAAGACATCTCAAACCCGTTGATGGCTGGCAATTTGCCAAAAATTGTATGGTTCCCCAGCTCCCCCGTATCCTCATAAGCAAATGAGTTGGCTAGCCCACAAGATTATGGCTTGTGGTAAAGGCAGTGGAAAATCCATAATTGGTATTCAGCTCACCAAGATGTTGACTTAGTCCATCAAGATGCTGGCTAGTCCAGAAGCAAACGGCTTTTGGTAAAGACAAATCAAATCCGTTGACAGCTGGTGGTTTGCTCAAAATCACACGGTTATCAGGTGTGCCACAGTTCTTACACCTGGCTACTCCAGAAGTGATGGCTTTTGGTAAAGAGTTTCAAATCCATTAAGTTTTTCTCAAAAGATTGCTAGGGACTAGCAATGTTTTAGTGTGGGGGATTGATGAGTGTGTAAATACTCATCATTTTTACCATTTCTGAACTGCCAAAACATCAAAAAACACTCAATAATGAATCAAAATAGTGAAAATATCCCAGGAAAGTGTTTTACATGTCTCAAATGCAAAAATACCAAAAACAGATGAAAAACGCACAAAGTTTGCATAATTGGCAGTTTCAGTCCCCCAACTTTCAAAAGTTGTCAAATCTAGTCCCTGGTCATTCTAAAAACTTGAAAAAGTCACCAAAGGTCCTTTTAAATCAAAAAGTTACATAAATAGTCCTTTGGTGAAAAGTTTCACAAAATGTCAAGTTTAGTCCCTGAACTTTGAAAATTGTCAAAAATGGTCCCTGGGATATGAAAAACTTTGAGAAAAACAAATTTTGTCCTTGCACTAACCTTTTATGACAGGATTGGTCCTTGGTGGAAAGTTTGGTGATATTTACACAAATGGTCCCTGAAGTTTGAAAGTTTGACGGTTTCAGTCCCTGGTGAAAAATAAATTGAAAAATCACCAAAGGACCTTGTACTATTCATGATATGGCATATTATACCCTTGGAAACTAAATTAAAAACATGCCAAATCTCACCCTCAAACTTTGCAAAAATTACAAAAAAGGTCCTTGTGAATCCAAAAACCAAATCCGGACCAAAAACAAATACTACTCCATACTAGTCCACATAACCCATTCCCACTTCAATTATTTTGGGCCCAAGATACCCACCAGTCCAATCTTTAGCCCACCTCACCCACAAAACCGTTCTAAATAACCCCGGTCAAACCCAGTTTGACCAAACCACCCTCACCCCCAAAACCACCCCGTATGCCTGCAAAACCACCCTCATCCACCACCACCACTTGCTACCAAACCATCATCACCCTCCCACACCCCTATGCACCTTATATCACCTCAGCAATTAATGCCACCCCCCAGTTGCAATTCCAGTCCAAAATCCCCTTCTTAACTTTTGGCGCCAAAATCTGTTTTAAAGGTGTGGATCAAATCAGAGTAATTCAACGGCCAAGATGAGATGGGATATGCTCAGAAAGCTTTTTGGAACCCTAATCTTGGGCTATAAAAGGGAGAAGAGTGCAATGGAATGAGTAGTTAGTTAATAAAGAGTAATTTAGGTCGTATTTAGCTTAATTTGAATTTCAGTTAATTTCTTAAGCTTTTAAGCATTGTAAAAGTCTATTCTCATGTAATCTCAAGTTTTTAATCAATCAAATTCTAGTTTCATTCAGTATTTCAGTTTATACCATTTTCAAGTTATTTTGAGATTTTTGCATTCTGAGTTGAGAAGAAGAAGCAAGCTTCATGGACTGAGTTAGGATCATATAAGCTCCAATAAGCTTATCAAAGCTTTAGAGACCCTATAAACCAGATTCATTAGAAGAAAATCAAAAATCTAAAAATAGTCAACTCTAGTCAACTGTCTTGGTTCTAACTTGTTTTCAGGTATTGAGAAGCAATTGGTGAGCAAGCTTGGGATTGGAACAGCCTATCTAAAGATAGGCATCATTAGGAAAACCTCTTGTTCATGCTAGAGGTGTTATGTAAGCTTTTGCTCATTTACTTTTTCATCTAAAAAGTTTAGTATCTGATTCCTTGTTTGCAATTTGTTAATCTGTGTTGTTTGTGCTTATTTGATTATTGTTAGTTAAATTATAGCCTATTCTAGATAGTTTGTTCATTAAAATTGATAGTTGTTGTAAGTTCTAAGTTTCACAGTCAAAATAGTTTAAGTGATAAACCTGTGCATTTGATATTGTGATCTGTTTCTGAGTGCTTAATTAAGTTCATCTAGACATAATTAAAGGTTTGGGATCAAGTTTATATACCCTAGTACCTCATTGATTTGAAAAACTCAAAACAGTCAAGCATAAGGGTGTGTTTGGATCATTGGATTGTTGTGGTATTTAGGTACCATTTGGACTGGATCTTTGTTTCTTTAGTGTTCATTAGGTGGTATTAGACTTAAGAAGCATAAACACTTGGACTCATAACAGTCAAAAGTCAAAATCTCATTTAAATCCCCCTCACAGTTAACTGTGAGGGAATTGTGTTCTCAAAAGCTTTCAAATTAGCTCATAAGTGGTAAACATAGCTTAAGATTGTTACAATATTGCTTAATACAAGTTTTTCAATCAGTAATCACCACCCAAAACTCACAAAAGTCAAAGTATCAAGTTCATACAAAAAGTCAAAAGTTCCATTCTCAGATTTTTGCTAAATTTCCAAGATTAATTTTGAGTTGTGTAATGGGAGTTAAGGTTTGAAATTTGTTGTGGTAAGAGTCTACCAGCTGAACTTAGAACCCTAATTTTTGCTTGATTTGTGTGGAAACTTAAGTGGGTCCCACAGACCCTCAAAGTGACTTGCAGGGCAAAGGTGTACCCTGCTCACATCAGACCTCCACCACACCACCACCTTAAGTGGTGGCTGCAGCCCACCACAGTGGTCCCTACACCTAGGACTTGGGTTCTCCCAACCCCCTCCTACCAGGGAACAACCATTGACCTTTTGTTTGACCCCCAGCCCAGTGGACCCCACCTAGTTTAGCCCCCAAAGTCTGTCCCCAATATGAAGTCAGTTTCAACATTGCAAAGTGCTTATTTCATCTTATTCAGCTTATTTGTGGTCAAGCTTTGTTGTTTACTGCTTATTTGAGTTTGTTTAACTTGTTGGTTCTCACTTTTACCATTGTGGACCCCACCCAAAGCCATTTGACCTAAATTGACCACACAGTCAACATAAGTCAACTATGTAAGCCAAGGGGGTGCTTATAGCTTATTTATAAGCTATCTTGAAAAGTGTTTTCACAAAAGTTTGTTATTTTAGGTTATAAAATAGTTCTGTAAAAGAAAAATCCAAAAAATCCAAAGTTAAAATAAGTGATAGTTTCTATTTAATTCAATTTAATTTTAATTTTCATTTTTAGATTTTAATTAAGTCACTAGTGTTTTTATATTTTTATTAATTACCTTATATAGTAAAGTAATTTTGATAATTTTTTCAGATTTTTATTTTGTCATTTAGTGTTAATTAGATTTAATTTTAGTTTTCTTTATTATTAATTAATATTAAGTATTAAATAGCTTATTTAGTTTTTATAAAGTAAAACTTAGTTTTTATATTTTTCCTAGTTCTAATATAGTATAATAAGTTTTTAGAAATTATATTTTGAGATTCTACTGTTCATTTTCTATCTTTCTTATTTTATTTGTTTAAAATAGACTTAAGTTAATTAAAAGGTAAATAATTAGTTGTTTAGTCTTAAAACATAATTTTTAGAGTTTTTATAATTTTGTAGGATTCCAGTGATGGTTAAGTAATTTTATAAATTTTATCTTAATTTTCTAAGTTAAATTAGTATTTATAGTAATTAAAAGTAGTTTAATTAGTTTAATTAAGTTAAATAGTTTTTAATTAATATAAAACTCATAAAAAGACAAAAATATTTATTTTAATTTTTTATACTTTCTTCAAGTTCTATTTTAAGTTTAGAAATTGTTTTTGCAAATTTTTAGTTTAATTTGTAATAGTTATAATTATTAGTTAAATATAAATTAGATTTTAATTAGATTTTAATTAGTTTAATTAATTAAATAATATTTAAATAGTATTTTAATCATTTTTATAATTTCATTTTCATTTTTAATTTTAAGTTTAAAAAAGTGTCAAAAGCACCCCCTGTAGTTTGTTAAATACCAAAACCCCACTTTTCCAGTCCGTTACGTGATCTTAATTGTGAATTTGTGCATATATCTGGTATCTGATTTTTGTGAATATTATATCTGTGTACAAATACCATCATAACAGTAGCAATACCAATACCACATCATCAGGCTACTGTCCTCAGTGCCACTCACTCATAAACGATTCCAAAAGCACCATTTCAATCTCGTCGGGACATAACGACCCGGGGAAACACTACACTATCCACGGAGAATTGGCTTGATTAGTTTGACTTTTACGGTTGACCATTCACAAGTGGTTGACTAATAAAAGTTGACTAGTTCAGAGCCAATCATTAAGTATAAATACTTTGCAACCAAATACTCTAAAATACTCTAGGGAT
Organism: Artemisia argyi; assembly: GCA_030686995.1. Classification (NCBI taxonomy): domain Eukaryota; kingdom Viridiplantae; phylum Streptophyta; class Magnoliopsida; order Asterales; family Asteraceae; genus Artemisia; species Artemisia argyi. The sequence continues at coordinate 172,626,009 of CM060681.1, forward strand.
GGTTTTCTATTCCTAAGTATTTCATAAGGTGTTTTATTAATTACCTTTCTTATGTAGACTCTATTAAAAATGTAACAAGCGGTATCTAGGGCATGACACCAAAACTTTTGTGGAATGGATTGCTCGTCAAGCATTGCACGACTCATCTTTCTTAACTTACGATGTGTTCTTTCAACAATCTCATGCGATTGAGAAGTGAACGGGCCCGATAAGTTATAAGATATTCCATGTTGTTCACAAAAGGTTCCAAATTGCATTTTATCAAATTCGCTACTATGATTTGTTTTAATTGAAACAATTGAACAATCAAGTAGGTTTTCAAGTTTCTTTCTCAAAATGTTGAATTTATTTTAAACTCCATCCATGTTTTCTAAGAATAAAATCCAAGTGTAATTTGAATAATCATCTATGATCATTAAAGTGTAGAAGTTACCTCCATAACTTTGGATCGGAGATGGACCACACAAATCCAAATGAATTAATTCTAAAACTTTACTAGTTGTCACTTCCTTTATATTCCTATTATTGGTTTGTCCTTGACTTCCTAGACATGTGTCACAATAATGCCTTTCAAAGCTCAACTTTGGTAAATTCCGTACTAGTTCGTTTGAAGCTAGGTTTTGGACTAACCTCATATTGGCGTGACCTAATCTCCTATGCTAAAGCGTTGAGTTGTCCACCATGGACGTAAGACATATCTGTTGCTTAGAGTTATCACCTAACTTGCATGTATATAAATTATTTCTCCTATGACCTTTTGCTAACACAACACCATTTTTACTAATGGTGCAATCTGCCTTAGTAAATTTGACCTCACAATCATCATCACATAATTGACTCACACTAATCAAATTGAAACTTAGACCCCTAACGTGCTCGACATTGGAGATTTCTATGGAGTCATGAAGGACATTACCTTTGCCGACAATTTTGCCGTTAAGTTTGCTTCCAAAAATGACTTGATTGCCATTATACGCCGTATATGATGTGAACAATCTTCTATTCCCGGTCATGTGTTTAGTGCAACCACTATCCACTACCCACGCATCCGGTTGTAGATCACTTTTGAGGCAAACCTACAACAAAATTACAACTCATGCCTTTGGTACCCATTGTTTCTTGGGTCCATTTTGGTTAGCATTTAAAGTGCCCAAGTTAAACATTCTTGGGTCTTGAAGCAAGATACATAATTTCTCAATACCAAATTTAGAAAAAGCGGACCAAGGATTGTTTCGATAGTCATTTTGAGTTTGATAACTTGGTCTATTGTTATGATATATTTGAGGTCTAAAGAATTTTTGGTTTGAGTAGGAGTTGTCTCTCCATTGATAATTGTTGTATTGGTATTGAGAAGACCTTTGACTATAGTTATAGAAATTTCTTCTTTGGTTATTATGAAAAGATGTTCTTTGGTTGTATGAGGTAGAAGATCTCACATTAGGTGTAGGCAAAAGTGGTCTATTTACTCGAGGTTGTGAGTATTCAAGTCCATTGCGAGAGCTTGAGTTAGAAAATTGTTTTGGATTCTCTCTTTTTGCAATGGAAGCTTGATTACCTCGAGTACTTACAAGAGGAGCTTGAGGAGTAATTGGTTTAATGACATTGTTTAATGGAGATCCAATTTTCCTCAGGGGCCTGGCGCGTTGACGCGTCAGACAGCGCGTCAGCCTCGGGGATTTTTGGAGCCTCATTTTCTTTAGCCTTTACAAATGTTATTGGTTTTGTTAGGCTTATAGGAGTGGTTGTACCTTGTTTAAAAAATCCAAGACCTCCCTTTTCTTGAGACACCTTTTGCCGACTTATTAATTCTTCTAAATCGTTTGTGCTCTTTTTATATTTTGAAAAACTTAATGACTCTTTTTGAAGTTCCAACACTTTTTCATTCAAAGAGTTAACCTCAAGTGTGAGTACTTCACAACTTTTACAAGTTCAATCATCCCTTTGCAATGTTCTAGTGTTTTTACTTTACTTTCAAGTTCACAAACCCTTTCTTTAGATTTAACATTTTCAAATTCAAGAAGACGTTTTTCTTTGAGAGCTTTATCAAGGGTTTTTCTAAAATCATCATTAAACTTAATGTCGCAACTCGTAATTTCAGATTCCTTGTTCAGATGTCGAAATTTCATTTTTCATCTCGGAAAATTTCTATTCACAAGTTACTATTCATCATTTACTATTCACCGATCACTATTCATCAAATTTACTATTCATCATTTTTGGTGTCAGTTTGAGATTCCGAGGAGCGTTTAAAATTTTCACTATTCATATGACACTATTCATTTCCGGAGGAAAACACTATTCATGTACTTTATTCATTTCATCGTAAATTTATTTTACGGATATTTAAATTCGCGTAACCGGTCAGGTTAAGCTGCGAATTCATGCATCGTCAATATTTACATTCGCGTAACCAGTCAGGTTTAGCTGCGAATTTATGAAATCATCAGTAGGGACACTTCATATGGACTAGAAATGGCTTACATATCATTACAATAGCATTTGCATACTATTCCACTCATAGGATATTCCGATTACTATTTTTGGTATAATTGACATTTTACGTATGTTTATTTTAAATAAACGTTAACACGCAACCAATAATGTGACTAACATGTCCGACGCTCTCGACTATGATTCTAATATATTTTTATATTCATTTTAATAATATATAAATTATATTATTAATTTACCCGGTATTTTGGAAATTTATTTATTTCGTATCGTAAGTTAAATATAATTACGACGGTTTTCGTAGAAACAATACAATAATCACCCAAACACTCAATACTTGTACCAAACATATTTTCACAATTTTTATGACTTTATTATGTCCCGGTTAACTTCGTTAAAATTTATTTCTAGCAAACTTGGTACCCGATATCCTCTAAAACTAATAATATCTAATTAAATCCTACACCAAAGTCAAGATTTTCTTACAAAATCTTACAATATTCACCCACCCCCTCCCTTTTCCTTTGATTTCAGCCGATTGGCTCCCTCCCCCAAAGTCCACACATTGAAAATCTTGCATCAAAATCTCACCAACTTATATCACCTTTATTTTCAAGACTTTATCACATAGTCATTATTTTCAAAGTGTGAAACAAAATATCCTCTCCTCCTCTCTTCCTTTTGGATCCGACCAAGCACCAAGGAGAAGCAAGAAATCAAGATTTTTCAAGATCTAGTCTATACTACTTATAATACATCTTTGACCCTCTCTCATATTAATTTTTTAAGATTACCAAAAATAAAATTTTAAGTAAATGCAAGTAAATAAGCATAATTTACAAGTATTTAAAGCACAAATAAAACTAAAAAAACACTATTTAACCCATACAATTAATACATTATTAAAAACACCCCATCATCAAAATATACAACTATTTAACCACAATATACAATCTAATTATGCTTTCAAAACATTAAGCTTCCAAAAATTTTGATCAAGATGGTGTGTACATGTCAAACGTTGTATATCGATAAGTTATTCGTGTAGAGTAAAATATAAATGTGTGTAGGATTTTCAATATGGTGTATATACATATATTGTAAAAGACTTTATCATATGAATTTTTAGTCTCATCAATAAATGTATGTTATTCAATTATTGCACTTTATAAAATAGCGTTAAGTATTTGATATACTGATTATTTGTCTGTGATGGACATGCAGACACGCCACTAGATATTTGGTGTCGTTAATATTTATTTTAGGGTACCCGCCGCTGCAACGCGCGGGTACCCTACTAGTAATTTTACAATTCCTATTAGTATCCTAGTTAAGGTTTTGAAATAAAAACCTCAAAGATAATTAAGTATTTTTCATCAAAAGCTCACTAATCTTTCAAGTAAGTGTATGAAACTCATTTTTATAATTTTACCAAGTTTTTATAATGTTCATATGATTTTTATACAAGATTTACATGCATATGTTAGTTTATACCACTCTATTTAAACTTTTATATTTTTTAAGCCCTAGAAATGGGTAATAGGTAGATCGTTGTTAGATCCACTTGATTTATGATGTTTAGGAACCCATGACACCCTAAGAAGGTGTATGGTAAGATTAGACTAGATTTGTGGTGATTGAAAGTGATTTGGTTGAAGTTGAAACTAGTTTGAAACCCTATAATTGATTTTTGAAACTATATATATACCTACTGTTCTTATTTTAAAAACGTGGGAAAATCAGTAGATTTTGGGTAATTTTTGATCAAATATTTAGAAAATACTTTCAAAAACGAAACTTTTGGCGAAAGAACGGATTAAAACGAGTTTATAACGAAGGAGATATGATTTTTGCAAGTTTAACGACGAAAACTATTTTCTGAAATTATAACGTGCTGTTGGGCGATTTTCGACGGACAAATAGAGGCGTTAGACGTAACCTAGAGGAGCCGAGCTATCAAAAATATATTAATACATGTTAAGACGAATCCGTGGATATAAAGAACGAGGAAAATAAACTTATAACGACAAAGATATACACGTTTCAAAATCGACGAAACTATATTATTTTGGCAGCTACAATTGGAAATAATAAACTACGTACTAAATACTATATTTTCTAGAAATATTGTTAAAGAGCTATATTCTTAACCAATGAAGTACGTATGACCCAAGGCTTATTTATACGACTAATTGACGTTATTTTAAGGTTTTCAAAACGAGGAATATAACACTAACATTTTATATACGATATATTACGACAAGTTTTTATAAGTCTAGTTGGACTTATTTTTCCTAAGTATGGAAAATACCTTACTATTGACAATAACTAGTATTTTCAAGTTACGAGTGGTATAGGTATCATGTGCATGAACATTCACTACATCATTTCATGATCTAAAGTAGATCATATTCATTCATTTAGGTTGCGGCTAGTGTTCGCGCCTTGTTGTCCCGATCATTTCACCACATTGTACTATCACTTCAGGTGAGTTTTCATAGCCCCGTTTTAATTCAATATTTTGATTTCAAATCCCACGGGGGAGAATACATTGCATCAATTATTTTTGTACATGCCCAAGTATTAAATTCCATACATTGCTTAAGTTGCCTTACTACCAAGTTAAGTCCCCTTTATTATCATGGATCGTTAATTATATTGCCAAGCGAGAGTGAGTGAATAGATTTATTGAGGGTGACTCCTCCATCCGTGTTTGGGTTGCTCCAACGGAATTACGGATGCATTTCATGTCTAATCTATTTGAGTGTCTGGTAAACACTCCTTTGGGGCCAATACAATATTTTGTCTAGTTTCGGGGTCATGAGCTTAAGAGCCAATGTAGCATTTTTGACATTTTGTCGGTTTACTTGATATTGTGGCTAGTGTACATACGATTTAACTTACAAACCTATGGAATTCACCAACATTCGTGTTGACGTTTTAGCAATGTATTTTCAGGTTATTAAGGTAGCTCCTGGTAGCATGCATTTGGACCTTCATGGAGTCGCAGAGTCGACGCGTCTCACATATATATATTTCCTGCACTTATGAAACGTTTGATCTGGATTGAACTTGTTTTTCATAAACTTGCAACACCTTTTTGGGACCTATGTTTTGTAAACTCTGAATGTTTTAATAATCAAACGATGTATTTTTCCAAACGACACTTTAGGTCGTTCAATATAACTGTAACTGTGGTGCTATGACCTCTAATTATTTGAGATTACCCATGAGTGTTTGGACGATACACTCTGAATAATACCACAAGCCTCACAAACACAATAAAAATTGCAACAAATCGCCCAAGAGTGGCATCTAGCACAAGGACTCTATATTATCTTAGATATGATCGACTCATACCTCCATAACACAATAAACCAACAAGATGCTTTGAACGGTATTATACCATCATAATGGAACTCATCACAACTCTCCCTTCATTATCAAGTTTGATTACACCACATTCTAAGCCGATGATTACATCATTAGTCACTCTAGCAACACTCTACCGACCAAGGTGGTCACATTAGTAGATTTGACATGTAATTACAACTTTGGGAAGATGCAAGTAAGACAATAGGATTAATAAAGACGAAGATGTCTTTACGATTAGATGGTCATGTTGACCAAGATAAAAGTGACTACCATAGTTTTCGTGTTTCGGAGATAATAACAATTCAAGTAAGTCAAAATCTAATTAAATTCTTGTACAAAAAAAAAAAGATTTCTTGCAAACCTTATGAAGTACGATAAATTATTGATTTTCAATGGTTGGATTAAAAACTCATTTTTGTTTAAGCAACAACCTTCTTGAACTCCCGTTTTCCAAAGACATATATATATGAGATATTGTTTTTATCAAAATACAAAATATTTCGTAGTCACATCTTTTACATAACTATATTCATTACAAACTTCAAATAAAGTCACTCCAAAATACATTTATGACCAAATTTCACAATGTTTCACTCAAATAAATGTTGTTAATTTTAGAAACCATATCTCCAAGAAGGAACACGCATAACTCATGAAAGAATCTCGAAAGCAACCACTATACCTACTTACTATTTGATCTTAGATGCGAAAGAAACCCCTCTACCAGAGATTGCTAATATTGATACACCATACCTTAACACCACTACTTCAAATTACAACTTTTTTGCTCATTCCATATTATAAGACCCTCACGCTAGTATAAGTTCGTTGGATTAAAAGATCAAGGTACAATTATTCAAAAAAAAAATTTATATTCTTTTCAGAGATCGATATAGCTTAGTCACATTGGGACAAGATCTCATTTTCATGAAAGGATATTGAGAAGTTTCACCTGACCATAAGACATTTAGCTTGCATTCATGGCAAATCAAACATCATTCGATGTGGTACCTACTTGACTCAGATCATCCGTACAAAAATTTCCATTCTTTATACATTTTAGTCATGCCTAGAGGGATTAAGCATTTGAACCTGCAAACTTTACCTAGTATAAATTCTCTAATACTTCAAATCATTGGCACCAAATTTCTGCAATATATCCTTTCACACATAGACTATCCCCTTCAGTTAACTGTAGATGCCTTAAAGACACGTTCATTTTTCACGCTCTCAATATCACTACCATATTCTCGACCACTTCATAATCATAAACCACTGGCCTGTCATGAACTAAAATATTTACATTCTTTAAATAAGTGGATTAGTAGACTATTACCATACCATAAGATTCACCCACGTATCCAATAAACCATTCAACGAATTTTACTTCAAGCTATTTTACTATCATGGGGGGGGGGGGGGAATTGTTTTACAGAATTTTTAAAATAAGTTATTTTATTGCCACCCTATAAATTGATTTTTCCTTTATTGCACCAAGTATTTACTATTATTACGCGAGACAATTTTCAAGTTACTTGAAAGGAAATGACTAGAATACCATTTTTCAAAACAAAACGTTGAACACCATCTAAAACTTTTGAGAAAAATAATGCTCTTTTGACAAACTCAAGCATTGCATCATTAGTCCTCAATTATACATAGCCTGATCACCTATGTATAATTCAGGAAGGATTATGCTATAATGAAAATAATTACTTTTTAGGGATTGTTAATAACAATCTTCATTCAAAAGCGTTGTAAAAAAATAAATTTTTTCATAAACATCTCTTTTTGACAAACCCTCCCTGGATACTTGATGCGTGGGAATTGCACCAGGCTTTACCTCTCGACATGTGTTTTATTATAATCCAACCCTAACATTTTCCCAAGTATCTCACGTGCTTCCCTAGGCATCTCAACTTCTATGTCCGAATCATAAGGATCATCCTCAATATTCTGACTGCTATATACAAATTGCCCAAAAGATTCATCATCTGTTTCTTGAGATTCATCATCATCGATCATAAAACCTAGGTCTTTTTGATCAATGTGATCATGTTCGGCTACATTCTCCATCACATCAAGGTCACCTATGTGTTCATCCTGTATTATGGTAGGGCCTAACCATGACATGCAGCTAGGTGGCTCATACGAAACTATCCTAGGTGAAGGCTCATATGGTGCATAGGTTTCACTAAGTGAGGCATTTTGAGGGGTTGATGGAGCTCCTAAGGTGAATTCTTTAAAAGTCTTATGCCCTTGGCCTCTTTTCTCAAGGTACTCAATAAAATCAATATATGATCCTGTCCTCCTCATTTCATTCGTCCAGCTTGGTATATCCAAACTAGTGTAATTATATTTTTTCTGGTAAAACTCTAGTGTCGGACTTGGTGGATTCACATTCTCCATAATGGTGAATGGAATAGTCAATGAAAATTACGAACAAACACACAAAGAAAAAGATAGACTAAAGAAAACCTAAAAATAAAAATAAAATCTTACTAGAAAGGAATCTAGCAAGTAGACCTAATAAAAAGAAATTCTAACCTAGACAATAACTATTCCCCGGGCTGCGGCGCCAAAAACTTGATGCGTGGGAATTGCACCAGGCTTTACCTCTCGAGGGATCTCGAGAAGCTTACAACCCCCACTAGGCAGTGTACCTGATCGTTGTAGTATAGTATATTGACAAGTACCGGGGGATTGATCGTTCAGCTTAGGAATAGTGTCGCTAGGATTAGAAAGCCTAAATACTAGTTCTAAAGGTGAGAGATGATTCTTTTTGTATTTTATATTTTTTAGAAAGCAAGTAAAAATCTCGGGTTTGAAGGATTTGGGCGGAATTAGTTGCTAGTCAACTAACCTAATATTAAGATGCAATCAAAATAAAATACTAGAAATGAAAATAAACTAAATTAACTAAGGTTGTGAGCAATAAGTGGAGAAATTGTGTTTACTTAGATTTTACTACTCCCTAGACATCTTTTACATGTTAATTACTTGTTATAATTGCATGGATGACGGATCGTATTCCTTAATACCATTCATGGGGTGGCACACTTAACTCCCCAATTCTATGAGCTCTTATCTCCTCCTACACCATGCCCATCACAACTATAGGGATTGTAAACAGTGGCTCATGCATTAAATACAACCAATAAAGACCTAGTGCGCGTCGGTTCATGTTTCTTAAGACGTTCAAGCATGTTACCAATTGGAGATCTGCCAGTTTTCTTAAGCCTAACATATAAATCATTCATCCAAGACAAGAATAAACAAGTAATCAACACATAATTAACATCTAGGTTTCATTAGATCCAAGCAAACACAAGATAGATCTAGCCTAGCATGATGGAATTAAGACAAGAACAAGATATAGACAACCAACACATAGACATATTGATTGAATTAAAAGAACAATTATCTCAATTACACATGCAAGGTATCAAGGGCTTGGAACCCTTGAAGAACCTGTAAAATTCGCACCAAAATCGTACTTAGGGTTTCTCCAAAACTTCTCTCTTTTTTAATGTGAAAATTAGAAAACTATATATAGGAAAAGGGGTCTGACGGCGTCAAGACCAACCTTGTGACGTCGTCACCTCGCCGCCAAAACTATTCTCGGACTGCCTTGATCTACATTTGACGCCGTCAAGACTTAATCATTTCCCGGCCGTCATGACTTTTACTCTTGACGCCCTACCTTCTTGACGCCGTCAAATCTGTACTGGATCGTCATGGAATTTTGCTCTTGACGCCGTCAGGGAGTTACTCTTGACGCCGTCACCTACTGTTCCCAGCATGGAAAATTAAGACTTTGGCGTTTTGTTCACTTTTATGCTCTAAAAACGTCCGAATTGCTTCCTTTTCCAGATTTCTCTCCCAAAGTACCTAAAATCACAAAAGGAACGATTTAGGGCAATATTTGATCAAATAAATTCGAATTCGGGCTTAAATGACCCCCTAAAAACGGATCATTTTTCGCCTCATCATATACCCTTACACTTGAGATTTGCTTGTCCTCAAGCAAATGCGCTTTTATTCTACTCAAAATACAAGTTAGGGGTCATTTAACACTAATATAAAAGTAATTACAACAAATAATCATTCCACTAAAGACCAAAGACAAGCACAGAGGTCATACGATAGCACCTCACAAATAGTGTTTAGATACTCACATCTCTCGGGTGTAATAAAGTATAAATTACAATATGGAAACGGAAGATATCTCTCACTACCTGTCATAGCAAAATAGATTACCATAGGCTTGGGAAAGGATCAAACCTCCACCACATGGCGTAAGCACCTAGGATAAACTATCAAAGAGGTCTTTTAAAGGGTTGTAACATTAGGTGTAGGGATATGAAATACACGGTTTTGTTGGATATAGGCAGTCTTTACTGGTGGCGAGTTAACAATCTTGGTTAATTACATGTACAATATGGCGTTGCTAAGCCAAGACTAGACTCGACTTAAGCTAATAAATGAAAAATAACAAAAAACATAAAATGAACATAGAATAAAAAGGGATGGTAGTCCGTATGTTTTTTCTCTTTTCCTTTTTCTATTTTTTTTCTTTTTCTTGATTTTTTTTTTTTTTTTTTTTTTTTTTTTTTTTTTTTTTTTTTTTTTTTTGCATACACTCTTGCCCTACCATCCAAAATAATACATCATAGGGAATGAATATTCCCCTTACACTTGAATCTTTACATACTTTACAATCAACTAATCTAATGACTCGAATTAAGAAAATCAAAACACTTGGAGTACTGTTAAGATTAACGCACATATGGGGGTAATAATATGATGTTCTTCCCCATTACTCCATACAATAAGTACTTGCCCATGAGTCCCAATCGTCCCAAAACAATATGTACAAGGATATGACTCGACTTAGCAACCATGTAATCAATTAGAAAGTTAACTTAGGGTTTAACAAATAACAATAATGCACTAAAAATGAGCGCATACACGGAAGGTTAAGGCGATTTGGTTGTACATTTAAGTGGGGTGTAACAAATTCTTCCTTTAAGTAAGATGCTTAAAGTTAGAAATGAAAAGATAGGCTCGGAGGGGTGTACTAGGGGTTTCGTGTACTAAAAATGAGTACAACGCTAAGAGTGTGGGAAAAATTAGTTGACTTAACTAGTCAAGTAATATGACATAAATGGTCAAGTAATTATGATACGGGTTTAACACAAGGGTAATCCTAATGCCTCTTATCATGTAGTAAATCCTACCACACGAATGTAGTCTCACTAGCGGTGTCGGGATGCATCACTAACGCAAGTTCTAGAATCTAAATGCTACCGGTACACTCATAAGCACTAATAGTAAATGCTTTTCCTATCAAATCTAAAGGCGAACCTCACATACTTGGGTGGAAAATTTTTCTGAAAGTACGGTTATGTGCTAGTCATACAATCTCCTATCCATGAGACGCTTGCTATGGCTAAAGTTTCACTCCTAAATGTTGTAAAAAATTTTAAATTTGGCGCTAAAATTGCACTAACAAGTATTTCTCATAGTTTTATTACACATCTACAATCAAACAAAACAAACTCAAGCGAAAGTGCATATGTAAGGTATCATCTTTTTACCCTCCCCTTACACTTAAGATGAACATTGTCCCCAATGTTCAAGTAAAGAATGTAAAAGTGAAAAAGTAAAGAGAATGAAATCAAATACTCCCCTGATTCGCTCGGTATGGATAATAAGGTGGCCAGGTTAAATCTTCCTCCAAGAAAATGAACAATCAAAGCTTCCATTCCAGAATATAAATTATCTTCTTGTCATACATAACCTGTAAAACCTGATAAAATAGACAAGACAACCTCGCGTAAAATCGGCGGCATCCTATATAAGTTACTAAATCCTAGAAAACAAGATAAGATATAATGCTTATGGAATGAAGTTTGCAGATCTCCTGGAGATTATAAAACTTAATAATTCACAAAAACCATAAGACTCCGTTAGAAAAACAAAACTGGTAAAATTTCCAGATTTTTACACTTGACGCCGTCAAGAGTAAACTCTTGACGCCGTCAGAAGTGACCTGCAGAAATTCTTATGTTAAGTTTCCGGAAAATTTCTGGAAAAACTTGGTCTCACTTCCTGGAAAATCCTGCAAAACTTCATTATGACTCAATACAAGCATTTGACTCTAACAAATACGAATATACATGTTCATTTAATATTGTGGAGAATCATGATCGGTTTGTTTCTTGAAAACATATTTGGGGTTTCCCCTTACACTTATCTTTTGCAAAAATACCTTTAGGTGGAGTTAAGACTAAGCCAAAACAACAAGGTAAAGTATTTCACTATTTAGTTTAGAAACATGATCTACCAACAATAAAAATTAAGCATGCATACGGAAGCAAATAACAAACAAACAAATAAAATCACACAAAACATGGGTTGCCTCCCAAGAAGCGCTTGTTTTTTTTTCGAGTCACGAGCCTGACTCTACCTTTATTTAACGGAAATAGGGGAGGTTTTCCCTACACTTAGGATTAAGTGCGGGTGGAAGTAGCGATACACACCCTTAGGGTGGAAATATGCCTCGTGAGGAAAGAGTGATGGATGAATTATATGCTCGAAGGGGTGTGCTCCTATCATCATAACCTTACCTAATTCAATCGGGTTAATGGGTGGATTAAGATTTTCTCCTAGAAAGGGATCATTTTCAATCAACTTCAAGAGATTACTAGTTGGGGATCCATCTTGACCTAATAAACCCGGTTTAAACCCATAATGTTTCTTGCGATCAATCATAAATGGGTGATGTAAGCATGTAAGGTCATTTTCCACTCCTATATTGGCTTCCTTTCTACAAGGCTTAGACTCCACTACCTTTATCCTAAGACTACCCGGACTATATGGTTTGATGGGTGGATCGGAACCTATTTTAATTCCTAAATTTTCATCCAAGGAAGGAAGATTAGGCAACGGTTTTGGTTGAGGCTCCGGTTCATCAAAACTAGGAACTTCCCTAGAACTAAGAGTAAGGTTATCATTATAAGTATTCAAACCTATATCCTCTAGTTGTGTTTGGTTCAAAGGTTCTACCTCTATTGGGATTCCTAAAGTCTTTTCTGCTTCATCCGAATAAGTCACGGGCGGTGTGTATTCCTTAAATGATGGTAGGACTTGTGGGGTATTTAGCGGGCTTATGTTACTTACTTCATCGTTCCTTGTGTCAAGACCACCTATATTCTCAACATGTGTTTTATTATAATCCAACCCTAACATTTTCCCAAGTATCTCACGTGCTTCCCTAGGCATCTCAACTTCTATGTCCGAATCATAAGGATCATCCTCAATATTCTGACAGCTATATACAAATTGCCCAAAAGATTCATCATCTGTTTCTTGAGATTCATCATCATCGATCATAAAACCTAGGTCTTTTTGATCAATGTGATCATGTTCGGCTACATTCTCCATCACATCAAGGTCACCTATGTGTTCATCCTGTATTATGTTAGGGCCTAACCATGACATGCAGCTAGGTGGCTCATACGAAACTATCCTAGGTGAAGGCTCATATGGTGCATAGGTTTCACTAAGTGAGGCATTTTGAGGGGTTGATGGAGCTCCTAAGGTGAATTCTTTAAAAGTCTTATGCCCTTGGCCTCTTTTCTCAAGGTACTCAATAAAATCAATATATGATCCTGTCCTCCTCATTTCATTCGTCCATCTTGGTATATCCAAACTAGTGTAATTATATTTTTTCTAGTAAAACTCTAGTGTCTGACTTGGTGGATTCACATTCTCCATAATGGTGAATGGAATAGTCAATGAAAATTACGAACAAACACACAAAGAAAAAGATAGACTAAAGAAAACCTAAAAATAAAAATAAAATCTTACTAGAAAGGAATCTAGCAAGTAGACCTAATAAAAAGAAATTCTAACCTAGACAATAACTATTCCCCGGGCTGCGGCGCCAAAAACTTGATGCGTGGGAATTGCACCAGGCTTTACCTCTCGAGGGATCTCGAGAAGCTTACAACCCCCACCAGGCAGTGTACCTGATCGTTGTAGTATAGTATAGTGACAAGTACCGGGGGATTGATCGTTCAGCTTAGGAATAGTGTCGCTAGGATTAGAAAGCCTAAATACTAGTTCTAAAGGTGAGAGATGATTCTTTTTGTATTTTATATTTTTTAGAAAGCAAGTAAAAATCTCGGGTTTGAAGGATTTGGGCGGAATTAGTTGCTAGTCAACTAACCCAATACTAAGATGCAATCAAAATAAAATACTAGAAATGAAAATAAACTAAATTAACTAAGGTTGTGAGCAATAAGTGGAGAAATTGTGTTTACTTAGATTTTACTACTCCCTAGACATCTTTTACACGTTAATTACTTGTTATAATTGCATGGATGACGGATCGTATTCCTTAATACCATTCATGGGGTGGCACACTTAACTCCCCAATTCTATGAGCTCTTATCTCCTCCTACACCATGCCCAGCACAACTATAGGGATTGTAAACAGTGGCTCATGCATTAAATACAACCAATAAAGACCTAGTGCGCGTCGGTTCATGTTTCTTAAGACGTTCAAGCGTGTTACCAATTGGAGATCTGCCAGTTTTCTTAAGCCTAACATATAAATCATTCATCCAAGACAAGAATAAACAAGTAATCAACACATAATTAACATCTAGGTTTCATTAGATCCAAGCAAACACAAGATAGATCTAGCCTAGTGATGAGACGAAAAATGATCCGTTTTTAGGGGGTCATTTAAGCCCGAATTCAACTTTATTTGATCAAATATTGCCCTAAATCGTTCCTTTTGTGATTTTAGGTACTTTGGGAGTGAAATCTGGAAAAGGAAGCAATTCAGACGTTTTTGGAGCATAAAAGTGAAGAAAATGCCAAAGTCTTAATTTTCCATGCTGGGAACAGTAGGTGACGGCGTCAAGAGTAATTTCCTGACGGCGTCAAGAGCAAAAGTCCATGACGACCCAGTACAGATTTGACGGCGTCACGAGGGTAGGGCGTCAAGAGTAAAAGTCATGACGGCCTGGAAATGAGTTTGTCTTGACGGCGTCAAATGTAGATCAAGGCAGTCCGAGAATGGTTTTGGCGGTGAGGTGACGGCGTCACAAGATTTGTCTTGACGCCGTCAGACCCCTTTTCCTATATATAGTTTTCTAATTTTTCACATTAAAAGAGAGAAGTTTTGGGAGAAACCCTAAGTACGATTTTGGTATAACTTTACAGGTTTTTCAAGGGTTCCAAACCCTTGATACCTTGCATGTTTAATCAAGATAAGTGTTCCTTTAATTCAATCAATATGTCTATGTGTTGGTTGTCTATATCTTGTTCTTGTCTTAATTCCATCATGCTAGGCTAGATCTATCTTGTGTTTGCTTAGATCTAATGAAACCTAGATGTTAATTATGTGTTGATTACTTGTTTATTCTTGTCTTGGATGAATGATTTATATGTTAGGCTTAAGAAAACTGGCAGATCTCCAATTGGTAACATGCTTGAACGTCTTAAGAAACATGAACCAACGCGCACTAGGTCTTTATTGGTTGTATTTAATGCATGAGCCACTGTTTACAATCCCTATAGTTGTGCTGGGCATGGTGTAGGAGGAGATAAGAGCTCATAGAATTGGGGAGTTATGTGTGCCACCCCATGAATGGTATTAAGGAATACGATCCGTCATCCATGCAATTATAACAAGTAATTAACGTGTAAAAGATGTCTAGGGAGTGGTGAAATCTAAGTAAACACATTTTCTCCAATTACTGCTCACAACTTTAGTATAATTTAGTTTATTTTCATTTCTAGTATTTTATTTTGATTGCATCTTAGTATTGGGTTAGTTGAATAGCAACTAATTCCGCCCAAATCCTTCAAACCCGAGATTTTTAATTGCTTTGCATAAAATATAAAAATACAAAAATTATCATCCCTCACCTTTAGAACTAGTATTTTGGCTTTCTAATCCTAGCGACACTATTCCTAAGCTGAACGATCAATCCCCCGGTACTTGTCACTATACTATACTACAACGATCAGGTACACTGCCTGGTGGGGGTTGTAAGCTTCTCGAGATCCCTCGAGAGGTAAAGCCTGTTGCGATTCCCACGCATCAAGTTTTTGGCGCCGCAGCCCAGGGAATAGTTATTGTCTAGGTTAGAATTTCTTTTTATTAGGTCTACTTGCTAGATTCCTTTCTAGTAAGATTTTATTTTTATTTTTAGTTTTCTTTAGTCTATTTTTTTCTTTGTGCCTTTGTTCGTAACTCTTTACCATCAGCCATCATGGCAAATGACGAATCCCTTAACCTTAGGATCACTAGGAGTCGTAGTTCCACTCGAAACCTTGTCTTGCCTTATGCGGAACCCGAAAGAGAAATGCATAGATTGAGACAATATCACTCAACTTCTGAACCATCTAGCGTTGCCATCGATTTTGATGCACCTCTTTCTAAAGAAAATTCAGAAAATCATGTCACAATCCCTAGCTCCCAACCCAACGACGAGTCGAGTACTCCCGCAACCCCCATTCCTAAGCGTCTTAAAGACTGCTCCTCCCCAACCTCTCGTGGCTTGTCAAACGCCATTGTCTACCCAAATGAACACACCAACGAGGTCTTGCATGCAAACGATGTTTGGCTTGTCAAAAGTGTGTGTAAGTTTCGCGGAACAGATGAGGAAGATCCAATCCAACACATCAAGGACTTCCTGAAAATAGTAGACACCCTCCATACGGATGGGGCTACTAGAGACACATCCCGATTGCGATTTTTTCCTTTCACCCTATATGAAAAAGCCCAAGAATGGTATGACAAACTCCCTGCTGAATCTATTTTCACATGGGAGCAACTCATATCCAAGTTCTATGAGAAGTTTTTTCCACCTGGAAAAACCTCAGTGTTTAGAGATAGGATCCTCCGTTTCCGAAAAGGGAAGGACGAACCCTTCCATAAGTCGTGGATTAGATTCAAAGATTTAATAAGACAAGTTCCCCATCATGGCATTGAGCTTTGGCTCTTGGTCCAAATCTTCTAAGATAATATCTCCTCTAACGATCGAAACGGAATTAACCAATCTAGAAAAGGGAGATTGGCCAACCTTAGTGCCGAAGAAGGATGGGATAGGATTGAAGAATATGCTCAAGACCAGGATGACACTTGGGATGAACCTGAGTCGACTGTCAGCATTTCTGAAATCACTTCTGATCGATTGAGAAAAATTCACAAAAGAGTGGAATACCTTGCTGGATCGCAGTTACCTAAACAACTCTCGAATCCTTACCTAATCTGCGATTACTGTGGGGGCCCGCATGAGGTAGAAGAATGCGGAGGAGCAGCTACAACTGAACATGCATGTTTGTCAGGAGGGGACATTTATGCTGATCCCTCCCTTTTGCCTTTTTACCAAAATGACGATTACACCCTCTGGGGAAATCTGGTAAAGAGAAGAGAAGGAGAGGAAGGCCCTGAATTCAAAATCAGGAGCAATTTCGAAGATGACCTTGGTCACTTCACTCAAGAAAAAGGCTTGCAAATGAAAGGTCTTAATGAGCTGTTCGACGAGCAGCATGAGGATGTTGGAGAATTTTTCAATAAGCTTAACTCTGCCCTAGATAATCTTGAAACGCCATCAGTAAGCAAAAAAGACCCCATGCTCGCGATAACCACGCGAGCTGGAACAATAACTAAGGACCCTCCTTACCCAAACTCATCTCCCATCACCCCCGATCCAAACAAACCTGGGGAGGAGGAGGAGGATGTCGGTGGTAATACCCCCGACCAACCGCCCTTGACGACCCCTTCCCCATCAACCATGCCTAACCAACCTGTGAGAGTCCCGTTTCCGTCCCGATTAAGGAACCTGAAAACTGAGAATGATAACAAGAGATTCTTGTCCTACCTAAAAGACTCGGTTGTCACCATACCTCTCCTTGATGCTTGCTATCACATGCCAAAGTATAGCACATACTTCAAAAAACTACTCGCAAATAGGAAGAAACTCGAGGGTCTTGTGACCCTGGGGGAAGAATGCTCAGTGGTGACCCATCGAGGGCTACCAAAGAAGGTAGACGATCCGGGCAGCTTCACCTTGCCTTGCTCCATAGGACCTCTATCAATCAAGAATGCTCTTGCCGATTTGGGAGCGAGTATCAATCTCATGCCTCACTCTTTGTTCCGTAAACTAGGATACTCTGGATTGAAGTCTACCCGTATGAACATCCAACTAGCCGATAGATCGGTCAAGTACCCCGTAGGGATATGCGAGAATGTGCTAGTCAAAGTTGGGAAATTCCAATTCCCGGTCGACTTCGTAATCCTGGATATGGAGGAGGATGACTTGGTACCCATCATCTTAGGTAGACCATTTCTTGCTACCGCTCGTGCAGTCATCGATGTCTACGATGGCAAATTAACCTTACGAGTGGGAGACGATAGCACAACCTTCGACATTAAGGATTCTATGGACCTCTCCCTCGAAGCAGCCAACCGGCTCTATTTTATCGGGGAAGTAGATGAACTCACAGATGTCATTGATAGCTGTGTCGATGAACAGATCGATGAAGGCTGGCTACGGGACGAGAGTTTTCTGCCTTTGCTAGAGGTAGAAAAGATGGAGGACGTTAGTGCAGTCTCCTTCTACCCCAGACAAGAGGCAACGGAGCATCTCGAGCTCCGAAAACCCGAAAACAAGCTCAAACCTTCTATTATCGAACCTCCTGATGTAGATCTTAAAGAGCTTCCTAACCATTTGGAGTATGCCTTCCTTCAAGGAGAGGATCAACTCCCGGTAATCATAAACTCTTCTTTGGAACATGAAAAAAAAGGTAAGCTCTTAGAAGTCCTAAAAAATACAAGGGGGTACTCGCATGGAGTGTGGCCGACATAAAGGGGATTGACTCAACGTTTTGCACACATAAGATTCTCATGGAAGAAGATTATAAACCTACCGTGCAACCCCAAAGGCGCGTAAACCCTAACATTAAGGAAGTAGTGAAGAAAGAAGTCATAAAACTTTTGGATGCAGGATTAATTTACCCAATCTTGGATAGCCCATGGGTCAGTCCTGTGCAGGTTATACCTAAAAAGGGTGGAATGACTGTAGTTAAGAATGACAAGGGTGAGATGGTGCCCTAAAGAACAGTCACTGGATGGCGGGTATGCATCGACTATCGAAAGCTCAATGATGCCACGAGGAAAGATCACTTTCCTTTACCATTCATTGATCAGATGTTAGAGAGATTATCTGGACATGAGTACTATTGCTTCTTGGATGGATTCTCTGGATATTTTCAGATTCCCATAGCACCTGAGGACCAAGAAAAGACCACGTTTACCTGCCCTTATGGAACATTTTCCTACAAAAGGATGCCTTTTGGGCTATGTAATGCCCCCGCCACTTTCCAGCAATGCATGACCGCAATCTTTCACGAACTCATGGAAGACAGCATGGAAGTGTTCATGGATGACTTTTCGGTCTTCGGGAACTCCTTCGACCGCTGTCTTGCTAATCTAGAAAAGATGCTTAAACGTTGTGAGGAAACCAACTTGGTGCTAAACTGGGAAAAGTGTCATTTCATGGTAAAAGAAGGGATTGTGTTAGGGCATAAGATCTCAGGGAACGGAATAGAGGTGGACCAAGCTAAAGTTGAAGCTATATCTAAGTTACCATACCCCACGACTGTTAAAGCAATACGCAGCTTCTTGGGGCATGCGGGGTTTTATCGGAGATTCATCAAAGATTTCTCCAAAATCGCTCGGCCAATGACTCAATTACTTGTGAAGGATGCTCCATTCGATTTTTCCCAAGAATGCAAGGATGCATTCGATCTCTTAAAAAGGGAACTCACTCAAGCTCCAATCATGATCACACCCAACTGGGAGTTACCATTTGAAATCATGTGTGACGCTAGCGACTTCGCTGTCGTGGCTGTATTAGGTCAACGACGTGACAAGCTTTTCCAACCTATTTACTACGCTAGCAAAACCATGAATCCCGCTCAAGAGAACTACTCCACCACCGAGAAAGAACTATTAGCCGTAGTGTTTGCATTCGACAAATTCCGACAATATCTTGTCCTTTCAAAAACAGTCGTCTTCACTGATCACTCGGCTCTTAGATATCTCTTCGCGAAGCAGGATGCTAAGCCACGATTAATTCGGTGGATCTTGTTGCTACAAGAATTCGATGTTGAGATTCGTGATAAGAGGGGAGCTGAAAATCTGGCCGCAGATCATCTATCTCGTCTCGAAAACCCCTTGGATGAGCACGATAGAAGTGAGATTAGGGATTCATTTCCTGACGAACAACTCATGTTAATGAGTGACTCGGAGCCGTGGTACGCCGATTTTGCTAATTACCTCGCAAGTAGACTCGTTCCTGAACACCTGACTAAGTACGAAAGGAAGAGGTTCTTTTCTCAACTAAAGTACTACTTTTGGGATGAACCCTTTTTATTCCGAAGGTGTCCTGACCAAATTGTAAGGCGTTGTGTTTCGGAAAATGAGGCAGTAAAGATTATGAGGGAATGTCACTCTGGTCTCTCTGGCGGGCACCATGGGATAAACATCACCGCCCGAAAGATTCTCGATGTGGGATTCTATTGGCCTACAATTTTCCGTGATGTAAAAGAAATGGTGCAGGCGTGCGATGCATGTCAACGAGCCGGAAATATATCACATAGGGATGAAGCACCTCAGAACTTTATACAAGTTTGTGAGGTCTTCGATGTTTGGGGGATTGACTTCATGGGACCCTTTCCATCTTCAGGGGGAACGAGTACATATTAGTCGCCATTGACTATGTTTCAAAATGGGTTGAGGCACAAGCCCTTAGAACCAATGATGCCAGAGTAGTTATTCATTTCCTGAAAAAGCTTTTCACAAGATTCGGGATTCCTAAAGCTCTCATCAGTGATAGGGGAACCCATTTCTGCAATGCACAAATGGAAAAGGTCATGAAGAGGTATGGAGTACCCCATCGGTTCTCCACCGCCTATCATCCACAAACCAATGGCCAAGTCGAAAACACCAATAGGGCTATTAAAAGAATACTTGAAAAAATGGTTAGTCAAAACAGAAAGGACTGGTCATTTAAACTCGACGAAGCCTTATGGGCATTCTGAACCGCCTACAAAACACCTATTGGAACGACCCCGTTCCACATGGTGTATGGTAAGGCATGTCACTTACCAGTGGAATTAGAACATAAGGCTTATTGGGTGCTTAAGACATGTAACTTAGATTACACAATTGCTGGAAATAATAGGTTCTTGCAATTACATGAGCTTGATTAGGCTAGAAGCCTACGAATCCTCCATCACATATAAAGAGAGAGAGAGCTAAAAGATGGCATGACCAGAGAATTAAGAAACCCAAAGAATTTTCAGAGGGAGACAAGGTCTTATTATACAATTCTCGGTTGAGATTATTTCCGGGAAAACTTAAGTCTAGATGGTATGGACCGTTCACAGTAAAGAATTCCTCTAAATTTGGAGCCATGGTGTTACTAGATGATGAAGGTAGGGAATTTACTGTTAACATACAACGTGTCAAGCACTACCAAGAGAATAACAATGAAATGATTAGTGAGGAGGATGTGACGTTTGATGATGAGGTCACATAGTAATCCATGACCTTGAGTCTAGCTACAAGACTCGTAAATAAAGAAAAGCGCTTCTTGGGAGGCAACCCATGTTTTGTGTGATTTTTATTTTGTTTGTTTGTTATTTGCTTCCGTATGCATGCTTAATTTTTATTGTTGGTAGATCATGTTTCTAAACTAAATAGTGGAAATACTTTACTTTGTTGTTTTGGCCTAGTCTTAACTCCACCTAAAAGTATTTTTGCAAAAGATAAGTGTAAGGGGAAACCCCAAATATGTTTTTAAGAAACAAACCGATCATGATTCTCCACAATAATAAATGAACATGTATATTCGTATTTGTTAGAGTCAAATGCTTGTATTGAGTCATAATGAAGTTTTGTAGGATTTTCCAGGAAGTAGGGCCAAGTTTTTCCAGAAATTTTCCGGAAACTTAACATAAGAATTTCTGCAGGTCAATTCTGACGGCGTCAGGAGTTTACTCTTGACGGCGTCAGGAGTAAAAATCTTGAAATTTCACCGGTTTTGTTTTTCTAACGGAGTCTTATGGTTTTTGTGAATTATTAAGTTTTATAATCTCTAGGAAATCTGCAAACTTCATTCCACAAGCATTATATCTTATTTTGTTTTCTAGGATTTAGTAACTTATATAGGATGCCGCCGATTTTACGCGAGGTTGTCTTGTCTATTTTGTCAGGTTTTACAGGTTATGTATGACGAGAAGATGATTTATATTCTGGAAGGGAAGCTTTGATTGTTCATTTTCTTGGAGGAAGATTTAACCTGGCTACCTTATTATCCATACCGAGTGAATCAGGGGAGTATTTGATTTCATTCTCTTTACATTTTCACTTTTACATTCTTTACTTGAACATTGGGGACAATGTTCATCTTAAGTGTAAGGGGAGGGTAAAAAGATGATACCTTACATATGCACTTTCGCTTGAGTTTGTTTTGTTTGATGGTAGATGTGTAATAAAACTATGAGAAATACTTGTTAGTGCAATTTTAGCGCCAAATTTAAATTTTTTTACAACATTTAGGAGTGAAACTTTAGCCATAGCAAGCGTCGCATGGATAGGAGATTGTGTGACTAGCACATAACCGTATATTCAGAAAAATTTTTCACCCAAATATGTGAGGTTCACCTTTAGATTTGATAGGAAAAGCATTCATTATTAGTGCTTATGAGTGTACCGGTAGCATTTAGATTCTAGAACTTGCGTTAGTGATGCATCCCGAGACCGCTAGTGAGACTACATTCGTGTAGTAGGATTTACTACATGATAAGAGGCATTAGGATTACCCTTGTGTTAAACCCGTATTATGATTACTTGACCATTTAAGTCATATTATTTGGCTAGTTAAGTCAACTAATTTTTCCCACACCCTTAGCGTTGTACTCATTTTTAGTACACGATACCCCTAGTACACCCCTCCGAGCCTATCTTTTCATTTCTAACTTTAAGCATTTTACTTAAAGAAAGAATTTGTTACACCCCACTTAAATGTACAACCAAATCGCCTTAGCCTTCCGTGTATGCACTCATTTTTAGTGCATTATTGTTATTTGTTAAACCCTAAGTTAACTTTCTAATTGATTACATGGTTGTTAAGTCGAGTCATATCCTTGTACATATTGTTTTGGGACGATTGGGACTCATGGGTAAGTACTTATTTTATGGAGTAATGGGGAAGAACATCATTTATTACCCCCATATGTACGTTAATCTTAAAAGTGCTCCAATTGTTTTGATTTTCTTAATTCGAGTCATTAGATTAGTTTAATTGTAAAGTATGTAAAGATTCAAGTGTAAGGGAAATGTTCATTCCCTATGATTTATTATTTTGGATGGTAGGGTAAGTGTGTATGAAAAAAAAAAAAAAAAAAAAAAAAAAACGAAAAATCAAGAAAAAGAAAAAAAAATAGAAAAAAGGAAAAAGAGAAAAAACATACGGACTACCATCCCGTTTCATTCTATGTTTATTTTATGTTTTTGCTATTTTTCATTTACTAGCTTAAGTCGAGTCTAGTCTTGGCTTAGCAACGCCACATGTACATGTAATTGACTAAGATTGTTAACTCGCCACCTGTAAAACTTCCTTTATCCAACAAAACCGTGTATTTCATATCCCTACACCTAACGTTACAACCCCTTTAAAAGACCTCTTTGATAGTTTATCCTAGGTGCTTACGCCATGTGGTGGAGGTTTGATCCTCTCCCAAGCCTATGGTAATCTATTTTGCTATGACAGGTAGTGAGAGATATCTTCCGTTTCCATATTGTAATTTACACTTTATTACACCCGAGAGATGTGAGTATCTAAACACTATTTGTGAGGTGCTTGTGTACGACCTCCGTGCTTGTCTATTGGTCTTTAGTGGAACGATTATTTGTTGTAATTACTTTTATATTAGTGTTAAATGACCCCTAACTTGTATTTT
The DNA here is from genome assembly GCA_030686995.1 of Artemisia argyi. Taxonomy (NCBI): domain Eukaryota; kingdom Viridiplantae; phylum Streptophyta; class Magnoliopsida; order Asterales; family Asteraceae; genus Artemisia; species Artemisia argyi. The sequence goes on from CM060681.1 coordinate 172,649,892, forward strand.
GACTAGAATAAAAGCGCATTTGCTTGAGGACAAGCAAATCTCAAGTGTAAGGGTATATGATGAGACGAAAAATGATCCGTTTTTAGGGGGTCATTTAAGCCCGAATTCAACTTTATTTGATCAAATATTGCCCTAAATCGTTCCTTTTGTGATTTTAGGTACTTTGGGAGTGAAATCTGGAAAAGGAAGCAATTCGGACGTTTTTGGAGCATAAAAGTGAAGAAAACGCCAAAGTCTAAATTTTCCATGCTGGGAACAGTAGGTGACGGCGTCAAGAGTAATTTCCTGACGGCGTCAAGAGCAAAAGTCCATGATGACCCAGTACAGATTTGACGGCGTCACGAGGGTAGGGCGTCAAGAGTAAAAGTCATGACGGCCTGGAAATGAGTTTGTCTTGACGGCGTCAAATGTAGATCAAGGCAGTCCGAGAATGGTTTTGGCGGCGAGGTGACGGCGTCACAAGATTTGTCTTGACGCCGTCAGACCCCTTTTCCTATATATAGTTTTCTAATTTTTCACATTAAAAGAGAGAAGTTTTGGGAGAAACCCTAAGTACGATTTTGGTATAACTTTACAGGTTTTTCAAGGGTTCCAAACCCTTGATACCTTGCATGTTTAATCAAGATAAGTGTTCCTTTAATTCAATCAATATGTCTATGTGTTGGTTGTCTATATCTTGTTCTTGTCTTAATTCCATCATGTACTTAGGGTTTCTCCAAAACTTCTCTCTTTTTTAATGTGAAAATTAGAAAACTATATATAGGAAAAGGGGTCTGACGGCGTCAAGACCAACCTTGTGATGCCGTCACCTCGCCGCCAAAACTATACTCGGACTGCCTTGATCTACATTTGACGCCGTCAAGACTTAATCATTTCCAGACCGTCATGACTTTTACTCTTGACGCCCTACCTTCGTGACACCGTCAAATATGTACTGGATCGTCATGGAATTTTGCTCTTAACGCCGTCAGGGAGTTACTCTTGACGCCGTCACCTACTGTTCCCAACATGGAAAATTAAGACTTTGGCGTTTTCTTCACTTTTATGCTCCAAAAACGTCCGAATTGCTTCCTTTTCCAGATTTCTCTCCCAAAGTACCTAAAATCACAAAAGGAACGATTTAGGGCAATATTTGATCAAATAAATTCAAATTCGGGCTTAAATGACCCCCTAAAAACGGATCATTTTTCGCCTCATCAATACTTACCCCACCTGTCACTTACTCAGACATTAAGTCAGATTTTTCCATTGACTTATCTAGGAGAGACTTTCCATATCAATTACAAGGAGGATTCCTCGATACAAGAAAAGCAATAAAAGGATTACAGAACTACTAACCTAGACTAGAAGTATACAACAAGACAATTTATAACTCAACAACAATTCTAAGATACCACGAGACCATCCAAACCACCATCTCTGACCTAGTTGTTCAATTCTATCATTCAAATGTACTAGCTAGATTGAGTTGCAGGATCGAACACACTGTGAAGGTACGCTAAGCAACACTATAGGGATAAACCAAGCTTCTTAACCGATACTGTAAAGCATTTCAATTAAACATGGCCTCATCCTTACGCAAACTTCCCTGCAGTGAGTTTTCGCAAAGAATAATTGATTTGAATTATGGATATCGATATAGATTCCCTTAAGGCGTTGTATTCTCAAGAAATTCTAGATAACCTCACCTATACATCAAGAGAGGCATCAGGCCCAAGTATATCTCTCCAGCTTCATGTGGAAATACAATAGACATTCATCGACATAGTATCAATGGACACCCTCATTTTGCCAAACATGATGACAATTTCAACGATAAACCATTTCAGGACTTAAGTTGGTTGAATACCTAGGCTTGTAGTTTTGCCAGATACCCGCCAATAGGCATCATCCAATATCATGAACCGAACGCTAGACATCTATGCATTTATGCGAACATTACCTATCCTACTATTTTATCCTTGTTAGTATTTTTACTTTTAAATGAAGTTGATTTCAAAATTGTGTTCATACAAATCACATATCTCATAGAAAATAATTTTGAATTGCCTATTTTGAATAAATACGATCCTTTTTAGCCAATATTTAGCAGAATCATTGTACAATGAGAAATATTTAAACATCAAACTTTGGTAAACAGTCCTACTCACAACATGTTTGAAAACCGCATCACATTTCATAACTATTGAATTTTGAATCATCAAGAAAGATATTATTTAGTAGACCATTTGTTCCATTTTCTAAATTCGTTTATTCAGAAAAAGATTTCGACCAAAAACTCAAAATCGTGAGATAAATTTTAAAGACAAATCACCATACTACATCGCTTTTGCATTTAGGGCTTTGTGATTTGACAATAAGGAATATTAGAATGTGTGATGAGGAAATTAGGAGGGACACCATAGATCGATTACAAAAGTCAGTAATGGAGACCAAGCACAATAGGCAAAGAAAGACACATGTCGTAGCATCCATTAGACCAAAACAAAAGGAATCAAAGTGTTACCCATATTCTATCTTCTTCGTATAACTCCCTTTTCGAAAAGTATAACGTTGTGGAATTAGTCACCAGATTCATTGAAACTGTTTCAATTATTCCTGATCAAGGTGATCGAATCACCTCAGACTTCTAGCAATCATTTTAAGATTTCCTTCGGAACCCTTTTAGATGTAAACACCGCCTATCATCCTCAGACCAATGGTCAGATCGAGAGGAAAATTCAAACATAGGAAAGATATGCTCAGAGAGTGAGCGATTGACTCTAGAAATGGTTGGACTAACCATTTATCATAAATCAGATTCGTTTGCAACGATAGTTATCGCACGAGCGTAGAGACTACACTATTTGAGGCACTTTATGGTCGAACTACCAATTACCAATTTACAGACCGAAATCGGAAAGTTAAATTCACTGGTCTAGAACTAAACTATGGAACAACAAAGGAAAATTTCACAAGTCAAGAACCAGTTACAAACAACGAGAAACCAGTAGAAGTTAGGTTGGTGCATGACGCACATCATGCGGATTGGGTATCCCTGAACAACAAACCATCTAGATTCAAGTGGGAGAACGAACTAAGTAGAAAGCTTTGCCTTGGAGAGGCATGATACAATTTTGGCAACACGAGAGATTGAACCTCTAATATATTGGACCATTTAAGATTCATTTTTAAATCGACCAGCTGACATATAGGAGTTGAGTTCTGGCAGAGTTCAGCAACATATATTACCCATATTACATTGTAAACCTGAAGAAGCGCCGATCATCTATTGACGGATCGAACGCGGAAAAAGCCAAACTTACTATTCCTGTAAGCACTCATGAAATAACCAGGAATTTCCTGCAAATCAAGAATCAGTTACAAGTCGATAAGTTGTAAACCCTTAGAATTTCAAGTTGGTGGTAGGGTTACGTTAAAAGTTCTGCCTAGGAAAGGCATGATACCATTCAGAAAAATCCGGGAAGCTAAACTCGATGTACACTGGACCATTTAATATTTCAGGCAGAGTAGGCCAGTAACCCTCAGACTTGAGCCTTGTTGGAAACTAGCAAGATTACACAAACATGTTTCACAATTTCAAATCCCGAGAAACGACTTTCAGATTAGTGACTCATGATTCCATTGAAAGGAATCCAACCCAAAGACAAACCTAAACCTAGAGGAGAACCAATAGAAATCATGGACCGTGAGGTCGAACGGTTGAAGCAAAGATGAATTCCTATCGTGAAAGTTCGCTGGAATTCTTGAAGAAGTTCCGAGTTTACTTTGGAAACGGGAAGAACAAATGCAACTCAAGTATCCACGTCCTTTTACTGAATATACTTCCGAGACCAACCAAAACTGAACTTCGGGACGAAGTTCCTTATAGAGGGGAAGACTGTCACAACTCGTAATTTCAGATTCCTTGTTCAGATGTCAAAATTTCATTTTTCATCTCGGGAAATTTCTATTCACAAGTTACTATTCATCATTTACTATTCACCGATCACTATTCTTCAATTTACTATTCATCATTTTTGGTGTCAGTTTGAGATTCCGAGGAGTGTTTTAAAATTTCACTATTCATATGACACTATTCATTTCCGGAGGAAAACACTATTCATGTACTTTATTCATTTCATCGTATATTTATTTTACGGATATTTAAATTCGCGTAACCGGTCAGGTTAAGCTGCGAATTCATGCATCGTCAATATTTACATTCGCGTAACCAGTCAGGTTTAGCTGCGAATTTATGAAATCATCAGTAGGGACACTTCATATGGACTAGAAATGGCTTACATATCATTACAATAGCATTTGCATACTATTCCACTCGTACGATATTCCAATTACTATTTTTGGTATAATTGACTTTTTACGTATGTTTATTTTAAATAAACGTTAACACGCAACAAATAATGTGACTAACATATCCGACGCTCTCGACTATGATCCTAATATATTTTTATATTCATTTTAATAATATATAAATTATATTATTAATTTACCCGGTATTTTGGAAATTTATTTATTTCGTATCGTAAGTTAAGTATAATTACGACGGTTTTCGTAGAAACTATACAATAATCACCCAAACACTCAATACTTGTACCAAACATATTTTCACAATTTTTATGATTTTATTATATCCCGGTTAACTTCGTTAAAATTTATTTCTAGCAAACTTGGTACCCGATATCCTCTAAAACTAATAATATCTAATTAAATCCTACACCAAAGTCAAGATTTTCTTACAAAATCTTACAATATTCACCCACCCCCTCCCTTTTCCTTTGATTTCAGCCGATTGGCTCCCTCCCCCAAAGTCCACACATTGAAAATCTTGCACCAAAATCTCACCAACTTCTATCCCCTTTATTTTCAAGACTTTATCACATAGTCATTATTTTCAAAGTGTGAAACAAAATATCCTCTCCTCCTCTCTTCCTTTTGGATCCAACCAAGCACCAAGGAGAAGCAAGAAATCTAAATTTTTCAAGATCTAGTAATTTTACAATTCCTATTAGTATCCTAGTTAAGGTTTTGAAATAAAAACCTCAAGGATAATTAAGTATTTTCATCAAAAGCTCACTAATCTTTCAAGTAAGTGTATGAAACTCATTTTTATAATTTTACCAAGTTTTTATAATGTTCATATGATTTTTATACAAGATTTACATGCATATGTTAGTTTATACCACTCTATTTAAACTTTTATATTTTTTAAGCCCTAGAAATGGATAATAGGTAGATCCTTGTTAGATCCACTTGATTTACGATGTTTAGGAACTCATGACACCCTAAGAAGGTGTATGGTAAGATTAGACTAGATTTGTGGTGATTGAAAGTGATTTGGTTGAAGTTGAAACTAGTTTGAAACTCTATAATTTATTTTTGAAACTATATATCTACCTACTGTCCTTATTTTAAAAACGTGGGAAAATCAGTAGATTTTGGGTAATTTTTGATCAAATATTTAGAAAATACTTTCAAAAACGAAACTTTTGGCGAAAGAACGGATTAAAACGAGTTTATAACGAAGGAGATATGATTTTTGCAAGTTTAACGACGAAAACTATTTTCTGAAATTATAACGTGCTGTTGGGCGATTTTCGACGGACAAATAGAGGCGTTAGACGTAACCTAGAGGAGCCGAGCTATCAAAAATATATTAATACATGTTAAGACGAATCCGTGGATATAAAGAACGAAGAAAATAAACTTATAACGACAAAGATATACACGTTTCAAAATCGACGAAACTATATTATTTTGGCAGCTACAATTGGAAATAATAAATTACGTACTAAATACTATATTTTCTAGAAATATTGTTAAAGAGCTATATTCTTAACCAATGAAGTGCGTATGACCCAAGGCTTATTTATACGACTAATTGACGTTATTTTAAGGTTTTCAAAACGAGGAATATAACACTAACATTTTATATACGATATATTACGACAAGTTTTTATAAGTCTAGTTGGACTTATTTTTCCTAAGTATGGAAAATACTTTACTATTGACAATAACTAGTATTTTCAAGTTACGAGTGGTATAGGTATCATGTGCATGAACATTTACTACATCATTTCATGATCTAAAGTAGATCATATTCATTCATTTAGGTTGCGGCTAGTGTTCGCGCCTTGTTGTCCCGATCATTTCACCACATTGTACTATCACTTCAGGTGAGTTTTCATAGCCCCGTTTTAATTCAATATTTTGATTTCAAATCACACGGGGGAGAATACATTGCATCAATTATTTTTGTACATGCCCAAGTATTAAATTCCATACATTGCTTAAGTTGCCTTACTACCAAGTTAAGTCCCCTTTATTATCATGGACCGTTAATTATATTGCCAAGTGAGAGTGAGTGAATAGATCTATTGAGGGTGACTCCTCCATCCGTGTTTGGGTTGCTCCAACGGAATTACGGATGCATTTCATGTCCAATCTATTTGAGTGTATGGTAAACACTCCTTTGGGGCCAATACAATATTTTGTCTAGCTTCGGGGTCATGAGCTTAAGAGCAAATGTAGCATTTTTGACATTTTGTCGGTTTACTTGATACTTGTGGCTAGTGTACATACGATTTAACTTACAAACCTATGGAATTCACCAACATTCGTGTTGACGTTTTAGCAATGTATTTTCAGGTTATTAAGGTAGCTCCTGGTAGCATGCATTTGGACCTTCATGGAGTCGCGGAGTCGACGCGTCTCACATATATATATTTCCTGCACTTATGAAACGTTTGATCTGGATTGAACTTGTTTTTCATAAACTTGCAACACCTTTTTGGGACCTATGTTTTGTAAACTCTGAATGTTTTAATGATCAAACGATGTATTTTTCCAAACGACACTTTAGGTCGTTCAATATAACTGTAACTGTGGTGCTATGACAGTCACCCCCAGGTATTCCATTCCGCTGCCATTCAGGTATTTTGGGTGTGCGACACTTAACTAGTTCCTCATTCTCCTTTTGCAAATTGATAATATCTAAGTTATTAGAAGAAGAAGGGTTTAGAGATACCTTAAATTTTTCTTGGGCCATAAGACACGTAGCATCATTATTTGGTTGGTCTTCATCTTCACTATCACTCCATGCTCCTCCAACGAATGCCTTGTTTACTCTCGGCTTGGGACATTCATTGATGAAATGACCTTTCTCACCGCAATTGTAGCATCCTTGGGCGCGTCTCGAAATTTTACCAACCTTGTTGTTATCACCACTTCGGTTTCCCCCAAAGTTCTTCCTTCTGCCATTATCTCGGTTTCCAAACCGATTTCTTCTACCAATGTTACCACCTTTCCTAAAGAATCTCCGAAAGTTCTTGGCCATGAGATTATACTCTTCGTCATCCATATCATCTTCTTCATTGCTATCCTCTTGACCATCACTATCATCACTAGCTTGAGTACTAGTGACTTTAGCTTTAAGAGCCAAAGACTTAACCATCTCCTTCTTGTCTTTGGTACTTGCCTTGTCGTTCTCAAGAATCATCTCATAAACTTTGAGATTTGCAATGAGCTCGTCAAGAGGTAGTTCCGCCAAATTCTTGGCTTCTTCAATGGCCGTCACCTTTGGCCTCCACTTCACCGGAAGTGCTTGAAGAAAATTTCTCACATGGTTCTTGTTATAGAAGCTAGGATCAAGAGCCGTGAGACTAGTGATTATAGCATTGAACCTTGTGTACCCATTATCAATGGTTTCTTCATCCGAGATCGAGAACTTCTCATATTGTTGTATGAGTAGATCGATCTTCTAATCCTTTACTTGAGAGTTGCCTTGATGAGTGATGATGAGAGAGTGCCAAATTTCCTTGGCGGTCTTGCAAACATGAACCCTCTTGAATTCCCTTCGAGGTAGAGCATTATAGATCAACATCTTGGCATCATCATTCTTACCAATCTTTCTTCTTTCATCATCATTAAGATCCATATGTGGCTTTTTCACCAACAACTTTGTTTCTGAGTCTTCTACCAGGAACTCAAAGTTGCCATTTTGGATGATTTCCAACAAATCAAGATCTTTGGACCTAACATAGGTCTCGAATCGGGTTTTCCAAAAGCAAAACCCATCGGTTTCTAGCAAAGGTGGTCTTTGCATAGAACACCCCTCAACATAGTTCTCTTTAGCCATGGATCAATACTCTACTTTACTAAAAACCTTAGTTAGGATTTTAGATTTTTGGAAAAGAGGTTTTTGACTTAAAACGACTTCTCGGGAAGGCTTTAACGCTCAAAAACTTGAGTATACCGCTCCGATACCAATTGTAGAACCGTAGAGGGGGGGGGGTGAATACGGTTTCCTCGGCTTTTTAGAAGTTTAAAAACTTTAAGCCAAAAGAAAACCAAGTGGTTGTATAATCAATCCAACAACCACTATCACAACCTAAGTATATAAAGCAAGTAAAGAACACAACGATATATACTGGTTCGGGATGGGGGGTTTATACTATCTGTACGTCCAGTTGCGAATCTGCGACTCCGATACTATTCACTAGTATAATCCTTTCGGTGGACTATAAACCGTTACAATTCACTCCACCGATATTCACCAATATCGATGCTCACAAAGAAGGAGTTACTCACTAACGGTATTCCGCCCTCGGAAACCACCCAAAAGAATCTCACAATTCGACTTTACCTAAGGATCACAAAGATCTCTACCAAGACTTCCACCCGGAAGTATCAAACCCCAACTAGATCCCCAATGATCTAGGCTTGGTCACCAAGACACAAGACTTCCCTTACAAACAAATGAAAGAATAAATGTTTGTTTAACAACCAAGTCCTAACCTAACCTAGAGACTCGATTGTAGTAGAAAGGGTAAAGATAAGAAGACCCTCGAAACAATCACAAGAGTGGATTAGGTTCTTGTGATTCTTCCCTTGCAAAGATATGTATTCTTCCAAAGATGTTAGTGTGAAAATCAAGAACACAATATTAGAGATAGAGAGATTGAGAGATTTGAGAGTGTTTAGAGAAAAAGAATCTAGAGAGAAAGAATAATGGCAAGGGGTGAGGAATACAAGAGGCAAGGGTAGTATTTATAGGCCAAGAACCCAAACTTGGGAATATTTTACCGAGGCCGGCGCGTCACCCGCGCGTCAACGCGCGGGCAGCGCGCCAGGCGTCTGTAAAACTTTCCCAAGTGTTGGGTGATTGGATCTTATAAATACCTATCCTTGCTAAACCCCCAATTGTACTTCACAATAAACCTTAACATTAATCATTCTAGGGTTTACCAACTCAAATAGCCAATTTGGAAAATCATTTGTGAAGTGTTTAAAGAGAAACCAAATTACCAAGTGTTTAAAGTGTAGATAGGGTAATTTGGAAGGGGTAGAAGTGTATCTCCTCACATGGCATAGAAAAGATAGAAAGAATATGTCAAGGAATATTCCAATGCTTGGGGGGGAAGAATGTGATGGAGGGTTGATGAGGCGAAAAATGATCCATTTTTAGGGGGTCATTTAAGCCCGAATCCAAATTTATTTGATCAAATATTGCCCTAAATCGTTCCTTTTGTGATTTTAGGTACTTCGAGAGTGAATTCTGGAAAAGAAGCCATTTTGGACGTTTTTGGAGCATAAAAGTGAAGAAAACGGCAAAGTCTCAATTTTCTATGCTGGGAACAGTAGGTGACGGCGTCAAGAGTAATTGCTTGACGGCGTCAAACATCAAGAATAAAAATCCGAGAGTCATGAAGGCGTCAAGAGTTGTCCTGACGGCGTCAAAACCCCAAGAATAAAAATCCGTAGTTGGTGACGGCGTCACACACAGGGCGTCAAGAGTAAATTGTGTGACGGCCTAGGCTTGACGGCGTCAGAAGTAGATCAAGGGCGTCCGAGGAAGTATTTGGCGGCGAGGTGACGGCGTCACAATGTTTGTCTTGACGCCGTCACCCCTATTTTCCTATATATAGTTTTCTAATTTTTTACATTTAAGAGAGAAGTTTTGGAGAAACCCTAAAGACGAATTTGGTGCAACTTTTACAGGTTTTTCAAGGGTTCCAAACCCTTGATACCTTGCATTGTAATTGAGATAAGTGTTCTTCTAATTCAATCAATATGTCTATGTGTTGGTTGTCTATATCTTGTTCTTGTCTCAATTCCATTATGCTAGGCTAGATCTCTTTTGTGTTTGCTTAGATCTAATGAAACCTAGATATTGATTATGTGTTGATTACTTGTTTATTCTTGTTTTGGATGAATGATTTATATGTTAGGTTTAAGAAAACTGGCAGATCTCCAAATGGTAACATGCTTGAACGTCTTAAGAAACATGAACCGAGGCGTACTAGGTCTTTATTGGTTGTATTTAATGCATGAGCCACTGTTTACAATCCCTATAGTTGTGCTGGGCATGGTGTAGGAGGAGATAAGAGCTCATAGAATTGGGGAGTTATGTATGCCACCCCATGAATGGTATTAAGGAATACGATCCGTCATCCATGCAATTATAACAAGTAATTAACATGTAAAAGATATCTAGGGAGTAATGAAATCTAAGTAAACACATTTTCTCCAATTACTGCTCACAACCTTAGTATAATTAGTTTATTTTAATTTTTATTATTTTATTTTGATTGCATCTTAGTTTTGGGTTAGTTGAATAGCAACTAATTCCGCCCACTCTTTCAAACCCCGAGATTTTACTTGCTTTCTAAAAATATAAAAACAAAAAAATAATCATCCCTCACCTTTAGAACTAGTAATTAGGTTTTCTAATCCTAGCGACACTATTCGTAAGCTGAACGATCAATCCCCCGGTACTTGTCACTATACTATACTACAACGATCAGGTACACTTCCTGGTGGGGGTTGTAAGCTTCTCGAGATCCCTCGAGAGGTAAAGCCTGTTGCGATTCCCACGCATCAAGTTTTTGGCGCCGCAGCCCGGGGAATAGTTATTGTCTAGGTTAGGATTTCTTTTTATTAGGTCTACTTGCTAGATTCCTTTCTAGTAAGATTTTATTTTTATTTTTAGGTCTTCTTTAGTCTATCTTATTTCTTCGTGCCTTTGTTCGTAACTCTTTACCATCCGACATCATGGAAGGTGGTAACATCTTTGAACCCGTTATCCCACCACAACAAAACCCACCACTAGAACCCCTTAGGCCCCGAACCTTAGGAGAGTATTCCCGACCTAGCCACCAAGGCTACCGAAACACCATTGAGCTCACCGGAGCCAATGTGACCCCCTTGCGATCCGACACCATCCGGTTGGTGCAAAGCGGATGTGCATTCCATGGACTTCGTTCCGAAGATCCAAACCAACATCTTAAGGACTTTCTCAAATTCGCAGATTCCATAGACCTAGGTGTTGAAACTAGAGAGACTACCCATTTACGCCTATTCCAATTCTCTCTACGGGATCAAGCTAGTCAATGGCTTGAGCGTTTACCCGCGGGATCCATCACCACATGGGATGATCTCACCACTCGTTTCCTTGCTCAATTTTTCCCACCGGGGAGAACTACTAAGCTTAGGAATGACATCTTGATGTTCCAACAACGTCAAAATGAATCTCTTTATGAAGCATGGACTCGTTTCAAGGACTTACTCCAAAAAGTCCCTCATCATGGCATAGATCTTTGGCTCCAAGTCCAAATCTTTTATGACCATATCGACATCTCCACGAGGCGAACCATTGACCAATCGGCCGGTGGTAAGCTACGTGATCTTAGTGCAGAACAATCATGGGAACTCATAGAAGATCTTGCTCTCTATGACAACGAAAGTTGGAATGATCCCCGTGACTTGAACAAAACGGTCAAGGCAATATCTTTGCCTTCGAACAATTCTAACACTCCCGACCGTAGGATCATGGAACTTGAAGGTCGAGTCAAGTCTCTCATGAAATCTTATGAAGCTCAAAAACCTTCAAGCCAAGTAAGCAGAATCGCTTCTACATGCAAACTATGCAATGGCCCTCATGAGACTCATAACTGCATGGAACTTCCAAAGCGTGCTTATAATGAATTCACATCATCGCACATAGGTCAGGGTCCTCGAACTTCTGCCGAAGCCTATGAGGCATGGAAGGATAAACCTGATTCTAGAGGGTACCAAACGAGAAGCGTATCCTTCAATGACTCCTCACCACTCACTTGGTCCGAGCATTTTCCATCACATGGCATTCCTAGGCAAAGCTGTGAAGATACTTTAAAAAAATTCATTCTCTCTCAAGAACTACAGCTCGCTACGCTCGAGGCCAAATTTAAACAACAGCAGGATGATGTAAACAATAAGATTTGTAATCTGTTGACTGCTATCAAAGAGCATATTGATAATAAGCCCATTCCCGTTAATGAGGTTAAATCTGCTACCGTCATGAGTCCACCAGCCTCCCCTGTAAAAATAAAAAGTCCTAGCAAGTTATTCAAACATCTATCTCCTAACAGAAAAGAACCTGTCAACCCCCCTGGACCAATCCACTTCGTAAACACCATCACCACAATATCTGCTTCAACATCCAACCCAACCCAACAACAAACTAACAAATTCAGTCAGATAGCTAAAGATGAGACCTCAAGGGTCGACCATGCTTCGGCAAGAAAACCTACCGACCCACCCGAGCAATACACCGCGCAAGAACCCGACAAACCTGATGAAAGGAAAGAGAAATCGGAAGAGCATGAGAAAGATCCAACCATTTTGGGTAAATCTATTATAGAAGAACCCGAGAGAAAAATGGAGGATGTTATTAGTGTGGGTAGCAATCAGACTAAGGAAAGTAACCCTAAAGTTTTCAAGATCCCCTGTACCATTAAGGAAAAGCTCTTAACCGATAGTCATATAGATCCTAGCTTCCCAGTCAACATAATCCCCCTTTCCCTATACCACAAAACCTTCCCAGAACACATTGCTTGCGAGGGAGTAATAGAAAATTTATCAATTAGGATTGGAGAGCTTGTTTACAATACTGACCTCACCATGGTTGATGATGTGGACCCTCTTACCAATCAAACGTTAACCAACCTTGTTCTTGGGATGCCATTTATCAATGAATCGAGAGCAATCCTTGATGAGAAAGATGGTAGTGTATTACTCACCGATGGTGTTAGGAAGGTAATTTTTCGTATGGATAGTGAGGAGGTATACGAGTATCGTCCCTCCCTTGAGGGGAATCTATATGGGTTAAAGGATGGAGAGTTGAGGAAGATAAGACGGCGTGATCCAAGTAATCTCAAAATCCCCTGCATGATCGGTCATAAGTATTTTGATAACATTTACATAAATGTATTCATGCCTAAGAATGTTATGTCCCTATTCCATTACAACAATATCTGCAGATGGGGAATGATTTACAAAGGAGAGAAAGTGGTTGGTAAGGATCATGAAATCCAGGTATTCGTAGGAAATATGGCATTCTCTATGGAATTCACGATTGTGGACAACATAGAGGACTATGTCGACCCTAGGTTATCACAAGTCGTCTTTGGAGCACCCTTTTGTGAAATCACTAATTTGATAGTGGATGACTTGAACGGAATCATGACCTTCACTGATGGGATTAGGAGGATTTCATACCAAACGCCATACAAGAGAAAAGACCTTAAGGAAATAGATTGTGACGGGCTTGATATGATGAGCTCCCAACTTATCTTGTGTGATGAAGATGTTAGGAGAGGGTGTAGAAATATTTCTGATTTATCATGTGGATTCTTTAAGAATGTTAGTAAGCTTGGTTCTAAGTATCGACAAGATATTTTCGAGTTCGAAGATCCGAAGTACTTGCACTATGAAAGCGATACTAGTTTAGAAGACGACCTAGAGAATGAAACCAATGATGGAATCACGTAGTAACCCATGACCTTGAGTCTAGCTACAAGACTCGTAAATAAAGAAAAGCGCTTCTTGGGAGGCAACCCATGTTTTGTGTGATTTTATTTGTTTGATTGTTATTTGCTTCCGTATGCATGTTTTATTTTTATTGTTGGTTGATCATGTTTCTCAATTAAAATGTGGAAATACTTTACTTTGTTGTTTGGCCTAGTCTTAACTCCACCTAGAAGTATTTTTGCAAAAGATAAGTGTAAGGGGAAACCCCAAATATGTTTTTAAGAAACAAACCGATCATGATTCTCCACAATATTAAATGAACATGTATATTCGTATTTGTTAGAGTCAAATGCTTGTATTGAGTCATAATGAAGTTTTGCAGGATTTTCCAGGAAGTAGGACCAAGTTTTTCCAAAAATTTTCCGGAAACTTAACATAAGAATTTCTGCAGGTCCATTCTGACGGCGTCAGAGTTTTACTCTTGACGGCGTCAGGAGTTAAAAATCTGGAAATTTTACCGATTTTGTTTTTCTAACGGAGTCTTATGGTTTTTGTGAATTATTAAGTTTTATAATCTCCAGGAAATCTGCAAACTTCATTCCACAAGCATTATATCTTACTTTGTTTTCTAGGATTTAGTAACTTATATAGGATGCCGCCGATTTTACGCGAGGTTGTCTTGTCTATTTTGTCAGGATTTACAGGTTATGATCGACAAGGAGATGATTTATATTCTGGAAGGGAAGCTTTGATTGTTCATTTTCTTGGAGGAAGATCTAATCTGGCCAACCTATTATCCATACCGAGCGAATCAGGGGAGTATTTGATTTCATTCTCTTTACTTTTTCACTTTTACATTCTTTACTTGAACATTGGGGACAATGTTCATCTTAAGTGTAAGGGGAGGGTAAAAAGATGATACCTTACATATGCACTTTTGCTTGAGTTTGTTTTGTTTGATAGTAGATGTGTAATAAAACTATGAGAAATACTTGTTAGTGCAATTTTAGCGCCAAATTTAAATTTTTTTACAACATTTAGGAGTGAAACTTTAGCCATAGCAAGCATCTCAAGGATAGGAGATTGTATGACTAGCACATAACCGTATATTCAGAAAAATTTTCCACCCAAATATGTGAGGTTCGCCTTTAGATTTGATAGGAAAAGCATTCATTATTAGTGCTTATGAGTGTACCGGTAGCATTTAGATTCTAGAACTTGCGTAAGTGATGCATCCCGAGACCGCTAGTGAGACTACATTCGTGTAGTAGGATTTACTACATGATAAGAGGCATTAGGATCACCCTTGTGTTAAACCCGTATCATAATTACTTGACCATTTATGTCATATTACTTGGCTAGTTAAGTCAACTAATTTTTCCCACACCCTTAGCGTTGTACTCATTTTTAGTACACGATACCCCTAGTACACCCCTTTGAGCCTATCTTTTCGTTTCTAACTTTAAGCATTTTACTTAAAAGAAGAATTTGTTACACCCCACTTAAATGTACACCCAAATCGCCTTAGCCTTCCGTGTATGCGCTCATTTTTAGTGCATTATTGTTATTTGTTAAACCCTAAGTTAACTTTCTAATTGATTACATGGTTGCTAAGTCGAGTCATATCCTTGTACATATTGTTTTGGGATGATTGGGACTCATGGGTAAGTACTTATTTTATGGAGTAATGGGGAAGAACAACATATATTACCCCCATACGTACGTTAAGCTTAAAAGTGCTCCAAGTGTTTTGATTTTCTTAATTCGAGTAATTAGTTTAGTTTATTGTAAAGTATGTAAAGATTCAAGTGTAAGGGGAATGTTCATCCCCTATGATGTATTATTTTGGATGGTAAGGTAAGAATGTATGCAAAAAAAATAAAAAAATAAAAAAATAAAAAAAAAAATCGAAAAAATCAAGAAAAAGAAAAGAAAAAAAAAAAGAAAAAAAAAAGAGATAAAAACATACGGACTACCATCCCGTTTCATTCTATGTTTATTTTATGTTTTTGTTATTTTTCATTTACTAGCTTAAGTCGAGTCTAGTCTTGGCTTAGCAACGCCATATTGTACATGTAATTAACCAAGAATGTTAACTCGCCACCAGTAAAACTTCCTTTATCCAACAAAACCGTCTAATTCATATCCCTATACCTAACGTTACAACCCTTTAAAAGACCTCTTTTATAGTTTATCCTAGGTGCTTACGCCATGTGGTGGAGGTTTGATCCTTTCCCAAGCCTATGGTAATCTATTTTGCTATGACAGGTAGTGAGAGATATCTTCCGTTTTCATATTGTAATTTACACTTTATTACACCCGAGAGATGTGAGTATCTAAACACTATTTGTGAGGTGCTAGTGTATGACCTCCATGCTTGTCTTTGGTCTTTAGTGGAACGATTATTTGTTGTAATTACTTTTATATTAGTGTTAAATGACCCCTAACTTGTATTTTGAGTAGAATAAAAGCGCATTTGCTTGAGGACAAGCAAATCTCAAGTGTAAGGGTATATGATGAAGCGAAAAATGATCCGTTTTTAGGGGGTCATTTAAGCCCGAATCCGAATTTATTTGATCAAATATTGCCCTAAATCGTTCCTTTTGTGATTATAGGTACTTGGAGAGTGAATTCTGGAAAAGAAGCCATTTTGGACGTTTTTGGAGCATAAAAGTGAAGAAAACGGCAAAGTCTCAATTTTCCATGCTGGGAACAGTAGGTGACGGCGTCAAGAGTAATTGCTTGACGGCGTCAAACATCAAGAATAAAAATCCGAGAGTCATGAAGGCGTCAAAACCCCAATAATAAAAATCCGTAGTTGGTGACGGCGTCACACACAGGGCGTCAAGAGTAAATTGTGTGACGGCCTAGGCTTGACGGCATCAGAAGTAGATCAAGGGCGTCCGAGGAAGTATTTGGCGGCGAGGTGACGGCGTCACAATGTTTGTCTTGACGCCGTCACCCTTATTTTCCTATATATAGTTTTCTAATTTTTTACATTTAAGAGAGAAGTTTTGGAGAAACCCTAAAGACGAATTTGGTGCAACTTTTAAAGGTTTTTCAAGGGTTCCAAACCCTTGATACCTTGCATTGTAATTGAGATAAGTGTTCTTCTAATTCAATCAATATGTCTATGTGTTGGTTGTCTATATCTTGTTCTTGTCTCAATTCCATTATGCTAGGCTAGATCTCTTTTGTGTTTGCTTAGATCTAATGAAACCTAGATATTGATTATGTGTTGATTACTTGTTTATTCTTGTTTTGGATGAATGATTTATATGTTAGGCTTAAGAAAACTGGCAGATCTCCAAATGGTAACATGCTTGAACGTCTTAAGAAACATGAACCGAGGCGTACTAGGTCTTTATTGGTTGTATTTAATGCATGAGTCACTATTTACAATCCCTATAGTTGTGCTGGGCATGGTGTAGGAGGAGATAAGAGCTCATAGAATTGGGGAGTTATGTATGCCACCCCATGAATGGTATTAAGGAATACGATCCGTCATCCATGCAATTATAACAAGTAATTAACATGTAAAAGATATGTAGGGAGTAATGAAATCTAAGTAAACACATTTTCTCCAATTACTGCTCACAAGCTTAGTATAATTAGTTTATTTTCATTTTTATTATTTTATTTTGATTGCGTCTTAGTTTTGGGTTAGTTGAATAGCAACTAATTCCGCCCACTCTTTTAAACCCCGAGATTTTACTTGCTTTCTAAAAATATAAAAACACAAAAATAATCATCCCTCACCTTTACAACTAGTAATTAGGTTTTCTAATCCTAGCGACACTATTCCTAAGCTGAACGATCAATCCCCCGGTACTTGTCACTATACTATACTACAACGATCAGGTACACTGACTGGTGGGGGTTGTAAGCTTCTCAAGATCCCTCGAGAGGTAAAGCCTGTTGCGATTCCCACGCATCAAGGGTTGAGATGAAATGGTTTGAATTGGAAGGCTAGGATCAAAGGGAGCCTCCCTTGATTTTTAAACAATTTGGCATGTGGAGAAATGTGGATGGATGAGATGATCTCATTAGAGATGGATGGCTAAGATCACACTTGCCTAGGTTAGGGTTAAGAAAGGATATTCCAAGGAATATGCTTTGCTTGGGGGGAAATGAGAAATGAAGGGTTGAGATGGTTTCATTTGAATTGGATGGATGAGGTCAAAGGGAGCCTCTTTTGCTTGGGGGGAATGGTTGGATCAATGGTTAGGATTGTTTTGGTTTGAATTCAATGGCTATGATCAAACACATGTGGTGGTATAGGGAAGAGGGATTGGATGGATGGTTGAGATGTGTTTGATTTGAATTTAAAGGTTAGGATGAAACCCATGTGATGATATAGAGATGAGAGGTTGAATGGATGGTTGTGATTTGTTGTAATTTGATATCAATGGCTAGGATGAAAGGAGCCATATTAGGGTTTCTAACAATTGGCATGTGTTGAAAATGAAGGGTTGGGATGTGTTGTAAGGGATTGGATGGTTGAGATGTAGTGAGTAAGGGAATATGTAAGGGTGTAAGAGATTGTGTAAGAGAATATTTGATTTGGATATGATTGGTTTTGTCTTATGCATAAAAGAGATTAAGAGAGGATTAAGACATAATCTAATTGTCATTAAGAGGAAAAGGTTTAGACAATTAAGATTATAAGTTGAGAAAATCATAGGTTACTTATAAGTTTAAGTAACACAACGTCGAGAATCCATAGTTTCATATCACATGATTTTTTATGACTCGACGTTCTCAACTAATACCTTGGTTCAAACAAGTTAAGTGCTTTGCCTTGATGTAAAGCACAACCCAAGTGGGAAAGGATGCATTTACGCAAAGTGACCTTTGACTTAGTTTGACTAATAAGGAAGTAAACCCGTTACATAATTAGAGAAGACGTAAGCACGGGATATGAGCATATGGATGCTTCAACACGATGTTATGTGAAATATATAAGCTCCCTAAGTTTAGAAAAGCCTTGGCTAGAGGCGGTATTTAGAAAACATGAGTTGGCGTTTTCCCGTAAATGGGTGCTTTAAAAGTAGGATCTCTCAAGTCTCAAAACTCGTTTCGAGTGTTCTCAATTAAGCACATAACATATTTATACTTGTATGGAAAGATCCACATTTGTCAGGTAAGGGGAAAGCCGACTTTCAAAATTCGCCCAGAACCATACAGACTCCTGGCGCGTCACCCGCGCGTTGACGCGCGGGCAGCGCGCCAGGAGCAGACATTGGCTCCGGCGATTTTGAGCTAACGTTTGTTATTTTATGTGTTTCGATGGTTTATTTGTCATCATTAAAACATAAACAGATCTTGATCATGTTGCCTCAACAATGGCATAGATCTTTGGCTCCAAGTCCAAATCTTCTATGACCATATCGATCTCTCCACAAGGCGGACCATTGACCAATCGGCCGGTGGTAAGCTACGTGATCTAAGTGCGGAAGAATCATGGGAACTCATAGAAGATCTTGCTCTCTATGACAACGAAAGTTGGAATGATCCCCGTGATTTGAACAAAACGGTCAAGGCAATATCTTTGCCTTCGAATAATTCTTGCACTCCCGACCATATGATCATGGAATTTGTGGACCAAGTCAAGTTTCTCATGAAATCTTACGAAGCTCCTAAGCCTTCAAGCCAAGTGAACAAAATCACTTCTTCATGCGAATTATGTAGTGGTCCCCATGACACTCGTGATTGCGTGGAACTCCCCATAACAGCTTTTGCGGACTACGCATCTTCGCGTACCGACGAAGCAGGAGATAAGTGGTACAATTTCAAACCCGAGCCAAACCCTTACGGTGATTCCTACAACCCTTCTTGGAAAAATCACCCGAACCATAGGTGGAAACAAAACCAAAACAATTCTTCCAATCCGCCTAATCGTTACCAACCAAACGGTCCACTCTCCAACCACACTTTCAACAACAATCATTCTAATAACTATGGTAGTACCAATAATCTTGAAGGATTGATGTCCAAGTTTATGGCATCTCAAGAAGCTTGCATAGCTAAGTTTGAAACCGAATTCAATCAACAACAAACGGATATGACCAATAAGATTGACAACTTGTTGAAAGCCCTCAACAACCAAGCACTAACTACACCTAGAAAGGACACTAGGGACGCCAATAGCGGAATCCAAATTAAGGACCCCTCGTCATTCAAACACGTCCACTTTGTCAATGTTGTCACTATTAGGCCAAAAGATAAGGATATAGAAGAAAGTGACAAGGATGAAGTTGGAATAGAAACCGAGACTAGGGATGAAATTAAGGAAGTTGAGGTTAATAAGGGAGAAAAGTTAGAGGAAGTAGAAAATGTAGAAGAGTACTTTGATAAGTTGCCCACCAAGGAAGAACGGGAATATCACAAGGATTTATTCAATGATCCCGAGACACCATATATCCTTGGTTCACCCCTTATTAAAGTAGGTGATCCCTCTAACATCAACATACCATGCAACATTGGGCATATGCATGTATGGAAAGCTTATATCGATCCTAGGTTGATGAGGCGAAAAATGAACCAGTTTTAGGGGGTCATTTAAGCCCGGAATTGAATTTATTTGATCAAATATTGCCCTAAATCATTACTTTTGTGATTTTAGGTACTTTGGGAGTGAAATCTGGAAAAGGAAGCAATTCGGATGTTTTTGGAGCATAAAAGTGAAGAAAACGCCAAAGACTTAATTTTCCAAGCTGGGAACAGTAGGTGACGGCGTCAAGAGTAACATCCTGACGGTGTCAAGAGTAAATTTCATGACGGCCCAGTGCAGAAATGAAGGCGTCACAAGGAAGAGCGTCAAGAGTAAAATACGTGACGGCCTGGAAAAAGTTAATACATGACGGCGTCAGATGTAGATCAAGGCAGTCCGAGAATTCTTTTGGCGGCAAGATGACAGCGTCACCAATTTGGTCTTGACGCCGTCAGCCTCAATTTCCTATATATAGTTTTCTAATTTTCATTCATTAAAAGGAACAAGTTTGGAGAAACCCTAAGGCCGAACCATATACGATTTTTACAGGTTTTTCAAGGGTTTTCAGCCCTTGAACCCTTACATGTGTAATTGAGATAAGTGTTCTTTTAATTCAATCAATATGTCTATGTGTTGGTTGTCTATATCTTGTACTTGTATTGATTCCACCATGCTAGGCTAGATTTATCTTGTGTTTGCTTAGATCTAATGAAACCTAGATGTTGATTATGTGTTGATTACTTGTATATGGTTGTATTGGATGAATGATTTTGATGTTAGGCTTAAGAAAACTGTCAGATCTCCAAATGGTAACATGCTTGAACGTCTTAGGAAACATGAACCGATGTGCACTAGGTTTTATTGGTTGTATTTAATGCATGAGTAAATTCTAATGATCTGATGCGTGGGAATCGCAACAGGCTTTACCTCTCGAGGGATCTCGAGAAGCTTACAACCCCCACCAGGCAGTGTACCTGATCGTTGTAGTATAGTATAGTATAGTGACAAGTACCGGGGGATTGATCGTTCAGCTTAGGAATAGTGTCGCTAGGATTAGAAAACCTAATTACTAGTTCTAAAGGTGAGGGATGATTATTTTTGTATTTTTATATTTTTATGAAAGCAAGTAAAATCTCGGGTTTTGAAAGAGTGGGCGGAATTAGTTGCTATTCAACTAACCCAAAGCTAAGATGCAATCAAAATAAACTACTAAAAATGAAATTAAACTAATTTATACTAAGGTTGTGAGCAGTAATTGGAGAAAATGTGTTTACTTAGACTTCATTACTCCCTAGATATCTTTTACACGTTAATTACTTGTTATAGTTGCATGGATGACGGATCGTATTCCTTAATACCATTCATGGGGTGGCATACATAACTCCCCAATTCTATGAGCTCTTATCTCCTCCTACACCATGACCCAGCACAACTATAGGGATTGTAAACAGTGGCTCATGCATTAAATACAACCAATAAAGACCTAGTACGCCTCGGTTCATGTTTCTTAAGACGTTCAAGCATGTTACCATTTGGAGATCTGCCAGTTTTCTTAAGCCTAACATATAAAATCATTCATCCAAGAACAAGAATAAACAAGTAATCAACACATAATCAATATCTAGGTTTCATTAGATCTAAGCAAACACAAAGGAGATCTAGCCTAGCATAATGGAATTGAGACAAGAACAAGATATAGACAACCAACACATAGACATATTGATTGAATTAAAAGAACACTTATCTCAATTACAATGCAAGGTATCAAGGGTTTGGAACCCTTGAAAAACCTGTAAAAGTTTCACCAAATTCGTCTTTAGGGTTTCTCCAAAACTTCTCTTTTTTTAATGTAAAAACTAGAAAACTATATATAGGAAAACTGGGCTGACGGCGTCAAGACAACATTGTGACGCCGTCACCTCGCCGCCAAATACTTCCTCGGACGACCTTGATCTACTTATGACGGCCTGTGTGACGCCGTCACCAACCACGGTATTTTATTCTTGGCCTTTTGACGCCGTCAGGATGACTTTTGACGCCGTCATCAACTACGGTATTTTATTCATGATGTCTGACGCCGTCAGGGTATAACTCTTGACGCCGTCACCTAGTGTTTCCAGCATGGAAAATTGATACTTTGCCGTTTTCTTCACTTTTATGCTCCAAAAACGTCCAAAATGGCTTCTTTTCCAGAATTCACTCTCCAAGTACTTAAAATCACAAAAGGAACGGTTTAGGGCAATATTTGATCAAATAAAGTCGGATTCGGGCTTAAATGACCCCCTAAAAACGGACCATTTTTCGCCTCATCATATACCCTTACACTTGAGATTTGCTTGTCCTCAAGCAAATGCGCTTTTATTCTACTCAAAAGACAAGTTAGGGGTCATTTAACACTAATATAAAAGTAATTACAACAAATAATCGTTCCACTAAAGACCAAAGACAAGCACGGAGGTCATACACAAGCACCTCACAAATAGTGTTTAGATACTCACATCTCTCGGGTGTAATAAAGTGTAAATTACAATATGGAAACGGAAGATATCTCTCACTACCTGTAATAGCAAAATAGATTACCATAGGCTTGGGAAAGGATCAAACCTCCGCCACATGGCGTAAGCACCTAGGATAAACTATCAAAGAGGTCTTTTAAAGGGTTGTAACGTTAGGTATAGGTATATGAATTACACGGTTTTGTTGGATAAAGGAAGTTTTACTGGTGGCGAGTTAACAATCTTGGTTAATTACATGTACAAGATGGCGTTGCTAAGCCAAGACTAGACTCGACTTAAGCTAATAAATGAAAAATAACAAAAACATAAAATAAACATAGAATGAAAAGGGATGGTAGTCCGTATGTTTTTTTCTCTCTTTTTTTTTTTTTTTTTTTTTTTTTTTTTTTTTTTTTTTTTTTCATACACTCTTACCCTACCATCCAAAATAATACATCATAGGGGATGAGAGTTCCCCTTACACTTGAATTTTTACATACTTTACATTAAACTAATCTAATGACTCGAATGAAGAAAATCAAAACACTTGGAGCACTTTTAAGATTAACGTACATATGGGGGTAATAATATTATGTTCTTCCCCATTACTTCATAAAATAAGTACTTACCCATGAGTCCCAATCGTCCCAAAACAATATGTACAAGGATATGACTCGACTTAACAACCATGTAATCAATTAGAAAGTTAACTTAGGGTTTAACAAATAACAATAATGCACTAAAAATGAGCGCATACACGGAAGGCTAAGGTGATTTGGTTGTACATTTAAGTGGGGTGTAACAAAATCCTTCCTTTAAGTAAAATGCTTAAAGTTAGAAACGAAAAGATAGGCTCGGGGGGGTGTACTAGGGGTTTCGTGTACTAAAAATGAGTACAACGCTAAGGGTGTGGGAAACATTAGTTGACTTAACTAGCCAAGTAATATGACTTAAGTGGTCAAGTAATTATGATACGGGTTTAACACAAGGGTGATCCTAATGCCTCTTATCATGTAGTAAATCCTACTACACGAATGTAGTCTCACTAGCGGTCTCGGGATGCATCAGTAACGCAAGTTCTAGAATCTAAATGCTACCGGTACACTCATAAGCACTAATAATGAATGCTTTTCCTATCAAATCTAAAGGCGAACCTCACAATTTTGGGTCGAAAATTTTTCTGAATATACGGTTATGTGCTAGTCATACAATCTCCTATCCATGAGACGCTTGCTATGGTTAAACTTTCACTCCTAAATGTTGTAAAAAAATTTAAATTTGGCGCTAAAATTACACTAACAAGTATTTCTCGTAGTTTTATTACACATCTACCATTAAACAAAACAAACTCAAGCGAAAGTGCATATGTAAGGTATCATCTTTTTACCCTCCCCTTACACTTAAGATGAACATTGTCCTCAATGTTCAAGTAAAGAATGTAAAAGTGAAAAAAGTAAAGAGAATGAAATCAAATACTCCCCTGATTCGCTCGGTATGGATTATAGGTTGGCCAGGTTAAATCTTCTTCCAAGAAAACGAACAATCAAAGCTTCCCTTCCAGAATATAAATCATCTCCTTGTCAAACATAACCTGTAAATCCTGACAAAATAGACAAGACAACCTCGCGTAAAATCGGCGGCATCCTATATAAGTTTCTAAATCCTAGAAAACAAAGTAAGATATAATGCTTTTGGAATGAAGTTTGCAGATTTCCTGGAGATTATAAAACTTAATAATTCACAAAAACCATAAGACTCCGTTAGAAAAACAAAACCGGTAAAATTTCCAGATTTTTGACTCCTGACGTCGTCAAGAGTAAAACTCTGACGCCGTCAGAATGGACTTGCAGAAATTCTTATGTTAAGTTTCCAGAAAATTTCTGGAAAAACTTGGTCCTACTTCCTGTAAAATCCTGCAAAACTTCATTGTGACTCAATACAAGCATTTGACTCTAACAAATACGAATATACATGCTCATTTATTATTGTGGAGAATCATGATCGGTTTGTTTCTTAAAAACATATTTGGGGTTTCCCCTTACACTTATCTTTTGCAAAAATACTTTTAGGTTGGAGTTAAGACTAGGCCAAACAACATAGTAAAGTATCTCCACATTTTAATTGAGAAGCATGACCAACCAACAATAAAAATAAAACATGCATACGGAAGCAAATAACAATCAAACAAATAAAATCACACAAACATGGGTTGCCTCCCAAGAAGCGCTTTTCTTTATTTACGAGTCTTGTAGCTAGACTCAAAGTCATGGGTTACTACGTGATTTCATCATTTGAAATGATGTAACCCATATAGTTGCGATCATTACTGTTATGGTGGTAGTGCCTCAATCTGTCGGTACTCGCAATCACCTTCCCACCTAATTTGCTTCTCAAGTTAGCTACCCCATCTTGGCTCAATCCTTCGATTGTGAATGGCCCATACCACCAAGGACTTGGTTTATCGGGTGGTATTGTTGTTTCCGAGTGTCTCAAGAGCACCAAGTTCCCTTCCTCAAATGGTGTATGATTTTTTTCATGTCGAGTATGTTCGAGTTCAATCGGAACCTTATTGCTTTTTCTTCTTTCATCCTTAGCTTTCTTATAGCTTTTGATCCTTGCCTCCCATGCAAGAATCTTATTCTGAACACGAATGGGTGTCGTGCCAATGTTGTTTTTTTATCATTCTCCAACTCAAATTCTCATGCCTACTTCGCGGGGTCATGGGGAAGCTAATCTTTCTTTTTCCTGATTTAAGCTCAATCTTCCTACCTTCATACTTAATGACAGCCCTAGCGGTGGTGAGGAATTGTGCTCCATGGATTATTGGCATGCATCCATCCCCTTTATCATCGATGATCATAAAATCAACGGGGTACATAAATCCTGCAACATTAACTAATACATCTTCTGCGATTCCTAGGAGGTATACGTACGAGTGTCCAACAAGAGATAACCTAACACGAGTAGGTGCTGGCATTTTTGACGTTAGTTGGATGTAGGTAGTTAGGGGCATAAGATTTACTTCCGATCCTTGGTTGGCGAAAGCACTAAGATGTTTCAAGTCACCGATGCTTGTTGGTATTTCAAAGTTCCCACATGCTACCTGCTTAGTAGCCACTTTCTGTACCAGTAACCTCTCGAATACTGATCCTCCAGGAAGCGTATCATACTCATCTTCCTCTTCTTCCTCTTTCTCAGGAATCTGTCCGGAGGATTGGTTACACCCATCACCCTTAATCCAATTTGTTATGGTGTTTTTGTTTATATCATGTTTCAGGTAGTAACTCAAAGGTTGGGACTCTGGTTGTTTTTCTAAGGTCTGTTTAGCAGGAGTTTCTACCTTCTCGTTATCTTTATGGACAATAGTGATGGAGTCAACAAATTGGGTGGTGGGAGTGGCGCTTTCTTTCCTTAGTAGTATTCGTTCGGGGGTTCTCTGATTGGCATACTCCTCCAATAGACTCAACATTTCATTCATTTTCTCCTGCATTTCTTCTTTCTGCTTATAAACTGCTTCTTCGAATCTAGCAAGCCGATCTGAGTGAGTTGCCATATATTCTCTCATCCTAGCCTCAAACTCCGAGCCAAGTTCCTTGGGAGGGGGACAAGGTGGGGCATAGTTCTGAAAAGTTTCGGCGTTTTCCCTAGAGGGTGATTCAGATAATGGTGTCGAAGTTGTTTTTGAGACAGAATTAACAGTAGCCCGTCTAGGACTCAAAGGTCGCCTTTGCCTTTCCTCAAAATAGTCA
Organism: Artemisia argyi; assembly: GCA_030686995.1. Classification (NCBI taxonomy): domain Eukaryota; kingdom Viridiplantae; phylum Streptophyta; class Magnoliopsida; order Asterales; family Asteraceae; genus Artemisia; species Artemisia argyi. Next base: position 172,676,417 of record CM060681.1, read on the forward strand.
ACCTTTGCCTCAAGTTTGCATAGGAGTTCATCGGGTACTTCGGTGATTCCTCCAGATGTCGAGACTGCATTGATGGCCGCTTCTATCGTATGTTTAAACTCCCACAACTCCTGATTGTCAGTGGCGAGCTCCTCGATAATTGGCCAAGACTCCTCGGCGTTCTTATCACGCAGTTTACCTCCCGCGGCCCTGTCGATGGTGCGCTTAGTGTGATAGTCAACATGGTCGTAGAAAATCTGGACTAATAACCAAAGGTTTATGCCATGATGAGGGAGCTTGTGGAGGAGATCCTTAAAACGGGCCCAAGCCTCGTAGAAAGTTTCACCCCGCTGTTGCTCAAACATCAAAATGTCCCTTCTAAGCATTGCAGTTTTTTCCGGCGGAAAGAATTGGGTAAGGAAGCGATTGGCGAGATTGTCCCATGTGGTGATGGATCCCGCGGGTAAACGCTCAAGCCATTGATTAGCTTGATCCCGTAGAGAGAATTGGAATAGGCGTAAACGGGTAGTCTCTCTAGTTTCAACACCTAGGTCTATGGAATCTACGATTTTGAGAAAGTCCTTAAGATGTTGGTTTGGATCTTCGGAACGAAGTCCATGGAATGCACATCCGCTTTGCACCAACCGGATGGTGTCGGATCGCAAGGGGGTCACATTGGCTCCGGTAAGCTCAATGGTGTTTCGGTAGCCTTGATGGCTAGGTCGGGAATACTCTCCTAAGGTTCGGGGCCTAAGGGGTTCTAGTGGTGGGTTTTGTTGTGGTGGGATGACGGATTCAAAGATGTTGCCACCTTCCATGATGTCGGATGGTAAAGAGTTACGAACAAAGGCACGAAGAAATAAGATAGACTAAAGAAGACCTAAAAATAAAAATAAAATCTTGCTAGAAAGGAATCTAGCAAGTAGACCTAATAAAAAGAAATCCTAACCTAGACAATAACTATTTCCCCGGCAGCGGCGCCAAAAACTTGATGCGTGGGAATCGCAACAGGCTTTACCTCTCGAGGGATCTCGAGAAGCTTACAACCCCCACCAGGCAGTGTACCTGATCGTTGTAGTATAGTATAGTGACAAGTACCGGGGGATTGATCGTTTAACTTAGGAATAGTGTCGCTAGGATTAGAAAACCTAACTACTAGTTCTAAAGGTGAGGGATGATTATTTTTGTATTTTTATATTTTTATGAAAGCAAGTAAAATCTCGGGTTTTGAAAGAGTGGGCGGAATTAGTTGCTATTCAACTAACCCAAAGCTAAGATGCAATCAAAATAAACTACTAAAAATGAAATTAAACTAATTTATACTAAGGTTGTGAGCAGTAATTGGAGAAAATGTGTTTACTTAGACTTCATTACTCCCTAGATATCTTTTACACGTTAATTACTTGTTATAATTGCATGGATGACGGATCGTATTCCTTAATACCATTCATGGGGTGGCATACATAACTCCCCAATTCTATGAGCTCTTATCTCCTCCTACACCATGACCCAGCACAACTATAGGGATTGTAAACAGTGGCTCATGCATTAAATACAACCAATAAAGACCTAGTATGCCTCGGTTCATGTTTCTTAAGACGTTCAAGCATGTTACCATTTGGAGATCTGCCAGTTTTCTTAAGCCTAACATATAAAATCATTCATCCAAGAACAAGAATAAACAAGTAATCAACACATAATCAATATCTAGGTTTCATTAGATCTAAGCAAACACAAAGGAGATCTAGCCTAGCATAATGGAATTGAGACAAGAACAAGATATAGACAACCAACACATAGACATATTGATTGAATTAGAAGAACACTTATCTCAATTACAATGCAAGGTATCAAGGGTTTGGAACCCTTGAAAAACCTGTAAAAGTTTCACCAAATTCGTCTTTAGGGTTTCTCCAAAACTTCTCTTTTTTTAATGTAAAAACTAGAAAACTATATATAGGAAAACTGGGCTGACGGCGTCAAGACAACATTGTGACGCCGTCACCTCGCCGCCAAATACTTCCTCGGACGACCTTGATCTACTTATGACGGCCTGTGTGACGCCGTCACCAACCACGGTATTTTATTCTTGGCCTTTTGACGCCGTCAGGATGACTTTTGACGCCGTCATCAACTACGGTATTTTATTCATGATGTCTGACGCCGTCAGGGTATAACTCTTGACGCCGTCACCTAGTGTTTCCAGCATGGAAAATTGATACTTTGCCGTTTTCTTCACTTTTATGCTCCAAAAACGTCCAAAATGGCTACTTTTCCAGAATTCACTCTCCAAGTACCTAAAATCACAAAAGGAACGGTTTAGGGCAATATTTGATCAAATAAAGTCGGATTCGGGCTTAAATGACCCCCTAAAAACAGACCATTTTTCGCCTCATCATGATCCCATGTGAGGAGCTTCTTAGCCGGCTCGATATAGGAGTGAAGTAGGCACTCATAGGATTGGGGAGTTAAGTGCGCCACCCCATGAATGGTATTAAGGAATACAATCCGTCATCCACGCAACTATAACAAGTAATTAAAGTGTAAAAGATATCTAGGGAGTAGTGAAATCTAAGTAAACACAATTTCTCCACTTATTGCTCACAACCTTAGTTTAATTTAGTTTTATTTTCATTTCTAGTATTTTATTTTGATTGCATCTTTAGTATTGGGTTAGTTGACTAGCAACTAATTCCGCCCAAATCCTTCAAACCCGAGATTTTTACTTGCGTTCTAAAAAATATAAAAATACAAAAATAATCATCCCTCATCTCTAGAACTAGTATTTAGGTTTTCTAATCCTAGCGACACTATTCCTAGCTGAACGATCAATCCCCTGGTACTTGTCACTATACAATACTACAACGATCAGGTACACTGCCTGGTTTGGGTTGTAAGCTTCTCAAGATCCCTTGAGAGGTAAAGCCTGGTGCAATTCCTATGCATCAAGTTTTTGGCGTCGCAGCCCGGGGAATAGTTATTGTCTAGGTTAGAATTTCTTTTTATTAGGTTTACTTGCTAGATTCCTTTCTAGTAAGATTTTATTTTTATTTTTAGGTTTTCTTTAGTCTATCTTTTTCTTTGTGTGTTTGTTCGTAATTTTCATTGACTATTCCGTTCATCATTATGGAGAATGCGAATCCACCATACTACCGACCACTAAATTCACCCACCCTAAATGACATCTTGATGTTTAAACAACATGAAGATGAACCTATCTATGATGCATGGGCTCGTTTTAAATATTTACTCCGAAAAGTCCCTCATCATAATTTCGATTTGTGGTCCCAAATTGAAATATTTTACCATCGTGTCGACCACTATACCAAAATGGACATTGACCATGCCGCAGATGGGGACCTTTGGGGATTAAGTGCTGATGAAGCATGGGAAACCATAGAGAATTGTGCCATACTTGCCAAAAAATGGACAACCCAACAAATGTTGTTACGGATCAATTGATAGCAAGTTTGAGGGAACAAGCAAGAAGTTTGTTTGGGGATAAAACTATAGATGAGATAACTGGGCATACAGAGTGGTTTGATTTCACCACAATACAAGCTGAGCACGTAGGTGACCTTGATGTGATGGAGGATGTAGCCGAACATGTTTACATTGATCAAAAAGACCTAGGTTTTATGATCGATGATGATGAATCTCAAGAAACACATGATGAATCTTTTGGGCAATTTGTGTATAGCAGTCATAATATTGAGGATGATCCTTATGATTCGGATATAGAAATTAAGATGCCTAGAGAAGCACTTGAGATACTTGGGAAAATGTTAGGGTTGGATTATAATGAAACACATGTTGAGGATATAGGTGATCTTGATAAGATGGATGATAAAGTAGAAAATCCAAGCCCGCCAAATACCCCACAAGTCCTACCATCATTTGAGGCACCCACACCACCCGTGACTTACCCGGAAGAAGTAGAAGAGACTATAGGAACCCCAATAGAGGTAGAAACCTTGGACCAAGCACAACTAGAGAATATAGGTTTTAACACTTGTAGTGATGACCTTTCTTTTAGTCCTAAGGAAGTTCCTAGTTTTGATGAACCGGAGCCTCAACCAAAACCGTTACCTAATCTTCCATCCTTAGATGTGAATTTAGGAATTGAAATAGGTCCCGATCCACCCATCAAACCATTTAGTCCGGGTAGTCTTAGGATAAAGGTAGTAAACTCTATGCCTTGTGTAGTAGAAGCTGACGTAGGAGTGAAACATAACCTTACATACTTACATCACCCATTTATGACTGATCACAAGAAACATTATGGGTTTAAACCGGGTTTATTAGGTCAAGATGGATCCCCAACTAGGAGTCTCTCGAAGTTGATAGAAGATGATCCCTTTCTAAGAGAAAATCTTAATCCACCCATTAACCCGATTGAATTTGGTAAGGTTATGATGATAGGAGCACACCCCTTTGAGCATATAATTCATCCACCAAACTTTCCTCACGTGGCATATTTCCACCTTAAGGGCGTGTATCGCTACTTCCACCCGCACTTAATTCAAAGTGTAGGGAAAACCTCCCCTATTTTCGTTAAATAAGGGTAGAGTCAGGCTCGTGACTCGAACAAAAACAAGCGCTTCTTGGGAGGCAACCCAAGCTTTATTTATTTGTTTGTTTGTTTGTTTATTTGTTTCCATATGCATGCTTTATTTTTATTGTTGGTAGATCATGCTTCTAAACTAAAAAGTGGAAATACTTTACTTTGTTGTTTTGGCCTAGTCTTAACTTCACCAAAAGGTATTTTTGCAAAAGATAAGTGTAAGGGGAAACCCCAAATATGTTGTTAAGAAACAAACCGATCATGATTCTCCACAATATTAAGTGAACATGTATATTCGTATTTGTTAGAGTCAAATGCTTGTATCGAGTCATAATGAAGTTTTGCAGGATTCTCCAGGAAATAGGACCAAAATTTTTCCAGAAATTTTCTGGAAACTTAACATAAGAATTTCTGCAGGTCACTTCTGACGGCGTCATGAGTTTACTCTTGACGGCGTCACGGGTAAAAATCTGGAAATTTTACCGGTTTTGTTTTTCTAACGGAGTCTTAAAGTTTTTGTTGAATTATTAAGTTTTATAATCTCCAGAAAATCTGCAAACTTCATTCCACAAGCATTATATCTTACTTTGCTTTCTAGGATTTAGTAACTTATGTAGATTGCCGCCGATTTTATGTGAGGTTGCCTTGTCTGTTTTCTCAGGATTTACAGGTTATGTATGACAAGAAGATGATTTATTTTTTTGGAAGGGAAGCTTTGATTGTTCATTTTCTTGGAGGAAGATCTAACCTGGCCACCTTATTATCCATACCGAGCGAATCAGGGGAGTATTTGATTTCATTTGTTTTACTTATTTCACTTTTACATTCTTTACTTGAACATTGGGGACAATGTTCATCTTAAGTGTAAGGGGAGGGTAAAATGATGATACCTTACAGATACACTTTCGCTTGAGTTTGTTTGTTTAATGGTAGATGTGTGATAAAACTATGAGAAATACTTGTTAGTGCAATTTTAGCGCCAAATTTAAAATTTTTACAACATTTAGGAGTGAAACTTTAGCCATAGCAAGCATCTCATGCATAGGAGATTGTATGACTAGCACATAACCGTACTTTCAGAAAAATTTTCCACCCAAATACGTGAGGTTCGCCTTTAGATTTGATAGGAAAAGCATTTATCATTAGTGCTTATGAGTGTACCGGTAGCATTTAGATTCTAGAACTTGCGTTAGCGATGCATCCCGAGACCGCTAGTGAGACTACATTCGTGTGGTAGGATTTACTACATGATAAGAGGCATTAGGATCACCCTTGTGTTAAACCCGTATTATAATTACTTGACCATTTAAGTCATATTACTTGGCTAGTTAAGCCAACTAATTTTTCCCACACCCTTAGCGTTGTACTCATTTTTAGTACACGAAACCCCTAGTACACCCCTCCGAGCCTATCTTTTCGTTTCTAACTTTAAGCATCTTACTTAAAGGAAGAATTTGTTACACCCCACTTAAATGTACAACCAAATCGCCTTAGCCTTCCGTGTATGCGCTCATTTTTAGTGCATTATTGTTATTTGTTAAACCCTAAGTTAATTATCTAATTGATTACATGGTTGCTAAGTCGAGTCATATCCTTGTACATATTATTTTGGGACGATTGGGACTCATGGGTAAAGTACTTATTTATGGAGTAATGGGGAAGAACATCATATATTACCCCCATATGTGCGTTAATCTTAAAAGTGCTCCAAGTGTTTTGATTTTCTTAATTCGAGTCATTAGTTTAGTTCATTGTAAAGTATGTAAAAATTCAAGTGTAAGTGGAATTTACATTCCCTATGATGTATTATTTTGGATGGTAGGGTAAGAGTGTATGCAAAAAAAAAAAAAAAAAAAAAAAAAAAAAAAAAAAAATCGAAAAAAATCAAGAAAGAAAAAAAAATAGAAAAAGAAAAGAGAAAAAACATACAGACTACCATCCCGTTTCATTCTATGTTTGTTTTATGTTTTTGTTATTTTTCATTTATTAGCTTAAGTCGAGTCTAGTCTTGGCTTAGCAACGCCATATTGTACATGTAATTAACCAAGATTGTTAACTCGCCACCAGTAAAGACTGCCTATATCCAACAAAACCGTGTATTTCATATCCCTACACCTAACGTTACAACCCTTTAAAAGACCTCTTTGATAGTTTATCCTAGGTGCTTATGCCATGTGGTGGAGGTTTGATCCTTTCCCAAGCCTATGGTAATCTATTTTGCTATGACAGGTAGTGAGAGATATCTTCCGTTTCCATATTGTAATTTATACTTTATTACACCCGAGAGATGTGAGTATCTAAACACTATTTGTGAGGTGCTAGTGTATGTCCTCCGTGCTTGTCTTTGGTCTTTAGTGGAACGATTATTTGTTGTAATTACTTTTATATTAGTGTTAAATGACCCCTAACTTGTATTTTGACTAGAATACAAGCGCATTTGCTTGAGGACAAGCAAATCTCAAGTGTAAGGGTATATGATGAGGCGAAAAATGAACCACTTTTAGGGGGTCATTTAAGCCCGAAATTGAATTTATTTGATCAAATATTGCCCTAAATCATTCCTTTTGTGATTTTAGGTACTTTGGGAGTGAAATCTGGAAAAGGAAGCAATTCAGACGTTTTTGGAGCATAAAAGTGAAGAAAACGCCAAAGACTTAATTTTCCAAGCTGGGAACAGTAGGTGACGGCGTCAAGAGTAACATCCTGACGACGTCAAGAGTAAATTTCATGACGGCCCAGTACAGAAATGAAGGCGTCACAAGAAAGAGCGTCAAGAGTAAAATACGTGATGGCCTGGAAAAAGTTAATACATGACGGCGTCAGATGTAGATCAAGGCAGTCCGAGAATTCTTTTGGCGGCGAGATGACGGCGTCACCCATTTGGTCTTGACACCGTCTGCCTCAATTTCCTATATATAGTTTTCTAATTTTCATTCATTAAAAGGAACAAGTTTGGAGAAACCCTAAGGCCGAACCATATACGATTTTTATAGGTTTTTCAGGGGTTTTTAGCCCTTGAACCCTTACATGTGTAATTGAGATAAGTGTTCTTTTAATTCAATCAATATGTCTATGTGTTGGTTGTCTATATCTTGTACTTGTCTTGATTCCACCATGCTAGGCTAGATTTATCTTGTGTTTGCTTAGATCTAATGAAACCTAGATGTTGATTATGTGTTGATTACTTGTTTATGGTTGTATTAGATGAATGATTTCGATGTTAGGCTTAAGAAAACTGGCAGATCTCCAAATGGTAACATGCTTGAATGTCTTAGGAAACATGAACCGATGTACACTAGGTTTTATTGGTTGTATTTAATGTATGAGTAAATTCTAATGATCCCATGTTAGGAGCTTCTTAGCCGGCTCGACATAGGAGTGAAGTAGGCACTCATAGGATTGGGGAGTTAAGTGCGCCACCCCATGAATGGTATTAAGGAATACAATCCGTCATCCACGCAACTATAACAAGTAATTAACGTGTAAAAGATATCTAGGGAGTAGTGAAATCTAAGTAAACACAATTTCTCCACTTATTGCTCACAACCTTAGTTTAATTTAGTTTTATTTTCATTTCTAGTATTTTATTTTGATTGCATCTTTAGTATTGTGTTAGTTGACTAGCAACTAATTCCGCCCAAATCCTTCAAACCCGATATTTTTACTTGCGTTCTAAAAAATATAAAAATACAAAAATAATCATCCCTCATCTCTAGAACTAGTATTTAGGTTTTCTAATCCTAGCGACACTATTCCTAGCTGAACGATCAATCCCCCGGTACTTGTCACTATACTATACTAAAACGATCAGGTACACTGCCTGGTGGGGGTTGTAAGCTTCTCAAGATCCCTTGAGAGGTAAAGCCTGGTGCAATTCCCTCGCATCATAGGTCTCCTATAAACATCATGACTAGGACTTATTATAATTGGGTAATGAAGAAGCAACTTGGTTATAGGACGATGCCCAACAAGAATTTGATAAGTAATTTTGTAGGAAGAGTGAAAGGATTGCATGTGATTGTTGAAAACTTCACTTATGAGACCGACTTTGTGATAGTGGAGGATACTCTTCCGGTGATAGATGATTGCCTAAGTCAAGTAGTGTTCGGAAAACCGTTCGTTGAGGCCTCTAAGATGAGTTATGATCCGACTCTAGGGATAGTTAGATTCGAGGAAGAGAATGATGAGATTGCTTACCAAATGCCCTATAAGATTAAACAATACCACCTCCTATCAAACATAGAAAAGGAACACAAACAAGCGGTTTACTATAGGAATAATGAGGATAGACGTTGAGGAGTAGAGTATGTTATGAATAGAATACTTGGTTTCTACAAAGAATGCTTGCAACTAGGTCCGGAATACAAAACTAATATAGGAGATGACTTAGAAAGTGAGACCAACGATCAGGTCACGTAATTGCCCATGACCTTGAGTCTAGCTACAAGACTCGTAAATAAAGAAAAGCGCTTCTTGGGAGACAACCCATATTTTGTGTGATTGTTATTTGTTTCCGTATGCATGCTTTATTTTTATTGTTGGTAGATCATGTTTCAAAAATAAAATGGTGAAAATACTTTATTTTTTCGTTTGACTTAGTCTTAACTTCATCCAAAGGTATTTCGCAAAAAGATAAGTGTAAGGGGAAACCCCGAATATGTTTTTAAGAAACAAAATCGATCATGATTTCCCACAATACTAAATGGACATGTATATTAGTATTTAGAGTCAAATGCTTGTATCGAGTCATAATGATGTTTTGCAGGATTTTCCAGGAAGTAGGACATAAGTTTTTCCATAAATTTTTCGGAAACTTAACGTAAAGATTTCTGCGGATCACTTCTGACGGCGTCAGGAATTAATTCCTAACGGCGTTATGTGTAAAATTCTGGAAATTTTGCTAGTTTTGTGTTTCTAACGGAGTCTTAATGTTTTTGTTAAATCTTTAGTTTTATAAACTCCAGGAAATCTGCAAACATTCATTCCACAAGTATTATATCTTACATTGCTTTCTAGGATTTATTAGTATATATAGATTGCCGCCGATTTTACGCGAGGTTGCCTTGTTTGTTTTCTCAGGTTTAACAGGCTATGTATGACAAGAAGATGATTTAATTTTCTAGAAGGGAAGCTTTGATTGTTCATTTTCTTGGAGAAAGATCTAACCTTGTTACCGCACTATCCACACCGAACGAATCAGGGGAGTATTTGATTTCATTCTTTTACCTATTTCACTTTTACATTCTTTAATTGAACATTGGGGACAATGTTCATCCTAAGTGTAAGGGGAGGGTAAATGATGATACCTTATAGGATACACTTTCACTTGAGTTTCTTTGTTTGATGGTAGGTGTGTAATAAAACTAAGAGAAATACTTGTTAGTGTAATTTTAGCGCCAAATTTAAAGTTTTTTACAACATTTAGGAGTGAAACTTTAGCCTTAGCAAGCGTCTCATGGATAGGAGTCGTATGACTAGCACAAAACCGTACCATTCAGAAAAATTTTCCACCCAAATATGTGAGGTTCGCCTTTAGATTTGATAAGAAAAGCATTCATTATTAGTGCTTATGAGTGTACCGGTAGCATTTAGATTCTAGAACTTACGTTAGTGATGCATCCCGAGACCGCTAGTGAGACTACATTCGTGTAGTAGGATTTACTACATGATAAGAGGCATTAGGATCACCCTTGTGTTAAACCCGTATCATAATTACTTGAAAATTTAAGTCATATTACTTGGCTAGTTAAGTCAATTAATTTTTCCCACACCTTAGCGTTGTACTCTTTTTTAGTACACGAAACCCCTAGTACACCCCTCCGAGCCTATATTTTCGTTTCTAACTTTAAGTATATTACTTAAAGGAAGAATTTGTTACAACCCACTTAAATGTACACCCAAATCGCCTTAGCCTTCCGTGTATGCACTCATCTTTAGTGCATTATTATTATTTTTTTAAACCCTTAGTTAATTATCTAATTGATTACACGGTTGCTAAGTCGAGTCATATCCTTGTACATATTGTTTTGGGACGATTGGGACTCATGGGTAAAGTACTTATGTTATGGAGTAATAGGGAAGAACATCATATACTACCCCCATATGTGCGTTAATCTTGAAAGTACTCCAAATGTTTTGATTATCTTGATTCGAGTCATTAGATTAGTTTATTGTAAAGTATGTAAAAATTCAAGCGTAAGGGGAATGTTCTTTCCCTATGATGTATTATTTTGGATGGTACGGTAAAAGTGTATGGAAAAAAAAAATCGAAAAATTAAGAAAAAGAAAAAAAATAGAAAAAGAAAAAGAGAAAAAAACATACGGCCTACCATCCCGTTTCATTTTATGTTTGTTTTATGTTTTTGTTATTTTTGATTTATTAGCTTAAGTCGAGTCTAGTCTTGGCTTAGCAACGCCATATTGTACATGTAATTAACCAAGATTATTAACTCGCCACCAGTAAAGATTGCCTTTATCCAACAAAACCGTGTATTCCATATCTCTACACCTAACGTTATAACCCTTTGAAAGACCTCTTTGACAGTTTATCCTAGGTGCTTACGCCATGCGGTGGAGGTTTGATCATTTCCCAAGCCTATGGTAATCTATTTTGCTATGACAGGTAGTGAGAGATGTTTTCGATTTCCATATTGTGATATATACTTTATTACACCCTAGAGATGTGAGTATCTAAACACTATTTGTGAGGTGCTAGTATATGACCTCCGTGCTTGTCTTTGGTCTTTAGTGGAACGATTATTTGTTGTAATTACTTTTATATTAGTGTTAAATGACCCCTAACTTGTATTTTGACTAGAATAAAAGCACATTTGCTTGAGGACAAGCAAATCTCAAGTGTAAGGGTATATGATGAGGCGAAAAATGATCCGTTTTTAGGGGGTCATTTAAGCACGGAATTGAATTTATTTGATCAAATATTGCTCTAAATCGTTCCTTTTGTGATTTTAGGTACTTTTGGAGTGAATTCTGAAAAAGGAAGCATTTTGGACGTTTTTGGAGCATAAAAGTGAAGAAAACGGCAAAGTCTTAATTTTCCTTGTTGGGAACAGTAACTGACGGCGTCACAAGATTCTACATGACGGCGTCAAGAGTAAAACAAGAGGTGAAGTGGATAGAGTCCGAGACGATCCAGAGAGTTTTTACACTAGGGGCATGACGGCGTCACCATAGGCCGTCATGGTCCCATTACAAGTGATGGCCCAGAGAAAATTTGCACTTGACGGCGTCAGATCTGGATCTAGGCAATCCGATATTACTATGGGCGGCGAGTTGACGGCGTCAGATATTTCTTCTTGACGCCGTCACGATGGAAAATCTATATATAGTTTTGTAATTTTCATTCATCAAGAGAGGACAATTGGAGGGATAACTTGGAGAAACCCTAGCACGATTTTTACTGTACTTTCAAGGGTTTTTACCCTTTGAAACCTTTCATGTTCAATTAAGATAAGTATCCTTTCAATTCATTCAATATGTCTATGTGTTGTTTGAATATATCTTACGCTTGTCTTGATTTTAACATGCTAGTCTAGATCTCTTGTGTGTTTGCTTAGATGTAGTGAAACCTAGATGTTGATTATGGGTTGATTGCTTGTTTATAGTTGTTACGGATGAATGATTTCGATGTTAGGCTTAAGAAAACTGGCAGACTTCCATAGGGTAACATGCTTGAACGTCTTAAGAAACATGAACCAATGCGTACTAGGTTTTTATGTTGTATTTAATGCATGAGCGAATTCTAATGATCCCATGTTAGGAGCTTCTTGCAGGCTCGACATAGGAGTGAAGTAGGAGCTTATAGAGTTGGGGAAGTATGTACGCCACCCCACGAATGGTATTAAGGAATATAACCCGTCATCCACGCAATTGTAACAAACTATCAACCTGTAAAAGATATCTAGGGAGTAATGAAATCTAAGTAAACACAATTTTCCTATTTATTGTTCACACCAATAGTTTAATTAGCTTTATTTACAGTTTTGTTATTTTATTTTGATTGCATCTTTAGTTATTGGGTTAGTTGATTAGCAACTAATTCCGCTCACTCCTCCAAAACCCGAGATTTTAATTGCTTTTATAAAAATATAAAAATACAAAAAGAATCATCCCTCACCTCTAAACCTAGTTTTTAGGCTTTCTAATCCTAGCGACACTATTCCTGAGTTGAACGATCAATCCACCGGTTCTTGTCACTATACTATACTACAACGATCAGGTACACTGCCTGGTGGGGGTTGTAAGCTTCTCGAGATCCCTTGAGAGGTAAAGCCTGGTGCAATTCCCACGCATCAATGACCTCCTATTGAAGTTTGAAGAATGGTACCAGTATCAGCTTCCCTCTCGTAGATTGATCCTTGTAAAGGCATGATATCCACTTCGCCATCATGATTACCGAGTGTTTGATATGATGATTCCGCGCTATATGTGTTAGGTGCAAACCGGGTTGTGCTGTAACTCCTTGTGCGGTTTGAGATAAACAAACGGAGACAATTAATTGTACTAAAAGACAGTGTTGAACATAGACTTTATATTTGCTTGTGCTGTAACTTAACTTAATAGTAAAATAAGCATTTTTTTTAATGTTTGGAAATTCTATTTAGTTAAGGATTTAAGAGGTAGACTAATCAGAATCATGCAAGATGTTCAAACAAGCAACCGCCAAACTACTTATTTCAACCTCCCAAACTGCTTATAAGGAGATTTCTTTTGACATTGTTTAACTATTGTATCATAACGCAATAAGCAGATTAAGCAGCTTTAATAAAGTAAATCCCAAGCACGTCTAAATTAATATCATAGCGATACAACTAGTTAATATTTAATTCAGATTACTCAATATCACATAATCTCAACTATAACAACTAACCTCCACAATTTCACGAGCCCGATCCATATTCCGACATAATGGCAAATCAAACTTAATCATAGCAAGCTCATCACTATTCCAAATCAACCTAATTTGATCCACAACTGCTAATGAGCCAAGTTTCGGGCACTCCCAAACTTGTTGATCATTGTTTATAAAAAAGATGATTATGATATATGACTCTTTAAAGTTTAAACTAATCACGGAACAATGAATATAGTCTAGTGGCCAAGCGGAATAAATTAGTGTACGCAGGTGATATATAGCATACTTCAATCAATAACACCACATCTCAAAATTAAAAAGCTACATTACATTAGAGACTGGCTATTCAACTTACATCTGACATACATAAAAATCATTTTGCGTCACTTATACTTATGTTGATGTCAAAAACATACTATAGTCTCAAAACCCAACTACATACAGAAAAATCATCATTGTAGGCTTGTAGCATCAAGCTTAAGTTTAGTCGCATACTCTTTAATACCCCTTTAATCAAGATATGCATACTATACAATTATAGCTCTTTCTAAATTGTTTAGCCACCAAGCAACTGATCCAAACATATTGAGTGCTTCTATAGAAATTCAAATACTAATTCACTTGAGCATTTCATCAAACACCTTATGCATCACATCAAGAATTTACACAAGTTCATTTGATACTTCAACCGTGTGTTGAACGATCAATAGGTAGCATAAACTCTAATTAAATGTACTATAAAGTAGAAGAATTTGTAGATTACCGTATGCAATTTAACTTATGTCTTGAAATTAAAGACTGCCATAGATCAGGTATTGAACTTATGATGGTCAAAAAAACATGACAAACTTTCAACACTGATCTTAGAGAGTGAAATAGAGAATCAACTTTACAATGGAGATTTTGAGACGACATGGATTATCAAAGTCTGGTAAAGGATCAAAGAATGGAAGAGTAGCTTGGTAGTGATAACCCCCTTTGAAATAAAGATGAGTGTTTTTTTTTAATCAAAACACAGTCGTTTAGCTTGGTTCTACACCTAATTTTAGATACAATACAGCCGCACATTCCCTTCCCCTACATATATTTGTGAAAATTTAACAAAGAGGAAAAATAATTGGCAGTTCCTAACATTTGTAATCTGCAAAAACCAATTTGATTTTGAATCGTTAATTTGTCTGATGAGGCGAAAAGTGAACCACTTTTAAGAGGTCATTTAATCCCGAATTCGAGATTATTCGATCAATTATTACCTTAAATCGTTCCTTTTGTCATTTTAGGTACTTCTGGAGAGAAATCTGGAAAAGGAAGCATTTTGGACGTTTTTGGAGCATAAAAGTGAAGAAAACGACAAAGTCTCAATTTTCCTTGCTGGAACAGTACCTGACGGCGTCAAGGCTCTCCACATGACGGCGTCAAGAGTTACAAAAGAGGTGGATGTGGAAAATACACGTGACGATCCAGAGAGTTTTTGGGCATAGGAGATGACAGCGTCACCCAAGGCCGTCATGGTCCATGTATTAGTGACGGCCCAGAAGAAAATCCTACATGACGGCGTCACAAGTAGATCTATGCAATACGATTTCATTATGGCGGCGAGTTGACGGCGTCACAACTTAACACATGACGCCGTCACCCTATAAAATCTATATATAGTTTTCCAAATTTCATTCATTAGTTTGTAACTTTGAGGGAAAAACCCTAGGCCGAATTTTACAGCTTTTTCAAGGGTTCCAACCATTTGAATCTTTCATGTTTAATTAAAGATAAGTACTCTTTCAAATCATTCAATATGTCTATGTGTTGTTTGATTATATCTTACACTTGTCTTCAATTTAACATGCTAGGCTAGATTTCTTTTGTGTTTGCTTAGATGTAGTGAAACCTAGATGTTAATTATGGGTTGATTGTTTGTTTATAGTTGTTACGGATGATTGTATTCAATGTTAGGCTTAAGAAAACTAGCAGACTTCCATTGGTAACTTGCTTGAACGTCTTAAGAAACATGATCGGAGGTGTAATACAATTTTTGATTGTATTTAATGCGTAGGAGAATTCTAATGATCCCATGTTATGAGCTTCTAACGGCTCGACATAGGAGTGAAGTAGGATCCTATAGAGTTAGAGAATATTGTACACTGCCCTACGACTAGTATTAAGGAATATGACCCGTCATCCATGCAATTGTAACAAATTATCAACCTGTAAAAGATATCTAGGGAATAATGAAACCTAAGTAAACACAACTTTCCTCATTATTGTTTCCACCACTAGTATAATTAGTTTAATTTTCATTTCTGTTATTTTATTTTGATTGCATCTTAGTTAATTGGGTTAGTTAGCTAGCAACTAATTCTGCCCACTCCTTCAAAACCCGAGATTTTACTTGCTTTTATAAAATATAAAAATACAAAAAGAATCATCCCTCACCTCTAGACCTAGTTTAGGAGGCTTTCTAATCCTAGCGACACTATTCTTGAGTTGAACGATCAATCCCCCGGTACTTGTCACTATACTATACTACAACGATCAGGTACACTGCCTGGTG
Source organism: Artemisia argyi (assembly GCA_030686995.1). Taxonomy (NCBI): domain Eukaryota; kingdom Viridiplantae; phylum Streptophyta; class Magnoliopsida; order Asterales; family Asteraceae; genus Artemisia; species Artemisia argyi. The sequence continues at coordinate 172,692,380 of CM060681.1, forward strand.
GGGGTTGTAAGCTTCTCGAGATCCATTGAGAGGTAAAACCTGGTGCGATCCCCACGTACCATTGTCAGAGGACATTCTATGGCAAGGCTTGTAGTGCAAATCACACCGCCACCACCTATCATCTCCACATGATCCCCTTATCACGTTTTGATACCTCAAAACTTGATGATGCACGGTTTCGGTGGTGGTGGCGTCGGGTTGCTGGGTGGTACTTGTGGTGGTGAGGAGAGGAGGATTGTGAGATGTTTATATTAGTCGGAGTTAATGTTTTGAGAGTAAAGAGTAAAATGACCAAAATGCCCAGTTGCTCATGTATTGGTTGCCCAAAAAATAAAAGTTGCCCAAAATACAATACGTTTATGTACCTCGTACCAACAGTGGTTGGTCGGACATGTGTCACCCTGTAGTTGGATAGACGTTAGTTGCCCAGGGCAACCCGGGCTAAAACGAGAATTTTCAAAAAAAAAAGACTAAAAATGCCTAACCCGTAGGGCAACTGGCCATTTTAGTAATTTTTCCAAATTTAAAATGGAAGAAGTAGTAGATATATTATATTGACAAAGAAGTTAATATAGGTTGTCACTCCTATCTAACTATCTTATAATGGAGGAAGATTTACTATTAATATAAATACTTAAAATTAAGCAACACAACTTTTAAAGCTATAAGTACAACAACCAATACTATTATAGAAATTTCTCTCGTATTTAATTCTAACATACAATTAATAGTAACATTAAATGCCCTCATATTTAATTCTTACATACAATTAATACTAACATTAAATGCAATAAATAAAACATTATGTATATTAAACTAGCTAAAAGACCCGTGAAATTCACGGGTATTTTAAAGAAAAACAAATAATAGATAATGTATATATATTACACAATAAGCCGATAGAAAAATCAATGAGTATACGCAGTGAGAATAATAAATTTGTACAAATGAAATATATGTGTAATTAAGCAAATAGTCAAATATATATATGTAAAGTTGCATAAACACACATTGAAGTTTAGGTGTTGATGAACTTATATTTGTTTCGTAAATGCAAGAGTGTGTTTCTTCACTTGTCGAGAACTTGAGCTCAGCTTTAATAACGATATCTGGACGAAGTTCCAAACACATATTCGACATATTCATGAGTTTATCGTGTTTGTCATAAATAATTATCTACATTACTCTTTTCCTTGTCACTTAGGCACAAATCTGAAAGTATGTAAGAATCAAAACATGTCCAAAAGAGGAAGAACATAACCCGGAAATATATAAATGATTGACATATATATATATATATATATATATATATATATATATATATATATATATATATATATATATATATATATATTACAAAATGACAATTTTTTATTTTTTAAAGAAGTTTAGATCAACATCATCATCGCCTATGCCACGGCCAACAACACATGGTTGCATAAACTTTTGACATGAGCTTTTGGAGCATGATTGCAAACACTTATATTTTGTCGACATTTTCTTTGTCGTGGGCTATGATTCATGGCGAAAAAAAAATGATTGTAACATATATGAATTTGTTATATAATGAATCTGACGCGTTTGTTAGAAATTAGTTTTGACAATGTGATTCAAATAAACGGCTGAATATAGAAACTTTTTTGTGCAAATGACTTATGATACGCCTGGACCCGAGCCCATGGCTTATTTAGGTCTTAGGGTTTTACCTTACTTTATCTTATAAATACTATTGTAATCATTTATTATATTCAATCAATCAAAAATTAATAAACAAATCTTTAGTTCTTTTCTTCTATTTTCTGACGGATTCAGCACACGCTTGAAGTGATGCCTTATCCCGATACAACCCCTAACCGGGTTGTATCAATTGGTCCTTTCATTGAGAGCTCTCGCTGAGAGGGTTTTTGATTAGGGTTCCAATATTAAAAAAAAATAAATAAATAAAAATACTGTTCACGACACTGTTCAAAGGTACTATTCATTGTTACTATTCATCATACTGTTCATCGGTACCGTTCATTGGTACTGTTCATCAGAAATTTTTTTTCCTGTTATCAAGTTAATCTTCATGGTATCTAGCGGATGTGCTCGGGACGTGGAATATGCACTATTTAAGCTTTTGCAAATGGGTACGGTTGTCGAATACGAGAATGATTTTAAGATTCTTATCTCAGAATCTTTATTAATACACTTATTAAAACACTTATTAAAACACCATTTACATAAGAAATACAATTAATACACTTATTAAAACACCATTTACATAAGAAATACTCCGTACAAATTATCAAGCATATTGTACAAACAACTTAAATACAATTACTGCATTAAATGTCACTAATACAAATAATAAAACACATTATACAAATATTCAATCCCGAACGGAAAACGGGTCAAATGGGTTCGAGCCCGAATGGGCTCGAGCCTGAATGGACACGAGCCAACGGACTCGAGCTCAAATGGACACGAGCTAAACGAAAGTTTTGATATCTGTAAATTTATTGTAAAAAAAAAACATAATAAACTAAAATACATGATTTATCGAAATATTTTATTTCATGGTACCCGCCGCCGCAACGCGCAAGTACCTGCTATAATATTAATAAAAAACTATCGATTATAAATGTTAATAAAGTTAATCACTAATGTCGTCCACTGTGATTTATACACACTCGTATTTTTGGTTCCTTTCCTCAAATATGTACCTCAACCGTTTTTGTGGTTGAAAAATCTTGCATTGTGTCTCGTTAATTTCATGTGCGTTTCACGCTAGGCATTTTCGTCATTCTCAACTCTTACCCTACCAATAATTTAGAGTTAATTATTAAAAATCCAAATGTGTTTCACGCTAGGCACTTTTGTCATTCTCAACTCTTACCTACCAATCATTAATAGAGTTAATTATTAAAAATCTATTCTTGTGGTTTACAGACGATGAAACCTTTTGCCCTTTGCCGGTAGGTGATAGTGAGAAAATGACAAAAGTGCCCTCACGTGAAATTATTTAACGAGACACAAGTCACAATCATTAATCGAGACGCAATGTTTGTTAATTACTCAAGGAAAATGATAAATCCTCCTACTTGATGTGCCTACAAATCCTCCTATTCATAGGATTCTGACAAGTGTTAGAACTGACGGATTGGATGCAGAGAGAGAATGAGTGAAAAGAAAATATAAAATATTGTTGTGTGTGTAGCAGAATCGGTAGAAAGATATTGTAGGAGGTTTTAACAATGCACATTACTCAAACCACCTCTTTACTTAAAAAGAATGACGAAATACGTGAGTGCATGCAAAATACATAGACAAAATTTGTAATTAACTCATATAGGTAATGCGAACATTTTTTTTTTGAGCAAGTTTGCAAACGTAACTCAAAACACTTTTTATGCATGCCCAAGCTCCCAAGATGTTTGAAAAATGGAGAATAGGTGATGTCGGATGAAAGAGTGGTGTTTAAGATTTTATAATAGTTACTAGCTTATATACCCGTTGACACCGGGTTATGTTTTAAAGAAATAAGAAAATGAGATGATAACAAAAGTAATAACGTTATCATGTTCCATTTAATATATGAAAGAAAGAATGAGACAATGCGTCAATTATCCGATAAGCAATTGAGTTTATTACAATTAAACTAATAAACGTTCAAGCGTTGGCGTCTCTAAAATTGATTTTTTTTAACCGAAAGGATGTGTGTGAGTGCTTCTCGGTTCAATACCCAATGTCTATGTCGTGCACACCTAATAGTCCATAGATGATGTAAGTAAAAGCATGTTGTGACTGATAAAATATTATAATTGAGAATATGAGAAAGAAAAAGGAACGTGTGTATTTTACATACCTCTTAAAGTTTGATCATAGACATTGAAATATTTCTTTGTATATGACATTTGTTGTAGTTTTAGAGACATTACCATCCTGATCACAAACGACAACCTTCAAACTTTTCTTGCTTTTTACTCTTCAAACAACAACATATAGTTGTCCATGTGTGAAAATAGGATGCCGCAAGTACAAACCAACATATAGTTGTCCATGGTTTGTAACTATTAAGAAAATAAACATTCATGTATTGTCTTCTTTAACTGGTAGAGTCTTGGAGAGCAAAGTTATATGGTCAACGTCAAACACTTGAATAATCCATGTTCATTCACTGTATGAAAAAAGAAAAAAAGTCAAACTAAAAGGAAAGTGTTGATAAGAGTATATGTATAGTAAAAAAATGATATAAAACATATCTTAAACAATACATTGTCTTAAACTTACTGTCTAATTTGCCACTTCTACCACTGCATTAGTATATTGATCGATCCAATTTAAGCTTGTTTTGAGAATTACATGAAAGGAGTTATAAGATTAGATTCCCTTGTAGAGTATGAGAGTACTTGTTTTGACACCCAGTATCATAAAGAAACTTGTGCAGATTGTCAAAGGTAAAATAAGGAAACAAATATTTAAATCATAAAACTTTGAGATATAGTAAAGAAGTGTGTTTCAGTTGGCTTATGCTTAAAGCTAAAAGGGACATGGAATACCTTCTAAATCACTTTCCATCAAGCTATTTCAATTAAATATCTTATGCTTATATTCAAAATCACTTAATCACTTCTACAACCCGTTTCATTTTAGGTGTTTACCATCTCCTACAACCCGTTTCATTTTAGATGTTTACCATGTATTGATGCATTAAGATAAAAGAGACATGACATACCTTATAAATCACTTTCCATCAAGCTATTGTAGTTAAATATCTTACGCTTATATTCAAAATCACTTAATCACTCCTACAACCCATTTCATTACAGTTAAATATCTTACGCTTATATTCAAAATCACTTATGCACTCCTACAACCTGTTTCATTGCAGTTAAATATCTTACGCTTATATTCAAAATCACTTAATCACTCCTACAACCCGTTTCATTTTAGGTGTTTACCATCTCCTACAACCCGTTTCATTGTAGGTGTTTACCATATATTGATGCATGAAGATAAAAGAGATGTGATATACCTTATAAATCACTTTCCATCAACCTATTGCAGTTGAATATCTTACGCTTATATTCAAAATCACTTAATCACTCCTACAACCCGTTTCATTTTAGGTGTTTACCATCTACTTCAACCCGTTTCATTATTGATGTTTACCATGTATTGATGCATGAAGATAAAAGATACATGCCATACCTTCTAAATCGGTTTCCATCAAGCTATTGCATTTAAATATCTTACGCTTATATTCAAAATCACTTAATCACTCCTACAACCCATTTGATTACAGTTAAATATCTTACGCTTATATTCAAAATCACTTATGCACTCCTACAACCTGTTTCATTGCAGTTAAATATCTTACGCTTATATTCAAAATCACTTAATCACTCCTACAACCCGTTTCATTTTAGGTGTTTACCATCTCCTACAACCCGTTTCATAGTAGGTGTTTACCAAGTATTGATGCAAGAAGATAAAAGAGATATGACATACCTTCTAAATCACTTTCCATCAAGCTATTGCAGTTGAATATCTTACGCTTATATTCAAAATCACCTAATCACTCCTACAACCTATTTCATTACAATTAAATATCTTATGCTTATATTCGAAATCACTTAATCACTCCTACAACTCGTTTCATTACAGTTAAATATCTTACGCTTATATTCAAAATCACTTAATCACTCCTACAACCCATTTCATTTTAGGTGTTTACCATCTCCTATAACCCGTTTCATTTTAGATGTTTACCATGTATTGATGCATTAAGATAAAAGAGACATGGCATACCTTCTAAATTACTTTCCATCAAGCTATTGCAGTTAAATGTCTTACGCTTATATTCAAAATCACTTAATCACTCCTACAACCTATTTCATTACAGTTAAATATCTTACGCTTATATTCAAAATCACTTATGCACTCCTACAACCTGTTTCATTGCAGTTAAATATCTTACGCTTATGTTCAAAATCACTTAATCACTCCTACAACGTGTTTCATTTTAGGTGTTTACCATCTCCTAAAACCCGTTTCATTGTAAGTGTTTACCATGTATTGATGCATGAAGATAAAAGAGATATGACATACCTTCTAAATCACTTTTCATCAAGCTATTGCAGTTGAATATCTTACGCTTATATTCAAAATCACTTAATCACTCCTACAACCCATTTCATTACAGTTAAATTTCTTATGCTTATATTTGAAATCACTTAATCACTCTTACAACTCGTTTCATTACAATTAAATATCTTACGCTTATATTCTAAATCATTTAATCACCCTGCACATTCACACACCCCTAAATACGATGGTAGATCTTATTATTTGATTCTTGGTCTTTATAGATGTTCTGATTATTGACCCCTATAACAAAACAGATTTGCCATAAAATTATAACTAAACATAAAGTATTCAAATACATTTAGGTAAATTATATCTAAATCATTGAATCACTCTGCACATATACACACCCCTAAATACGATGGTAGATCTTAAAAGAGACTGGAATACCTTCTAAATCACTTTCCATCAAGCAATTGCAGTTGAATATGTTACGCTTATATTCAAATCACTTACTCACTCCTACATCCCATTTCATTACAGTTAAATATCTTACACTTATATTCAAAATCACTTAAGTACTCCTACAACATGTTTTATTGCAGTTAAATATCTTACACTTATATTCAAAATCACTTAATAACTCCTACAACCCTTTCATTTTAGGTGTTGACCATCTCCTACAACCCATTTCATTTTAGGTGTTTACCATGTATTGATGCATGAAGATAAAAGAGACATGGCATACCTTCTAAATCACTTTCTATTAAGCTATTGCAGTTGAATATCTTACGCTTATATTCAAATCACTTAATCACTCCTACAACCCGTTTCATTACAGTTAAATATCTGACGCTTATATTCTAAATCACTTTCCATAAAGCTATTGCAGTTGAATATATCACTTAATCACTCCTACAACCCGTTTCATTACAGTTAAATATCTTGCACTTATAATTGGTGAATGGAGTAGATTGTGGTGTATGAAGATTGTAAATTGAATGTTGATCTCGAAACTGCAGAGGAGGAGCGTACGACTTTTTGAATGGGAGTGTTTTCATTGAATGGTATTCAATACCTTACTAAAATAACACAGAAGGAGCAGGAATTGAGTTGACTGTTTTTACTATGGCTTTGGAAGAAATAGTGTTTTGGGGTGTTTGTACATTGGCTCTAATTATGGAATTTTAGTCACACAATTAATGAGTTTTTTTTTAATGCATGTGCTTAGAAGGCTTGTAAAAAAGCTTATTTTATTAGTTAAAAAAGCTTAAAGATCCGCGGATTCGCGAGGTTTTTAATTTTTTTTTTTGAAAATGAGGTAATAAGGAAACAACGAACGTAAACAGCCATCATTGATATAGAAAGAAATAATGAGATAAAACATGAATTATTCGCTAATCAATTGAGTTTGTTACAATTAAAATAATAGATGTCCATCCGTTATCGTATCCAAATTTAATGGTCTTGAATAGAAAATGACTGTGAGCGCTAATCAATTTAATAGCCAATTTCCATTCGGTGAACACCTAATAGTCCATAGAAAATGTAAGCAAAAGTAGGTTGTGGTCGATAAGATATTATAATTTAATAAGGAATCTCATACAACCCGTATAAAAAATCATTCTAATAAGTAATCCCAATTTTATCAAAAACCCCGTGGACTATAAATCCATTAGATTGTAATGAAAATACTGTATTACGTTGGGCAGAACATAATGTATTCAAAACTATAATTATAAACATAATAATCTCAATGAAAAAATTTATTATGAATAAAACTCACCAAAGTATTGATGTTGCTAAGACATTATGATTTCTTTTCCTTACTCCTCAACTTTTATTGCTTAATGACTTGAAAGTTACAATCACTCCATTTATATAGATAGATATTATGTTGATTTTAATTAGGGTAATCAAATAAAAATGAGTTTTATCACATAATCTTGTGCACAAATAAAGATGTAACCGTTGATTTTGTAATTAAGTAAACTAAAGTATGTTAGAAACGATTTACAATTCTTAAAGTTGGTTCATTTTAGATCAGGATTTGCTTGAATAGTTTCTTATTTTTTGTATAATAAAAAAAGAACTGCTATGTTACGTATATGGAAAAAATCAATATCATAAAGTCTTGGATGTTTACTTATCAAAAAATAATACAAACAATCATAAAGTACATCCCAAAATCTTGGACAGGCCCAAGAGCTTTTTTACTTCTGATACAAATACCTACAAATTTAAACTATATTGAACCACAAAAATGTTCTAAAGGTGTTACAATCTAAGCCGAATACCAATGATTTTTTTTTATCTTGAAGTCTCAACAACATCTCCTTAATCCTCAAATACAGAAACTCGAAGTCCTCATTCTTGATTAGCTCCTCTATTAGCATCATTTTCCCTTGTATTGTGAACTATAAATCCATTAGACTGCTTTTTTAATCTTTTTATAATATGTATTGAATATCATGGATGGAGTTTGTGTTTGAACCTGCCGTTGAAATTTTCCTGGCTCCCATTATGATTGGGGACTATACCACACCACCTTATGAGCCATGATACCAAATAGATCATAAATAATAAGGATAAGCTGTCAAAAATAAGGAGTTATTAACACGACATTAGTCATATACTCATATTAAAATCTGAATCAGTTATTAAACGTAAAAAGCTTAAGTTTGAGTATCAAACTCTTTATTGAACGCAATTTAGTTTGAGGCACTATAAGAATAGTTCACACAACCAAAGAGTAGAACTATATTGAACGCAATTTAGTTGTCACATAGAGTATGACTGACGTTCTGTTAAAGCAATAAATAGGTAGAGTATCAAACTCTTTATTCTTGAAAGTACTGCAATGGCATGTTTTAAAGTGAAAGATGATTTCAAGATATTGTACAGAAAAAGCTGTATATTTTTTGACATTGTGACAATATGTTTGATCTCTGATCTGGTCTAGAACCTGGATTTCCCGAAAATTGCATTATATCAAGAATTTCTCGATTATTCTAAATGTCAAATGTTTCTTTTGCTCGGCTCATACACTAATACATTTATTTAATCCCGCATTTAGAGAGTCAAATATATTCGTAGAACCTTCACGCAAGAAAACCAATGGATATGAAATCATCCACACGCCTATTGGGTGAATATAACTGGCTTGATTACAAATAATACTTATATATTATGAAGTTACACAAATTTGGATATTTTAGCATTTATGATTTCATAATAATTCCAGTAGGCAAATAAGAACTCTGATGTTTTCTTCATGGAGAGTCTAAATTAAATTCAACTTTATACTAAGAACGTGAGAAATACCAAGAATTTATATGGATTAAGATGTGACGAAATTGATTGGGAATCATACCTCTCTACCCGTTCATCTGCACCACAACTTTTGGTTTTCATTAAAGAGGATGATACTTCTTGTCAATGAAAGCTTTCGAAACCTGAAGCATCTCACCCGCTAAAAATTTAAAAGATAACTATTAGTAAGACGCAAGATAGGATATAAATAAATTTTTGTACAACAAAGCGTACGGCAGTTAAGATAAATAAATAAATAAAATAAAATAAAAAAGTGCACTAAGAACAATGACAGATGTAGTGCCGTCACAAACTTTGTTATCCTGAGTGCGGCTTAGCTCGATCATTGACTGAAAATATCAATAAAGAAAGCATGATTATAGTGACCTAAAGGACATTCATATTGAAATAAGATGCTAATCAAGTATTATTAAGATCTACAATAGGTTAAATTCATAAAAAGTTTACCCCGATGGCCTTGCGCTTCACCATGACCTCTCCATATTGCAGGTCTCCTATTTCAACATCCTCCCATTTAAGGACCTGTGACATCAATGTCGGATCCTAAAAAATGCAGTTTACTATCCTTGGTAATTCATAAATTGACAAATTTTACCCCTAGATGATAAATTCAAAGAAATTACAAAACAAGTCCCTAAACTTTGCAATCTTGGCAAAAATGGTCCCCGAGTGTTTTAAATTGGAAAAATATTAAAAAGGACCTTATAATATTTTTAAATGGCAAAGAAGGTCCTTTGTAATATATTTTGAAAAAATGACAAGATTGGTCCCTGGAAATTCAAAATGTACAAAAATGGTCCTTGGGCTTAAAAACCTTACAAACCATACGGACCAAAATAAAAATAACCAAATTCCAAATCCAATCCAAACTAAACCCAGTTATACACCAGACCACCCAGGCCCAAAATAAGTTAAGCCCATTTTCCCTTTTTAAATAACACGGGTCTTTGACCCGCGTTGACTCACTTCACCCCCAACCTCACCTCTGCAACCACCACTCCACCTCCACCTTCTTCACCCACTTGCTCACCTTTCCACCTCACTACTCTACTTACCACTCCACCTCCACCACCTCTGAGTCTACAACCCACCACAATAAATGCTCTTCTCACCCAAAAATTCCCTCCAAACCAGTTCCCTCCTCTGTTTTCTATCCTAAGCCCCAACTTGCATCAAAATATCTCCATTTTGTCCCCTTAACCTTCCCTTGTCACCTCAATTGCATTTAATGCACAGAAATCGGCTGCAAGTTACCTATAGATATTTTGGCGCCAAAATATCTTTTGAACAGGTGTGTTCAATAAAGATACGTGTCAAGGGTAAAGAATGGTGGGATTTGCATGGGTGGACACCTGGAACATTGAAGCTTATAAATAGAGGAAGAAGATGAAGAGTAGTTAGTTAATTTTTTGTACTTAGTTTTCTATTCAAATCGTATTAGTGTAATTTAGGTTCTCAGTTTGAATTTTAAGCTTTTAAGCCTTTCATTAATGTTGTAAGAAACCTTAATTCAAGTTTTAATCCAAGTTAAAAGTTCCAGTTCAGTTTATGCATCTTTGTTTTAATTTCAAAAATCTCATTAAGATTTCTAGTTGTAATCTGAGTTTGTTTGTGATCATTAAGCTCATATAAGCTATTGATATAGCTTATTAAAGTAATTAGAAGCCTTAAATTCCAGGTTTACTTGAAAAAGAAAAAAATAGAAAAAATCATGAAAAATAGTTTTTAAATAAAAAAATTTCAGACTTGTATCATCAAGAAGGAGCAGGGTGGATTTTGGATTGCCCTGGGTTAGGGAACTTGTGGAAGTTCTTTAGGATTGGTTCTTTGATCCTTGTTCCTAGTTTTCAGTTGACAACTCACTTGTAAGACCTTTGATCCATTTTTCTTATTTGATATATAAGTTTATTTTAGTTGTTTTTATCTGTTTTCTAGTCTCTATTTGTATTAAATTCGTAATATTATATAATACAGTGGTCTTGTTTGTTGAAATTAAAAGTTACTTAGTATTTCATATTTTAGTCATATATAGCTTGGTCTTGAATTCTGAGTTGTTGTTGTTATTTGTAGGTATATTTGGTCTTAAACAGGTTTATATAATCAAAATATATAGTTTTGAGTTAATTGTATGGTTTAAATCAGTTGTTTACTTTGAAAAAATTCCAAATCAGTTAGTATAAGGTGTGTTTGGCACAGTGGTGTTCACTGTGTTGTAGTGGAAATTGGTTGTTAATTTTGGTTCAACTCTGTCACTTAAGGTTATATTAGGTTTGTGAAAACATAAAATCAAGTGTCACTTTAGAAAAAAGTCAAAATTACCAAAATCTCACCCACACAGTTAACTGTGTGGGATTTGTACTTCAAAAAGTAGCTAAGTTGGTTTAAGAGTTGTTGATTTACATTAGTTTAACCTTATATCAGCTTATTATTGTGTTTTTAGTCATTAAATTGAGATTAAACTTCATATAAGTCAAAACTCAAGTTTTCATTAAAAAGTCAAAAGTACTTTGAGCAGAAAATTCCATTTCTAGCAAGATTTATCTAGATTTTTGTACTAGGTTTGAGACTTTGAAAATTGTTGTGATGATAGAGTATCAGTAGAGCTACAAGATCCTATAGTTATCTCAATTTTGTGAATTTTGCACAAGATTGTGCACAAGCTCAAAGTGAGCTGCAGGGATAACACCTCCCCTGTGCACTAGGCTCAGGTTTACTCACCCATCTTTAGTGGACCCCACAGGTCTACTCAGTGGGCCCCAGACTTTGATTATTAGCTTATTAGAAAGTCCATAAGCTAGGCTATCTAGCTGAGTCCTTATTTTGTAGTTTAGAGCCCTTTAACTAGGGCTGCACATCAGTTTAAGCTTGTCCATTTACCTTAATGCACTGACCACTTAGTACACTCAGCCAAATCCATAAGCTCCTCACAAGCTCCTCAGTAGACCAAATAAGCCAAGCTTGGGCTTTTTGAAAAGCCCAATAGCTCAGCTTATTGGAGCTAGCTTCCATTCAAACCCTAGTTCACTCCTGTGGGCCCCACAAGGTCACCAAAAGTTCCCTTTGGGCCTGTTTGGATGTAGCAGGGTATTGGGATAGCTTATTTGGCTTTTTAGCTTAATTTAGTGTAGCTCTGTGTTCATTTTGGCTTATTTTTAGTTTACTTATCTTAGTTTTAGCTTATTTCATGTTTTGATTGTAGCTTATAGCTTATTGTAGCATAATTAGCTTTTATTCTTCATTTTAGCTTTTTAGAGTACCTGTTGGTCAATAAGCTTGTAAACAGCTTATTTGACCCTCTCCTTTTGTCATTTTAGCTTATTTTAGTTTAATTAACTTAGTTTAAGTTTATTTAAATATTGGTTTTTTAGTTTATAGCTTAATATAGCTTATTTAGCTTTTAAATTCCATTTTGGCCTTAATTAAGCCAACTGTTGGATTAATAAGCTTAATCCCAGCTTATTATTAAGTTTTGTAAAAAGTTTTCTTTTTTAAAGTTACTTATTTTTACTTGTTTAATAGTTGTGTAAAAGAAAAATAAAAAAATAAAAAGTTTAAAAAAATTGGGTGTGGGTGGGATTCGAACCTGGGACCTCTCGCTAGTAACATGCATAACACCCCACACCCCTTCCATTAGCTCTGGGGCACCAGTTCCGTTAAGTCTTGCATTATCAATATACTTAAGGTAGTTTTGGCCAAATAAGCTTAAATAAGCCGTTTGGCTTATAACTGCTTATTCTGATAAGCTGTTAGACCCCACCTATTTTTCCTAGGATCTTTATTGGTTATTTTACTTTCCTGAATTTTTTCATAATTTTTACTTTTCAAATACTAATTATTTTAATTAATCCGAGTTTAATTAGTAATTAGGTAATATTAGATAATTAAATAGTTTTAATAATTTTTAGTTAATAACAACATCTTTTTATATTTTTTAAAAGTCTTATAGACCATTAGGTATTTGTAAAAAATAATTTCCTAATTGTTACTGTTCATTTCCTATTTTCTTTAATTAAATTTAGTTAATTAGATTTTAAATAATAAGAAAGTAATTAATTAGCAAATTAGCCTAAATATAATTTTTAGAATAATTTTATAATTTTTTAGGATTCCTGTGATGGTTAATTAAATTTATAAATTTTTCTATAATTTTCTAAGTTGATTTAGTATTATTTGTAATTTAAAATAGGTTAATTAGTATAATTAATATTAATAGTTTTTAATTAAGAAAAAGTTCATAAAAAGATAAAAAGATTTATTTTTATTTTTTATACTTTCTTCAAGTTCTAATTTAAGTTTAGAAATTATTTTTGTAAGTTTTTAGTTTAATTTGTAGTATTAATCATTTTTAATTTTATTTAAGTTAATTTTAATTAAATAGTTAAATAGTTTTTAATTAAATAATTAATAATAAATAATAAAATAATCTAAAAAATAGTTTTCTTTTTAATTTAATTTTATTTTAAGTTTAAGTTTATAGAATTTTCAATTTTACCCCCTGTAGTTTAAATTTGCATTAAAACTCACCTTTTTCCTGTACGTAGACGTAAGTTTTAATTTGTATACGTTTTTTAGTTTACGTAACTGTTTAAAGTTTATTTGCTTATTTGTTTAAATTGAGTAAATCAGTAGTATAAATCAAACTCACCTTTGCCCATTCATAATCACCCGATCCCAAATTTCGTTTTATTACAGATTTCACGCCTCGTTGGGAAATACGACCCGAGGATACATTGTACTCCACGGAGCATTAGTCTAAACTGTTTTTGACTTATTAACCTTGGTTAATAATAATCTGACGGTTCAGCATTGATCATGCGGCTTAGCTCGATCATTGACTGAAAATATCAATAAAAAAAGCATGATTATAGTGACCTTAAGGACATTCATATTGAAATAAGATGCTAATCAATTATTATTATGATCTACAATAGGTTAAATTCATAAATAGTTTAACCCGATGGCCTTGTGCTTGACCATGACCTCTCCATATTGCAGGTCTCCTATTTCAACATCCTCCTATTTAAGGACATGTGACATCAATGTCGGATCCTAAAAAATATAGTTTACTATCTTTGGTGATGCCGAAATCAGTTTACAATTTGAGATTAATACTGAATCGACAATGTGTGAAAACAAAACAAAAAATGATGCAATCAGGCACAACGAACACCTTTAATACATAAGATTCATTTTTTACCTTCATTTATGCAGACTCGTAATAACATGAGCTCGCCGTTCACTATCCCAAACATCTAAATAATGTTGACTCACATCTTCCTTCCATACAATTTTCTTTTGCTGAATTTGTAACTCCTATCCTACCTTTTTTCAAATCATTTCCCTTCCTGTAAGCAAGGGTCATACATCAATCATGATTCAATATGAACTTCTATTAGTATGAATAACGTATATAATATTAAGAGATTATATTAAAATGAACTTCTATTAGTGTGAATGAGAGAAATAATTAGCATTGAAAGTTAGATTCTGATATATTACATATGAAAGGTTTAGAGTGGTACCATTGAATTGTTGAACCTGTTCAACCCTATATTCAGCTATCTCCAAATCCTACATATTCCTGCATGAGAACCACTTCTCTGTTAATGTAACTAATCAACAACTATAAAGCATAGTATTCGATGCAGCAGGTGCATTTCTTCAATCAATCCATTGTTGTAGCAGACACAAAGTAACAAACAACTTTTAAGCAATAAAAACACTCATAAACAAAAACGACGAATTTCTTGTAACAAATGTAAGAGATTTACCTTAATTGACAATGATACTTCATTTATCCCTAGTTATCTTTGAACAAAACCCGTGAAATACAAAAACAAATAAATGTAAATTTCCGAATCCAAGAAAAGCATCAGAAGTGAAATACGTAAATTCAATTTACACATATTTAACGACATAAATATGATTTCCCACAAAATTTTCGCCATTTTTTCTAGGGTTTAGCTACAACACAACTGAATTGAACTTAATCAAAACAAATATATTAAATGAAACGAAAAAAAAGAATAAGCTAAATTGATTATTTAAAAGCGAATATACTGAATCAAAGCAAATATATTAATACCAATGGATTTTTTGTTCTTAATCTCCATCCTTCATCGGCATAGATCGAGTTCTTAGGGTTGATGAATCTTTACTACGGGATTTCAATCTAATCCCTAAACATGGATGTGAATTGGTTCTTAGGATCGATTTTAAAAGGATCTTGAACGACGTTGTTATCAATCAGAGAGGAGGATATGCATTTGAAGGGTAAGGATTTTGAATACTCTTGATGATTTTGAATTGTTGATATGAAAACGGAAGATTGATATGAAACGCGTTTTCTTAAATTTTGATTACCTGCAGTTATGGGTGCAGTTAATGGTGATTGATTACCTGCAGCTCCTATTGCGTTTAGAAGAAGAATAGGACGCTCCTCCATTTAATGCCACCCAAAATTAAGAAGCGTTCCAAAACTGTTTTTACATAATTGACTTTTTGACTTTTTTTTGTCCTAATCTCTTTTGTTAAGCATAATGGTATTGTACATTGAAGGTAATTAATGAGTTTTTTTAATGCTCATGCTTAAAGGGCTTGTGCAAAAGGACCTTATTCTCTTTTTATATGATTTCTCCTGTTTTTTAATGCTTAAAATTGTTGTACATTGTCTTCTAATTAAGGAATTTTGGTCACACATTTAATGAGTTTTTTTAATGCTCGTGCTTCATGGCGCTTGTACAAAACCTTATTTTATTAGATAGTATAGATATAGCCATTTCGGGGAGAATAGTCCAAAATACATCCCTGTGGTATGTCAAATGACCGATTTACATTCTTTTTCTTTTTTTTTTTTTTGCTCAAAATTCATCCCTGTGGTTTTACTTTGGAACAAATACATCCCCCAGTTAGTAATATCAGTTACTATGGACTAACGATACAAATGATTTTCCGTTATCTCCTATTAAGAGTTAAAATAGTTGCATCGTTAGTCCTCATTGAGTTAAAATATTTGCATCGTTAGTCCTCTTTGACTATAGAGTTAAAATATTTGCATCGTTAGTCCTCATTAAGTTAAAATATTTGCATCGTTAGTCCTCATTGACTATAGAGTTAAAATATTTGCATCGTTAGTCCTCATTGAGTTAAAATATTTGCATCGTTAGTCCTCATTTAGTTAAAATATTTGCATCGTTAGTCCTCATTGACTATTCTAACGTTTTTATCCTTTTTCGTCCGTTTTTCTTACGTTTTGTCCGTTTTTCTCATGTTTTTATCAGTTTTCATCCATTTTTCTCATGTTTTTATCCGTTTCTTCCGTTTTTCTCACGTTTTTCTCACGTTTTTATCCGTCCTCATACACTTTTATTCGTTTTCGTCTATTTTTCTACGTTTTCATCCATTTTTCTTATATTTTATCTAGTTTCATCCATTTTTTTTATTATATAATATGTATGAAAACGGATAAAAATATATGAAAATAGATAAAAACGTATGAAAACTTGACATTTGATAAAAATATTTTTAAATCACAATTTTGACCTCTTTCTGGTCCGAATCATCAAAAGTGTAACACATAAAAGTTGTCCGGAATAATGTTTTACATCGAGAAACGCGAGATTTTAACCTAAAATAGTGGCTGTTTACTACCAAAACTTAAGCGGTTATGAATTTGATCGAAAACCGCTTAAGTTTTGGTAGTAAAAAGCCACTACTTCAGGTTAAAATCTCACGTGTCTTGATGTAAAACATTATTCCGGACAACTTTCGTGTTTTACACTTTTGATGATTCGGACCAGAAAGGGGTCAAAATCGTGATTTAAAATCGATTCAGAAACATTTTTATCAAATGTCAAGTTTTCATACGTTTTTATCAATTTTCATATATTTTTATCCGTTTTCATACATATTATATATAAAAAATGGATGAAACCAGATAAAATATAAGAAAAACGGATGAAAACGTAGAAAAATAGACGAAAACGAATAAAAGTGTATGAGCACGGATAAAAACGTGAGCAAAACGGAAGAAATGGATAAAAACATGAGAAAAATGGATGAAAAGTGGTAAAAACATGAGAAAAACGGGCGAAACGTAAGAAAAACGGACGAAAAAGGATAAAACGTAAGAATAGTTAATGAGGACTAACAATGCAAATATTTTAACTCAATGAGGACTAACGATGCAAATATTTTAATTCTATAGTCAACGAGGACTAACAATGCAAATAGTTTAACTTAATGAGGACTAACGATGCAAATATTTTAACTCTATAGTCAAAGAGGACTAATGATGCAAATATTTTAACTCAATGAGGACTAACGATGCAACTATTTTAACTCTTGTTAGGAGATAACGGAAAATCATTTGCATCGTTTGTCCATAGTAACTGATATTACTAACTGGGGGATGTATTTGTTCCAAAGTAAAACCACATGGATGAATTTTGAGCCAAAAAAAGAAAAAAGATGTAAATCGATCATTTGGCATACCACAGGAATGTATTTTGGACTTTTCTCCTTTTAGGGGTGTGGTTTTCTACTTGTTGGGTATGGTTCATGAATGGCCGGCTTGTCATTGGTGCGGATCATCTCTCACCAAAGTTACCCGTGCACTCCTCCTAGCGTGTCACATACGAGTATACCATTCGTATCAAAATAATTGTTTTCAAAAAAAAGATACTTCGTAAGTCCGTATATAATTTAGCAAAAAACATATTATTATACTCCGTAATTGTTTTACGGAGTATTACTTTTTGCCAAAATAAGAGTTTACACTTAACTAATTAACCATCTTTTTCGAAACTTTGTAATAATAATTTCAAGATATATTTTAATTAGTAGACAAGTAATTTGAAATGTCAAAGTACGTAACCAACTGTCTAGTGCAGTTGGTCACCAGTTATCTTAGAAGCTTGAGCTCAACCATGTAATGTTTTGATCCAACAAAGGACGCGAGTTCGAATCCGTTCTGCAGCAAGATTGGGTATTGGGTGGAGGTATTTCACAAACATCAAACATTTGCTGGGTAGGGTTAATGGATACCATTATGGTACATATGGTTTATGTGTCCCTGCCAATCTATATTTTTTGATCCAAATGTCAAAGTACGTAAATAAAGACTTTTAAATGACAATTCCAATCAACCAAGCTAACCCTAACATAAAACTACACGACCATATAAAATTAATTACAAATGTCAATTCCAGTTACTCCAAATGATAAGTATAACCAACACAAATAATACACACATAGGTAAATCACATCAAACATCACTGCCTTTTGTTTACCCCGCTACGTGATACATGTACCTAATTCTATATAGTATATACTACATTACCGACTAAATTTAATTGTCGCAAAGCAAACAGTAATTTGGTAGTGATGTTCCAACGATTCAGTTGGAATTAGTCCATTTGGGGATAGATGTCTTGATTTTGTGTGTTAATTAAAGTTTTGATCGATTAGGGGTTTAAATTTCTTGAAACCTTAATTATGATATTTGGGGGATTTTGGGATTAATCGGTTTCTTGGTTCAATTTGGCTTGATCTCTGTCAAGTGAAGCACTTGTGGTGATTAAATCTTTCGATGTATAAAAGCTCTGTAACTCTTCCTTTTTCTTTTAATCGTCTAAATAGATAGGTTAATCACTTTAAGGGGGATATAGGTTAATCACTTTACGGGTGCAATTAATCTTGACCTACTTTCGTGAGGAGCAAGGAAACCCACTCTGCTTCAGTCTTGTAGTTGACTTCATGTTTTAGCAAGAATTGGGTGTTTGTATGAGTTATTTATTGTTATTTGTTTGTGGAGTATTATTTTTCGGTATTTGTTTGATTCTTTAGTTATTTGTTATTCTTGTTTGTCTATGATTCTTGAATCTTGTTGATTATTTGTCTTGTTTGTTGTTTTGTTTGTGGATTATCTGTTTTGCTTTTGTTTGTTCATATTTTGAGTAATCATGACTGAACTTGTTTTGAGTAATAATCTGGTTTCTGGTAATCTATTGCATTTGCATTATAATGATTCATCTTCTACTACTTTAATTCCATTTAAACATGTTTGGACTCGGAATTATAGAATATGGGTTGTTGTTTTGAAACTTGCTTTACAGGCTAGGAATAAGTTTCTTTTGTTGATGGTACTTGTTTGAAATCTACTTTTGCTCCTAGTGCTCCATTATCTACTCAATGGATAAATGTAATGTCGTGATTCTTACTTGGATAATAAGTTATGTGTCTCAAGATTTTTGTATGGGTCTTGTTTGCTATGTTGATGTTGCTTTTGTTTGGAAAGAATTGTTAGAAACTTATGATAAAGTTGATCAACCAATAATATACAACATGCTACAAAAGATATATTCAATAAAACAAGGTGGTAGTACTGTTGCAAATTATAATCATAGACTTAACTCTATTTGGAAAGAATTTGATGCGCTAACCAAACAGCCTACACCCACTTGCGATGCTGATAAAGAGTTGTTGTTACATAACGAATTAATAAAAATTGATGCAGTTTCTAATGGGCCGTTATGATTGTTATCAATCTATTAAAAGGGCTCTTCTAACCAGAGACTCACTCATTAAGTTTGAAGGATGCATATACAACTGTGTAGAGAGAGGAGTCCAATAAAGGAGTTTTTGAGTCTTCTAGTGGGTTGGAGACTAAAATAAATGATACTTTTTTTGTAGTAGAATCTTTTAATAGAAAAATGTTTTGTGTTAGTCGGTTAACCACCTGGTTTTAAGAGAATTTATAATCCAAATAAATGGTCTGGTTACAAGCAAAATTTAATACGATTATGGATGTTAAAAGAATGATAAACATCTCTAGTCTCTCTCTCTCTCTCTCTCTCTCTCTCCATATCTCTCTCCCTCCCTCCCCCCCTCTCTCTCTCTCAAAAATGTTTGCAAAACCTAAATTATGTGTATAAACATGTGTAGTATGATCCTCATGATTTTTGAAAAAGTGGTCCCATAGCTATAGTCATCAGGATGATGCCATACGCTTAGACACATCTTTAGTCACATAATTTAGTTCTCCAAATTATTATTTTTTATTTTTATTTATTTATTTATTTATTTTACCTCAAATCAAATGATAAAGATGTTAAGTGTGATTAATGAATAACTTTTTTGGAAGCATTCATGCGAATATAATATATTTTTTTAAAGAAAATGTTATGTTCAATATAAATTTTTCAAGAATTTTCTATGCCAACTCCATCTACAACTTAAATCTAATAAAGTGTTTTTATGTATGTCATATGATCATATTTTTATTTTCAATGCTTTGATTAGAAGCAACCGTGTCATGCAATTAAAAATGAAGAAGTGCTTTGCATTTTCAAGAAAGAAAACAGCATGCTGCTTTCGCATGCTTGTAATTGTCTTGGTATATCAGCATCGAGCATCCAATTTGTACCTTCATATGTTATTTTTAATTTTTACTTTTTGTTACTGTATTCTTTTTCTTCATAAACCTAGACATATCGAGCAATACGAGATACAAGAGTGTACATCTTTCATCGCTCGTACATAAACACAACTTACTATTCTACCTTCTAAGTTCTAAGATGACCTCGTTACGGCATGCTACTGCCAAAGTGATTTATAGTAGGAGTATCTTTTTAAGTATTTGAAGTTTTGTTATAATCAATCGCTCTATTTGCGAAAACTGCTTACAGCTTTTTATTATTTTTATTTCTAATGTAGATATGTTGTTTATAATCTACTGGCAAGTTATATGTGTTTTGGTACGTAAATAGCACTAATAGCCACTATTTATACTAGTATAAGACTGTTAAAAAAAAAATCTAAAAAACATTAATATTAAGTTATCTAATTGCTTTATTCATCTTTAACATTTGCCACATGCCATAATGGCCTCTTCCAATTCATTTAAAACATCCATTGCATTTTTACATTTTAGTAAAATCCATGGACAACGATGTACCACTATACTTTAATCCAGACATGTACACTCGTTACATGCAGTTTTTAGAGTTTATATAAATTTTTATTTACAAAATCACTACTACGGAGTATAAGATTATCCAAAAACAAGCACAATTTGGTCATCAATGGAACTAAAAGTGTAAAGCACACTCAAATGGTTAATAGTTAGTTAATATGGGCTTGATTTTTAAAACAACGAAGGTGAGAGCCCACAAACTAATGGATCTAAAGCATACAAAAGGTATAAGGCGTTAAAGCCTGCCCTAAGGCTAGATGGAGCTATCTACCCTCGAGGCCTCAAGCATAAGCCTAACAAAACTAACTGAAATTAGGGGCGGTTATCGGCTTATTAGTTTTATTCGATTCGGTTAGTTTGGCTAAATTTTTTCTTGATAGAACCGAAACCGAATTTGATTTCGGTTCGGTTTTCGAGTTAACCCAAATTACATACCTTATTATATATATATTTTTTCCATTTAATTATATAGATTTTTAACAAAAATAAAAATACGTTGATATTATATGAACTTAACCTAATTAGATAATACCGAGGCCATGACTTGTGTGAACTTATTTGATGAACTTATTAAAAAATTGCTAAACTCATAAAATTAAACTTTTGGACTGATAAAACTTATTCACCTAAGCCTAAAAAGTTAAGATGCTAGTGAATACTGAATACTCTCAAGAACTAAAAAAAAAAAAAAGGAGTTTACCACTTGACCATATAAATTTTTTAAAAAGGTGTTACGCCAATAAAAAGAACTCGGCAAACGCCCCCGAGGTTAGCCCAAACACGCCCCTAGTCTTACCTTTATATACCCGCTAATGCTAACTGCAAAAATCTGAATGATTTGAGGAAAGTACTCTTTCTCCTGACGGTTAGGTTTCATATTTTACGCTCAACTCAACACAGAATATTTGTTTATGAATCAATAGCATTAAGTATTTGCTCTATACAGTTTTAGGATCCACATTTGTCCCCATAAATGAAACCTAATGTTTTAGCCTTGTAATGTCTGGTTTTTATTTTAACCTAAACTTATGCAAACTGTTGCAATATTTAGTTAGTTGTTTCCATTGAAAACATAGCTGTGGTTATCATGTTATTAGACGCATTATTTTTACTGGTCCAAGGTGTTAAATGTGGAGTTTCATATGTTGCCCTGACGGTTGGGCTGTCCGCTATGGAGTAGATATTTCGGCACTTTAAGTTAGTTTATATATGCAACCTCTATTTGATTGTAAACCTTAACAAAATCAAAATCAGTAAGCGACCCACTAGCCAAACCATGGATGAGGTAAATCCATTCCGATCCAGACACATATATTCTTGAAAACGGGTAAACGGATGACGGCTCAGGTTACCCGGGGAGGGCAAGTCTTTGTCGGCCTAACCAGGGTATCCTGTGACCATTTATGACCGTTTCCCTGGCCACCCCAAAATGTATACCTAGGGAGGTTTGAACTTGAGGCCTCATAAGGTGCCTGATCACCACCAGCCCACCTTGGTGGTGGTTAAACGTGTATTCCTGAGTGTTTTTTTTTTTTTTTTTTTTTTGTTGTTGTTGTTTTTTTTGTTTGCTTCATACTTATTTGAGGTTCATGTAGCCGTGTTCTTGTTTATATGTGCGATTTTTTGAGGCCTTGTACAAGGGATAATCATCCTGTATTATATCATACGTTTGTTCTTTGCATACATTGTATTAATCAGAAAATTCAATATCTCAGAAATTGATAAATGATAGGATATGATTGAATTTATACTGTGTTCACTTTCTGATGGTATTTAAATATGTAAAGATAAAATAATCATGGTCTTTTAGCGTTAATTGTCGTCTGTGCAGGGCATGCTTCATTCTATGCTTGGATAGATCAGCAGCAACTTCAGGTCATGCGTCCATCCTTTGTGGTCCTAGGTATCTTTCTTTACCATTAATTTGTTTTTTTCCTTTTGTTTTGAAATTCCAAAGATTGTATTATGGTCCTAATATACGTGCGTGTCCTATTATCGATGCATACCTTTTTAACAATCAAAATTTCACCGGATTAATAAATCTATACATACTGTATGCAAAACCAAAACGAGCCCTACAAACTTGCTGCAAAGAAATATCCTGCCAAACCAAGATGTAATAAAATGGAAACTGTAACACCTCACAAAGCTGGAAGCAATTTACTATTCGAATACCCGTCAGGTTCAACCAAAAACCATGGTAAAAGCGCATTGGTAGCCCATCTTGAAGCTTATAAGGGGCTCAAACATATCCTAATCTATCGATATGATACAGGCTGTTATAGAAAGTTAGAAACTGTCACAAACTAGTAACCAATTTTCACCATCTGTCCTCTTTGGTCATTCTAAATCTTTTAGAGGTTTGGTCAATTTTGTTCAGTGATGTAAAATTACTGGATTAATCAGTTTCAGGTGCTAATGTCGCAAAAAATTATCTTTAGTATTTATGATAATGTGTCAAAATCTTTATGAAATGGTTTTTTGACAAATGAGGTGCCATGTCAAAGGTGTTTAACATGTAATAAATGTTGTATGTCAGTTTTTATAAATTGAACGACATTGAAACTTTAGTGGTTAAATAAGGAGGGAACTACATACTACAGTAATAATCAAGTTCATTGCTTTTTTCTGAAAAAAAATAGATTCTGAAACTGATCAGGGTACATGGAGCAAAGTGATGGTTGACGTGTGAAGCTTTTGTTTGCCTCACCTTCCTCTTATAGAAGGTACAAATTTACTTTAGAGTAGTCAGCTTGTTAGATCCAAGAATATTACATTGTCATTGTCTTCCATCGTTCCCAAAATAGTTACTCTGTATTAGTAATTTCCAGTTTAAATTCCTTCCAAATAATATACAATGTTTCCTAGCAAATAATATTCAACTGCTACTGAGTATTAACAGTATTGCTTTTAGCTAGTGGTTCTTCCAATATACCATTAATGATTTGTAATGAAAATCTTACTATAATCACACACTTTGGTAAAAAGCTAAAAACATTGTGCCTTTTCAGTGCATTTGCCAGCTACTTCTTGTTTCTCGTACATGTAAATGACCATCCTTTTTCATAGTTTGTGATTTATGGTAGTAAGTATTAATTAGAAAACCGGTACTTAGGAGTTAGAATATTACATGTGGTATAACTAAAATTATAGAAGACATCCCTCACACAGTTACATGTGAAAAGAGATCCTGTGTATACCCCCCTACTAGAACCTTCATTATAACATACTAGCATGGTACCCGCACAAAGCAGCGGGTTCAAAAGCGAATGTTGTTTAACGATTTAATTATAGGTACCTGTCGTCGAATGTAGTTTAACGAATGTTGCTCGAAGGCAAATTAAATTGAATTTGAGTTTTTCTTTTTAAATGAGTAAGATTAAAAATCTATCGAAAAAACATGTATTTGATGTCGCTTATTAGAAGAACCAATAAGGGGAAAAAAATCAAATAAATAACAAATTTGTTAGGCTCGTGTAAACAATCACAAAAGTTCATCTATTGGAATAGGTTCTTCCACCTGAGAAAAAAGTTCATCTATTGGAACAGTGGAACAGTGTTTGATTGTTGGATCATTGGTGGTTTTTTATTTTCTTTTGATTGTATTTTGCTATTATTGTTAGCATGCATGTATGACCCTAATATGAGTATTCAAAGCATTATGATATTTTATTTTCGTCTACTGTTTTACATATATATTGGAATAATTTTCTTTGAAAACAACTGCACTTTGGGATAATATTAATAATACATGTAGCTAATTATGATATGACGTATGATCCTTCATCATATTATGTTAACACAATTAGGATTCTAATTTGATGATATTCTTTAGGAAGATTAGTCATCCAGTCTCAAACTATGTGAATATTATTATTTTAAAGGATGTATGTCTTAGATGATAGTTTCTCCTTCATGTAGCTAATTATGATATGACGTATGATCCTTCATCATAAACATGATTTCACATGAAGCTTGTTCGCCCATCGGGCGGGTTATGAAGCTAGTGTATTATATGTATTTGGTTGTGTAATAAATGTTGTATATGTACATGTATTTTGTTGTGCAATAAATGAACAAAAGTCATTTGTAGTCTAGTGATTAGAATAGTTTTGCTTTCACCTTGGAGACCTGGGTTCAAATCTTGTTATTACATGTTTTTTGAATCTTACATAATTCCACAATTAGCAAGTGTTGAATCTTAAAATTTTAAGCCTTCTATAAATAGAATGTCTCAAATGCTTTGTATAGTAGTCTAGATATGTCTTTTTTGGGTAACATATATGTATTATAACATTATAACATATATGTTGTATGAGACATACTGGGTGATTAAACTTGTCGTTTGTTTACTGAATCTTTTGAAATTTGAACATATATGTTATTATGAAAGTTCTAGTTTCTTGTTGCTATATTCATTTTGTTGCCTACCTGAATGCATGGGTTATTCAATCTTCACTTTATGCGCGTCATTTTTGTTTATATATAAAAATAGTTAGATACAATAAACACACTCATCATCATCTTCTCCATCTTTTGTCATAACTTGAAACAAGCCATATGTAAAGAATATATGCATGGAGTGTAGTCTAACCATCATTTCAAAGACTATGCTTCATGTGACTCTTTTGGGACCACTTTCCATGTGCAAATTTGCAGTCTCTTCCCCCTTTGCTTATTTTTGCAAAGTTCAAAAATTAAACTTTTTATGTTCTCGTTAGATATATAATACCATACAAACAACCGAGAAATATGCGGGTCTCGAGACCCACATTTCGGCTACCCTAAAAAGGGGCAGGATGGTTAGAGATTCAAAAACATTATGTAGTTGTTTATAACACACTGTACAAATAATTCAAGAAGATAGATTCTTTCCTTAAACTACAATGATTAAGTATTGACTAGTAAATTATGTATTGATAACCGTAAATTCTGTACTGAAAGAGTTAATAACTGTTTCTGAGACTGTTAAATCTGCGCAGAATGATACAAATGACAATGTAAAAAAAACATAAAGTAAAGAATTACTATGACATATTTCCAAGAACTGAAAGATAACACGAAACCCCAAAAATTCATATGGCTCAGAATGACATACATCCCAACAAAATTCACAACACTAGTTGTACACATACATGGTGTAAAGAATAGTACATAACATTCTGACTTAACTAGGAATACAGATTCCTCAAACGATGTAAAAAGGAAAATTTACCTATGACAAACACATCTGTAATGGTACGCACTATTCATTGGGTCATTTCCTTCCACCGGAACTTGCTCAGCTCTGCACCTAGACTTGCACCCCTTGCATTCGTTATAGGTGCAAGACGGCCTAACCGACCCTATCATTGTTCTTCTCCTCATCATTACATTGCTTGTATGCTAAGTTAATCCAAAACCATATATAAGTTAATTAAAAAGTGTTACAAAATGCTGCCATGTATACTCTGAAAAAGTCCTACTTAATGTAATTTGCATGAGTTTACATGCACTGATAATTATAAAAAGAATTATATGTTCACCTTCAAGTGTAACTCTTTTTGTGTTGCAGAGTTTTGAGTTGGAAGCTGAACTAGTGTTCGGGATCCTGCAACCCCTGAAATGGTACATTCACATGCAAATAGATGGTTTAAGTACTAGTACATATTTATAGTAGCCTAAAAATGCACATTTATTCGATTAAAGAAAACAAGAAGATGATATTATGAGTCATTATTTCCATCGTCCCAAATTAAAAGTGCTCATTTACCATTTTCAAATAATGGAACAAGCTCGTTTATGTTGGGACGGGACGACGATACTAAAATTTAAATCTTTACGATGCCTAAAAGTGAAACTTGTATTTGATAACAGAGGATAAGGTAGATATAGATAACATGTTTGAGAAAAAAAAAGAAATACGAGTTGATTGTTGACCTTGCAAGACAAGTGCTGCCCAAATTAAGAAGAGGATGAGTAAGTTGTGCTTGGATGGGGAAGCCATGTTTAGTTTGAGGAACACATGAATTGGTGGTCATATATACTGGAAAAGATGAATGATAAGAGTAGGAATGTAAAAGATTTGTGGTCAAATAGGGACCATAAAAGATAGAATGAGTTTCAAGAGAGGAGGGAAAATAAGAGACAAACAAATAAATAAATTAACCAGAATAAAATTTATGTGAATACTTACCACTTGCTATATCGAATTTGTCATCACTCAGTCCACAATACAATTGATGTTTTAAGACATGCACTCTATGGTTTAGAATATATATATATATATATATATATATATATATATATATATATATATATATATATATATATATATATATATATATATATATATATATATATATATATATTTTTTTTTTTATTTATTTTTTCTTCCTGATTTAAGATATACCGACATTAATTGCTGTCTAATGACACCTTATAAATAATAACCATTTATATTTAGACTCGTCTTTTAAATATAAAACGTAATTCAAACATCTCGTGATGCTAAGGTTTTTTTTTCCTTTCTACTTTTGGTCCCCAATAGACGAAAGCTCAGTTTTGGACCGGCCTACTCATGAGGATTCTGTTGTGTAGCGGCTAAAATTACAAAACTACTCATGGTGTTTCTTTCTAAATTCAACTATTCAGGGACAAAATGGGAGCTTAAAGATTCTGGAGTGCCAACTTTTTGGATGGTAGTAAGTGCTCTAGAGAGATATAGAGATTTCGGCCCACCAACAAGTTGTTTGAGGTATTTTTTTGACCCTTACCAAAATCTCTTTATTATATTTGATTCACATAAAGACTCTAGTAGAAGAATGTGGAAGAAGGACATTTGCCAATTCTAGGTGTTGTGGGTTCTGTTCAAACATATGCATTGTCCTTTATATTATATTATAATATAATCTTGTATCTAAAAGGATGAAACTATCCAATTGGGATTATTTTATCACTCATAACTTTTTGTTACCTTCATTACCATAACTTCATGTCTTATACTTGAAGTGGTGTTCACTTGTTCAGTTAGTTATCATGATATATATCAATAAATTGACACTTCATGTTTTATTTGTATTGTGCAAAGACTAAAACTGATTGAGTTCTATTGAAATTACCTGTAAAGTAGCACACTTGTTTAACAAAGGAATAACAATGTGTCCTATGTTAACTCTAAACAGTTGGTTTAGTACATAAAAGTATAATACTCAGGACTTGCAGTGTCGTTGACAATAATTCAGTTGGCTGAGTCGTATACATGGAGGAATTGGGACACCGGAAATGAGTCTACATTATTCTGCTATGTGTTGATACTTACATGACTTTCGTTCTACGTCTTGTATGCTTGTTATACATGTACAGAAAGGTTTAATTTGTGCTTCTCAAGTCTTCATTACACATCCATAGGACGTTGCATGTACATATAAATTACGGGCGGTGCAGTTTCACAGCTCCGCATATTGTGTTGTGCTCTACAGTTTAATAACTCCATGGCATTTTCACTTGGACCATTTGGGGGAATGAAAAGCCTTAAATGAAAGCATCAATAGTAAGAACTACTGTGGACAATCACACTTCATGGTTTGATGACCTCAAAAAGTTTGACATGTTTGTCCTAAATGACATTAAAATATTTATAAGTTTGTAACCCGTTCATTGAATGGACGTATGTGATTGAATAATTATTGGTCCCAACACCGAAGCCTTGAATGTTGTATAATCAAATGTCTTATGATCATGATAGCTTTGTTTCGACTTATGATAGAAAATGCTTTAACGACAGTGTCCCTTTTTTTGGGTACAAGAAAAAGATACAAATACTATATGTGATGTTGGAAATATAGGCACGTCCTAGGCTCTTACAGGAGGCAGCTCACTCACAAAAACTGTAGCTTTGGTGTGCATTAGTTGCGAATTATTGTAAATCTAGGGACAAATTTCTATAGATCGTATGTACTGACTATAGGAAAACACATAAGTTAGAGCGACACCATAGAATCTGCTGATAGTTTTCTTAAACTAAATTACTATTCGGCCCATTTTAGTAAAGAAAATCAAGTTTTGTGCCCTATATAAATGCTTCAAGTCCTGCTATTTTAGATCTTGCACATAAAACACCATTTTATTGATAGCGTCCTCCACTAGGAGGACTAATATATTGTTATTCATTACCAAAACTCAAGGTTTGGTAGCGACCGATATATAATTTTTAACTTAAGAGCTTTATTTCAATAGCCATGTTTTTATTGAGCGGGTACAATTCGAGCATGGCAACTACTGTATATACCTCTGCATCAGTGTTTATAGAAATGACCGCACAAAAGTGGTGGTCAGTCTTGTGCAGTGTCACTAATTCCTACAGGAAAGTAGCATTATTGCTTGATTGGGATGTGGCTTGGACAAATTGGGTAAGAGAATGAATTCCGTTGTGTTTTTAATATGCTCACATGTAAGTGTGGGCAAATTTTTAAATTTCTCCACGCTTATAAGCTAGGATTTTTTTATTATTTTTATTTTATTATATATTTTTTTAAACAAATAAGTCTGGATGTTCTTTTGCTTTTCAAAATTTGTTCACACTTATTTATGTTACCAATTTTTACACAATTATAAATGTCAACAAACCTAAAATATTTTGCACACTTTTTTTTAAGTGTGTAAAAATAAGTGTGGTAAAATGACTTTTTTTTTTTTTTTTTTTTTTTTTTTTTTTTTTTTTTTTTTGTTTGTAGTGTGAAATAGCTTTGAATAAGCCAAACCAGGTTTTTAGCTCAAAAGACCCAATGGATACAAAAATCACAGCATTTCCAAACTCAAACAGGCGAGCACCATAGATTGAACTTATTTAACCTTATCGAGAGGGCCGCATTGTTTATCATTTAGTTTGGGATAGCCAAGCTTGTATTTTCTTTATGAAATGTATCAAATATAATAAATTGTTTATATAAGAAATTTTTTTAAGTTTTGAGGTCTGTCTTTGTCAGCGAGGCGGCGGTTACCAATTGCTAACATTCAACCACAGGGACTCAACGCTGAGAAGTTGTATATATTCAAGTAGATGACGCATTGGTGAATGTACTTGTACATTTCTACAATAGAGGATTTGTTCACAGGAAGTTAGGTAGCTGATATATTTGAACCATTTTGTTATGGACTTGGTCATCAACCATTATTTGGTCTTACCATGATTACTTAGATTGTCCATTTTTTGTGGTTAGTATTTTCTATCTTATAAACTTCTTTCATATGACATTTCGAAAGTTAAGTATTGTAACACCCCGTAGAAAGCATTTGTAAATGACGTTGGCATCTTTCGTCAGAGCTAAACACATCTAGAATCAACAATTCCATGAGATGCCCAAGACCTTCATATATTTTTTTCAACTAAAACTGATATTGAGGTTGCCTAGTGGCCAGACATCCTATATCCTCAGCTCACAAGATATCTCAAGTTGTGCATCCTGGTATTGGTAGGTAAAAACTTAGGAAAATGTTACGGCTCAAACTTCTCTTATAGGAGTATTATCCATGTGCGCAGGTTGTTATATGCACATAAAGAATTTCGTTGCACATATTTATATTTTAGTAAAAACATTAAATTATATGTTTTCGGTATTCTCAACCGTTCGAAACTTAATGTGGATTTGGCACATGATGAGCATTTTGGTAATCGTACAACTTTCCATTCCTATGCTTTTCTTCTTTATCAGCCATTTCTTCACGTCCCTTCTCTTCAAAGTGTTGAGATTGGAGGTTGTAAATAATGGACCGAAAATACAGAAGAAATGCAAAGCCGAAAATTGTATGTATTACAGTTACCTAAAGGCCCCTAACATGCCAAAAACACAAGATGCTTGTAATGCTGGATCGACACGTTAAATTATAATTTAGTTCAAAGAGAGATGCTATTGTTCTTGCCATATTGATAAAATTTTAAGTTTGTAGTACATAACCTATACTTACCTTAAGTTTTACTATTTTGACAGCATATACTGTTTGGGCCAATTCACTACCCAATATAGAGGTGGCCAACGGATCCGGTTCCAGAACCGTAACCGGATAAATATCCGGAACTGAATCCGGTCAACACCGGTTCCGGCAAGATCCGGTCCCGTACCAAAATTATCCGCCTATTCGTGTCCGGTTCCACATTTCTGATACTAGATCCGGTTCGGAACCGGATAATCCATCACCGGTTCGCGATCCGGTTCCTGGGAACCGGTTCCGAACCGGTTCCAACGTTAATATTATGCTTTTTCTGGGTTTTGTTCACAGTAGGTTCAGCAGCAGCAGTACAACGGTCATATGACCGTTTTTCACATAAATTCCAACGGGTTTGTCCCCTATTTGTCCCATTTTAAGCTCCTAAACATTCCTATAAATACCATTGATGATTTTGGTTGAATCACAACAATCAAATTCAAGAAAAACACTCAAAATTTGCTCACAAACTTGATCAAAAATGTCTAGAAGAAACCAAGCTTCTCAATCTCAACCAACATCATCAAACAATACCGCTTATCATGCTCAAAGTTCTACAAACCAAGCTTTGGAAGTTGGGGTTGAACCAACATCCCGAAACCAAGAGATTTGGTGTCATTTCGAAATGGTTAGGTATTCGGATGGTTCAAAAAAGGCTCGTTGTAAAGCTTGTAACACTTATATGTCTTCATCGGGGAATTCTACGTTGAAGAAGCACACGAATCACCATTGTAAAGCAACAAAAGACGTTGTCGGATCAAAGTGTTATGGGACGAGATGGGAGTATTTTTGTATATGACGAGAGGGCGCTTCGTCAAGATTTAGCTCACTTTGTGATTCAAGAGGGTTTGCCGTTCAACCACTTCGACAACCCTCGGTTAACGAGGTTGATTCAACAAAGGCTTCAACCACGCTACACTCATGTGAGTCGTCAAACTCTTAAACGTGATTGTATTAAATCTTGGGCAAAGGTTAAAAAGGAATTAATACTTGGTTTTGATGCTTTAAAAACTAGTGTAAACTTAACAACCGATGTTTGGTCGGCGGGTCATGGTTTGCCGGGTTCGTACTTGTGTGTTACCGCACATTGGATTGACCCCGCTACTTGGCAAATGATGAAACGTACTATTGGTTTTGAAATATTTCCAAATCCGCATACGGGTGAAAATTTAAGTATAATGTTGAGATATGTTATGAAAATGTTTAAATTAGAAGAAAATGTTTTTTCAATATCATTCGATAACGCTTCTAATAATACAAATGCGGTAGGATTACTAAAACTAAGATACTCGATGTGTTGCACACATCATTAACTTGGTTGTGCAAAGGGGACTAGCGACCCAACAAATGTTTAATTTAAGAGAATCTTTTAGAAAAATGTTACAAGATATTTTTCAATATCATTCGAATAGATATTTGGATTATATAAAATTGAGTCATGAATCGAATTCTATTTTTTTATCACCAAATTGGGACGTTCCTACAAGATGGAATTCGACCTATGACATGTTTGTTAGTGCTTTACGTCAAAAAAACACGTTACAACATTTTCATGATGAGCTTTGTGCTAGACAAAGGCGTGGGGAAAATATGGTTCCATTTTCGGTTGAAAATTGGAGTCTTATTAAAAAAATAACCGATTTACTCAAAGTTTTTAAAACCGCAACAACTATGTTATCGGGTGTTTATTATCCCACGAGTCATTCGGTCCTCAACCAACTTTATGTGATGCGTAGAAAATTAGGAGCATACGAATATGATGGTCCACTTTTTGCTAATATGGTTGTACCGATGAAAGAAAAGCTTAAAAAATATTTTCAATAAATTCCACCGGTAATTACTTGCGCCGCCGCAATAAACCCATGTTATAACATTAGCGGGGTGGAATATCTTATCAAAAAGATTGGTGAAGACTTGGATTTGAACCAAATAGACCCATTTTTATGTAAATAATGCACAAGCATCGTTTAAAAATAATTTCAAATCTTTATATGATGTTTATTTTGAGAAATATGGTGCAACAAATGTGGGAACGAGTTCGGTGCCAAGTATGTGGGCTTCGTCTTCATCCGTGGATCCGGATTTGGACTTATTTTCAAGTTTAAGACAAGAAAGTGGTAAACGGGCTAGGAGTGACAATTTAACGAGCAACGAATATGGGAGATATACGGGAACCGATTGGTTAAACATTATCACATCTGAAGAGTTCAAGAAATTTGATGTTTTGAATTGGTGGAAACAAAGAGAATCTCAATTTCCCGTTCTAGCCGCAATGGCCCGGGATTTACTAAGCGTACAAGCTTCAACCGTTGCTTTGGAATTCACTTTTTCTACTAGTGGAAGGGTATTGTCGGTAAGAAGAACAAAACTCACACCTTTATCTTTGGAGATGTATATTTGCTTGAAGGATTATTTGGATGGGAATGAACGTATACAAGACGTTTCAATACTAGAAGAACCGATGGACTACGAAAAACAATTACAAGAGGTCGAGGTGCAAGAAGGTTATGTAATCAATCTTACCGAAGAAGAAATTGCTTATGATGTAGCTACAAGCGCCGCAAAGGCCGCTGTTCAAGTTGAAATTGAAGATGAAGATGAAACCGAAGAATAATAAATAGTCGAAATGTATTAAATTTGTGTTTCAAGTACTTTAAGTGTAACGTCTATTAGTTTTTTAATAAAAGTCGAAGTTTATTAAGTTTATTGTGTGGGAAACGCGAACGAAAAAAAAAAACCCGGAATCGAAAAATTTGCAAGCTTACTGTTAAGAAAAAGACCACCGGTTCTTTGGAACCGGTCCGACCGGTTCTTGGGACCGAACCGGATTGGATCCGATCCGGAACCGGGTAGACTGGTCCCGGTTTTTGGACCCCGGATCCGAAAGGAACCGGATCGGATTGGAACCGGATTCGGTCCTTTGACTTTGACTAGCGAACCGGTCTGGTTTTTTTTGGAACCGGCATTTGGCCACCTCTAACCCAATAGTCTCATATTAGGATTTGAATATAGAATATTATAAGGGGTTGTTTGGTTAGAGGGAATTGGAGAAATTTAGGGGCATTTGAAATTAAAATTTCATGTCATGTGTGTTTGGTTAGCCTATTGTTATATATTTTTAATTTCTATAAATTAGCTTAAATGAGGGCATTTCAAATTCTTTGAAATAGTGAATAATTTAAGTTTATATCTTTATTCATAAAATGTCTAAGGGTGTAAAGTAGATAAAATTTAACAACCAAATACGTAAGAGGATTTCAATTTCTAGTATTTAAAATTACTTAGAATTTAAATTTCACGAACCAAATGCCACCTATAAGTATAATTTAAGTCCCTCAATGAATAAACATCCAAGGATTCATCTTTAGTGTTCATGAGAAACAAGTACAAGTCTCACCACTTTATGAAGCGGATCTCAATAAGTGAAGTACCTGAATCAGAAAGAAGATGATGGAATCAGTGAGTACTGACAATAACTCACTGACTCCCCTTGACGTCCTTATCAATCAAGAACATTCTGAACTTAGATATTCAAGAAAATATTTAAGTATCTGATATGTTAGATGGAAACTTTCGTGAGATGATAAGTAGAAAAGCACATATTAAAGAAGTCAAAAAAAAAATGTACAAGAGTTGGTATAAATGTATAAACAGTTGTCATCACTATTTTCTAAATTGTGATTGGACACATTCCAAAAAAAGAAGCATTTAATGCAATAAAGTAGCATTATACATTATAGTTAGATGATCGACATATCTTTATTACTCCAAATGAGGACTCTTTGGGTTCAATGAATGAAAAATGATGTTGGCTGTCCTGAACAAGAAGAAAGAGGCTAAAGCTATTGAGTTGAAATCAACCCTAGGAAAATGATTTGAATAAATGAGACATCAAATAGTGTCATTTTTTGGTTATTATTATCTCATGTTTATTGCTTCGTTTTATAAAATTTTAATGATATTTGGTACTTATTTACTTAATATTTGCATTATAGTACAAAATGAAGCAATAAAACGGAAAGACGCGAAAAAGAACCAAGTTTGAGGCTTAATTAAGAAAAGTGGATACGAACTTTACGGTCTAGAGAGATGAAGAATGAAAGTCCATTAGAGGATTTGTAGAGTGAATAATCAAGGAACCACCTTACTGGAAGTTGATTATGGAAGGCTCGTGAAAGAATCAAGTGAAGAAACAAAATTGAAAGTTGAAATCAAGTTTATGTGATGTGTCAAGAAGGTGTTGTAGTGTTTTAGCCATGAATCGTTCGTACGAACTACTTTTTAGGAGACTCAAGTAAAAATGGAAAGAGAAAAGAGATATATACAACTTTCGTATTTTGAACTAAGCCTGAAAATCAACATAAAAAATGCAAATTTGCGAGCTCTACAGCGTCGAGTATACTATCCCTATACGGCGTAGGCAAGTCGGCTTGGAAAAAAAACTATTAATACAAACTAAAACTCGACCAAAAAGAGATTCCAAGTTCCCCAAACAATTTCCAGAGGTCCCTTAGGGTTTTTCTGCCACTTTTCAAGCTACATGCAAAAGAAGAACAATACATCATACATCACAAACATTAGTTTTAACCAGTTTATTATCGAAATACTATGACTTTGTTTATTTATCAAACTCAATTTACTTTTGCTTTGTCAAGTATGATTGTTGGCTAAACGCCTCTGTTAGCCTTGCTATGAATTTATAATTCGACTGACATGATTTAAAGCATTTAATGTTGATTTTTAGTGGATAACTTATATACTTGTTTCCCGATCCTTGAGTTTTGGTGCTTATTAGTCTTGTTTAGTTGATAGTAATTAATCATTAGGTTAAAAGATGAACATTAATTAGTAAATTCATAAATGGACAATAAATCGCTCTTTGTGGCTAGAGTTATTAAAGTTAACCTTCGTGAACAAGACTAATAGGCTAAAAAGTTTAAGATAAGGATTATGGACGATAGTTCATTAGGAGTTATGAGTTGAGAAATCATCACTGTAGAACCGTAGAGGGGGGGGGGTGAATACGGTTTCTTCAGTTTTTTAGATCTTTAAAAACTTTAAGCCAAAGATAGCACCAAGTGGTTGTATAATAATCCAACAACCACTAACACAACCAAAGTATATAAAGCAAGTAAAAGACACCACGATATATACTGGTTCGGGATGGGAGGTTTATACCATCCGTACGTCCAGTTGCGAATCCGCGACTCCGATACTATTCACTAGTATAATCCTTTCGGTGGACTACAAACTGTTACAATTCACTCCACCGATATTCACCAATATCGATGCTCACAAAGAAGGAGTTACTCACAAACGGTATTCCGCCCTCGGAAACCACCCAAAAGAATCTCACGATTCGACTTTACCTAAGGATCACAAAGATCTCTACCAAGACTTCCACCCGGAAGTATCAAACCCCAACTAGATCCCCAATGATCTAGGCTTGGTCACCAAGACACAAGACTTCCCTTACAAACAATTGAATGAATGAATATGTGTTTGTTCAACCAAGTCCTAACCTAACCTAGAGACTCGATTGTAATAGAAAAGGTAGAAGAAGACCCTCGACACAATCACAAGAGTGGATTAGGTTCTTGTGATTCTTCCCTTGCAAAGATATGTGTTCTTCCAAAGATGTTAGTGTGGAAATCGAGAACACAAGATTAGAGATAGAGAGATTGAGAGATTGAGAGATTTGAGAGTGTTTAGAGAGAAAGAATCTAGAGAGAAAGAATAATGGCAAGGGGTGAGGAATACAAGAGGCAAGGCATAGTATTTATAGGCAAAACCCAAACTTGGGAATATTTTACCGAGGCCGGCGCGTCACCCACGCGTTGACACGTGGGAGGCGCGCCAGACACCCAGGAAAAATATTCCCAAGGCTTTGGGTGTTTGGCATTATAAATGCCTTAACTTGCTAAACCCCCAATTGTACTTCACACTAAACCTTAACATTAATCATTCTAAGGTTTACCAACTCAAATAGCCAATTTGGAAAATCATTTGTGAAGTGTTTAAAGAGAAACCAAATTACCAAGGGTTTAAAGTGTAGATAGGGCAATTTGGAAGGGGTAGAAGTGTATCTCCTCACATGGCATAGAAAAGAGAGAAATAATATGCCAAGGAATATTCCAATGCTTGGGGGGGGGGGGGGGAAGAATGTGATGGAGGGTTGAGATGAAATGGTTTGAATTGGATGGCTAGGATCAAAGGGAGCCTCCCTTAGTTTTCAAACAATTTGGCATGTGGAGAAATGTTGATGGATGAGATGATCTCATTAGAGATGGATGGCTAAGATCACACTTACCTAGGTTAGGGTTAAGAAAGGATATTCCAAGGAATATGCTTTGCATGGGGGGAAAGGAGAAATGAAGGGTTGAGATGGTTTCATTTGAATTGGATGGATGAAATCAAAGGGAGCCTCTTTTGCTTGGGGGAAAGGTTGGATCAATGGTTAGGATTGTTTTGGTTTGAATTCAATGGCTATGATCAAACACATGTGGTGGTATAGGGAAGAGGGATTGGATGGATGGTTGAGATGTGTTTGTTTTGAATTCAATGGTTAGGATGGGAGGAGCCTCATTAGGGTTTCAAACAATTGGCAGGTGTTAAAAATGAAGGGTTGAGATGTGTTGTAAGGGATTGGATGGGTGAGATGTAGTGTGTAAGGGAATATGTAAGGGTGTAAGAGATTGTGTAAGAGAATATTTGATTTGGATATGATTGGATATGATTGGTTTTGTCTTTTGTATAAATGGGATTAAGAGAGGATTAAGGCATAATCTAATTGTCATTAAGAAGAAAAGGTTTAGACAATTAGGATTATAAGTTGAGAAAATCATAGGTTACTTATAAGTTCAAGTAACACAATGTCGAGAATCCATAGTTTCATATCTCGTGACTTTCCACTACTCGACGTTCTCAACTAATACCTTGGTTCAAACAAGTTAAGTGCTTTGCCTTGATGTAAAGCATAACCCAAGTGGGAAAGGATGCATTTACGCAAAGTGACCTTTGACTTAGTTTGAGCAATAAGGGAGTAAACCCGTTACGTAATTAGAGAAGACGTAAGAACGGGATATGAGCATATGGATGCTTCAACACGATGTTACGTGAAATATACAAGCTCCTGAAGTTTAGAAAAGCCTTGGCTAGAGGCGGTAGTTAGAAAACACGAGTTGGCGTTTTCCCGTAAATGGGTGTATTAAAAATGGGATTTCTCAAATCTCAAAACTCGTTTCGAGTGTTCACAATTAAGCACATAACATATTCATACCTGTTTTGAAAGATCTACATTTGTCGGGTAAGGGGAAAACCGACTTTCAAAATTCGCACGGAACCATACAGACTCCTGGCGCGTCACCCGCGCGTTGACGCGCGGGCAGCGCGCCAGGAGCAGACATTGGCTCCGGCGATTTTGAGCTAACGTTTGTTATTTTATGTGTTTCGCTGGTTTATTTGTAATCATTAAAACATAAAGAGATCTTGATCATGTTGCCTCAACAATCTCCCCCTTTTTGATGATGACAAACAAAAACCGAAAGCAAATAAAATTACCAAACTTAGCGAAGACAAAGCGCGCCTTTGGTGTAGCTTGCGTCTTGACCTTTGCCTTGTAATTAGGTGAAGCCTTTAACATTACTTGAATGGTCTTCACGCATCTTGCTTTCTTTCTCCCCCTTTTGTCGAATCAAAAAGGCGGGACTTCTATTTGAAATGGGAAAGTAGCTTGTTTCTGTGCTCCCCCTTGAACATAGCTCCCCTTAGATCATTGCTCCCCCTTGTTTAAAGGCGGGGATCCATGGGTCAAGAGCCTCACCTTTTGCGGTGGCCTAGCTACAAGAAAATACTACAACATGCAACAAATGAGAAAATCCTCACATGTGGAAGTCCAAGATGGGTTAGATTACCATTTGGAGACTCGCAACATGGTTATGTAACACCCCGAAATTTGATTAAGCAGCGGAAGTCTAATCGGGGTCATTACAGTTTAGTACACAGTCATACTCATAGAAAACAATTCAAAAGATTTGTAATATCATTCCATGAAAACTCAAATATTCAGAGTTACAAACATTTTTCCAAATGTTAATTATTTCACAAAAATGGTGATGAGTTTGTAAAGAATGATATAATTATTGAAATTAAAAGGGAGGTCCTGTGCCCTTTGCCAGCTCCGTGCCGCCATGCTTGCTAGTTTCCTGAGATAAACATGCTTAAAAAGTCAACACAAAGGTTGAGTGAATCCATAGTAGTTTAAACAGTAATAGTGTGAACACAAGTCAAGCATTTGAAATAAACAAGCCAAGATAGACAGGTCTTGACTAAATTGGGTGTAATATTGCTCCTAAGCCTCACGAAACGCAAGCCTTAACATTGATTTGACATATCGTAAAGATAATAACGATCATGTACACCACAGCGGATGTAAATGACAAGGGGCCCTCGGTGACAGGAAATGTGCCAAATTTCCATAATACCTCGAATATAGCACACCTCCTGCCAAGTAATCACCTTGACAGAGGCGGGCTGCCATTCCAATAGATCTATCAACTATATTCGCGCTCACTCGCAAGTGATTAAGGTTCGTGATATGAGGGACTTGTAGCACAGGTGTCAACTTAGGCAATATCAGGTGATAACAACATACAGAAAATACTTGTGTTCGATTTATAGCATGTATCTCCCCACGGGGTTTAAAAACAATTAAAAATGTGGGACCATGAACTCACCTGTCGGGTGTGTGTGTGAATCACAAAGGTGCTCAAAGGTGACGGTGTACTGCTACTACTAGCAATGAAATTCCTCCGACTTGCGTCCTATAAATATATTGTAATCGGTGTTTTAGATTCGTGTCGTAAATGACATGTGATATGTCTCGCGTACGGTGATATCCGTTCGGGTGTCTAAAATATATCTCAAATAACTTTACGTAGTTATTGTTAGCGTTGCTACGAATCGGTGTTTGATTAAATATTATCTCGTCGTGAAAATAATATCGTTTAAAAATATTTATAATTAAATATTTTTAATAAAGTTATATATTTATATATTAAAGTTAAAAATATTTATATATGTTTTTATAAGAATTATATAATTAATTATAAAAGTATAACTTGTCACAAATTTAACCCTTAACTTTACCAAATTTACACTTTTTACCCTTTGGTTAATAATAATCACAATATGGTCCTTTTTGTACTTTTTACCTTTTTGTTCCCCAAACTTTGGAAAATTACGGTTTATACCCTTCATTTAATTCAAATCGACAGTTTTCAAAATGGTCCGAAAGTTTTCATGTTTATCACATTTAGTCCCTAACGTGGGACTTTTTGCAAAAATAGTCCTTGTCGAAATTTTTGAAAACCGAACTTTTTGACACAATAAAAAGGGACTCTTATAACCTCAAACTTGTTCAATTTTGGGTTTCTCAAGTTTTATTCATTTCGACTTTTCTTCAAGTTTTTAAACCGAAAAACTTATTATGAAATGTTCTTGGGCTCGTTAGCCCGGTAAGGCCCAAAATGGGTGTGTCTTTGCTTTAAATACATGTTCGACTAGTACTTGGTTTGGGTCTAGTTTTCGTGGTTTAAAAACGTATGAGCCTTGCATGTTTGGTGATCTTGGTTAAGTTCGAGCCGAATAATGGGAGGGTCGAAGAAAATATATAAGTTGTACGTGTAGAAATAAAATGGCGAGGGCTTTTCTAGGGGTGTTGAGGCAAGTGATGAAGTTATAGTGTAATGAAAACTTATATTTAGAAATATTATACGCGTGTCGTGTGATAAAACTCAACGTGATATGCATGATTGAAATGATATACGAATTGAAAAGGGTGGTGAATAACTTACAACACCAAAGTGGTGGTGAGGATGCCGTGTGTATGTGCAACGAGAACAACCAAAGTGTTACCCTCCTCGTGAAGTGATCTCGTACCAAAACCAAGTTACCCAACTTGTTCTCTACCTAACCCTAGCTCGTGTCTTCTTGCTCCTTCTCAACAGTAAACAATCGAAAGAAAATGGAGAGTGTTTGAGTTTTGCAATTTGGTGGAACCTTGAGTGTGTGAGATTTCACATTAAATGTGGTTTATATAGCAAGTCCATGGGTGGTTAGATGTCCCTAAGATTGCAACACAAATTGAGTGGTCTAATCTCATTCGACATTCTTGTCTTGGTTTCCATAGTCTTGTCTTGTCGAATGGTGCATGGTTTGGGGGCTGATAGTTGCGTTTTTGCGCGTATCAAATTAATATACAAGGTAGACGTGAGTGGAATTCACTAATCAACCTTTAGGAAAAGGAAGACTTGTGAAAACTCGTGAATACAATATATATGTGTGATACCGGGTAAGTGATTACCCGGGTCGTGTCCCAACGAGGTGCGAATGGGCGATATCGTATGAGATTTGGAGATTAAAATGCTTGTATGGATGATTGAGAGATTATTTGGTATAATGGAATTACGGGAAATTAAGTAACGAACGAAAATAAAATAAACGTAACCTAAATGGGAAAATAAACAAGGGAATGCTAAGGAATACTTAAAACTACCTAAGATACTACGAGAAACATAATAGGGAATTCGGGAAATCTTAAAAGGCAAGTTAAACTAAAAGCGCAAAAGTTAATTTAATAAAAACGCGAGTGCGCAAAATAAAAAGTGAATTTAATGCTACACTAATCCTACGGGTGTGAAAATCATTTTTCTACTATTCTAATGATGAAAGAAAATTTTTAGAAAAAGAAAAATATTTTTTTTGGACTTTATATTAATTAAAATGATTTAATTACTAATTTTACTAAATTAAATGACTAAAAATACTAAACTATTTTGGAAAAATACGAAAATTTTTGGAAAAGTTTATTACATTATAAAGTAGCTGTGAATAATAAAAAGATGGAAAAAAAGCTGTTCAAAATAAGCAGCAAATAAGCAAAGTAAAAGCTGAAATTTATGTAAGCAAAACAGAAAATAATATAACTATAAATATTAAATAAAAGAAAGCATGACAAGGAAGATGGACTAGCACAGTTGGGAAGGGTGTTGTTTTTGTCATCTTGTGGACAGTGAGACCTAGGTTCGAACCTGGGTGACACCTTTTTTTTTTGAAAACATTTTTTTTCTCAAAATTTCTTAAACAAACTTATTGAAAACATA
Source organism: Artemisia argyi (assembly GCA_030686995.1). Lineage (NCBI taxonomy): Eukaryota > Viridiplantae > Streptophyta > Magnoliopsida > Asterales > Asteraceae > Artemisia > Artemisia argyi. Next base: position 172,734,881 of record CM060681.1, read on the forward strand.
AAAACAAGTATTTTTCATAACTACAACTTTTTCTAAAATTGAGCAAATAAGCAGGTACAATAGGAAGAGTTCAACAGTGACTATAATAAGCAAAAAAGAAAAGATTTAAAAGGAAATTAAAAAGTTAAAAACTAGCTAATCTATGGGGAATAAGCAAGAAAGGGCTTAACCAAGAGAGACTAGGGGATACCTAAAAAGCCTAAGGGAACACTAATAAGCAGGTAATAAGATCAAAAAAGCACAAAATAAGCTAAATTAAGCTAAGGGCTGAAACTTGGGTAAAAAAAATAGCTACTGAGCTATGAACAGGCTGTAAAAAAAAATGGTAAAAATAAATAAAAAATACTGGCAACTAGAATACCCACTAAGCAAGATACATACCAATTTTCGGGTAAAACGGACTTATAACGAACGAATGAAAAATCAAAAACAGTTTCTTAAATTCACATTTTTTTGACAGCAACAAATAAGGCTACTTCGGGCTAATGAAAAGCTGTGATAAAAAATTCAAAAAAATAAACTAAAAATACAGTCAACTAGATGAGTTATTGAATAAGTAGCATACCAATTTTTAGAGCAATTGGCCTAATAACGAAGAAACTAAAAATCAAAAACTGAAAGACTGTTTGGCGAATTTTTCGATTTGTGCAGAATTTTGGGTAAAATGGGTCAAAAACTGATTTTTGACCTATGAAACCTATGTTACCAGATTTGCACAACTATATTATCCTAGTTAGAACCTAATTGAAGCAATTCTAACAACTTAAAGTGCCTATCCTACAATCTACCCTAATAACTAGTCAATGACAGTGAATAACAAAAATTTCTGAAAAGAGCTTTTAAACGAATGGAGAATGAATAAATAAGATTGAAATATACTAAATACAACCAAACAAAGCTATTTCAAGTTTTGAGAAAAGGGTCAAAACATGTTTAAGCTAAAAAGAATGCTTGTGCCAAACACTCCTTTAAAATTGAAGGTTCTATGATTTTGATATGAAAACAGGTTCCACTGCTGGAACGAGGTAATTAGCAGCCCACTCACAAGCTACTACTTAGCCATGAAAAACCAAATTAAACTCTAAGTTACAAAGCCTAAACTATGAACTAATGATGCCTTGATAAACTAAGTTATAGAAGCAAACAATAAGCAATATTAATCATAAAAAAAATAGCAGTAAAATCACTAAGCAAGCTAAAAGCAGTATTGATAATAAGCCAACACAGTTATGAAGCTATATGAAACAGTAGCTCAGAACACCAATCGGATTTAAATAAAACTTGAAATTTTAAGTACAAAACAGAGAGCAACAAACTTAAGCTAAAGCCAATTACACTAATTAATTTAATTCTTACTCCTAACTTCTACTACATACTGCTACTTACTCCTAATTCCCAGACCTAATGCCTTATACAATGGCATACAAGTACTATATATAATGAAAAAAAGGTGCCAGTCTTCTTTTTTTGTTTTCTTTTTCTTCTTCTTGTGCATTCTTTCAAATCAATCTCATCCTTTGATTGTCTTGGAGCCAAGGGGGAGGGCTTTAGAGCCATTAGATTGAATGAGGGAAGTGGGATTGGTGACATGGCAATGGATACCCGTGAAGGGGTTTGGTATCTTGTGAAGGTTTCCTTGGAGGAGGTGATATTGGGGAAGGTGAGGAGGAGCTTTTGAGAGCACAGGTAGCGTATAGCAGAAAAAAGGGGGGGGGGGGGGGAAGGTTTGTCTGATTAGGTTGACTGGTGAAAAGAGGGTGTGCGTTTTTATTATAATGTAGGGTAGAATAGGTTTTGGGTATTGGGCTTGTGAGGGATTGGGCCAATGGGATGGAGTGGGTTTATTTGTGGATTTGTGGGGTGAGATAAGGGTGTCCGTTTGGTTTGTAGCAACATGACACAAGGACCATATTGTAATATTCTGAAAATCCAGGGGTTATTTCTGCCACTTCTTCAAAATCACTCTAAGGACCATTCTTGACAAGTTATGATTTCTAAGGTCCAAATCTGTCATTTTCCTTTGAAGTGTGATTCCCGGGAGGTTATTTTTGACAACTTTACAAACTCGAGGGACCAAACTTGTACAATTTCCAAACTTTTCACCCAAAGATCATTATTTGGTAGTTTTTGATTTTTAAAAACTTGGTTTGACTTTTGTTTCAAAATAAACGCTTAGGGACTAGTTTTGACAACTTTTGAAAGTCGGGGGACTGAAACTGCCAAGTATGCAAACTTTGTTCGTATTTCGTTTGTTTTCAATCATTTTGCATTTGAAACATATAAAACACGATCTTTGGGATATTTTCATTATTTTGATGCATTCTTGAATGTTTTCACGCGTTTTGGCAGTTAAAATACGGTAAAAATGATGAGTATTTACACACTCATCAGAGGCTATGCGAGTTTGTCAACTTAGGTGTTAGAGGCTTTTAGGCATAACTTGTACCAATAATCATTGTTTATGTTTTGTGTTAGGAGCTTAAGGGACATACAATCCAAAGGTTCAAGTGTTTGGACGTGTAATGATTTTATCCAAAGGTCGGACGACTCTCATTTGGTGGCTCTTGGTCGAGTGGTTTAAAGTCAATGGGAGGGTGATATGTTGGTGTCGTGTGATAGGGAAACCAACAATTAAGCATGTGTAGAATTCAAATGTACAAGGAGTTGGTGTTTGTTTCGTGAGGTATACTACGCCAGGGAAGAAAAAAAGAAAACACTTTGGCCCAAGTGAAATAAAGAGTTTGTGGAGGTGGGCTTGTGAGTAGTCTCGGCCCAAACGAAAAAGAGAGAAAAAAATAAGAAGTCTTGTGGGCTTGTAGGAATGTTCTGCCCAGTGAATCCAAAGAAAAAGACATGGCGTGGGCTTGGGGTGAAATCCGGCCCAAAATATTGGGGTATCGGTGTTCGTAAAATGTGCGAAGTATATCTCGGTGTTGGTGTTGGTTTGTGAAAACCAAAATGTATATAAACGGTGTCGTCATTTATATATATATACTTATATGTATATAGTAATAACAAATTTGTGAAAGTTAATATATATATATATATATATATATATATATATATATATATATATATATATATATATATATATATATATATATATATAATATGATATAAATATATATTAATAAAATCTCGGTGTTCAATTTGGGTGTCGGGTCGCAAGTGGGAGTTACCGGTGTTAATCCTCATTGGGTGACATCCAAGAGTGGCATTCGGGTGTTATCGGGTGACAATACACAATCGGGTGCTAAACAAATGGTGTTCATAACATTCGGGTGTCAAATAAACAGTGAACCAACAATCGGGTGTTTAAACAGACAGTGTCTCATGTAAAAATTTCAAATTGGCCCGCAAAAATGGCTTAGTTTAGAATAATGTTGATAATTAGCATTAATAAATGACCTGGGATTTTACGGTGTATTACAGGTTAGTCCACAATAATATATGTAAATCATATGAAGGGCATAGATAAATCCAAATACATAACCATTAGATAAAGGCCATAACAAAGTTTCAAGCATGCAACACAAGCACAACAATTATTCAACAACCATAGAAATCCTAGATGAAATACACATAGAGAAATGTCTTAAGAGATCAAACAAGCACAAGGTACACAAACATATCAAAGATCTTTGCATGAGATGTAGGTAGCCCAACGGGTGATGAAGTTCTTAAGAACCCCCAACTTCGACCGACTTTCTCGACGTTGACGTTTGGTGGCTTGGTAAGTTTTGTAGGCAAGTCGTTCGTGGGTTGGCAAGGAGGCCACATCATGAACCACTTCATCCTCACTGATCACATCTTCCGAAGCATTCCATGCCCGTTCATCAAACATCTCATTGACCATAAGTTCCATTCGGTCAATTGGATCCATAGAAGCTTGCTGAGATGTGGAGGCGGCATTAGCCGGAAGCTCAAGGTTGATATCAGCACGATCAAGACTATTAGCATTGAAGTTGGCAAATAGTGGAACAACCATCTCACAATCAGGCCAATCCTCGGCATGGTCAGGATGTTCAGCTTTGATGTGTTCAAAAAGTGTGGTGAGGAGTCGAGCATAAGGAATCAATCTCGTGTTGCCTTGAAGCTTGTCCATTCTTTTGGCCATGAAATAGGCAAAGTTGAATGGTGTGCCGGTCTCAATGCAATAAAGCATGTAACCTACAACAATTGAGACATTTCCTCTAGCTCCCAACTTTACTAACACATTGGAAGTCAAAACATGTTCCCATGCATTGAGCGTGTCACGTAAGTGTGATTGAGCCCAATGAGAATCAGCCTCGTCATTGCAATGATATTGAGGCTTGAAGATTGCATTTTGTACCACAACCACATCAATTCTATTCTCTTCAGATGAGTGATAAATTCGGTACTTTCTGAATTCTCTTGTTTCAGTAACATCGGTGTAGAGCTTGATGCCGGTAGAGTTGATACCAAGAACCGTTCCGAGCTTCTCCAAAGACCATGTATAGTTGTGCCCATACACTTGAAAGTTGAGGGTGAGATCGGCGAGGTTGAAGCCATAAAAGGCATAGAATTCTTGTATGTGACGAGGATAGATGTCGGGAGGCAGTAGAGCAAATGACAAGCAACCCACATTGGTAAAAGGTTGACGAAGACCACACAAACGGATGAAGTCAAGGTCACAATGACGACCCTCGTGATAGTTGCGTTTTACAAATGGCTTGTAGTTGTCGACACCACGAGCACAACAGACCTTTTTCATGTATTGCTTGGTGTCACGTCGTTCACCCATTGTTCCTATCAAAATAACACATGATGTGTTTACACACACACACATATATATATATATATATATATATATATATATATATATATATATATATATATATATATATATATATATATATATACATATATATCAAAGATAGAAACGAAAAATAACATCATGTCTGGCGCGTTGCCCGCGCGTCGACGCGTTGGCAGCGCGCCAGCCTCGTTAAAATTTATGGGTTTCCCTAGAAAATTCAAGATTTCGGAAATTTTTGAAAAGAAAGAGTGAAACAATTACATATAGTCCATGAATAGATCGAAAAACACAAAACCCCTTTGATTAATTTACCCCAAAAATCATGATCCCATTTTCTTTGAAAAGATTCTTAGAAAATTTTGCCATAGTTTCCCTTGTAACTAGCAATTTTCGCATATGTAATAAATCAATTGTAAAGATCAAATGAAAGATTTCAATGATACCAAATATATATATATATATATATATATATATATATATATATATATATATATATATATATATATATATATGTATAAGTTCATATCTCTCAAAGTAATAATCAATAATAATTAATAAGTATAGAAATAACAATGGAACAATGGACATCAAGACATACCAATATTCTTCAAGGAGAGTAGTGTAGGGAGAAGATGAAAGTGTGTGCGCTAGTGTGTGTGTGTCGTCGGCTGCAAACAAGGAAGAGGGGGAGAAGAAGATGAAATTATGATTGGGTGATAGTGAGATGTGAGTTTGATTAAAGAAGTGGAGGCCCATGAAATCTCAAGTGGACTAATGAGAGTGACATGTGTGATTCAAGTTATGATAAGAGAAGTGGATAGGATAAGATGAGGTAAAAGATTTATTAAATATGACCCACCCTAAGTATAAAGGACAATTCTTTGTTATTGTTGGTTTGAATACAACAAGATGCAATTGAAATATTGAGTACAACTCAAATTCATGGTTCAACTACACTATTCTCGATGTTCAATCAATTCGAGACCTAATCTAAGATAGTTAAAAGTTTCTCGTTTTAGGGGTTTTATAAGAATATCGGCAACGTTGTCTTCGGAGGCAACTTTTTCCAAAAGAATATTTCCTTTTTGAACGTTATCACGTAGGATGTGGTGACGAATTTCAGTGTGTTTAGTTCGAGAGTGATGAACGGGATTTTTACTTAGATCAATAGCACCCTTGTTGTCACACAATACAAGAACATCTTGTAAATGGATGTTGTAATCACTAACCATTTGCTTCATCCACAAAGCTTGCTGATAGGCCCTTCCGGCTGCCACATATTCTGCTTCGGTAGTGGATATGGCTAAAGCAGTTTGTTTTTGACAAGACCATTGTGTTAGACATTCTCCTACTAAGGTGCATACTCCACTAGTGCTTTTTCTATCAACGTAGTCGCCGGCGTGATGGGAGTAGGTGTAAATACTAATTTGAATACCCGAGGCCATAGGATACCAAACACCTAGGTAAGGTGTGCTCTTTAGGTATCTGAATATCCGTACAACGGCATTCATATGAGATTCCTTGGGGTTATGTTGAAATCTTGCACACAATGATACACTAAACACGATGTCGGGTCTACTAGTGGTTAGGTGTAGTAGACATCCTATCATACATTGATATTTAGAACTATCAACCGAAATTCCATCCTTATCCAAGGTGAGTTTAAGATTGGTTGCCATTGGTGTTTTGATGGACTTAGCATTTTCAAGATCAAATTTTCTAAGAGACTCTCTTAATATTTTGATTCTGAGATAAATATGCCATTGTCACTTTGTATAACTTGTAAGTTAAGTATGAACTTGAGATCTCCTAAGATATTCATATTAAATTTCTCATACATATGCTTCAAAAACTCGTCATGCAATGTTTGGCATGTAGATCCAAAGACAATATCATCTTCAAAGATTTGAATGACAATTTGATGCTTGTCTTTTGTCTTGAAGAATAACGACTTATTCTTCATGGCTCTTGCATATTTACATTCAACAAGAAAAGATGCTACACTATTATGCCATAAATGATTTTCTATATCAAGTCCATGCAAGACCTTCTTTATTTTAAAAACATGATCGGGTTTTTGAAAGTTAATAAATCCCGGTGGTTGGGAGACATACATTTCACTATCAATTACTTTATTAAAAGCATTTTTGACATTCATTTGTTTAAGTTTAATCATGCTACTACATGCATATGCAAGAAGGATGCGCAAAGACTCTACTTGTGCAACCGGGGCAAAAATTTGATTAATGGGTTTTTCAACTTGATCAATATCATTTATTACTAACTTAGCTTGATTTTCACAAACTGTTCCATTATCATGCAATGCGCAACTAAAGGACCATTTTAATTCAAAAGGGGTACAAGCATTAGGTAATGGAACTAATTCCCAAACATTGTTGCGTGTGAGTTGTTCTATCTCAATATGCATTGCCATAAGCCAAGTTTCGTTCCTAAAAGCTTCCTCAAAACATTTTGGCTCTATAGTTGATATGAATGCAAATGTATTGTTTTGAGCTTGTGCTATAAAATCATTTTCAAAATCATTTTCATCGTTATAATTTGTTATTTCAACTTGATTGGTGTGATTAAAATTTTGATTTTGATCAATGTTTTCTCCTAGTTTATCTTCTAATGACAAGCATGATTCTTCGTTAAACCTTACATCAGGTGTCTCAATGATTTTAGAGGTCTCCTTATTATAGACTTTATATGCCTTTGATGTATGTGAGTATCCTAGGAATATTCCATTATGTGTTTTAGATATAATGCATTTACAACCAAAGATTTTAAAGTATCCTAGTGACGGCCTTTTCCTCCTAAGAATCTCGTAAGGTGTTTTATTGCATGTTTTAGTAATTGATGTTCTATTCATAATGAAGGATGCGGTTTCTATAGCGTGACACCAAAACTTATGTGAGATAGATTGGTCGTTAAGCATAATACAACACATTTCTTGTAAGCGCCTAATCTTTCTTTCAACAATTCCATTAGTATGAGGTTAGTCATAAGATCGAAAATTATGTAAAATACCATTTTTATCGCAAACTCTCCAAATTGTTCATTTTTATAAAAATTCCCACCGAGGCTAGTTAGAATAGATGTAATACGATGATCAAGTAGATTTTGTAGGCTTTTTCCTAATATTTTGAACTTTTCGAAAACTTCATTTTTAGATTTCAGAAATTTAATCCATGTATACCTTGAGAAATCATCAACAACCAAAGTATAGAAGTTTCCTTCATAGCTTGGAGTGGTTGATGGACCGAATAAGCCTAGATGAACTAATTCTAAAATCCTTATACTTGAGATGTTATCATTATTAAATTTTTGACTTGCATGGACTTGACTTCCTAATTTACATGCATTGCAAGAATGAGAAGCATAATCTAGCTTAGGTAAATTTCTAACTAATGCCTTAGAATTTAACTTAAGAATTACCTTCATGCTTGCATGTCCTAATCTTTTATGCCAAAGTGTAGACACATCACCAATAACGTCAATGGATGATTTGAAAGTTCTTCTAGTGTGTGGTTCACAAGTGTTGATAGTCATACACATGTCTTCTTGGCATACCTATAAAACAAACATGAAATTCAAACTCTCGGTCCCCATTTTCTTATGAGTCCATTGAGGTTAGCATAGAACACTTCCATGTTATACATTCTTGGATCTTGGAGCAAGTTACAAAGTATCTTAAGTCCAAATTCGGAGAATATTTTCCAAGGAGTGTCTTGAGAAGAGGGCCTAGAATTATTTGGTCTTAGAGGCCTTTTGTTTGGGTAGAATTTTTCTTTCCTATTAAACCTCTTTTTCTTTCGAGAAGAGTGTTGACTATGATGCTTGTTTTTTGAATGAGTCTTACGTGTTTTGAGTGTATCATACTTACTATGAGTTATTGGTTTGTAAAATTGTTTCATTTCATTAACACTTAAGATTGGTACTTGGATACCATATGGACTAGGAACATGTGTTTGAGGTATTATAGGTATAGAATTAGAACAAGCCAAATTTTCATTAACTTTAGTGTCAATTTTTTGCTTTTCAATATTTTCAAATTTTTCAAGATCTTCCTTATCTTGACAAGATACATTATTTCCTATGTTTAAGCTACTTTTCTTAAATTTGAAAAACACATAGCTTCATCTTGAAGTTTAGACACATAATTGTTCAAAAAGTCAACCACATGTGTAAGTTTTTCACAACTTAAGCATGGTTCAACTACCTCTTTGGCTTTGATCTTCTTAATTCCAAGTTCAAGCTCATTTGCTCTACTAGCTAGTTTATTTGTTTCTTGTTGTAAAATGCGTTTCTCTCGAAGTATAGCTTTTATTTGTTTAATCCAATCATTATTAATTCTTATTAGTTCAATGTTATCTTTTTCTAATTCTCTAGCATCTAATGTTTTGTTTGAACTAAAGGAATCTAGATGTACCTTTGGAGATCCTAAAGCCATGAAGCATGATTCATTCCTCTCTTTGTTATCATCATCATTGCAAAGACTCCAAGCGTCTTCAAATCCAATCATTGAATTCTCCATGCATAAATCTTCATCATCAAATGTATTCACCCCGAAGAGCACATGGTTCTCTTGAGCCATGGATCTATACTCAACTTTACCAAAAATCTTTGTTAGGATTTTAGATTTTTGGAAAAGAAGTTTTTGATTTAAAATGACTTCTCGGGAAGGTTTTAACAATCAAAAACTTGAGTATTCCGCTCTGATACCAATTGTAGAACAGTAGGGGGGGTGAATACGGTTTCTTCGGCTTTTTAGATGTTTAAAAACTTTAAGCCAAAGATAGCACCAAGTGGTTGTATAATAATCCAACAACCACTAATACAACCAAAGTATATAAAGCAAGTAAAAGACACCACGATATATACTGGTTCGGGATGGGGGGTTTATACCATCCGTACGTCCAGTTGCGAATCCGCGACTCCGATACTATTCACTAGTATAATCCTTTCGGTGGACTACAAACCGTTACAATTCACTCCACCGATATTCACCAATATCGATGCTCACAAAGAAGGAGTTACTCACCAACGGTATTCCGCCCTCGGAAACCACCCAAAAGAATCTCACGATTCGACTTTACCTAAGGATCACAAAGATCTCTACCAAGACTTCCACCCGGAAGTATCAAACCCTAACTAGATCCCCAATGATCTAGGCTTGGTCACCAAGACACAAGACTTCCCTTACAAACAATTGAATGAATGAATATGTGTTTTTTCAACCAAGTCCTAACCTAACCTAGAGACTCGATTGTAATAGAAAGGGTAGAAGAAGACCCTCGATACAATCACAAGAGTGGATTAGGTTCTTGTGATTTTTCCCTTGCAAAGATATGTGTTCTTCCAAAGATGTTAGTGTGGAAATCAAGAACACAAGATTAGAGATAAAGAGATTGAGAGATTTGAGAGTGTTTAGAGAGAAAGAATCTAGAGAGAAAGAATAATGGCAAGGGGTGAGGAATACAAGAGGCAAGGCATGGTATTTATAGGCAAAACCCAAACTTGGGAATATTTTACCGAGGCCGGCGCGTCACCCACGCGTTGACACGTGGGAGGCGCGCCAGACACCCAGAAAAAATATTCCCGAGGCTTTGGGTGTTTGGCATTATAAATGCCTTACCTTGCTAAACCCCCAATTGTACTTCACACTAAACCTTAACATTAATCATTCTAAGGTTTACCAACTCAAATAGCCAATTTGGAAAATCATTTGTGAAGTGTTTAAAGAGAAACCAAATTACCAAGGGTTTAAAGTGTAGATAGGGTAATTTGGAAGGGGTAGAAGTGTATCTCCTCACATGGCATAGAAAAGAGAGAAAGAATATGCCAAGGAATATTCCAATTCTTGGGGGGGGGGGAAGAATGTGATGGAGGGTTGAGATGAAATGGTTTGAATTGGATGGCTAGGATCAAAGGGAGCCTCCCTTGGTTTTCAAACAATTTAGCATGTGGAGAAATGCGGATGGATGAGATGATCTCATTAGAGATGGATGGCTAAGATCACACTTGCCTAGGTTAGGGTTAAGAAAGGATATTCCAAGGAATATGCTTTGCATGGGGGGAAAGGAGAAATGAAGGGTTGAGATGGTTTCATTTGAATTGGATGGATGAAATCAAAGGGAGCCTCTTTTCCTTGGGGGAAAGGTTGGATCAATGGTTAGGATTGTTTTGGTTCGAATTCAATGGCTATGATCAAACACATGTGGTGGTATAGGGAAGAGGGATTGGATGGATGGTTGAGATGTGTTTGATTTGAATTCAATGGTTAGGATGGGAGGAGCCTCATTAGGGTTTCAAACAATTGGCATGTGTTGAAAATGAAGGGTTGAGATATGTTGTAAGGGATTGGATGGTTGAGATGTAGTGTGTAAGGGAATATGTAAAGGTGTAAGAGATTGTGTAAGAGAATATTTGATTTGGATATGATTGTATATGATTGGTTTTGTCTTTTGTATAAATAGGATTAAGAGAGGATTAAGGCATAATCTAATTGTCATTAAGAAGAAAAGGTTTAGAAAATTAGGATTATAAGTTGAGAAAATCATAGGTTACTTATAAGTTCAAGTAACACAATGTCGAGAATCCATAGTTTCATATCTCGTGACTTTCCACGACTCGACGTTCTCAACTAATACCTTGGTTCAAACAAGTTAAGTGCTTTGCCTTGATGTAAAGCATAACCCAAGTGGGAAAGGATGCATTTACGCAAAGTGACCTTTGACTTAGTTTGACCAATAAGGGAGTAAAACCGTTACGTAATTAGAGAAGACGTAAGCACGGGATATGAGCATATGGATGCTTCAACACGATGTTACGTGAAATATACAAGCTCCCTAAGTTTAGAAAAGCCTTGGCTAGAGGTGGTAGTTAGAAAACATGAGTTGGCGTTTTCCCGTAAATGGGTGTATTAAAAATGGGATTTCTCAAATCTCAAAACTCGTTTCGAGTGTTCACAATTAATCACATAACATATTCATAACTGTTTTGAAAGATCCACATTTGTCGGGTAAGGGGAAAGCCGACTTTCAAAATTCGCACGGAACCATACAGACTGGCGCGTCACCCGCGCGTTGACGCGCGGGCAGCGCACCAGGAGCAGACATTGGCTCCAGCGATTTTGAGCTAACGTTTGTTATTTTATGTGTTTCGATGGTTTATTTGTCATCATTAAAACATAAAGAGATCTTGATAATGTTGCCTCAACAATCACTAACAAGTCAAATAGGTTAGTTGGCATATTTGATTACCGAGTTTTAGTTAGTTGATATCTAAGATCATAGGCATAGGTAGCAATGAACCATATTGGATTTATGTGACAAAAGAGCCACTAATAGGATCATAGTTAAACATTTCACAACTAAATCATGTCATTAGAAGAATAAGAAATTAGCAAAGTTAACAATGCTTGTCTTCTATTGAATTCATCTTCACGTTTTTTTCCGTCTTTTGCACTCTTAATGTTTTATGTAATCTTGAATTAATTCTGCCGTTTTGATCTAAAACATACATGGCTTTTTAATTCGCTTTATTAGTTACATATTTGTATCTCATTTTAAATAACCAAAACTACTCTTTCTTTGGGTTCGACACTCGAACTTACTAAAGATAGACTACGTGCGACTAGGTACATTGCCGTTGGTGTTAGTTAATCTAGGTATTTCGTATTATAAATTTAAAACCGGATTTCAAATAGTAGAGAGCTCCTAGAAAGTGATACAAGAAACTCGTCACTCTTCATGACACTTTTAAGGCTTCCCCAAAAATGAAAAAGAGGAAAAGACCAATATTCCCTCTAATCCTGAACCATTTATTGCTAGACTTCACTACAACAGACTCCCTCTTGAGGGAGTTCCATTCAGAGAGTCTCTGTACTGCACACCCTGGAAAAACAAACTCTCTTCATCTTCAAGATTTTAGCATTGACTGAAAAGACTCTTATAGGACTAAGACTTGTGAAAATCTTGGAAAATGAAATCAACAAGAGGTATGACAAATACTTCCTCCTGAAAAAAAAGAATAAAACTAGAGCATTGGCATATCTGAAGAGCAAGCCTGAAAAGGACTTATGTATTTAACTATTTATACTTTTGTTGTAACTCGTGAATAACAAAAGAAATATTCTGTCTTACTTATTCTTAGGATAAGTTGTCTTACTTATTCTTAGGATAAGTTAAGTTTTTGCTTTACTTCACTTTAGTTTGCAAGAAAAAGTTGTTATGCTCACTTATATCTAAATAGGGGGAGATTGTTATGCCAATTCAGTGCCCAATAGTCTCTTAATACGATTTGAACATAAAATATCATAAAGTGTAATTTAAGTCATTGGATGAATAAACATTCAAGGAGTCATCTCAATTCATAGTTTATGAGAGATAAGTATAAGCCTCACCACTTCTTGATGCGGATCTCAAAAAGTGAATTCCTTGAACCAGAAAGAAGGTGATGGAGTTGGTGAGTAGTGACAATAACTCACTGACTCCCTTTGATCTCTTCATCAATCAAGAACATTATAAACATATATATTCAAGAAAGATATCTAAGTCTTTACATGAACATTATAAACATATATATTCAAGAAAGATATCTAAGTATTGACATGTTAGGCAGTAACGTTTTTTGATAAGATGAGTAGAAAAGCATCTATCAAACAAGTCAAAGAAAGTAAACGAACTTGTATAAATGTATGAACAGTTGTCATCACTATTTCCTAAAATGGGATTGGCAAAATTATAAATAGCGTGAGACGTGGCGTTGGGACATGGCCAAGCCTCAAGCCTTAGTGTGAGGCATTGTGGTATGACGTTTTTAAGGCGTGAATTAATGCGACAAAAAATATTTATAGATTTATATCATATTTTTTAATTATATGAGTGGTAAATATTAGTAAATCCAATCCCAAATCCATAAAATTAGTAAATGCAAGCCCATATTTCAAATATTAGTAAATCCCATAAACACTTTAAAAAAACTCGCCACGCCTTGCGTTTTTGCACGTCTTTTCATGCCTCAACTCAAGCCACGCCTAAAGCCGACACCTTGGTGTGTTTCGTTACTTTAAAGGCGCGCCATCACCGCCATGATGCCCCTTTTAGAACCCTATAGATTGGGCGGATTGCAAGGAAACTGTTTTATGACCATCCTCAATTTTGCATATTTACCAGTGTGCCCTAGCTTGTTGATCTAATGTAGTTTGTGTGTGTGTTTTTTATTTATTTATTTATTTATTTTATTATTTTTTTTATGAAAAAAAGAGAAACTATACAGCCTAATCTTTATTGGTGTTGCAACAATTCTTTTATTTCTAGTTAAGGCATATTTAGTTAAGGTCTTTTATTGATTTTTCGGTTAACCCAATTCCATTTATTTACTACAACCGATTCGAGGTATAATTAAAGAGGGAAGAATGCAAAATCATATTTTAATGTAAGCGTCTACTATCTGAATGAAATATATTACTAATATGTTTACTATTTCCTATTTGACTGAAATATATTAATTTGTTGTTATACAGCCCTTACAAACGTTAGTGAGGTATCAATCTTTTCACAGTTGTATTAGGGGTGTCATTCGGGTCAACCCGACCCGATAAGCCTCTATCGGGTCGGGTCTATCGGGTTTTCGGAAAATAAAAATTAACCCGCAACCCGATCCGATAAGGAATCGGGTTATCGGGTTCGGGTCTATCGGGTTATCGGGTTTATCGGGTTCGGGTTATCGGGTTCGGGTTATCGGGTTTAGTTCAAAAATTCTAAAACTTTTAATGGGTTATTATAGCATATCGGGTTATCGGGTCAACCCGATAACGAAATAATTAAGACCCGCAACCCGACCCTATAAGGCTATCGGGTTTATCGGGTTGACCCGATAACCCGATAAGGTATATTGGACCCGAATCAACCCGACCCTATAAGGCCTTATCGGGTTCGGGTCGGGTTCGGGTCGACCCATATGACACCCCTAGTTGTATATGTTTTCTTCTCTTTTAAACTCGAGATCATGAAATACATCACCAACTTTCTATCTTCACCTTTGCTTAATTACTTTCCCTTACCTCTCATGTCCCATCCTTCCCTTAAAAAAAAAAATAAAAATAAAAAAAATAAAAAATAAAAACCAACAACAACAACAACAACTCAGAGAATAGAGTGTAAAGAGTGTTTAGATGAAATGAACTCATCGACCACCAAAAATGGCCCACTAGCTTAGTCAGAGATTCGTATGTCTTAAACATCTTATGTCCAACCTCACTGGATACGCATTTTGAAGGGGATCAAGGAAAAAGTCGGAAATGATCACAAGGATATCTAATAAGGCCGCGTGAAGACTAATCATGAATATGTAATATGTAAATTATCTGTTTACCTTTTTTTCTAGAACAAAGTTAAATGAACAAACAGCATACACTTCAGATAAAAAAAATATGCGAATATTATTTTTTTCTATAGAAAGAACCCATTGAGATCTTTAACATAAGTATAGTACAACTAACAGCATAAACTTATTTATATCGTGCTGAAAATAGGAATAATCATGCATGTTGGTCACTAAAACTCAAGGTTTAGTGACAACCCATGAATAATTTGTCATCGAAGAGCTTTCAAGAGCCAACTTCTTATCGAGAGGAAAAAAGAAAGGGTACAATTCATATCTAACATAGCAACTGCTATATATGATTCTACACCCCTTCTTATCATTACAATAAGTCGGAAAATTACCAACAGCAATCGCTAAACATTGCCTGCACGAAAGTTGTGACAAGTCTTCGGTACATTGAGACAATGCATAAAGAGTCTGAAAATCTGACAACTTAGTCTCCCCTTTACCGAGCCCTTTATTACCTGGAGCCGCCGCAAACATATTAATCCGATACATAAGTGCCCCTAGTGATTCATTAAAAGTTTTCGGGTCTGTCACATTTTCAACATTGTAATAAATAGTCCCGAACCCCGTGTCAACATTTCCAATAAAATTTTCTGTGTTGTACCTTAACCAACAGTACTCGTACCATATTCTAGCATCGACTCGGTTTGGACACATTTTTTGGATTTCTTGTGATGCATTACGGATGCAAGAGGAGCAGTCTTCGGTCGAGACATCTCTTCGGCATTGGGCTAGCCCAAAGACTTGGGCTTTGCCCGTGCCCACTGAGGTTGCATCGTAACCTGATTGGGAGGTGACTTGGACTAGTTTGGTTAAGAGTGAATCAATGTTTTTGGTTATTTCGGTTGTGGTTTTATTTGAGTTCTCGTTACAAACTTGCGCAGATGGGTCTGTTGATTCTACGTAGAGAATGCATAGAGCAAAGATGAGGAGATAATGTTTGAGAAATGCCATTTTATTATTGGGTGTTTGTATAATGTACCATATTGTTTGTTTATATATAGGATGATTGGCTAGACTTTCAAAAGGTCTCAATTTCATCTTGTGGTGACAATTGACAAATGTGCTGTCGTGTTTTGTTTGTTATCCTTTTTTTAATATATAATAGTCAAATATATTGATTTAAATACATGCAAAACACTAGAAGCGTTCTTGCTCATGAGGTTAAATATACTTGGCTATTAATATACTGAATTTAAATTTAAATATCTATATTACAGGACCCAACAATTGTAAGTTAGAACTAATGTCGCTTTTGTTCAGAAAACTACGTTTGGGATCTGCAAGCGGGATATGCAGCCGGATTTGACTAAACTCAGTGAGTTGACCTTTTAAAGTTGATAGTTGAATTTGTCGATCTATTTATTATTTCGGTTTTGAACTGTTGATTATTCATGAGTTGACGTTTACAAGAAGATAAGTTAACTAGAAGAAATGAGACATGTAAGGCCGGTGGTAATAAGAGGTCGTCACAATTAATATCACCATCGTCAACACTTTGCACCACATGAGCTTCTCTTTTCACAATCAATATCACCACCAACGCACATTACTACCAAAACATATTCGACTTAAACAAAAATATACGACATAACCAAAATAACACATGCACAACAGCCACAACTTTCACAACTCGGTCGTCTGATCCCCCGTTACAAAAGCACCTAAGACGCGTTGTCATGGCCTTATTATCGGTAGTCTAAGCATTTGACAAATTAAGAAAATTAAATAGGGTACTTTTTTGAGAGTTAAATAGGTTAGAATATGCGCTACTTTGTCTGAACTTAATTACTTAAGCTCTTTACATTAACAACCAATTATAATTTTGATTTGAGACTTCACTAAACCGGCTAAAACCAGTTTGGTTTAGACAGTTATAAGGTTTTAACTACTTATTATGTATATTACATTTATAGACGAACACGTCGTGGTTTAGTTTTCCTTGAAAGGGACATAATATTTATATTTAACAATGGTTTTATTTGGCTTGTTATCATTTTTAAACATAAGCAAGCTTTTATCATAGCTAAGCTTTCTGCTTGACTTTTATAATAACTATGAGCTAGACTATTAAGAGCTTGATTTAAGATGGTCAATCTCTCAAAAAATAGATTAAGATTGGACTTTTGATAGTTAAATAATTGAGTTAACAACTCTCTAAGAAACTAGACAGGTAAAATGACATTACTTTAGGCAATTTTTCTAAAAATATTCCAATGAAACAGATTACATATAAATACTTGAAAAGAAAATGCCACTAGCTAGCCTAAGTTGAAGGAACAATCTTCCAATATGGAAAACTAATTAAACAGAAAATGTGACTCAAATGCACTGTGGTATTGACCACTTCTTTCTCGTACATGCATGCAAATACACTTTCGTGTACGTGGAGATCATGGAGTAAGTTATCAACTGCTTGAGACTTGGTCTTCACATTCATGCACGTATCAATACCCATCGCCTCAAAACAAGCCTTGTCCTCAAGGCTCATTGTTTTGTACCTCGGGTCACATGGCTGCAACTCTGCCAGGGTTGTTCACATCCAGATTGGAGAAAACAAATTTGGATGGAGATTTGTACAACGGAATCAAACTAACACAAAATCACACCAGAAATATAAAGAACACTAGTCGGCAGGATTGCCTTTTATTAATGATTAAACGATTGTGATACTGCAAGGTTTAAGAGAGGTGTGTTGGTATCAACAAGATGCCAACACGTACCTTAATAACCAAACGTTAAAGATGAACAAGTGAATCTGCCAGGCAGATTAATGGAACGACACAGAGTATTTTGAGAGTTGGTTAGGGTTAGTGACTAGGGGTGAGGGATTAGCCATTTTCACTTGGACCATTTGGAGGCATGAAAAGCCTTAAATGAAAGCACCAAGAGTAAGAACTTCTGTGAACAATCACACTTCATGGTTTCTTTACCTCAAAAAGTTTGACATGTTTGTCCTAGGTGACATTCATATATATATATTCCTAAGTTTGTAACCCGTTCATTGAATGGACGTATGTGATTGAAAGATTATCGGTCCCAACAACGAATCCTTGAATGTTGTATGATCATGATAGCTTTGCTTTGACTTTTGATAGAAAATGCTTTAATGGTGTCCTTTTTTATTGGGTAGAAGAAAAAGAGGCGCGTCCTTTGATCATGATAGCTTTGTATGATCCAATAACTATATGTGATGTTGGAAATATAGGCGCGTCCTAGACTCCTACAGGAGGCAGCTCACTCACAAAAGCTTTGGTGTGCATTAGTTGCGAATTGTAAATCTAGGCCAAGTTTCTATAGATCGTATGTACCGACTATAAAATAACGTAAGTTAGTGCGTCACCAAAGAATTTGCTGATAGTTTTCTTAAACAAAATTACTATTCGGCCCATTCAGTAAAGAAAATCAAGTTTTGTGTCCTATATAATTGCTTCAAGTTCTGCTATTTTAGATCTTGCACATAAAACACCAATTTATTGATAGCGTCCTCCACTAGGACTAATATACTGTTGTTCCTTACCAAAACTCAAGGGACCAATATATAATTTTTACCCTAAGAGCTTTATTTCAATAGCCATGTTTTTATTGAGCGGGTACAATTCGAGCATGGCAACTACTCAAAAAGGTGTAATTAAAGCGGTGGAAAACCCTAATCCCATACATCTTTTGATGCATCTTTTGAGCATGGAACTACTATATGTACCTCTGCATCAGTTTTTATAAAAATGACCGCACATAAGTTTGTTTTTTTGAATGATTCTTAGGGTGGTGGGAGTGGGTGCGTGAGCATGCAGTGCGGGGTGGCTTACCGCATGGGAGCACCGCCGCCGCGACTTACACACCGCACTGGGAGCCATTTTGAGTGAGGATCTCACGCACGGGAAGGGTGAAATATTCGAACGTTGGAAGCAAAATGTTACCGTTTGTGTGGGTGTTTGCAACAGCTTGTTGATGGTGCAAAATGTGACCGTTTGTGTGGGTGAAATATTCGAACGTTGGAAGCAAAAGGCTGCTTGTTGTTGATGGTGGAAAGCACAAGGAAGAAGAAGACTTTGTGTGTGTTTGTGTGGGTGTTTGCAGCAGCAGCCAAGATAGAGTTTTTTTTTTTTTTTTTTTTTTTTTTTTAATGAAATTTTAGTCTTTTTATAATTTTAATAGAATTTAAAAAAGGAAAAAGGAAAAAAAAAAAAAAAAAATGAGTGAAGGGTGAGTGAAGTGCCGTCTCCAAAAAAGAAGTGAGTGATGAAAAAAGTAGGGAATGATGTGGCGCAAGGAGATTGGTTGGGAGTGAGTGAAAGGAATGAAGGTGAGTGATGCACTCCCTCCACCCTTAGTGTATTTTACACGACTAATTCTATCCTCTTTTACTTATTATTATTTTTATTTAATATACATGATATTCAACAACATATTGTGCATATGAAATTATGCAAACGCCAACTTTTCTAACATTATGAAATGAAAATAAGACAAAAATTCCGATAGACTTAACACCATAATTTAAATTTTTTGTTGGTAAAAAAAATAAAAAATAAAAAATAAAAAAATAAAAATAAATAAAAAAATAAAAAATAATAATAAAAAAATAACATAGTAGATGTTATTAAAATGTAAAAAGCCTATATAAGAGTGTGTAACTTGATTTGCAATAGTAATCAGTGTTTTGAAACTCAGGTCGACCTGGCCGGGTTAACCTGTTCGACCAGTTTCGGTCAAAAAAACGGGTAAAAAAAACCCGGGTTAACCGGTTAGACCCGCCGGGTTTTGAGTGATCCGGGTCAACCCGGTTCTCGAAACCCGGCCGGGTTTCGTTTTTTTTTCAATTTTTTTAATAAAACCCGTTTTGACCCGGCGGTCGAACCCCGTCGAAAAAATAAAAAATTAATAAATTGAAAACCGGGTTGACCCAGCGGTTGACCCGGTGCCCGGTTACTCGACCGGGTCGATTTCGGATTCGGTTTTCAAAACATTGATAGTAATAGTACTATTGGTTAATGCACAGTGAATAAAATGTTATTGAAAGCACAATGAATAAAATATCTCTTGACTTTTCAAATTAACTTCTATTTACATTATTATTCCGTACTTAAAATATGATTTCTTTTAATACTCTCTCTTCATCTTCCCTATAACTTGCTGTTTCTTTTTCTTCCTCAAGAATTTACGGTCATCAATCAATATCTTTCTTTCCAAGTCGGGTATGCACCCTCGTTTTTTACTCTTTCTATTGGGTATGCACCTTAGCAAACTTGCTTATAAAAACACGAAAGTTTTACTTTTTTAACATTGTAAGTTAGCTATGTAGGGTATGCGCGTGCATACCCTAAGTGAAGCGTAGATCCGCCCCTGGCTCCGTTCAGACATTTTTTTTTAACTAAAATTGATTTTGTGGTTGCCTAGTGGCCAGGCTTCCTAATATCCTCAGAACTCACAAGAGGTTTCAAGTTGTGCACCCTGGTATTGGTAGGTAAAAGCTTAGGAACTATTACTGCTCAAACTTCTCTTATTTTATCCATTTGTGCTGGTTGTTATAAGTACATAAAGAATTTAGTTGCACACACTACTACAAAAAAGGGCATAGAGCCCGGTTAAAAATGTGCAAAGAGCCCGGTTTTGCATGAGGGTACAAAAGGAGAGGGACTTTATGCGAAAAGCAAATAGAGCCCTGTTTTGAAAACGGGCTTTATTATATGTTATAGAGCCCGGTTTTCTATCAAAACATATGGCTCTATGTGAACAAAAAATAAATAAATAAATGAAATAGCCATGAAATCTAATTCTTGTTGGCCTACTGATTCATATAAGAAAAGATTCACTGATATTCCAATTTATTTTCTATTGATACATTGAGAATAATCTTGCGACCACTCTTGCAAAAAACACATTTCAAAAAGTTACAAGCTACCTTAATTGACTACTTTAGTATATAGCTTTGGAGCAAAAGTAGCATTGCACCACGTACTAGTATAACCACCTGCACTTTTGCAATGTCGAAAATGGCTCTCTGCGCATCTTCAACTTTCACTTCACAACTACAAACTTCAACTTCCGCTTCCAGTCCAACAACTCAGCTACACTTGCCACAAATACTGAATGGTGCTCTGGTAAAGCAAAGAAAGAGGAATGACAAAAAATTACATAGAATCGAAAACCAAGAAGAAGGCTTAGAAATCTGACCTATCATCGCCATTTCCTTGACCATAACATATTTTAGCACGGGAGCGTGCCTACTTTGATTGTGCAACATGTTGTAAAATAAGTAAGGCGGAAAGTAAGATATTGAAACAAACAATTAAATTATTATTATGTATGAATATTACTGAGTTGTTTACCGTTCCGGCAAGCATATCAAATATTTGGTTTCTGAAATGTTTAACCGCTTTCTTACATTCCTCATTAACAAGCCCAACAGCTCCAATGGCCTGATTTAATCACCTCCTACAATAGAAGCAAAATAGAAACATTTCAAATACTAGATTAAAGAGTTATCAACAACAACAAGATATCAAGAATTGGAATTGTACATACTGTCGGGCCTACAATTAATGAGGTTCCTGAATCTGCAATTGCTAAACATCCAGTTTTACAAAACCCTGCAAGAAAACAAGCATGTCATGGAAGATCTAGCAGGAAGTTATTTACAAAAAATTTCAACAGCATACCCTAATCAAGGTTGTTACATAAAGTTAATTGAGTTATCGTAATTAGGAAAAAGGGTGCCATTTTTAGCTTCAGGAAAGATAACTAAGAATATCAAAGTCATAGAAGGCCTCATTGTCGAGCAACAGAGACATCATCCCCATTAGAGAGTGGGTGGAAAGCAAACTGTTGTATGGCCACATATGATGAATCACAGCACAATAACTTGTAGGCCAACATCAAAACATTATAACATCACATACTCGCACTATTCTTCATTACACATTATCAATTTGTAATGCCCAAAAGACTTTATGTAACTTTCACAATAACACAACCTTTAATGAATACATATCAATACAATTATAACACGTTGATGTAAACCTGCAAGTCTCCAACATGACATAAAATAAAATATTCTATCAGTATCCTTGAAAATTTATTAGCAAATAGATCCTCACCAGTCACCACTACTTATATACTGTAGATCTAACTATATAGAACACATGATAATTAAAACTAATAAGAATTGTAGCATCCTTCAAAACAATTTAGCAGTTCACATAACTTCCTAACAACTGAATCATATTAACTTTCAAAATAACACAATGAATGCATAACAAACACCTCGATACAAATCACATACCACAGATCTACATGCAAAAATAGGAGGAAAGGGAGAAGACTCACCATGTGTGAAAGCCGATAGAAGGAGATCGGAAGCAGCGGTGATAAGGTATGAGCAGCGGTACAAGAGATTGCAGATCTAAATGGTCCAAGCCCACCATGTATAGTAGCACCTTTAACCTCACAAATTACACGACTAGCTGATCTAAACCTGGAAGAATAGATACACATACACATAAACCCAAACTTTAAAAAAAAAAGTATAAAATTAAAAACAAAAATACTAACTTTGAGTAAGATCCCTAACATACATACAAACTTAATCACATAAAGAATAAACCTTTATTACATACAGCTAATAATCCTAATATGAAAACGAAATGCAAACTTGAACCAAAATACAAAAAAAAAATTAAAAAAAACATTACCTAATGTGAGATCACATGAACAAGGGCAGCATGGATGCAATCGATCTTTAAACCATCATCAAAGGTGGCACTGTATCTGTTAAAAAATTGACCAACAACCATTAACACTTGGAACTTAATGATTAAACTGAATATTAGAGAAAGATTACATACCTGGTTGTTGAAGATTTTCAAACTCAAGCCATCTAGCTAGAAACATGTAAAAAGTGATTTAGGGTTTATGTGGTCTAGGTGAAAAGAAATAAAAAAGCAAAGTGAACCAAAAAAAGGGGGGGGGGGGGGGCAGAAATCCCGCTCAAAAGGGAAAAACTGAAAGTAGAAATCAAAGTGAAAAGAAAAAGAAGGGGGAGAAATCCCAAAAGGTAAAAATTGAAACAAATAAAGTCGGGTTTCATGTATAAAACAGGGCCTTATTTTGAGCCTCAATTAGACCCCGGTTTTTCAATTCATAACCGGGCTTTATGCCTTTGTTTTTTAGGGAAGCCCTTATAGAACCCGATTTTTGTCTTAAGGGGGCTCTATTCCCAAATTTGTAGTAGTGACATATTTTGTAAAAACATTAAATTATATGTTTTCGGTACTCTCAACCGTTTGAAACTTTATGTGGATTTGGCACATTATGAGCAAACACGTAACAGGGTTTTAATTTTTAGTATTTAAAATTACTCAGAATTTGAATTTGTAATTCCGCAGAATTCGAAATTTTATTATTTTAAATTTCACGAACCAAACGCCACCCAAGTATAATTTAAGTCCCTCAATGAACAAATATTTATGGAGTCAACAGTTAACACCTAGTCGGTCAGAGGAAATATTGTTTGGTATGAAAAAGGTAACCGCTGAAGGAATCAATTTAGCACTTAACGAGCCATGAAACTAGGTATAGCTCTATCATTCAGCAGCTTTTACATACACAATACATGTTGCTTTTATCCTTTTTTATTATTATTTTTTTTTATTATTTTTTTTACTTTATACTAATTTTTTCAATGTTATACGAAAGCTAATATTTTGTTATATTTTATTATCTCAAAACTGTATTTACGTAGCTCTTGTTATTTTTAAAATTACGTCGCTCATGTTATAAGATAAATGTTTGTAGTAATAAAAATTGTGTAGGTTGTCATGTTATTTTATCTTATAATTTTAAAATTGATATTAGTACACAATGGCGGAACTCTTTAGGGGCAGGGGAGAGTCCCGACCCTCCCAAAAGTTGCGGCAACTAGTGTAAATATTATAGGTTTTAAAGGTAATTTAGTTGAGAATACCAACAAATATCCAATTCGGCCCCTTCTAAAATAAATTCAGCCCCACCCCCCAAAAAAAATGTTCAAGTTCTGCCATTGTTACTAAAATCAATCAAGATAGTTAAAATAGTTTGTTTGGTGGCTAATATTAATATCTTAGATCCTAATATATCTTTCTTATTCAGTGTGCTAATCAAATAGTCATTTTATTCTTAATCATGTTTCATTCAACGTCTTTGAGACATTCAGCATCATTATTCACTCAGCGCTAAATCATATTGTTTTGTCAAACATCCCCTAAGTCTCAACAATTCTTGAGGCGGATATCAGTAAGTGAAGTCCCTAAATCAGAAAGAAGATGATGGGGTTAGTGAGTACCGACAATAACTCACTGACTTCCCTTGATGTCCTCATCAATCAAGACCATTTGAACTTAGATATTTAAGTATATGATATGTAAGGCGGAATATTTCATGAGAAGATAAGTAGAAAAGAACTTATCAAAGAACTCAAAAAAAGTGCAAGAGTTGGTTTAAAGGTACGAACAATTGTCATCATTGTTCCTTAAATAAGGATTTGACACATTCCAATAATATAAACATTTAATGCAGTAAAATAGCATTATACATTAGAGTGCACGGTGTGGGGTTTTGTTACCCGTTATTCATCAACAAAAACAACTAATAACACAACAATAAGTGTTATTGGTGCACCATCCCTTGGTGTCATTTGTGTGTTATTTGCCCTCCATTTTTTATTATTTATTTATTTTGTCTTTGGTTATTTTTTGTAGGGTGTTTTGTGAGACTAACATGCATCAATAACAATTATTGGTTTCATTGATAGGGATGGTGTTTTAGTGAGGTGGCACACCAATAACACACCAATAAGTGTTATTGGTATCCTCCTACACCTAACACTTTTATAGTTAGATGCTCTACACGTCACTGTTACCCCAAATGGGGACTATCTGGGTACAAGGAATGAAAAATTATGTTAGTTGTCCTGAATAAGCAAATAGGGGCTAAAGCTATTGAACTGAAACCAACTCGTAGGAAAATGATTTGAATAGATCCTCGAGTGATGATTAACACCAAATAGGATCATCTTTTGGTTACCATTATCACATGTTTACTGCTTTGTTTTATAGTGGTTTAATGATATTTGGTTCTGCTTTACTTATTATTTGCATTATAGTACAAAATGAAGCAATGAAACGGAAAGACGTGGAAAAGAACCAAGTTTGACGATTAATGAAGAAAAGTGGATACGAGCTTTACGGTGTAGAGAGATGAAGAATGCGAGTCCATTGGAGAATTTGTAGAGTGAAATAATCAATGAACCATTAATTTGTTATTAGAATTTGAATATGGAAGGCTCGTGAAAAAATTAAGTGAAGAAACGAAATCGAAAGTTGAAATCAAGTTTACGTGATGTCTCTAAAAGGTGTTGTAGTGTTTAGGCCATAACTCCTTCATACGAACTAATTTTGAAGAGATTTAAGTGCCAATAAAAAGAGAAGAAAGTATGTTTACAACTTTCGTGTTTTGAACTAAGCCTGAAAATCAACATAAAAAAATGCAAATTTGCGAGCTCTACGACGTGGAGGATACTTTCCCTCTACGGCGTAGGCAAGTCGGTTTGGGAAAAATTACTATAAATACAAACCCAAACTTGATCAAAAAGAGATCCCAACTTCCCCAAACAATTTCTAGAGGTCCTTTGGTTTTTTATACCACTTTTCAAGCTGCATTCAAGAGAAGAACAAGACATCATTTATCACACACATTAGTTTTACTGGGTTGATTATCGAATCAGTATGACTTTGTTTATTTATCAAACTCAATTTACTTTTGCTTTGTCAAGTATGATTGTTGGCTAAACACCTCCGTGTTAACCTTGTTATGAACTTATAATTCGATTGACATGATTTGAAGCATTTAGCTGTTGACTTTATTTGATAACTTATATGTTTGTTTCTTGATCCTTGCGTTATGTGCTTATTTGTCTTGTTTAGTTGATTGTAATTAATCATTAGGTTACAAGCTGAACATTAATTAGTAGATCCATAAATGGACAGTAAATCCCTGGCTATAGTTATTAAAATTAACATGTCATGAATAAGACTGACAGGCTAAAAAGTGTAAGATGAAGATTATGGACGATAGTTCATTAGAAGTTATGTGTTTAGAAATCATCACTAACAAGTCATAGTATTAACCATATTGTATTTATGCGACAGAAGAGCCACTAATAGGATAATAGTTAAAAATTGAACAATTGAATCATGTCATTAGAAGAATAAGGAATTAGAAAGGTTAACACTACTTGTCTTTTATTGAATTCATCGTCACATTTTTTTTTGTCTTTCGCATTTTAAATATTTTATTTAATGTTGAATTTAATCGATCATTTGGATCTAAAACATAACTGGCTTTTTAATTCGCGTTATTAGTTAGATATTTGTATTTCATTTTAAATAACCAAAACTACTCGCTCTTTGGGTTCGACACTTAGACTTACTAAAGAAAGACTACACGAGACCGGGTATGTTGTCGTTGGTGTTAGTTAATATAGCTATTTCCTATTATAAATTTAAAACCGGATTTCAAACATCAGAGAGCAAGAAAGAATCTTAGGAATTGACAACAGAAACCCCTAACTCTTTAGGACCCTCTTAAGGCTTCCCTAAAACTGAAGAAGAGGAAAAGATCCAATATTCCTCTAATCCTTAACCATTTATTATTGGACTTCACAACAACAGACTCCCTCCTGAGGGAGTTCCATTTAGAGATGGTCAGGTAATTGAAAAACCGGAGCAGGAAGTCTTATTCACTTATGGATTTGGTCAACCAGCCTTTTAGAGAGTGTATGAAATGCACATCTTGGGAACACAAACTCTCTTAATCTTCAATATTTCTGCATTGACTAAAAAACTCTTGAATGACTAAGACTTGTAAAAATCTTGGAAAATGAAATCAACAAGAGGGATGACAAACACTTTCCTCCTTAAAAAGAAACTGAATGTAGAACTCATGGGCATATCTGAAGAGCAAGCTTAAAAAGGACTTACGTATTTATACTTTTGTTGTAACTCATGCATAATATTGAATTTTGTCTTACTTGTTCTTAAGATAAGTCAAGTTTTTTACTTTGCTTTACTTCAATTTACAAGAAGAAGTTGTTATGCCCACTTAGACTAAAAAACACGTAGGCTATCTTTATAAATATAAGTCCGTGAATGAATAAATATATAAGGAGTCATTTTCAGAGTTCATGAGAGATAAGTATAAGCCTCACCACTTTTTGATGCGGATCTCAGTAAGTGAATTCCTTGAACCAGAAAGAAGATGACGGATTCGGTGAGTAGTGACAATAACTCACTGACTTCCCTTGATATCCTCATCAATTAAGAACATTCTAAACTTAGATATTCAAGAAAAATATTTAAGCATCTGATATGTTAGGTGGGAACATTTTTTAGAAGATTAGTAGAAAAACAACAATCAAAGAACTCAAAAAAAGTATAAGAGTTGGTATAAAGGTATGACCAATTGTCATCATTGTCTCTAAAATGGGATTGGACGCACTCCAATAATAGAAGCATTTAATGCATTAAGGTAGCATTGTACTTTATAGTTAGATGTTTTACATGTCCCTATTACCTCACGGGTAACCACCTTGTATTCTACTTATAAAAGAGAATGTCTAAATGGACTAAATGAGATCTCTTGCAATTAATGTGATACACATTCAAAGTGTATTTACTCTTCCGTAAAAACTAATTCCCTGAATTCGTTCACAGTGTTAACATAGTTCTTTCTTAAACATTGACTTTGGTTTGTGTTTAAGCTAAATGAGGAGATCACCAAAACATTCTTATTCAACTTAGTAGTTATTCCGCAAACTATGTTAGTAAATTATTTGATTCATCTTTAATAAAAATTTAAATGTTGAAAATACAGTTGTAAATGCTTGTAGTTGTTTATCTTTGTTTAACGATTTTAAGCATACTTTTCCAAACCTAGAAATTGCTTAATTAACTTACACTACAACAAATTTGTCATTTTTACATGCTTTTTTCTTCGCACTTTATAAAGTGTGAACTTTTTCTTAAAGGTATTCACACTTAAGAGTGTGAATAATTGTTTCAAAATCTTCACACTTAAAAAGTGTGAAGAATTTCAATATCACACTTAAAAGTGTGAAGAGTTATTTCAAAATCAAAATCATCACACTAAAAAGTGTGAAGAATTGTTTTAAAACCCTCACACTTAAAAGTGTGAAAATATTTATCAATGTTGCAAAAATCGTGAATCGGCACTGAGGCGGTCAATGGCCGATTAGCGATTTTTAACCGATTAATCGGCCAATTTCCTTGTAACTGCCGATTAATCGGCCAATTACCTTGTAAATCTCTCCAAGTTCCAGGGCCGATTAGTGATTAATCGCCAATTAATCGGCCGAGTTGGCCGATTTTTGCAACACTGATATTTATAAACCTTCACACATAAAAGTGTGACAATATTTGCTACACCCAATTGGTTCACACACGTGCTAGTGTGAACTTTTTAATTCTTCACACTTTAAAGTGTGGCGCCATGCTCTAATAAGTGTGAGCATGTTACTATTTTGGTGTAGTGTTAGGTTATTCTTTGTAACCAAGTACAACATATACTCATAACAAACATGCATAAAACTATTTTGTTGTAGTGTTAGGTTATTCTTTGCTACTATATAGAGCTATATTTGAACGCATATCCATTGAGGTCGTTATTGGACAATTCATGTGGGGTACTTTTGTGTCAAAAAGTCAAAGTTAAATTATGGTTGACAGTAGAGACTTCTTTAAAAGATGTTATTGGAGAAACAAACGTTGAATGAATCACAAGGCATTGCAATCGAAATGATGAAGGTACAAAGACTTTCTAAATTTTATCGGTGGTGTTTGATAGAGACTAATATGAGATGGTCAATCTCTCACAAAACTCGATTAGGAAACGAGATGATCGATAAGATCTTTAGACAGGGCAAGACTTCAAGAAAAACAAAGAGAAAAACTAGAGAGTTTTCAACAATTTTGATTCCGCTTCCTTTTTATAAAATGCAATGCTTACATTACGGAATCAGGATCAAATATGATTGGTCGTACAAATTTTTTGGAACCATAATATAGAAATACATTTTGATGGATCGGGTGCATTTAAGATGCATTTTAACAAAATTAGCGTATTTTTTTCCCCAAAATTTATTACACTATACCAAAACAATCCATAAGGGTCTCGGGCACTCGTGGTAACCCCGGTTCTGTCCATGCTTACATATTTATAATAAAAATTGTAACTACGAGTGTAACTGCCAACTATCCTACATAGTGGTATATAACTTCCATGGGACGTGCATGTATGCATGTGTTGACCACTTCTTCAAATATTAAGTACATGCATATATACCTAAAAGGATAAGTAAAACACTAAGCTTGGCCACTTCTTCTTCTTCATCTTCATCTAGCCAACATAACATGCGAGGTACATTTGATCACGTATCAGTGTTTGTGGCTTGGCTATTACATCCAATTTGATGATACGAAATAAAAGAGGCTTTAGAAGAAATGAACTCACCCACCACCAAAAATGGCCCAGTAGACAGTAGTCAGAGATTCATATTTCTTAAACATCTTATGTCCAACCTCACCAGATACGTATTTTGAAGGTGATCAAGGAAAAAGTTAGAAATAGTGCACGAGGATACCTGGTAAGGCCGCGTGAAGACTAATCATGAATATGCAATATATAATTCCTCTGTTTACCTTTTTTCTAAAATAAAGTTAACTGAACAAACAACATACACTTCAGATAAAAAAAAATGCGAGTATTATTTTTAGGCTATAGAAAGAACCCGTCGTGATCTTTATTATATACGTACAATAAACAGCATAAACTTATTAATATCGTGCTGAAAATGGGAATGATCATGCATGTTGGTCACTAAAACTCAAGGTTTAGTGACAACCCATGAATACTTTGTCATCGAAGAGCTTTCAAGAGCCAACTTCTTATCGAGAGGAAAAAAGAAAGGGTACAATTCATATCTAACATAGCAACTGCTATATATGATTCTACACCCCTTCTTATCATTACAATAAGTTGGAAACTTACCAACAGCGATCGCTAAACACTGCCTACATGAAAGTTGAGACAAGTCTTCGGTACATTGAGACAATGCATAAAGAGTCTCAAAATCCGACAACTTAGTCTCCCCTTTACCGAGCCCTTTACTACCTGGAGCCGCCGCTAACATATTAATCCGATACATAAGTGCCCCTAGTGATTCATTAAAAGTTTTTGGGTCTGTCACGTTTTCAACATTCCAATAAAAAGTCCCATACCCCGTGTCAACATTTCCAATAAAATTTTCGGTGTTATACCTTAACCAACAGTACTCGTACCATATTCTAGCATCGACTCGGTTTGGACACATTTTTTGGATTTCTTGTGATGCATTACGGATGCAAGAGGAGCAGTCTTCAGTCGAGACATCTCTTCGGCATTGGGCTAGCCCAAAGACTTGGGCTTTGCCCGTGCCCACTGAGGTTGCATCGTAACCTGATTGGGAGGTGACTTGGACTAGTTTGGTTAAGAGTGAATCAATGTTTTTGGTTATTTCGGTTGTGGTCTTATTTGAGTTCTCGTTACAAACTTGCGCAGATGGGTCTGTTGATTCTACGTAGAGAATGCATAGAGCAAATATGAGGAGATAATGTTTGAGAAATGCCATTTTATTATATGGGATGTCTGTACAATGTATCATATTGTTTGTTTATATATAGGATGATTTGGCTGGATTTTCAAAAAGTCTCAATTTCAACTTGTGGTGACAATTGACAAATGTGCTGTCGTGTTTTGTTTGTTATCCTTTTTTAATATATAAAAGTCAAATATATTGATTTAAATACATGCAAAACACTAGAAGCGTTCTTGCTCATGAGGTTAAATATACTTGGCTATTAATATACTGAATTTAAATTTAAATATCTATATTACAGGACCCAACAATTGTAAGTTAGAACTCGCTTTTGTTCAGAAAACTACGTTTGGGATCCGCAAACGGGATATGCAGCCGGATTTGACTAAATTCAGTGAGTTGACCTTTTAAAGTCGATAGTTGAATTTGTCGATCTATTTATTATGTCGGTTTTGAACTGTTGAATTTTCACGAGTTGACGTTTACAACAAGATAAGTTAAGTAGAAGAAACGAGACATGTAAAGCCAGTGGTAATAAGAGATCGTCACAACTAATGTAACCAGCGTCATCACTTTGCGCTACGTGAGCTTCTCTTCATAATGAATATCACCACCAACATCACTATCAAAACATACTCGACTTAAACAAAAATAAATCACAACAACATAAGACGTGGTGTATGGCCTTATTACCGGTAGTCTAAGCATTTAACAATGTATGGCCTTATTACCGGTAGTCTAAGCATTTAACAAATTAAGAAAATTGAATATGGTACTTTTTTGAGAGTTAAATAGGTCAGAGTATGCGCTACGTTGTCTGAACTTGATTACTTAAACTCTTTGCATTAACAACGAATTATAGTTTTGATTTGAGACTTCACTAAACCGGCTAAAACTAGTTCGGTTTAGACAGTTTAAAGGTTTTGACTATTTATTATGTATGTTACATTTATAGAGATGTACACGTCTTGGTTTAGTTTTTCTTGAAAGGGACGTGGAAAATTACTAAAATAGCCCATTACTCTGCGGTCTAGGTATATTTAGTCTGTTTTTGAAAAATTCTCATTTTAGCCCAGGTTGCCCTGGGCAACTTTCGTATAGCCAACAGAAAGATGACAAGTGTCCTCAAGTTGGCAAAAATACAAAAAAGTTGCCCAAAATACAAAAAAGTTGCCCCGACGTGGCACTCTATAGTTGGCTATACGAAAGTTGCCCAAGGCAACCCGGGCTAAAACAGGAATTTTTCAAAAAAGAGCTAAATATGCCTAGACCCAGGGCAACCGGGCTATTTTACTAATTATCCCTAATATTTATATAGCTATGTCAATCAAATGAGATTTATTTTTAATGATAGTTTATTTTTCAAAAAAAAATTAAATAATAAATAAATAAATAATAAATATATATGCTCATGTTATGATAAGTTCTGATAAATTAGCGCGTCAAATATGCCTTATAAGCTAGACTATTAAGAGCTTGATTTGATATGGTCCATCTCTCAAAAATAGATTAAGATTAGACTTTTATAGATATATAATTGAGTTAACAACTCTTTAAGAAACTAGAAAGGAAGAATGACATTACTTTATGCAATTTTTCTAAAGATATTCTAATGAAACAGATTACATATAAATACTAGAAAAAGAAAATGCCACTAGCCTAAGTTTAAGGAACAATGTTCAAAAAACTAATTAAAAAGAAAATGCGACTCAAATGCATTGTGGTATTGACCACTTCTTTCTCATGCATGCAAATACACTTTCGTGTACATGGAGATCATGGAGTAAGTTGTCAACTGCTTGAGACCTTGTCTCACTACAAGAAAAAAGTCTTGTAATGACACAAAAAGTGTAAGAAAATGTTCAAAAAATGTCACTAAATAATTTTTTTTCCACCTTCACTTATAAAGAGTGTCACTAAAAGTCCAGGCGGTAAAAATATATAGTAACACAGTTTTGTTACACTTAATAGTGTCAGGATATATTGTGTCTATTTTGACACATACTTGTGGCGGTAAAAATATATAGTGACACAGTTTTGTTACACTTAATAGTGTCAGGATATATTGTGTCTATTTTGACACATACTTGTGTCGCTATAAGTTACAAGTAAGCAAATGGAATACACTCTTTATACATACATGTTAGGCTGCTATATTCATTTCAAATTAACTAGTACAAACAAAAAACTGAGAGTAAAACCTATTTATGAATTCAACCATATAACGATATAAACCAAGTATTTGCTTAACCACAAACAAGAAACGAACATCTTTCTCAAGTATGAAGTGCAAGTACAATGATTATCGCAATTTAATTAAATATAACTGAGATAAAAAAAGAAGATGACAGGGATGCTTGGACTTCGCAATCCTCATGTCACTTAATTCCATATGTTGCTTAATTGTTTCCTGTAAATATTGCATGTGGGTAAGATTTAATCATCATGGGTTGAAAATAATAACCGGGTCAAAAAATACAATAACAAGTTGATGTGTGGATTGTGGTCTACACAAAATTTTTACTTCTCAAGGGATCTTGAGAAGCTTACAATCCCCACCAGACAGTGTACATGACCGATGTAGTATAGTGAAGTGGCAAGTACCGGGGGATTGATCGTTCTCCACAGGGAATAGTGTTCGTTAGGATTGAAATTAATCTAACTAGGTATAGAGGTGAGGGATGATTCTTTTTGTATTTTTTTTATTTTATAGAAAGCAAGTAAAATCTCGGGTTTTTGAAAGAGTTGGTGGAATTAGTTGCTAGTCAATTAACCCGAATAACTACTAATGCAATAAAAATAAAATAACAATAAAATAAAATGAAATGTGAAACTATATATGGAGAAAACGTGTTTACTTAGATTTCATTACTCCCTAGTTATCTTTTATTTATTGATAAGCTTGTTACAATTGCGTGGGTGACGGGTTGCATTCCTTAATACCAATTGTGGGGCCGTGTACGATCTTCCCTAACTCTATAAGCTTCTATCTCTTCCTATGGCGACACGTTAAGTATCCATACCATGGCCTCCTTAATAGTCACTTATGCATTAAATACAACCATTAAATCGTAGTACACATCCGACTCATGTTTTTTAAGACGTTCAAGCAAGTTACCGAATAGGAGATTAGCCAGTTTTCTTAAGCCTAACATCGATTAACAATCACTCAACAACAATTAATAACCAACCATCAATCAATAATCAATAACTATGTTTCACCACATCTAAGCAAACACAAATAAACCTAGCCAAGCATGTTAAAAGAAAGACAAGCGTAAGATAAAATCAAACAACACATAGACATATTGAATGATTGATAGATTACTTATCTTCAATTAAACATGGAAGAGACAAGGGTATGAAACCCTTAAAAACTTCTGAAATTCGACATAGGGTTTATGTGACAAAGTTCCTCTCCAAAGTTGCACACCAATTAATGAAAAATCAAAAACTATATATAGATTTACAAGGGTGACGGCGTCACCTTTTGATGGTTGACGCCGTCATCTCTCCGCGGCTAGGGTTTCTTGTCGTCCAATCCAACTTCTTGACGCCGTCTCGTTCTATGGGTTCTGGACCGTCACGCTTTAGAGTTATACGTGACGACGTTCTTCAGGTACAGAGTGACGCCGTCACGTGTTATGCCCAAAAAGTCTTCTGGCGCGTCAAGTGTAAAAGTAATTTCCACCTCTTGTCACAAAGGCTGACGCCGTCCTTTAGGAACAGATGACGCCGTCAGGTGTAATTTCAAGCTTGGATTCTTGACTTTGTCGTTTCCTTCACTTTATGCTCCAAAAACGTCCAAAATGTTATGTTTTCTAGAATTCTCTCCAAAAGTACCTAAAATGACAAAAGGAATGATTTAGGGTAATAATTGATCATATTATCACGACTTAAGGCTTAAATGACCCCTTAAAAGCGTAACAAATTTCACCTCATCACAAGTCATTTGGGTCAAAAACAATAACAGGTCAGTTGGTCAAAACATTTAACATTCAAACCGACCGAACCCGCCACTAGTAGTTTAAGGCTTATTAAAGCACATATAAAACTGTTAAACTAAAGAACTACCTGATGTATGAAGACGACCTGCGTCTGATTTGTTAACAGTGTCGATTAAAGAGTTTCCAAGCATTTTAGGACAACTAATTTTTTTCCTATAGAAACTGTACATACAAAAACATTTAAAAGGGCTTGCAAGTATAACTAGGCCTTTACCTTGATACTTAATTGTTAATTCTCATCCACTCAAAAGCTAGATGGGACATGTTTCAGAACCATTAGAAAGCTCAATAAACTTGTTACAACTTCCCTCGTTTCCGGCTCACACAAATTGTTGCCACCTATATCAATTCTCAAATCTTATATTGTAAACGCAAACACAACTTTTTTGCTTCGAGTCAAGAAACTGACTCACTTTTAAAATTGCTTGAGTATTAAATATCCTTCACAGTTTCTCATAATATGCCAATGATATGATTGGAGTCAAGCTTATGTTCCTGCTTCAAGTATACACCTCATACCACTTATGTCTCAATTAAGACTTCAATCCAACCCCACTAGGCCAAAGGCCTTTTGCTGTCCTGGAATTCTTAGTTAGAGCCTTTTCAGGGGGCTTAAATGTTTCTCATAATATTCAAATCATGTATGTGACGAGCCGAATCCATCACATCCCCATCCAAAACCTGAATCATCTCTTTTGATTCCCTAATCCTGCTACACCCATCCACTAATATAGCCATTCCTACAATGGCGTTTCATCTAATATAGTTTCACTTGAGGTGATTCTAGCGTTTTTCAAACATAGGGTATTCTAGCGATTCATCTAATATAGTTTTACTTGAGTTAGGCATAATATCAAACACCTTACATGCATCAAATTCAGCTATCAATTAGCTAATTTGAGTTAGGCATATCAAGAAACACCTTATATGCAACAATTAACACAACAATTTTAGACTTCACATTCAACTAAATTTAAGTTCAAATAAATGTAACTACAAACCTATAATGAACTAATTAAAAACCACAAATTTAACATCTATTTGATAAAGAAATGAATACTTGACCAAGAGAATTAATGGATAAATTTGATGAAGACATTTGGTGAATTTGAACACTGGTACAGATATTGGCTTTCGTCACACATAGCGTATTTAGAACTGTCACACGGTAACATATTTACGTGACTAAATGTACCAGAATAAAAGAAACAGCCACACTTGATCTGACTTGTGTGACCATTTCGAAATTTCATTGTCACACATTTGAATTTTTATGTGACTAGAGGTAACTGGTTAATTGTTTTCGATTATACAGTCACTTATAATTCGGGACGTGTGACAGATACAAATCAGCTTGAAACATTAGTCACGCTATATATATACATATGTGACAAATATATGTCACACAATTGAACAATGTAACCAAAATAGATATATGGTCACATGAAGTAATTGTGTATGTGACTAAATTATATAGTCAAGTTTGTCACACATTATTTAAATGTGACTGCTATTCTTTGTTGCATATTTAGCCACATAGCGTTTGAAATGTATGACAACTGAAAAGAAAGTTTGAAGCGTTAGTCACGATATTCATTTAATAGTGACAAATATATGTCACACACTTGAAGAGTGTGACCAAATGTCATATATAGTCACATTAAACCATATAAACATGATTAAGTGTAACTAAAATTCGATATATATGGTCACGTAAGTTAATATGTGTGTCTAAAGTTTAGTGTGTGTTTGCTTGCCAAATCCTAATGTATATAGTCACATATATTTGTAGCACGATCATGTGACTATAGGCTTTACAATAGTCATACCATATCACAAATGTGTATCTAAATCATGATTATGGCCATGTTATATGGGTATTATATGTGACCAATACATTCAAAATAGTCACATTTTGAAATATTCATGTGACTATTATTTATAGCAAAATGTGAACTCAGTTATCATTAACCTTGATATTTGTCACATTGAGTTTTTGTGTGACTAAATTAAAGATGCTATATATATGGTCACATGAAGTATTTATTTAGGTGTCTAAATCATAGAGTCATATTTTGTCACATAATTTAAGTGTAGTCACAAATCGATACATATGGTCACACATTTATGATAACTTATGTACTTTGTAACCCCTAGGAACAGTGTTACTTGACTTTCTAAAGTCAATTTTCAACTTTAATGAAATAACATATTACTAAAGTTCCTGCAAGTGCATATACATGATAGATGAAAAATGCAAATAGAATAAAGCTTGACTGCAAGTGGATATACTAGTGAAAACTGCAATTTTTTTCATTGCCATAGAAAAGCTTGACTTTTTGGAGTCAAAATCCATTACAATAGGCTAAATTACACAAACAACTATTGTAATAGCAGTAGTAACTTAATAATAGCATTAGTAACTTTAGTACAAACAACAGAGTTGTAATCTCACAAAAGGTGAATTATATTACTTACCAAAAGGTTTTTTACAACATAAACAATTGCTGATATGGGCATTCCTAAGATCAGATACAAAGAAGATACAATCCAAACCTATCTGTTATCTGATAGGTTACCATACTACAAACATATGTCTAACAAACTCTGTTTAGTGAAAACGGAGAAGCTAAACCTCTGCTACCTCCAAACACCTTATCAGCTTGTTTTCTTCGGATCAAACCATGCTCTCTCATACTGAGCATGAATTCTTTCAATGAGATCTTTAACTACCTCTGTACGTTCTTCACATATGATCTTTATAGATATCATCACAGCAAGTATACTAGCACTCAAAGGATATTCTTTTTCTGCAAGCATAAAAACATCAACTCCACCTTGTGTTAATAAGTGATGTACATTGAAGCTATCATAAAACTTCCATAAAGTTGAGAGATCATGACATGGGAAGTTCCAATAGATATCAGCTTGATCAGGTTTATATAACCTCTGTAACGCAACCCACAGCTCTTGCTCTTTCACATCTGGCTTCTTTACTATTTTGATTTTTACTTGAACCAACTCCCATAATCTGTCTAAGTCTACTCTGTCAATTGTTCTTATCGAATGCTCAAAACTTTTGTACACTTTGGATCCTCCACCAACCCTGATTATCTTCCAAGCCTTTCTAATTTTATCTTTGTAAATCTCCCAGTCAATGATTAGATGTCTAGATTGAATAGGATCAACATATAATGTTTCAGGAACAATCACCATCATCTGATCATGAGAAGAGCTGTCTTCTTTTCTTTGTGAATCATTCTATTTCTCAGCAGGCTTGTCTTCAATGATCTTTTGTTTCTTTGATGGTGTTTCTTCTGTACCCATATGGATAAACTTTTCAACATATCTCTTGGTGTGGTAGTATAGATATTCAATTTCTTCATATGTCTTTCCCCTGAGTTGAGCATCTTTATACAAACCTTGATTCTCTAAGTATTTCTTCATCACTGATGAGCTAAGGCCTTGTGGGATTTCTTTTCCTCCTCTGACTTTGACCTTGCTTTATTGACTTAATTAGCTCATTCAAAGCTAATTCTTCACTTCTTGCAGTTATCAAATCAGCAAGTCTTTGTACTCTGTCATCATTAGTTATAGTCTCATTTGTATAAAGTTCTGCAACTCTAGCCTGTAGAACTTCATCAACATCAATAAAAGCTTGCATTTGCTTTGCATGAGCTCCTTTTTTCTCCTTTTCTTGAAGACTGAATGCTACTTGCTCATCTGGTTCCAATTCAGACACTTTAGCTCTCCTTTTCTCATCCATTAAGTTAGCTATTTCAGCTTCATCAACTCTCTTTGCAACCTCTTCAGCAGTAGAAACTTGATTTGTTGAAGCAGCAGAAACATCTTGTACCACCTTAGCCATTTCTTCAACATTACTAGTTCCAGCAGTTTCTCCCAAACTAGTATTAGTCTCCACCATGATCTTTGAAGCTTGTACAATATTTTCACCTGGAAATTCCACTACATGCTCTTTATTTAAATCTTCTAAAACCACCTCATTACCCTCCTTGTCAGCATTATCAATCCCAATATCCATATCCACATGTATATCAGCACAAGCACCTTCAACATTTGTTGTTTCCTCCCCTGAGACTCTGCTTTCATTCCTCCCCTGTTTGAGAGCATCCTCCAAACTAGTAGCCTTAGAAGAACTCACCCTGTGTGCTGTGCCCACCTTCTTCAACCTTCTGAACTGAGTTTTTCTTAACCTCTGTTGACCTTCCAAATATCGAAATATCATGTTCAACCTTTGATCTCTGCACCTTGTTTTGTTGTGTGCTTTTGGAGGCCAAGAACATCCTTTTCTAACTTGGTACAATAGGCCTTCAAATCCTGTATAAGTTTCATTCTATCCTCACCACTTCGGCTTGTGTTACCTAGCCTGAGAGATGGATCATTAGAATTGACATTTTGTACATCAGTATCCATCAATTTATGTGTTTCAGATCTACCCTCATCACTTTGGGATGTGTTACCTTCCCTGAGAGGTGAATCAACAGGTGTATACTCAGTTTCATGTATGTTACCACTGGCCTGCTCTGATTCTAAGCTAGCAGCAGAAGTGGCAACTCCTTCCAACATGTCATGCTCCACTCCCATGACATCCTCACCCTGTTTTTGTGGAAGGTTCACCATATATGGGAAAAGTGGTGTAACCATTCCTGAAAAATCCTTGCCCTTATTTTTCAGATTTGAGAATACTTTCTTTTGTCGTAAGGGGGCAGAATAAGTTCCTTTATATGATTTAATAGTAGTCAGTTGTTTTTGAATAATAAGTTGCAAAAATATTGGATATAATAAAGAGTTAATATCATCATCCAGGGTCTTGATCATACCCTCCAAAATCATTTTTGACAAAATTAAAAGGTTTTCCTTTAGCAAGGCATATCACAGCTGATGCCATGGTAGTACCAAACTCATTCCAATATGTAGTTTTAGGACTCAAACAATGTAAGAGAGTATGAATCAGGAATTTCCACTGAGATGAGAAGAGGCCTTTGTAAAATTTTAATTTATCATTCTTCTTCTCATACCCCATTTTTTTCAAACCTTTGAAAATGGCAGCACTTTCAAAACACTCAATCACTTCATTATCTGGTAGGTTAAGAGATTCCCTAATAGATGACTCAGTTATGAGTATATCTTGGCCATCTACCTTAGCCCTTAACCTGTTTTTCTTTATTAAAAGTTATGGCCTTAGCAGTAGCCCAAAACTACTTAATAAAAGAAATGCATATAAGAGGATTCACAATTAATGCATACCTAATAGGGTTAGCATTCAAGAAATCAATTATCTGTGTGAATCCTTCAGAACCATTAGGTTTCTTCAAAAAAGCGACCATGTTGTGTCTGTTAATAAATGTGCGTTTTGATTCAATTGCCCTCACCATCGTGAATTAGGGTTTTGTGATTCGGGGATTTTGAAAATGATCGATAAAAAATGTTAGTGTTTGTGATTTGATACGTGGGAATCGCACCAGGCTTTACCTCTCGAGGGATCTCAAGAAGCTTACAACCCCCACCAGGCAGTGTACCTGATCGTTGTAGTATAGTATAGTGACAAGTACCGGGGGATTGATCGTTCAACTCAGGAATAGTGTCGCTAGGATTAGGAAGTCTCCTAAACTAAGTCTAGAGGCGAGGGATGATTCTTTTTGTATTTTTATGTTTTATAAAAGCAATGAAAATCTCGGGTTTTGGAAGAGTGGGCAGAATTAGTCGCTAGCCAACTAACCCAATTACTAAAGATGCAATCAAAATAAAATAAGAGAAATGAAAATAAATCTAATTATACTAATGTGGTGTAATAATAATGGGGAAAGTTGTGTTTACTTAGGTTTCATTACTCCCTAGATATCTTTTACAGGTTGATAGCTTGTTACAATTGCATGGATGACGGGTCATATTCCTTAATACTAGTCGTAGGGCCGTGTACAATATTCCCTAACTCTATAGGATCCTACTTCACTCCTATGTCGAGCCGTTAGAAACTCCTAACATGGGATCATTAGAATTCTCCTACGCATTAAATACAACCAAATATCGTAGTACACCTCCGATCATGTTTCTTAAGACGTTCAAACAAGTTACCAATGGAAGTCTGCCAGTTTTCTTAAGCCTAACATCGAATACAATCATCCGTAACAACTATAAACAAACAATCAACCCATAATTAACATCTAGGTTTCACTACATCTAAGCAAACACAAAAGAAATCTAGCCGAGCATGTTAAATTGAAGACAAGCGTAAGATATATTCAAACAACACATAGACATATTGATTGAATTGAAAGAGTACTTATCTCAAATTTAACATGAAAGATTCAAAGGGTTGAAACCCTTGAAAAAGCTGGAAAATTCGACCTAGGGTTTTTCCCTCAAAGTTGCACACTAATGAATGAAATTTGGAAAACTATATATAGATTTTATAGGATGGCAGCGTCATGTGTAGACATGTGACGCCGAAATCGTATTGCCTAGATCCACTTTTGACGCCGTCATGTGTGATTTTCTTCTGGGCCGTCACTAATACTTATACCATGACGGCCTTGGGTGACGCCGTCATCTCCAATGCACAAAACTCTCTGGATCGTCACGTGTATTGTACACATCCACCTCTTTTGTTTCTCTTGATGCCATCATTAAGGAACTTGTGACGCTGTCAGGTACTGTTCCCAGCAAGGAAAATTAAGACTTTGCCGTTTTCTTCACTTTTATGCTCCAAAAACGTCAAAAATGCTTCCTTTTCCAGATTTCACTCCAAAAGTACCTAAAATGACAAAAGGAACGATTTAGGGCAATATTTGATCAAATAATCTCAACTTCAGGCTTAAATGACCCCTTAAAAGTGGTTCACTTTTCGCCTCATCAAATACCCTTACACTTGAGATTTGCTTGTCCTCAAGCAAATGCGCTTTTATTCTAATCAAAATACATGTTAGGGGTCATTTAACACTAATATAAAAGTAATTACAACAAATAATCGTTCCACTAAAGACCAAAGACAAGCACGGAGGTCATACACTAGCACCTCACAAATAGTGTTTAGATACTCACATCTCTCGGGTGTAATAAAGTATATATCACAATATGGAAATGGAAAACATC
Organism: Artemisia argyi; assembly: GCA_030686995.1. NCBI lineage: Eukaryota > Viridiplantae > Streptophyta > Magnoliopsida > Asterales > Asteraceae > Artemisia > Artemisia argyi. The sequence goes on from CM060681.1 coordinate 172,776,867, forward strand.
TCTCACTACCTGTCATAGCAAAATAGATTACCATAGGCTTGGGAAAGGATCAAACCTCCACCACTTGGCGTAAGCACCTAGGATAAACTATCAAAGAGGTCTTTTAAAGGGTTATAACGTTAGGTGTAGGGATATGGAATACACGGTTTTATTGGATAAAGGCAATATTTACTGGTGGCGAGTTAATCATCTTGGTTAATTACATGTACAATATGGCGTTGCTAAGCCAAGACTAGACTCGACTTAAGCTAATAAATCAAAAATAACAAAAACATAAAACAAACATAAAATGAAACGGGATGGTAGTCCGTATGTTTTTCTCTTTTCTTTTTCTATTTTTTTTTTCTTTTTCTCAATTTTTTCGAGTTTTTTTTTTTTTTTTTTTTTTTTTTTTTTTTTTTTTTTTTTTTTTTTTTTTTTTTTGCATACACTCTTACCCTACCATCCAAAATAATACATCATAGGGAATGTACATTCCCCTTACACTTGAATTTTTACATACTTTACAATAAACTAATCTAATGACTCGAATCAAGATAATCAAAACACTTGGAGTACTTTTAAGATTAACGCACATATGGGGGTTATAAATGATGTTCTTCCCCATTACTCCATAACATAAGTACTTTACCCATGAGTCCCAATTGTCCCAAAATAATATGTACAAGATATGACTCGATTTAGCAACAATGTAATCAATTATATAATTAACTAAGGGTTTAAACATGTAACAATAATGCATGTTAGGAATACAAATATTCCTATAAAAGTCTCGGTCACCAGATTATTGTAATAGCATTATGTTAGCTCGTAGTTGGTTTATATGTTAGTTAGTTAGCTGTAGTTTAAGTAACACCGTGGAAGAAGGACGGGTCTTCACCCACTGTATGCCTGATCCACAGCCCGGGTGTGGGGGTTTGTAGAAAACTATATATACCCCTCTCCACATGTGGAGAGGGTTGGAGCTTCCATTCACCTTAATCTAATATTCTCATTTTTCTCTCTACTCTTTCTCTCTCTAGGAAATCCTCCCAACTCTCTTCCTCTCTCTACATCTCCTATTTCTATTTGATCCATAAACACAAGAACCATACATGTTATTATTGAGTATCCTACAATTGGTATCAAGAGCCATGGTTTCATCCTAGGGATTGTTTGATCTCGTATCTTCATTTTGGTTCTTGTGTCTTATTTTGGTCCAACTTGGTTCTCAATAAATTACAATCTTGCTTTCTTTATCTCGTGATTTTGGTTAAAACTGGTTCGAAGTATTATTCTTGTCCCAACAAATACTTTATTGATCAAGATATACTTTTGGATAGTTTGGAGAAGTCTTTGTAATATTCCTTGTAGCGTTTACTTTTTCTGCTCACAATTCATATTTGCGTTTAGCTATTGAAAGAATATATCATTGTTAAGTACCTTGTCTTGTACTCGATGTACAGCTAGTGAGTTTTGGCTGTTTGTGAGATGCATACAAATATTTGATAGTGACTGGTTTTTGGCACTTGTGTTGTCACTACTTTCGAGTTGCGGTTAGTCTCAATTTCTTGCGATTACCTTTATTTGTAGCAATTTGCTACTAATTGCGTTTAGCTCTAAATTGCGGTTAGCTCTAAATTGCGTTCACCTCATACCAGCGATTATCTATTGGTCCAGCAATTATCTCATAACAGTCTTTAACTCAAGTTTGTGATTAGTCAAGAGTTGCGTTTAATTATGAGTTAGCGTTTGTGGTTACCAATATGCAAACTAGAAACATGTTCGTGAAAGGAAAGAAAGACTTCTGATTTACAACACAAGCCATTTCTAACATATTCACTCATCAATTACAACCTCATCAATTACATCTACAACAAACAGACACAAGAAATGATACAATCTCAGATTTCTCTTTCGTTGTAACCAAGACTCATCCAAAGTTTCGTCTTGCATAAACAAAACCTCAAGAGATTTATTCATCACATATTGTTTGAATGCATGTTACTTCTGTTATTATCCTAACGTGTCAAAGTAAGAACACAACTTGTATGTGACAAGTGTTGTATGTCTCCTAAAGGATCTCAATTCATCTCATTTGGTTATCCAAATCGCTCATAAGAACGTGACAACATGAGATATTCGTCATAGATCTATGTGGAGCACAAGCTTTTTTTTTAAAATTTTTGAACTTCAAAGAGTGCTCAAAACCATAAGGTTTCAAACCTTCTTTCATTCGGTTTGAAGAAATACAAAAACGAGGAACTTAATAACAAACCTACCGTAGATCTTTTACAATCTTGAAGGCGTTTGGACTACGACTGATATTTGATTCGTGGGTACTAAACTGTGTTCGATACAAGATCCTGAAGGCGAGTCACTTGTAGTACTTTTCACGAGAAGAATAACCAGTTACTATAAGTCATTCATGAGTTAAGGTGAACAAGGAGTGGATCTGGGTTCATTTTGTATAAGAATCAAGAAAGGAGGCGTACTAATTTTTTTGACTGCTTTTGTTTTAGATAAGTGTGATTAGGGTTGGGATAAGTGTGAGTGCCTTTTATATACCCGAATATTAGGGTAGTTTAGTTGGACTGACTTTTTTTGTTAGTGGCATTGGGCTGATCCGTTTTTTCTTGGGCCATGTGTTTATATGTGATTAATCAGTTGGGCTAGTGAATTCGTATGTAACGATATTTTCATATTGATCGTGTTGAAGTTTATTTGTGCTGCTAAAGAGTTCATCTACAAAGGACTAATTACTTGTGGTTAAAATTGTTGAGATGTATCTTGGTCAACGGTTTTGAGTGAGCTTCAAAGTACGAGATTGAGTTTTGGGTTGTAATATTTTCGGGCTAATTGGAGATAACTTCAGGTTTTCGAGCTTATTGGATATAATTTCGGGGTTTGTTCGGATTGAGTTTGGATATTACTACGGGGTTCATTCGGATTTCAATACTCACACGTTGTCTGAAATTCACTATTACTTGTCTACTTTATCACTTAATCTCAATTCAACAAAACCAAATCAATTCTTCTGAATCTCACGTTTTTTTCTTGATTTTGTAAAATCCCGCGAAAGAACCTATTTCTCGGTTTAAGTCATAGAATTGTAAAATCCCGTGCACGGTTACATCATGTCTACTACTTCAGACTCTGTGAGATCTGAGAGTGTACTTTACCAGCCACTTAAATAGCTCGATGATGCAAAAGATTGTTGCATAGAATGTTTTCAACAACTTCATTAACACCTCTCAGCACTATTAGAGGGAACTGTATTAAAGATGGGATTTGAACGTGCATTTGCAACTCTCTTCGGTCAAGATGTTCAGACTTTCACAGACACAATGATTCTTAATTTAGATCAATTACGACAACAACTTGACCAAGCAGAACCTTCCAATATTGGATCCTTGGCTGTCCTCTGTGTGATCAACAAACAACTACTTAAGTTCATCGATTCGAAATTCACTCTAGAATATGACCATTATAGTCAGATGACAAAAAAGTGTTTTGCTGATCACACGGGAATAGAGGTTGATACGTTCAGAGACACACTCATCCAACTTATGGATAAAGTGAAAAGATTCATTGAAGAAAAAGCACAGCATATACCCGCATATGATGACAAGGTGAAGGCATGTAGGGTGGAATCTTGTGATGGTATTGGCGATTCGGGTAAAGCATCGGATGTTGGGTCAGTTGTCATGATATGCAATGGGTCAGAGACTGATAAGCCTGACACTACCAGCAGTTCAGTGACTCTTATTACACATGACATGGATGCAGATTTCAGACCAATAAAAGAACAAGTGTCATGTGCTGAGGTACCCCTAACTGAACACCATAATGTGCTTTCTGATGAACGACTGCATACTGATCAAGTTATGCCAAGTTATGACACATATTTGTTAAAAAAGACTGATAGCAATACCATTTCTGATTTAACAAATATGAATCATAAAGGGGGAGAAAGTGATCAGGATGCTGAACGTGATGATGAGTCAAGTCCTTCGTTTACAGCTGAGTCTTCTAAATCAAATGATATGGTTGATAAAGAAACGTTTAATGAACTTTCAAAGAGATTCTTACAACTTGAAAAACATTGTATTTCACTTGAAATCTCAATGCAACAAAAGGAAGAAAGTTTTCAAACTAACCAACCATGTAAAGATCCGGAACTTCCTGATTTCCGCGAATTCTTTTTGATTAATGATTTGAAAGCTCAGCTAGAAACCAAGGACTTGACAATCAACAACCTGAAAAAACGTATTACTGAGTTATGTGATATGTGTAATGATGTTAAAGCTAAACATGACTGCAATGTTATTGAATTGGAACATAATGTGGCTAAATTACATGATGAAAATGAGTCTTTGAAAATTCATTGCAAAGAACTGTGTGATTCAATCAAAGAAACAAATACTAAAACTGTTGATGAACTCAAAGCTCAAGTTCAGGAGAAGGGTTTCACAATTACAGCATTAAAGAACGAGCTAAGAAAAGAAACAGGGAATAGTGTGAACACTAAGTTTGCAAAACCATCAATCTTGGGGAAACCTGTTTTTCAATCGAATAGAAACCAATCAATTGTTAGACAATTGACTGCGTTTAGATCTGAAAGACCAAAATGTTCAAAAACACGGTTTGCCTCCCAAGTTGATGCGGAACAAGTTTTGTCAAAACCAGTCACTCCACATTATTTGCCCAAGGTAACTGCTTCTAGTTTTGTTCAACCTCAACAAGTAGCTACTCCCACTTCTAGTGTCTCTAGGATTAGTTTAAGAACAGAGTCGAAACCAAGCATTAAGATTCAAAAATCTTATGATATCAAGGACTTGTACAAGAACTATGATCTAGAAAAGGCTAGGAAAAAGGGCGTTACTTCAAAAGGATGGAATCTTAGGCTCACAACCTTGTATGATGCCTCCTAGGTTATTGAGGAACACTGCTAAGGTTCAACCTGTTAAGTCTAGGATTTACAGTAAGTCATCCACAATGCATAAGAAGCTTAACAAACCTAATATTTCTCCTAGGTGGATACAAACCGCTAAATCTTTGGAGACTAGGTATATTGATAAGCCTTCTACTATGCATAAGAAGATTAGCAATCCTAGACCTTGCCATAAGTGGATTCCAACTGGTAGAATTTTTAAGTACGTTGGACTTAAGTGGATACCTACCGGAAAGGTGCTTACAGATGGCAATGCCATGGTTGACCATGAAACCCCTAAGGGTTTGGATACTGATGTCACTAACCCATATATATGCAATCAAGTTTGTAATGTTAGTGCAGGTAGTCCTTACTCAGTTGCAGGTACATCAATCATTCACAACATGAGAAGACTCAAAGTCTGGAGGCCTAAAGCAAGCATATCTCCTGCTTCAGGAGTTCTGGCAAGTCAATGTTGATGTATGTGTGCATTATGACGTCTGAATACTTCAGTTCAGGCCTCGTTCTTCAACGACTATGACGTTTGAACACCTCAGTTCAAGCCTCGGTCTTCAAAGTCATCATTATGGTGTCTGCTGACAACACTTCAGGCCCCGTTCATTAAAGAAAATAAAGGTGTACGATTCAGTGCGCTTTATCTACGGAAGAAGAGAAATCTTCTTAATTTTGACCATTCTCAACAATACGGTTCATGCTTCCTCCATGATTCGTTCAGTCATCAAGTGGATCTACTCATCTTTCCTTGAATTCACATTCACTTGCTCATTCAAAAATGGCAAACATCGTATGCAATTTTTGAGGGGGAGAAGAGTGAATAAACTACATGATTGAGTGTATTCTTATTCACATGCTCAATCAAAAATGGCAACCTCGTATGCAATTTTTGAGGGGGAGAATTGTGAATAAAATACATGATTGATTGTATTCTTATTCACTTGCTCAATCAAAAATGGCAAACCTCGCATGCAACTTTTGAGGGGGAGAAGTGTGAATATACCACATGGTGATTAATGATTGTAGAATGGTCATACGACTCGTCTTACGACTCTCCTCCAACACCTAATGTTCCATTAACTAAGGATGACTGGGATTTATGTTTGATGATTACTTCCAAGCTTCAACGAATGATGATTGATCAAGATGCACCATCTAGAAGTATTAAGAATGATGATTGATCACTTGTTCAAGTAATCCAATCTTTAGTTATTCCTCAAGGTGTTGATGATGACTATCATGAGTATGAAGTTACACACATGAATAATGATCCGTCTTTTCGTTCTTAAATCAAGGATTGTTGTTCCTACCAATGTGCACTTTGTAAATCAACCCGAAGTACATTATGGAAAATGTCGGTTAAAATGTCAAAACGGCTAACAATTTGGACATGAAATGTCAAGTGATCACGGAGTTTATTTGGTATCCCCTATTTGAGATTGAAGTTTAGTTTCACAAAGGCGTGATCTTATGTTATCTTGAAGTCGGGGATTGGTTGGATGATGATTCTTCGAGATCCTTGCTTGAGCTTTTATCTTTACAATGACGAAGACTTGGATATCTAGTTATTTTGGTGATTCTTCTTATTTATTACCACAAAATAACTATCACTTTAAGGAGTGTCCCAACTTACACGAAGTTGTCGGTAGTCAAGAGGTGATGTACGTCTTATACTTGATGGTTGGTTGGTTGAAGAGTATAGAGTACTTAGGGATTCGATGTTGCACGAACTCTCTACACCGCTCTTAGTCACACACTAGTGCAAGATTAAGTCACAAGAACGGGGAATTCTACTTCAGTTTCAAATTTGGTATATCGGATTTACTTCATCAGTGGTCACTTCAAATAGCCTACAAAAGGGTTGGTAAAGATAGTCAGAGAGAGTTTTTTGAAGCAGTTGATTCTCACCAGATCCTGTTAAACCAATGTTGTTCTTCTCACAAGATTTCAAGTTGATGTGCCTATAATGTGTTGCTGATTCTGAGGTATCAAAACCAGCAAGGGGGAAGGAGACATACATTTGAATGCATTAAGAGTACACGTGATGAACTTAATACTTCTTCTTTATTGAAGTTATCCCGGGAAGACAAATGTCATAACCGCAAAGAATATCAGTGTATTAACTTGTGGCGTTTGGTGTATCATTCCAACTACGTGGGGGAAGTGGTCTTCTGATACTTGTGGTATGTATTACTTCAGCTTTCAGTAGGATGAAATATTGAGAAGAATATTTGGAGCGTGAGATGATATTGCTTATCGACATCTTCATAGGAGCTGATATGGTTTATGGTAGAATGCTTCTGGTTAATGCTTCATGTACACAATGGTATGATGTTTCCGATGAGATCGCAACCATCAGGGGAGAGATTTGTGTACATCAAGGACGCGCAACAGGTTCACGTGATCGGGCTTAATCATATATCCCAGAAATGATATCCGTAGAGATGATCCGTGCTTCAACCTGTTACTTTGGTGTCATCGTTTCTTCTTGTGTTGGATACATGCGTACAATAGAGATTGAGTTGGTATGTGTAAGATAACTGGAAATCATTTGGTGAAATGAAGATGTTGATATCTTATTCCCCCGAATAGACAACTACTCCAAACCATGAAGTAATGTGTACATCGGGGACGTACAACAGGGTCATGTGATCGGGCTTCATCTTACATTCCGGGATTGATTACCGCAGAGATGATCCATGGTTCACCTTGTTACTTCAGTGTTTTCGTTTTCTTCGGGGTTTTCGAGCTTCATACAATGAGACTTTTTGCATCACTTCAACTACTTGGGGGAAGTGGTCTCATGAAGATGATTGTCAGTTTGAGGGGAAGCTACCAAAGGTTCGCATCGAGAAGGCTCTACACTCAGACGATTATTCATGAGCCTCGAATGCTTTGGTGGTGAATGTTTAAGAGATGTTGACTACACGTTTCTACAACAAGCCAAACGAAATCCTCATTTCGGTATTCATGTCAACATCTTCTTAAACTTAATAGTATCCTTTGTACATATATTATACCTAAATGTATATAGATATATTAAACCAACAAAAACCCATAAAAATCAGAAAATTAGAAAATACCAAAAATAGTTTTTTTTAAGGCATGTCTTCTGGCATCGATAACATTTACGGTCCTAGAAATGTCATTCAATAATGACACGGGTCTTTAAATGAAGTTCGAACAGAAGTTCAAAAGGTTTTTCAAAACATGCCTAAATGGCTTACAGTCATTTCAGGCTGTAACCCGGACTTCCAATTATGGCTTGTAGTCATTTCAGGCTACAACCCGCACTTCAAAAATATGGCTTGCTATTACTTCAGATAGCAACCCGCTTTTCAAAATGGGGAAAACACGTCGCCAAAAAGACGGTTGTTCCTTTTACTGGGTGAAGTTCACCTGGGCATGGATTACTTTATATCCATGTTTCCTCGATCTAATGTACGTTTCAGTGCATTATTTCTTGATAAAGAAGAGAAGTCTTCTTTTTATCGCCAAATACTTTCCCTTCTATGATTTTTCCGGAGAGTATTTGTGCAAAACTTGGTGGTACCATGAGATTTTGAATGAAAATCAAATTGAATCTAAATCTTTGATAAAATTTTTCACTCAATCAATGACATAACATATTTATGTTTTAAACATCTATCATTGATTGAGGGGGAGAATGATTTTCAAAAATTTTATGTATCATCAAAACTCCCCACTTTGTACAAACGCAACAAAACAATTGTGATGATTATGTGTCAGAATGAGTACATCTTCAAAGAGTTTTCGCTAAAACTTCAAATCTTTTGTAAACTCATCAAATCTGACACATATCAACCTCCCTCACAGATTGAGGGGGAGCAAGAAAAAGTTCCTTTTTATCAGAAAATATTAAAATTGACCGCATTTCTCTCCCAAAACGCTTTCTAAATTATTTAAATCAATTGAGATCAAAAATCTCGAAAGGTTTGAAATTTTTGATCGGGGGAGAGAATGTGATTTAAATAAGAAATCTGATAATCAAATCTGATCTTTTCGACTCAATAACAGGCTCCCACATATGTGCTAAACACTTTCGAATATCGATGCACATATTGAGGGGGAGCGAAAGGCGTTTGTGGAAGTAATACCTAAGACCGACCATTTACTTTAATTCACGGAGTTATAAGGACGGTTAAGGTTAGGTATGAATTCCCATGATCCACCAGAACCGGAAGGATCTTCCCAGGGACAATCCATAGATAGATTAGATGTCCTTAGGAATGATTGAAAAAAGGAGTAAAGTGAGAAAGGGAAGAGTGCGGACTGAGATAGAGCTAGGGCTGGAACAAACCCAACAAGGTTCTAGTGGTGAAGTCTCGGTAAGCACTGAAGGGGTTGAGGAATGAAAAAGAAATGAAATGAGAAAGGGTGGAAAGAAATAGCCCTCCATATATTCAACCTTAGGGCAGAAACCGGGTTCAATTCATAAGCCACTGGTGGTTACTAAAGTAACACTAGTATTGAAGACAAGACGTCATGGACCCAGTGACGCACTGCACCAATCTTCCCAACCACTCAAGTTCTCTTAAAAGAACTTGTTTCATTCTTACGGGGAACCCTGTGCAATGTATCAACCGTTCATTGCGAGCTATGTTGATACCTAAAACAGGAGACGCCTCTCCAGTCTCCAGGAGCGGATCAAAACGCACTATTGAGTCTAGAGCCATGTGATCATCCATAAATCTCGATAGGACACATTCCAAATATGCTTATTGTTTCACACAATGTGGAAAATAAGATAAAATATTTAGAGTCCTACGCATTATCCTTGTGGTATTGCCAGAACATCCGAGTGATATGAAAATATTCACAATGAAGATGGAAATCCTTCTAGAGCGAACATCACTCAAGCTCTTGGTAGGTGACATGTGAGATCCATCTTGGATCAATGATCAAGTGACAACTGGAAAGCAACGATGGTGCGATTCATAATTGAATCAAACTTGTTCCAGGATATGGATTGACGGATACTTTTGCTAAAACCTCTCAATGTGCTCACCAACTAATCTTACGAGCACGTTGATTGTGTAATATCTTTCAAACAAAAGTATTTTTGATGGAAATGTGATTCAAAGTATAAAACTCTCGTTGTGTCTCAGAAAATGTTTATCATAGGACACACGAGTGATTTCTATAAATCTATTTCTCATCAATCCGTGAATATTCATTCACTGTTTCACTCTATTATGCTGTCTGCTTTGAGACGTTCCGGTATGAGAACATGCTGAGTATGAAGATTCCAAAGTGGATTCTTTGGAAAATTCTATAATACAAGCTGGAAATTCCTGTCAAGGAGAGTCCTCTTTAAAAGACACTCTACCTGATCACAGGTCGGTTTTCACAAAACCGGAGGGTAGTTTGTCCTGGCAGAACGAATGACAAAGCCATGTTCGTTCTCTATCTTTATTGCTAACTGTTTTATTTCAGGGACACATATAAAGATGGCGTTGATGGCTCCAGTTTCCAGCTGAATCGGGTCAATCCATACCTCATGCTCACACATCCTCCACACTATCAATGAAGATGAGAGACTTGTTACAACAAAATGTTGAGAGACTTCTAACAACGTTTCCGCAATTCTGATGAAATAGTCTCCTGGTCCACAACTCTAATGTAAAGTCTCCTAATCCAGAAGGGTGTGAGCATGATGGTCCTATAGTCACTACATCACATGAAGGCAATACAACTATGGATGAGCTTGGAGATCTACTTTGGCTGATGATCTCAAAGAAGCTCAAGGATCACACATCACAAAGGAATCCAAACCACAAGTTTGTTGCTTGAAGTACAAAGTGTGAAGTAAAGTGAAGAACCAGATCCTACGAGCTACAGAGACGAAAGAATGCTTAAAGACTCAAGAGCTTAATTTCAAAGGTGACCTCGCTTAGGGGGAGATTGTTAGGAATACAAATATTCCTATAAAAGTCTCGGTCACCAGATTATTGTAATAGCATTATGTTAGCTCGTAGTTGGTTTATATGTTAGTTAGTTAGTTGTAGTTTAAGTAACACCGTGGAAGAAGGACGGGTCTTCACCCACTGTATGCCTGATCCACAGCCCGGGTGTGGGCGTTTGTAGAAAACTATATATACCCCTCTCCACATGTGGAGAGGGTTGGAGCTTCCATTCACCTTAATATAATATTCTCATTTTTCTCTCTACTCTTTCTCTCTCTAGGAAATCCTCCCAACTCTCTTCCTCTCTCTACATCTCCTATTTCTATTTGATCCATAAACACAAGAACCATACATGTTATTATTGAGTATCCTACAATGCACTAAAAATGAGTGCATACACTGAAGGCTAAGGCGATTTGGTTGCACATTTGGGTGGGTTGTAACAAATTCTTTCTTTAAGTAAGATGCTTAAAGTTAGAAACAAAAATATAGGCTCGAAGGGGTCTACTAGGGGTTTCGTGTACTAAAAATGAGTACAACGCTAAGGTGTGGGAAAAATTAATTGACTTTACTAGCCAAGTAATATGACTTAAATGGTCAAGTAATTATGATACAGGTTTAACACAAGGGTGATCCTAATGCCTCTTATCATGTAGTAAATCCTACTACACGAATGTAGTCTCACTAGCGGTCTCGGGATGCATCACTAACGCAAGTTCTAGAATCTAAATGCTACCGGTACACTCATAAGCACTAATAATGAATGTTTTTCCTATCAAATCTAAAGGCGAGCCTCACATATTTGGGTGGAAAATTTTTCTGAATGGTACGGTTTTGTGCTAGTCATACAACTCCTATCCATGAGACGCTTGCTAAGGCTAAAGTTTCACTCCAAAATGTTGTAAAAAATTTAAAATTTGGCGCTAAAATTACACTAACAAGTATTTCTCTTAGTTTTATTACACACCTACCATCAAACAAACAAACTCAAGTGCAATAGTATCCTATAAGGTATCATCATTAACCCTCCCCTTACACTTAGGATGAACATTGTCCCCAATGTTCAATTAAAGAATGTAAAAGTGAAATAGGTAAAAGAATGAAAGCAAATACTCCCCTGATTCGTCCGGTGTGGATAGTGTGTCAACCAGGTTAGATCTTCCTCCAAGAAAATGAACGTTCAAAGCTTCCCTTCCAGAAAAATAAATCATCTTCTTGTCATATATAACCTATTAAACCTGAGAAAACAAACAAGGCAACCTCGCGTAAAATCGGCGGCGATCTATATATACTAACAAGTCCTAGAAAACAAATTAAGATATAATGCTTGTGGAATGAATATTTGCAGATTTCCTGGAGTTTATAAAACTAAAGAATTAACAAAAACTTTAAGTCTCCGTTAGAAAAACAAAACTCGCAAAATTTCCAGAATTTTACACATGACGCCGTCAGGAGTTAACTCCTGACGCCGTCAGAAGTGACCTGCAGAAATCTTTACGTTAAGTTTCCGAAAAATTTCTGGAAAAACTTATGTCCTACTTCCTGGAAAATCCTGCAAAACATCATTATGACTCGATACAAGCATTTGACTCTAACAAGTACTAATACACATGCTTATTTAATATTGTGGCGAATCAAGATCAATTTCGTTCTTAGAAACAAATTTGGGGTTTCCCCTTACACTTAGCTTTTGCAAAATACCTTTATATGAAGTTAAGATGAAGTTAAACAACAAAATAAAGCATTTTCACAATTTTAGTTTGAAACATGATATACCAACAATAAAAATAAAGCATGCATATGGAAGCAAATAACATTTAAACAATTAAAAATCACACAAAACATGGGTTGCCTCCCAAGAAGCGCTTTTCTTTATTTTATGAGTCTTGTAGCTAGACTCAAGGTCATGGGTAATTACGTGACCTCATCGTTGGTCTCATTCTCTAGGTCATCTCCGATCTTAGTTTTGTATTCCGGACCCGATTGTAAATGTTCTTTATAGAGACCAACCACCTTTTTCTCAATTGCTCCTATAATCCTATTGGCAAATTCCTTATCAACTTTATATTTTGGTCCTAGAGTCAAGCAATCTTTATAGAAAAGGCTCTTCTTCTCCCATACATAGTCCATGCCCTTTTTCTTATCCTCTTCATTGATGTCCTCAAAAGCACCAATGTTATCCATGTCAAATCGAGGCACAAAATGAAATTCTTTCATTCTATTAGGCATCCTATATGTGATCCTATCGGTTTCACTAGCAAATCGGATTGTCCCTTCTATCTCATCATATTCTAACTTGGACTCTTCAACAAATGGTTTACCAAACACAACATGGGATAAGCGACAATCAATAACACTAGCTAGGTCTTCAACAACCATAAAGTCAGTGATATAAGTAAAGTTCCCAACAAAGACATGTAGACCTTTAATTCTCCCGACAAAGTTACAAACTCCACCGGGGTATTTGAGATCTCTTCTAGGTCCCAGTCTTGTTTTCACTATATCATTATAGACACTTGAGGACATAATGTTGATTGGGGATTTAAAATCAATGTAAGCATTATCAATGTGTTTATACCCAATCATACATGGTATCTTAGCATTCTTAGGATCGCCTCTCTTTATCTTAGGTTCAATTCTAGTGAAAGGAGGTCGAGGATTATCAATAAGATTATTATAGTACGTAATCTCCTCCTTAGTGGGGTATAGATTGAAATAGTCATCAAGCTTTGGATCTATCTCCCCTTCCTCAAGTTCCTCAACCACATCCTCAAAATCATTGGATCCTAGGTCCTTATTTGAGTGCAAGGCGGTCGTTAGGTCACTAAATGCATGATCGAGCTCAACATTAATTAACCTATTAAGCTCCCTAATCTCATTCTCAATCTGTTCGCGCAACAAAGCCATTTCTCTAGGGGAAAGGGCTGAATTCGCGATTTCCATAATGGTCAACAGAATAGTCAATGAATTTAATTTACTAACAAAGGTACAAAGAAAAAGATAGACTAAAGAGAACCTAAAAATAAAAATAAAATCTTACTAGAAAGGAATCTAGCAAGTAGACCTAATAAAAAGAAATCCTAACCTAGACAATAACTATTCCCCGGCAGCGGCGCCAAAAACTTGATACGTGGGAATCGCACAAGGCTTTACCTCTCGAGGGATCTCGAGAAGCTTACAACCCCCACCAGGCATTGTACCAGATCGTTGTAGTATAGTATAGTGACAAGTACCGGGGGATTGATCGTTCAACTCAGGAATAGTATCGCTAGGATTAGGAAGTCTCCTAAACTAAGTCTAGAGGTGAGGGATGATTCTTTTTGTATTTTTATGTTTTATAAAAGCAATTAAAATCTCGGGTTTTGGAAGAGTGGGCGGAATTAGTTGCTAGCCAACTAACCCAATTACTAAAGATGCAACCAAAATAAAATAAGAGAAATGAAAATAAATCTAATTATACTAATGTGGCGTAACAATAATGGGGAAAGTTGTGTTTACTTAGGTTTCATTACTCCCTAGATATCTTTTACAGGTTGATAGCTTGTTACAATTGCATGGATGACGGGTTATATTCCTTAATATTAGTCGTAGGGCCGTGTACAATATTCCCTAACTCTATAGGATCCTACTTCACTCCTATGTCGAGCCGTTAGAAGCTCCTAACATGGGATCATTAGAATTCTCCAACGCATTAAATACAACCAAATATCGTAGTACACCTCCAATCATGTTTCTTAAGACGTTCAAGCAAGTTACCAATGGAAGTCTACCAGTTTTCTTAAGCCTAACATCGAATACAATCATCCGTAACAACTATATACAAACAATCAACCCATAATTAACATCTAGGTTTCACTACATCTAAGCAAACACAAAAGAAATCTAGCCGAGCATGTTAAATTGAAGACAAGCGTAAGATATATTCAAACAACACATAGACATATTGATTGAATTGAAAGAGTACTTAACTCAAATTGAACATGAAAGATTTAAAGGGTTGAAACCCTTGAAAAAGCTAGAAAATTTGACCTAGGGTTTTTCCCTCAAAGTTGCACAAAACTCTCTGGATCGTCACGTGTATTGTACACATCCACCTCTTTTGTTACTCTTGACGCCATCATTAAGGAACTTGTGACGCCGTCAGGTACTGTTCCTGATACGTGGGAATCGCACCAGGCTTTACCTCTCAAGGGATCTTGAGAAGCTTACAACCCCCACCAGGCAGTGTACCTGATCGTTGTAGTATAGTATAGTGACAAGTACCGGGGGATTGATCATTCAGCTAGGAATAGTGTCGCTAGGATTAGAAAACCTAAATACTAGTTCTAAAGGTGAGGGATGATTATTTTTGTATTTTTATATTTTTTAGAAAGCAAGTAAAAATCTCGGGTTTGAAGGATTTGGGCGGAATTAGTTGCTAGTCAACTAACCCAATACTAAAGATGCAATCAAAATAAAATACTAGAAATGAAAATAAACTAAATTATACTAAGGTTGTGAGCAATAAGTGGAGAAAATGTGTTTACTTAGTGTTGGGATCATACTTTAGTATTTTAGTCAAGTCTCGGTCATTACCTTTTGTAATAGGTTGCTTAGTTATTTTATCTAACTAGTCTATGTTTCAAGGCTTAAGCATTTAAGACCAATGCGCCTTAAAGCCCACGAATTAAGAGATAAGGGAGGAAGGGAGTGTTGCCCTAACTCCTCCCTTATAAATAGTAAGCTTATGTAAACTTTTCATTTGTTGGTTATTTGATTATCTTAAGGAAACTCTTGCACTTTTACCTTTCATATTGTCTCATAATCAACCAATCTCATTTCTCATCTTATTTCTTTCTAAATCATACTTGTGTTTACAAAATGGTGACCTAACAAGTGGTATCATTCGCCAAATAGAGATTGAAGTGTGTTTCTTGGTTTGTACGTGGGTATTTGAAGCTTATTCTTCATCTTTTTTGCATTTCTCTTGGTTTCTTTCACTCAAATCTTGAAGCTTGGATAAGTTTCAAGGTTGATATAGTGATTTGAAGCTTAGTTTTTGCATAAAGTTGTGATTTTTAAGGTTTTTTTTTTAAGGTTTTATAGCTTGTTTGATATTGGAAAACTAGTTTTTGGTAGCAAAATCTTCAATAGTTAGTGTTTTCTAAGTATTGGTGAAGTTATTTGATCAAAAGTACCTTATTCTTAAGCATTTTTCTTCAAAAATTTGAGATTTTTCAAGTTTCTGACCTGTTTACGCGTAACTCTAGTGAATAGTACGATTCTAAAGCTGTCAACAGTACTTTTTGTCCTTTTTACGCATAACTTTTGGCCTAAAACCCTTTTCTTACGCGTAACTAAGGTCAAAACCCTTTTCTTACGCGTAACTGTGGTCAAAACCCTGTTTCTACGCGTAACTTGGAAGTCTACGCCTTAATACCTACGAGTAAAGTCATTTTCTACGCGTAAGTGTGTATTCCTACGCACAAGACAGATCCTACGCCTAAACTTTACGCATAAGTCTATCTTACGCGTAAGTTTCAGTTTCTATGCTTAACCTTCAACAAAGATCTTCTCCTTGTGTTCCGGTGACTCAGTACTTCCCTAGCTTGGATAAGTTAGTGGATTACTTCGACTTCGGATATCTTTCAAGCTTGGATAAGTTTGGAAGATTTGTTTGGTTGTTTAAACCTTACGCATAAGTCTAAACTTACGCATAAGCCAAAGCTTACGCGTAAAGAGCAAACTTACGCCTAAACTTATTGTTTACGCATAAACTAACTCTTTACGCATAACTTAACAGTTTACGCGTAAGATTAAAGTTACGCGTAAGAATTGAACTTACCCCAAGGATTTTGGAACTTGCTCTAAGGAACGTGCATTTCAATCTTCTACAAAGATCCATTTCTACACAAGTGTTCTAAGATGTCTCAACCACCTAATCACTACTTCCCTCATACTCAGCAAAATCAACATCAGCAGTATCAACAACAACAAAACCTTCAGCAACATCAACATCAGCAGTATCAGCAACAACAATACCTTCCGCACCAACTGTATCAACAACCTTCTCAAAAACAAACATACAATCCACTACATCATTACCTAATGATGCAACAACATCAGATCATTCCTCAACAACAACCATATCAAGTGCCACAACAAAACACTCAGTTTTCCTCCAAACAACCTCACTGGTTTGACAGAATGTGTGAAGTTATTACAACTCAAGAATCCCGACATGAGGCAGGATCACTTGAAACACCTCCAATGCTTACACCTGGGAACTATGTTCAATGGTCAAGTCGATTCTTACGATTTCTTGAACTGAAGAAACCTCATGGGAAGTTCTTAAAGCAAGTGATACTTGAAGGACCGTTTGAGTGGCCAACAAGATTTGAAGCTGGGGATCCAACTGCTGATCCTCCACGTCCTCCTGGTGATAGACCTCTTCCAGAAACTTCACTCACTGAAGAACAGAAACTACATCGTGAAGCTGATCAATATGCAATGGCTTATATACTTCAAGGTATACCTAATCCAATCTATCGAAGTGTCGATGCTCAGAAAACAGCCAAAGCTATGTGGGAACACGTTCATCTCCTTATGGAAGGCACTCAACTGAACAAAGATGACATGGAATCCAAACTCTACATGGAATACACTGACATCACAATTGAACCAGGAGAGACACTTGAATCCTACTATCATCGTTTCACAAATGTAGTCAATGATCTGGAATGTCATAAAATCACAGTACCAAGGATCGCTGTGAACTCCAAATTTGTTGGTAGTCTTGGCCCTGATTGGCATAAGTATGTGACATTTGTTCGTCAAACGAAGAATCTTCATGATGCTCCATATGGTTTGTTGTATGATTTTCTGAAACACCATGAACCTGAAGTGGAAAAAGATCGAGCTCTACGAGGAGGATACACACCCACACCAACATCAAATTCTTTGGCTCTCGTAGCTCAATCTCCCTATGCTCCACCACCAATGTCAAATCATGCATATGTTCAAGAGCAGAACTACTTCAGTTATCCACAATCTTCCACCTCGAACCAAATGGTCCCTTATGATTCATCTCCACAAGATGCTTCTACTCAACTTGTTCCATCACACAACAATGATGCAGTGTACTACACCAACTCCAATGATGATGACGATGATGACTTTAATACGTTGAATCAGGGACTTGCTCTTATTGCTCGTGCTTTCAGCAAATTCTCCAACAAAACAAACAACCGTCAACGTTCATCTTCTAACACAAGGAATCAAGCTGTTGTCAATGATGGAAGAATGGAAATTCAGAATTGTAACTATGGTCGATCTGGTTCAGGAAGTTCTTCAGGAAATTATGGGAATGGTCAGAGATTTTGTAACAATGGAGGGTTCAGGAACAACTCAGGATTTTCTCAGCAAAGGTCTGAACCAGTTGTAACTAGAAACTCCAACTCAGGGAATGCAGTGTGGTGCTATAATTGTAATGAACAAGGTCATATAGCTACAGCATGTCCCAAACCGAGAACTCGGGGTAGTAAGTTTCACAAGCAGGCATTACTCATGGCTCTTCAAGATGAAAAAGATGGACATTTCCCTGAACAGGACAACAACTTCATGGCAAATGTGAACAACGATGATGACATGGAAGATCTAGAAGCTAATGCAGCTGTGATGCTTATGGCCAACATGCAGGAACTTAAGCTTAATGATTCAGGTCCAGTGTATGACACTGACGGCTTGTCTCAGGTACATGACCTCAATGAATTCTTTATTAATGATATAGTCTCACCGTCTGCATATGAATCAGATATGGCGCAAGTTGTTCCATCTAAATCATCTTCATCTTCTCAAACAGATGAACAAATAAGCACAGTTGTCACATTTGATGAGGACACAGCTGTTTCATTTGATGATCCTATTGAGAATGATAAAAATGATCATTTTGAACAACATGAACCATCATTTGATCCAAACCCTGACCTAATATTGTTATCTAAACAACTGGATGCTCAACAATTGCAAATCTTAAAATGCAACGAGAAAAATAATGCTTTAAAAGAACAAAATGTGTCACTTTCAAGGGACATTGAGTGTTATAAAATTCAGCTTTCAAATCAGGAAGAAAAGATTAAACATGCTAAAAGTTTTGAAAATGCTTTTCAAGATTCTTACAACAAAGAACAAGATCTTCAACGCAAAATGCAAGATTTAATTGAGTCAAACGGAAAGTTGATTTCAAAACTTGAAAGTGAGAAGTGTGAATTGAAAATGCAAGTTGAACGTCTTCAAAGAGACCTTTCAAAAACAGAAACAGAATTGTCAAGTTGTAAAAAGGATTTTTGTGAACATAAAATACGAAAAAGGAAGTACATAAATGACTTACTCAGTGATCTTGTTGATCTTGAAAAACAACTGAAAGAATTTCGTAACATTGTTTACAAACACGGGAACTCTATCACAACAATTCAGAAATTTACTTTAAAACCGAGACCCGGTACAGGATTTGCACTTGGCGATTACAATTCAATGTTTCTTCACACAGCATTCAAAGATATTCCTAAAATTTACAGTATGGACTATTTGCTTGATAATACGATTGTGCGTGCTGTTGTTTTTGATACTGAGGAAGAAGAAGAACTTGAAGACGAGAGTCGATCTAAAATGAGTAATGTTCAATATTGGACACCATATGACTATTCAAAAGCTCCTCCCATTTCTAAATCTTTTGTTACTCAAAAGGACTTACCTGAGAAATCATGGTTTATCGAAGAGTCATATGTTTCATCTCATAATGCAGCCCCTGTCCAAACTGTAGCACAAATAAATGGTCCTTTACCATCATCCGGTGAACTTTCACCCTTACCAAAAAGTGTTCGTGTCTTAAATTATTTCAAAACCTTTATGGAAGACATCGAAATTTTGGAGGAGACAATTGAACGCAATTCTGAAATAAAAGTTGAAACTTTTCAATCCGCTTACGAGCGAGAAAAAAGAGATATTTTTCAAAAACAAATGTTGCCAATTGTTAAACACCTCCGTCTCTGTGCTACACGTTGGGATCAGGAACTTCAAAAGGAGGTCAAAAATATGATAAACGTTTTCAATGCAACTGAAAATGAGATTTTGGTTCAAAAGCAAAGAACTAGAGTTTTCAAAAATGATGCTGATCGACTCTTGGAACAAGTTCTCAATGCTGATATTTTGTCTGTTATCATGAATGATCTTTATAATTCTGGTACTTCTATGCTTAAGAATGATCATTGTGTTGATAATAATCTGTTGAATGAGGAAATTGAGACACTCAAAATGGAAAACGAAAAGCTGAGAATTAAAAATGATGATGTGACAAAACAACTTTCAAAACAAATTTGTCAACTCAATCAAAGGCTTGAATGGTGTCAAGCTAAAAGTCTTGAAAGGGAATTGAAGTTTCAAAGTCAAAATGTTTCAAACTCTTGTCAGAATTGCAAAAACAACGAGTCTTTAAAAGGTCTGTGTTTTCGATACGAGAAAGAAATTGCGGAATTCAAAGTTGAAAACGCCGAATGGCAACAAAACCGCGATGACATCAAATATTGCAATGGTTTACTTGAGTCTGAAATACAAGACAAAAATCACATCATCATTGATTTAAAAGAGAAAATAAAGCTAATTCAAAAAGGAAAGATGGTTGACACCACGGTGATAGCACCAGGAATGTATAAATTAGACAAAACTGCTAAAGATTCTGTCATTCAAAACACTAATGTTGATAACTCCACTTCTACAGGACTAGTCTCCACTAATAGCGTTAGCAGACCCAAGCGAAAAAGTAAAAAGAAGAATAGGATCGTGCAACGTAAGAGAGGACAACTAGAAGCTCAAGAAGTAGAAGACCAACTTAGGAATTTGAATAAAACTCATGTTGCATCCGATTTAGATTCTAATCTGGCAAATTGTAATCAAAATCTAAATGTAACGAATGATGAACCTTTGAATGTTTTGAATATTAATGCATCTTGTGTGTTTTGTCGCAAAAGCGTATCATCTGGTGATCATACAAAATGTTTAGCTAATTCTCTTCTCAATCATCATAAGAAACGTAGGACACGCATTCCTTCTAGGCCCACTATTGCCTCTAAGTCTAACTTAGGAAAGCCATCTTCTACGGTTTCTAATGAAGTTGAAGTTACCCCCATAAGTGTCGAGAACAAATCTAGGACAGAGCCAACTACTAGTGCAATTAACATTAAGAAAGCAAGAACTAGTTGGAATTGGCAATGTTGGTTACAACACAAACCAGACTTTAAATGGATCCCTAAATTGTTGAATACATGTGTTTCTAACCAACAGGAACCCGCAATTTCTTTGGGTTCCACCCTTACTTCTGCTCCATCCGTGTCTTCTTTTGTTGATGCAGGTGGTACAGATTGTTCTCTGGATTGTTGATAGCGGATGCACCCGACATATGACAGGCAATCTCAAACTGTTACGCAACTTTGTCTCAAAGTTCATTGGCACTATCAGATTCGGGAATGATCATTACGCTTTAATCATGGGGTATGGTAACTATGTAAGTGGGAACATCGAAATCAGTCATGTTTACTATGTGGAAGGACTTGGACACAACCTTTTCTCTGTTGGTCAATTTTGTGATGGAGACCTAGAAGTTGCATTTCGTGAGAAAACTTGCTTTGTTCGTGACTTACAAGGAAACGACCTTATGTCTGGCTCACGTGGCTCGAATCTTTATACAATTTCAATGTCAGATATGATTGCAACATCTCCGATATGTCTTCTCTCCAAAGCGGAATTGACTAAATCTTGGTTATGGCACAAACATCTTTCGCACTTGAATTTCAAAACTATGACTGACCTTGCTCGGTTCAAACTTGTTGAGGGATTTCCAAGATTCCGTTTCACCAAAGATCACTTATGTCCTGCCTGTGAACAAGGAAAAAGTACTCAGGCTCATTTTCCTTCAAAACCTGAGCACAGTACAAATCATGTTCTGCAACTGCTTCATATGGATTTGTATGGACCGATGCGTGTTCAAAGTATCAATGGTAAACGCTACATTCTTGTAATTGTGGATGATTATTCCAGATGGACTTGGGTTTATTTCTTACGAAGTAAAGATCAGGCTCCTTCAATGATCATCACCTTTCTGACTAAAATTCAAGTTCAGTTACGCAACACGGTACGAATAGTTAGAACCGACAATGGAACTGAATTCAAGAATCAGACACTTAGGTCATATTATGAGAAAGTGGGAATTGAACATCAAACATCTATTCCTAGAAGCCCAGAACAGAATGGAGTTGTTGAAAGACGCAACAGAACGTTAGTGGAAGCTGCTAGAACTATGTTGATTAATGCTCAATTACCAGATTACTTGTGGGCAGAAGCTGTTTCAACCGCATGTTATACTCAAAACCGTTGCATGATCACAAAACGCCATCGCAAAACACCATATCAAATTGTTCACAAAAGGAAACCGAACATCGATTACTTTCATGTATTTGGAGCACTTTGCTATCCGAAAAATGATCGTGATGATTTAGGTAAACTTAAAGCTAAGGCTGACATTGGAGTGTTCGTTGGATACTGTGAAAATTCTAAAGGTTTTCGGATATGGAATCGTCGAACAAGAGAAATTCAAGAAACCATTCACGCAAATTTTGATGAGCTCACACAAATGGCTTCTGAGCAACACAACTTAGGACCCGATTTCAACCGTCTAAATTCTCCGGCATCTTCGGCTGAACAATTGCCACTCAATCGCAAAGAATTGGAAACCCTGTTTGCTCCACTGTTTGATGACACAATTGAATACCGTCCGACTAAGGTCTCACCTAATTCCGCTGCTCAACCTGAAAACATTCCAGTACCAGACTCACCTCAACAAACAACTACAAGTGTTGAGAAAGACGGTCCTCCAATTGCATCACCATCTACAGCAGAACAAACTGTTTCTAACTCCTGTCATTCAGCTGAAGATCCAACACCACTATCAGTTCCACAACCCGCAGAGCATGATCCTGATGCGTTCTTCAATCCGTTTGCACCGGCTCCTACAGTTCCTGATATAGCTGAGTCGTCAACACGCAATTTGGATCCTGCTAACATGCGAGATACTTATCAACTACACCCTTCAACACACAAATGGACTCGAGACCATCCACTAGTTCATATTATTGGCCATCCAGATGCACCAGTCATGACAAGACAACGACTTCACACTGATGGAGAAACTTGTATCTATACACTCACAGTTTGTCATGAAGAACCTAAGAACATTAAAGACGCAATGACTTATGACAACTGGATTGAATCTATGCAAGAGGAATTTCAGCAATTCATAAGATTAGAAGTCTGGGAATTAGTTGAAAGACCTGACGGAGTCTTTGTCATCGGGTTAAAATGGATCTGGAAGAATAAGCTTGATGCTGAAGGAACTGTCATACGAAACAAATCACGTCTGGTAGCGAAAGGATACTCTCAACTGGAAGGACTTGATTTTGCTGAATCCTTTGCTCCAGTGGCTAGACATGAAGCTGTTCGAATCTTTTTGGCCTATGCTGCACACAGGCACATGGTGGTTTACCAAATGGATGTCAAAACAGCATTTCTTAATGGAGAACTCCGTGAAGAAGTTTATGTTAGCCAACCTGAAGGCTTCGTTGATCCTGAGTGTCCTAATCACGTTTACCAACTCAAAAAGGCACTCTACGGACTCAAGCAAGCCCCACGGGCGTGGTATGACAAACTGTCCACTTTCTTGCTGGCCAATAAATTTTCTAAAGGATCGGTGGATCCCACATTATTTACAAAAACCTACGGGGAGGATTTACTTGTTGTTCAAATATATGTCGATGACATTATTTTTGCCTCAACAAAAAGAAGTTACTCTAATGATTTTGCAAAATTAATGAAAGATAATTTTGAAATGTCCATGATGGGTGAACTTTCGTTCTTTCTAGGATTACAAGTTCATCAATCACCCCGTGGAATTTTTGTAAATCAGTCCAAATATGCTCTTGAAATTTTAAAGAAACATGGAATGATGTCTTGTGATACTTATAATACACCAATGGGCTATACCACAAAACTAGATGCTGATTTACATGGGATTCCAGTTGACCCTACCAAATACCGAAGTATGATTGGGTCCCTCATGTATCTCACAGCTAGTAGACCTGATATAGTATTTGCTGTCTACATGTGCTCTCGTTATCAGTCCAAACCAACTGAAAAACACCTCAGTGAGGTCAAGAGAATCCTTCGATACATAAAAGGAACCATTAACTTGGGAATCTGGTATCCGAAGGATTCTGGCTTTGAACTAATTGCTTTTTCAGATGCTGACCATGCAGGATGTTTAGACACACGCAAAAGCACATCTGGTGGATTACAATTTCTCGGAGACAAACTTGTGTCATGGCAATCAAAGAAGCAGGACTGCACATCACTGTCGTCAACAGAATCTGAATATGTAGCCATGTCTGCCTGTTGTGCTCAAGTCATTTGGATGAGATCACAACTTAAAGATTATGGCTACCTATTCAACAAGATTCCTATCTACTGTGATTCAAAAAGTGCAATTGCTATCTCCTGCAACACAGTACATCATTGCAAATCCAAACACATCGATCTCCGATATCATTTCATCAAAGAGCATGTGGAAAAGGGTACCGTTGAACTTTATTTTGTTGGGACTGAGTATCAATTGGCGGACTTACTTACCAAATCCTTAGCACCATCAAGGTTTGCTAGTCTAGTTCACCAAATTGGTATGCGATGTTTGACTCCAGAGGATCTGGAAAAGTTTTTAAAACACAATTGATCGTCAAACATCATAACTATCTTTGTAAATATTTTTCAAAAAAAAAAAAAAAAATACAAAAATATAAAACCAATCAAAAACTCAAAAAGATTTTTGGTCTTGCATTAAAAAAAAATGCAAGTATAAACCACTTTCAACACTATTTTACAAAATGTCTTCAAATATTTAAAACAAGTGTTGAGGGGGAGGAAAAGTAATGTTTTTCTAGTTTCTCAAAATTATTTTACCTTTTATACTTGCATTTTACCAAAAATAATTACATCCTTTATCATAAGTGTTGATTCTAAAGTGTTTCGGGTTACTCTCCTTGACCAATTTAATTAATTTTTCAGTTTTTGACTACGGTCTAAGGTTGAGGGGGAGTAGCACAAGTTGTTCTTATCATGTCTTGGTGAAATTAACGAGTGTTATATGTGATAATGTGTTTGGGCATTAGTAGTAAATGTTTTATTAGGTTAAGGGACCAATTGTGTCATTACTTGTAACTTGTTTTACACTCGGTCAAAACACACCTTGACCATGCATTTACTCTACCTGCTAAAGTAATAACTTTTTTTCACCAACCAATATCAACGATCCTCAATCATTCATCTAATCCGTGCATCAATCTTCGAATCTGTAAGTGTCAAACGTTGTTGATCATGTTTTTAAACAAGGGGTTTTAATTTTCTTAACAATCCAACGGTTAAAATTATCATAATCGATTCTTTGGTCTTAGGATTGTGCGTAGATTTTAAACCCAGAAATTTGTTATGTTATGATTGATTTGATTGTTGGGAAATGGTCTAAGGTTGATTATTAACATGTTTTCACACTCCAATTGCACCCAGAAACATCAATTGATCAATTTTATAGATTAGGGTTCATACGAATAATTAGGGGTTCTTGTGTTTGTGTGTTGTGATGTTATTTGGTGATGGGGATAGTGTTGTTGTATGCTTAGGATCATGTTACTATGGTCTAATTGTATCAGAAACATGCTTTTGATCAAGATTCATAGATCTAGGGTTCGTACACTAGCAGTTTTAATCTTGAGATTCTGTGGATGATTTGTGTTAATAATTGGACCATATGATCCTTAGGTTGTTAGAAACACTTGCCCCATGCTAATACATACCCAGATTCAAGTTTAATTATGTTTGTGATTAAGTGTTCATACATGTTTACGCGTTAAATCGAATTTAGGCATGTTTACGCGTAAAATTGGGTATTTAAGTGTGTTATAATGATTATTGATCAGTGGTTGTGTGTTAACCTTTCAGGAATCAATCTACTCTTATTACGAAAGGTGAATTTTCTGGAAAAGGCAACTTTACACGTTAATAGTTCATCCTACGCGTTAATTGTTCATCCTACGCGTAAGATTGAATCTTACGCGTAAGATTCGACACGTGGACAAACTGTGTCTTGGATTAGACATAGTTTACGCATAAATGTAACTCTTACGCATAAGTTCTGACCTTACGCATAAGTCTGGAACTTACGCATAAGCCATTACCTACGCATAAGTTACATCTTTACGCTTAAGGGTAATCCTACGCGTAAGTTTCAATTCCTACGCCTAAGATTTATCTTACGCATAAAATTGATCTTACGCATAAGATTCACCTTACGCGTAATATTCTAACTTACGCGTAGCTTTTGCACTTACGCATTATTTCTACTCTTACGCTTAAGTCAGGTTACGAGTAAAGTTACCCACTTACGCGTAAACTTGTCAAAATCCAAATTTTTTCTAAGTGTTGGGAAATTTTCCAAAGTGTAACTTCTTGTAATGATAAACTTATGTTGTAACTGAACTATTTTAAGTTTCTACCAAGTAATATAACTCAAGTTTGTCATATATCAAAAGTTTTCACACACACAATAACCCCCACTGATCAATGTATAACATACAATTCTTGATATGTACATCATAATTAAATGCATATGCTAACCTAGTCGACAATTGCCATGTTTGTGTTTGTTTATGATCTATTCAGATGGCAGAACACAACGACATTCCTTACGGACCAGAGCCCGAACCTAAGCTTTCATGGGAAGAGACTTTCCCAGATGACTACACCAGGAAGATTGGAAAGAACAACCTTCGTATCAACTTCAACAAGATGACCTGCAACGAGTCCTCTTGTATTGTGGCTATTGATGCTCTTCTTTACCACCCGAATAAGCTGCTGTTTACCAAGTCCGCCTCGGTTTCCTGCTTCTACATCCACCAGTTCTGGCATACACTACAGCTAGATCTTGGGGAGGCATCTTTCACCTGTACATTACATAACCGTCAGGTCTCTGTGGATATTGATGTGATCAGGAATGTACTCGGTTTACCAGAACTCGGCCCTAATGAGGAGTATGTTACAGTCCCCACTGAAGAAGAGTTGATAATGTGGTTAAGGGATATTGGGTATGACGAATCAGAAGAAGTTATTACCAGACATTCTAGGGTCAACATTAGGTATCTTCCACAACCATGGAGAACCCTATACATACTGATTGCCAAGTCCTTATCTGGCAGAGATTCTGGGCATGAACATCCAAAGCTCCAACACCTCAAACTCTTCTGGGCAGTGGCTAACGTGAAGAAAGTTGATTATGCCAGCATCATTTGGGAAGACCTGGTATGGCACATTCAACACAAGACTACTAACATCCCGTTTGTCCGTTTCACAAAACTACTCATCGAAAGCTTTCTTCGTGAGTACGATGATATCCCACAGAGACTCGATGACGAAGAGAAGAACACATTCAGAAATGAACATACTCTCAGAGTCGTCAAGAGAATGGACACCAGCACACGCAAGCAGGGAAAGAAACTTCCCGATTGTCTCTTGACCGATAAAGTGAAGGCTTGCAAGAACTACAAGTATTATGAGCAAGCTCTTGAAGCTGAAAAGGTTAGATTCTTTGACGAAGTTGTTCTACCCTCCTTCATGCAAAAGAAGGGTAAGAAAGGCACTAAGACTGGAAGCTCCGGAAGTTCCACTCAGTCTAAGAAGAAAAAGGGTACTCTTAAGAGAAGGATTCCTACCGAGAAGCCTGCATCTACTACAGAACCTGGATGGTTTCCCTCACCATAATCCTCTCCAAAGCCGTCTGACTCTGAACAAACCGAATCTGACGAAGGTCCACAGTATAGGGAAGCATATGCTAATATTGAGAAAGATGAGAATCTTGAAGACATTGATTGAGATAAAGACATTGATGAATTTGCTGATAATGCCGTATATCCATCATACCTCAATCAAAGACCATACACTGAAGCTTAGACGATGATGGAAGAAGAAAGGATTATAAGAGTAAAGAGGAAGGAACGAGTTACAGCTGTACAAGAGCCTGAAGGCCTTTCAGTCGAAGAAGAAAATGAAAGGGCTCTCAACTTAGGTATCCTCCACAGCCGAATTGATGCATTTAATGCTGATTTACCTCCACCTCCATTGTTTTCTTAGACCACCGAAGCTGGCAGATCAAGCAGCATTCCTGAGCCTACCACAGGAATCACCTCAGACTTAGTTGCTTATGACAATCCCTCAGTATCTCCCACCGACATTGAAATGACTATGGGAGAGGAAGAAGAGGAAGATCCCATGGATACTGATGCTCCAAGGCTTATGACTATGGAAGAAATGGAGCTTAGAGAAAGGGCTCAGGAAGAGGAACTGAAAAGAAAACAAGAAGCTGAAGAGGCCAGGCTTGAAGAGATTGCTCAAGCTAAACTGGAAGAAACGATCAGAATGGAAGAGAGCAGGAAAGCAGAGGAGGCAGCCAAGCTGGCTGAAGAGAAACTGAAGAAGGAGGAAGAAGAAGCCAGGCTAGCTGAAGAACTAAGGCTTAAAGCCGAAGCTGATAAACTGGCTGAAGAACAAAGGTTGAAAGAAGAAGCAGCCAAAGTCAAGGAAGTTGTACAACCCGAACCACAGAAAAGAGATGACAAAGACTCTACCACCATCATTGAATCCACACAGTCATCCCCTCCTGCATCTGAATAAACACATGACAAATCTATCAAGAAACCAAGCACCAAAGCCTCTGCTGCATCAAAGTTACTCAAGTCAGCTTTCAAGAGAGTACATGAGAAGAAGAGAAGCAGACTGGAAGATCAGGTTGCAACACTTGTAACCCAAGTTGCTGAACTGACGAAGCTGAACTCGAACGTCCAAGAGCTACAAGACAAAGTTGATACTTTCTTAGCTAAAGACGTTCAAGAGAACTTGGAAGCCACATTAGCAGCTCAAGCACAAGAATACATGGCACAACACTTAGTTGCTGAGTTAAAAGATCTGCTGGCACCCATGAGAGATGAACTCACCAAGTTCGCGGAACATGCTGTCAAGAAAGTAATTCGATCCACGACTTTTACTCTTCGAGCCGACAAGTCTACTGCTCCTCTACCAGGACTATCTCTGGATGATTTGGAAGCTCAACTCTTAGAAAAGCTGGCAAACAAGTTCACCTTGACTCCTGAAGAAGCAAAAGTCCTGGAAGCACTGAAAGACAAGATGAACAAAGAGACTTGCAGCACAGAGGCCGATAAGCTGAAACGTCAAAGAGATGATGAAGACAGGGATCCGAATTCTCAGGCAAAGAAACAAAAACAAGCCGAAGGACCCTCATCTCGAACACCGGTCATTCCCCCTACCACTACAACCTCCACACACCAACCGAAGGCATCAGGTTCTGCTCCCAAGGCACACGATCACTTCGAATACACCAGTGGTGACGAGATTCCTCAACCCGATGAAGTTCCAGAACCGTCAACCAAGAAGAAGAAGAAAGAAAGGAAAGGAAAGGATCATCAACCCAAACCGGACACCTCATCTAAAGGAAAGGAACCCAAGAAACCCAAAACCGTCCTTCAATGGCTCGATAAAGATGAGACTGCCGAGTATTCCTAGTTTGAGAAGATGATCAATTCACAACCACCGCTGGAAGACAATCAGGAACCTCAAGATGGTCGAACAGTGGAATATGCTCAATTACTTCAGCACAAGTTTAAGATGAAAAAGATGAATAAGAAAGAGCTGCGAAGAATTAAGAATGAAGCATTTAATCTTCTTAGAGATCGGTCTGCAAACTCCATCGAGCTTGAGTATCATCTGGAAAATATTGCTCGAGCCATGTCAAGCGATATTGACTGGATTAACCCTGAATCTTTTGTCGATCTGGTCACGAAGAAATCTGCACCCTACATTACTGACTGGTCGAAACCACTACCAATGGTTGGGAGGCCTAATGAACCGAAGATCCCGTACATGTTCTTCTTCAACACAGACTTGGAATTTCTGAAACTCGGTAGTGCGATTGAGAAGAAGTACGTTACCTCACTCGCCTTTCTCCCTGCAGCTCGATATCTCAACAATGCCATCGAAGAAGAAGCTTCAGCATTATTCGTTGATAAAATTGTTGAATATGACCGGAACGCACTTTACGGCATTCATCATTGGCCAGAAAACCGGGCACAATACTATCGAAGCAGCAGACTTAATCAGACGATGGGCGATGTGGCAAGTGATTTGAAGATAGTCTCCATTCAGTTCATCTCGATTGTCACTCACTTTGGGTACCCCTTCCTCAGCAAAATCACACTCAAAAGACTTGATGAAAAGGAGTACGACATTTCCGAGTCTGACTTTCCACGACTACTCCTCAATGACATCGAAGACTTGTATCTGCTCAAAGTTCAAGGCAAACTCTGTAGCTTGCCAAAAGAGATACAACTTGCCTTTATCCAAGCTCTCCTAATATTTATCAGGCAAATAGTCATCAGAGAAAGAGTAGAAGACCCTCAATTAGGAGTGGAAAGCTATCAGAAGAAGCTCAATCTCACCAAACCCAACATGTTCAACATCCCCGACCTTCAACATCTGCCTCAATACACCCTGATCAAGCATCCATTCGGGTTCACCTACCGCAGTGTTAATGGTCGCAACTGCTTCATGGCTTACACCGAAATTCAGAAGTTCTGTGATGAAACATTGAAGTTCGTCAGAGATGGAATCAAGAGCAGAGTCGATGACATTGCTTTGGGTAAATCGAAACGGTGGAATACGACAGAGGTCAGGGATGCCCGCAGATTCATCTTAAGAATTGAGAACCGATTGAAGCGAAGGAATCAGTTCAGGAGATTGGAAAGCTATGTTAGAGGAAGATCTAAATTTCCGGTGTTGACATTTCAGAGACCTGATTGGTAGTAACATTGTAAGAATTTGATTTGATTTGTCAATATTATATCTCATAACGGCTTGTGCACATATTACAGTGTACAACCCGATCTTTTAAAGAAAGGACCCTGAGGTACGCATCAGTGCCTCAATCCTAAATATAAGGAGCGAAGGCTTCTTACTTTTGAGTAGAATTAATCAAACATTTATGATTTTTTCACAATTCTGCTCAAAAGGACAAGTATTTCACCTCAATAAGACCTAATCACTTGTTGAGGGGGAGCACTTGTCACAACAAAAAAACACTTTGCTCTAAATCAAAAGTTCTTGGTGAATCTCCCCGTAAGACTCAAAAGGCATATTTTAATCTAAAAGTTTGTCAAAAACATCATTTTATATGCTATTTTTTAGGGGGAGAAAATGAAAAAGTGATTAAAATATACGAAGTCAAAGCTTAAAAGTTTTATCATGTGAGAGACTTATCCTCGACGGGTAATAACATCAAGTTAGTTACTAGAGCTAGTTGTCACCTAAAAGCTGACAATGGAACTCTTTAACTAACCACGTAAGCGTGTCTCGAAAAGGATTAGTCTTAGTAGAAATGTACCGTCTTGAGAAACTTTCTGTGGACTTGACCAGGCCGGGTAATAACTTCAAGCTAGTTTAACTAGTGATGTAAGCGTGTCTCGAATCGGTCTTGTTCACGAAAAGTGGATCAATTCAAAAGTGCTTGCTCCTCCCGCATGTGCAAATTTATTAAATACTTATGAGCACATGTGCAGGGGGAGCCCTTCAAAAGTGTACACTAAAACTCTCAAAGTGTTAACCAAAATATTTGATTATCACAAACACTTTGAGAGATTTTTCAATCTAAGGTTTCTTGGCTTCTGTCGGAGTTATAAGGTGATTAAGATAGGAATAACCGTCCTATGATCCGCCAGAGCCGGAGGGATCTACCCAAGGACATCACCAATAGTTAGAAATAGAAGTCCTTAGGTATGATATGAAAAAAAAAAAAAAAAAAAAAAAAAAAAAAAAAAAAGAGAAAAGAATGAAAGGGAAAGAAGGAGTTGAAGAATTAAAAAGAAAAGTAAAGAAAAGGGTGAAAAGAAATAGCCCTCCAAATGTTCAACCTTAGGGCAAACACCGGGTTCAATACGTATGCTACTGGTTGTTGCAAAAGACAACACCGGTATTGAAGACAAAGTCGTCATGGACCCAGTGACGCGATGCACTAAACCTTCTTAACCACTCAAGTTCTCTTAAAAGGACTTGTTTCATTCTCACGGGGAACCCGCGTAAACTATCAACCTATCTCTTAGAGACGGTTGATATTGAAGCAGGAGACTCATCCCCAGTCTCCGCATAGGAAACCTAGGTGTGCACTTATAGAGTCTAGAGCCATGAGATACATCAAAAATCTCTTAGGAACACTTAGTATTTCTACAACTGGTGTTCTACATCAATGGGCATCAGTTGTAATCTATCGAGTCCTTCGCAGATCTTAGAAATCTGCCGAGAACGTTTATGAGAGGATTACTTAAGTATTTCTCAATGATTGAACAGAAATCCTGCCAGGGTCAACATCAAACAGCCTTGACAGCAGGTCACTTCGGTAACCCCACAAGGGTTACGCTTAGTGTTTGTGGTGGTTCCATTACGGTCTACAGTCGTGGAGTGATCCCCAGCGACTCACCCAGTCATTGAGCTACTTAATAGGTCTTGCAAGCTCCTTCAGGAGTATCTGATATGGGAACGGCCTGGATAAGGATTAGAAGGAGTCTTCACAATATGCTGTTGATGAGCTCTAATTCCTTATCCGTAAGCACCGGTTGTTTTATTGCTAATTGTTTACTCGCAGGTATCTCACTTCCATGATGGCAGATTCCAACATGCTCATACATACATCTTGAAGTCAAAGAAAGCTCCCCCAAAGATCTTAACAACACAATGTTCAAAGAAAGATTCTACACCAATAAGAAGAATCTACAAAGAATAATGACCAAGATCTCAATGCATGAAAAGGAACTTCTTGTTCGTAAAAGACAAAGACCGAAGATGTATGAGTATGTTGGAATGGCGTTCAACCACCACAGACGCAGGAGTGACGAATGGTAGACTACTTCGTGATACAATCACTACATCATCACCAAAGAACAAAGACAAAGGGCAAAGTACTTTCATTATCATTCAAACATTTTGAAGACGTCTAGAGTTTCACATGTCACAAGTCAACGACAAAGATGAAGACGTCAAGCAACCATGATGACCGACCCTTAGGGGGAGATTGTTGGGATCATACTTTAGTATTTTAGTCAAGTCTCGGTCATTACCTTTTGTAATAGGTTGCTTAGTTATTTTATCTAACTAGTCTATGTTTCAAGGCTTAAGCATTTAAGACCAATGGGCCTTAAAGCCCACGAATTAAGAGATAAGGGAGGAAGGGAGTGTTGCCCTAACTCCTCCCTTATAAATAGTAAGCTTATGTAAACTTTTCATTTGTTGGTTATTTGATTATCTTAAGGAAACTCTTGCACTTTCACCTTTCATATTGTCTCATAATCAACCAATCTCATTTCTCATCTTATTTCTTTCTAAATCATACTTGTGTTTACAAAATGGTGACCTAACACTTAGATTTCACTACTCCCTAGACATCTTTTACACGTTAATTACTTGTTATAGTTGCATGGATGACGGATTGTATTCCTTAATACCATTCATGGGGTGGCGCACTTAACTCTCCAATCCTATGAGCTCTTATCTCCTCCTATACCATGCCCAGCACAACCATAGGGATTATAAACAGTGGCTCATGCATTAAATATAACCAATAAAACCTAGTGCACATCAGTTCATGTTTCCTAAGACGTTCAAGCATGTTACCAATTGGAAGTCTGCCAGTTTTCTTAAGCCTAACATCGAATTCACCCATCCAATACAATTATAAACAAGTAATCAACACATAATTAACATCTAGGTTTCATTAGATCCAAGCAAACACAAGATAGATCTAGCCTAGCATGATGGAATTAAGACAAGAACAAGATATAGACAACCAACACAGAGACATATTGATTGAATTAGAAGAATACTTATCTCAATTACACATGAAAGGTATCAAGGGCTTAGAACCCTTGAAAAACCTGTAAAATTCGCACCAAGTTCGTACTTAGGGTTTCTCCAAAACTTCTCTCTTTTTAATGTGAAAATCAGAAAACTATATATAGGAAATAGGGTCTGACGGCGTCAAGACAAAGCTTGTGACGCCGTCACCTCGCCGCCAAAATCTTTCTCGGACTGCCTTGATCTACTTTTGACGCCGTCATGTATTAGGCATTTCCAGGCCGTCATGAATTGTACTCTTGACGCCCTACTTCGTGACGCTGTCCATTATGTACTGGGTCGTCATGGAATTTACTCTTGACGCCGTCAGGGTGTTACTCTTGACGCCGTCACCTACTGTTCCCAGCAAGGAAAATTAAGACTTTGGCGTTTTCTTCACTTTTATGCTCCGAAAACGTCCGAATTGCTTCCTTTTACAGATTTCACTCCCAAAGTACATAAAATCACAAAAGGAACGATTTAGGGCAATATTTGATCAAATAAATTCAATTCTGGGCTTAAATGACCCCCTAAAAGTGGTTCATTTTTCGCCTCATCATATACCCTTACACTTGAGATTTGCTTGTCCTCAAGCAAATGCGCTTTTATTCTAGTCAAAATACAAGTTAGGGGTCATTTAACACTAATATAAAAGTAATTACAACAAATAATCGTTCCACTAAAGACCAATAGACAAGCACAGAGGTCATATACTAGCACCTCACAAATAGTGTTTAGATACTCACATCTCTCGGGTGTAATAAAGTATAAATTACAATATGGAAACGGAAGATATCTCTCACTACCTGTCATAGCAAAATAGATTACCATAAGCTTGGGAAAGGATCAAACCTCCACCACATGGCGTAAGCACCTAGGATAAAATATCAAAGAGGTCTTTTTAAAGGGTTGTAACGTTAGGTGTAGGGATATGAAATACACGATTTTGTTGGATAAAGGAAGTTTTTTTTTACTGGTGGCGAGCTAACAATCTTGGTTAATTACATGTACAATATGGCGTTACTAAGCCAAGACTCGACTCGACTTAAGCTAATAAATGAAAAATAACAAAAACATAAAAATAAACATAGAATAAAAAGGGATGGTATTCCGTATGTTTTTTTCTCATTTCTTTTTCTATTTCTTTTTTCTCGATTTTTTTTTTTTTTTTTTTTTTTTTTTTTTTTTTTTTTTTTTTTTTTTGCATACACTCTTACCCTACCATCCAAAATAATACATCATAGGGAATGAACATTCCCCTTACACTTGAATCTTTACATACTTTACAATAAACTAATCTAATTTCTTGAATTAAGAAAATCAAAACACTTTGAGCACTTTTAAGATTAACGTACATATGGGGGTAATAAATGATGTTCTTCCCCATTACTCCATAAAATAAGTACTTTACCCATGAGTCCCAATCGTCCCAAAACAATATGTACAAGGATATGACTCGACTTAGCAACCATGTAATCAATTAGATAGTTAACTTAGGGTTTAACAAATAACAATAATGCACTAAAAATGAGCGCATACATGGAAGGCTAAGGCGATTTGGGTGTACATTTAAGTGGGGTGTAACAAATTCTTCCTTTAAGTAAAATGCTTAAAGTTAGAAACGAAAAGATAGGCTCGGAGGGGTGTGCTAGAGGTTTCGTGTACTAAAAATGAGTACAACGCTAAGGGTGTGGGAAAATTAGTTGACTTAACTAGCCAAGTAATATGACTTAAATGGTCAAGTAATCATGATACGGGTTTAACACAAGGGTGATCCTAATGCCTCTTATCATGTAGTAAATCCTACCACACGAATGTAGTCTCACTAGCGGTCTCGGGATGCATCACTAACGCAAGTTCTAGAATCTAAATGCTACCGTTACACTCATAAGCACTAATAGTAAATGCTTTTCCTATCAAATCTAAAGGCGAACCTCACATATTTGGGTGGAAAATTTTTCTGAATATACGGTTATGTGCTAGTCATACAATCTCCTATCCATGAGACGCTTGCTATAGGTAAAGTTTCACTCCTAAATGTTGTAAAAATTTTAAATTTGGCGCTAAAATTGCACTAACAAGTATTTCTCATAGTTTTATTACACATCTACTATTAAACAAAATAAACTCAAGCGAAAGTGCGTATGTAAGGTGTCATCTTTTTACCCTCCCCTTACACTTAGGATGAACATTGTCCCCAATGTTCAAGTAAAGAATGTAAAAGTGAAAAAGTAAAAAGAATGAAATCAAATACTGATGAGGCGAAAAATGATCCGTTTTTAGGGGGTCATTTAAGCCCGAATCCGACTTTATTTGATCAAATATTGCCCTAAATCGTTCCTTTTGTGATTTTAGGTACTTGGAGAGTGAATTCTAGAAAAGAAGCCATTTTGGACGTTTTTGGAGCATAAAAGTGAAGAAAACAGCAAAGTATCAATTTTCCATGCTGGAAGCACTAGGTGACGGCGTCAAGAGTTACACCCTGACGACGTCAGATAGCAAGAATAAAATACCGTAGGTGGTGACGGCGTCAGAAGTCATCCTGACGGCGTCAAAGTCCCAAGAATAAAATACCGTAGGTGGTGACGGCGTCACACAGGCCGTCATAAGGAGATCAAGGCCGTCCGAGGAAGTATTTGGCGGCGAGGTGACGGCGTCACATGTTTGTCTTGACGCCGTCAGCCCAGTTTTCCTATATATAGTTTTCTAGTTTTTACATTAAAAAGAGAGAAGTTTTGGAGAAACCCTAAAGACGAATTTGGTACAACTTTTACAGGTTTTTCAAGGGTTCCAAACCCTTGATACCTTGCATTGTAATTGAGATAAGTGTTCTCCTAATTCAATCAATATGTCTATGTGTTGGTTGTCTATATCTTGTTCTTGTCTCAATTCCATTATGCTAGGCTAGATCTCCTGTGTGTTTGCTTAGATCTAATGAAACCTAGATATTGATTATGTGTTGATTACTTGTTTATTCTTGTTCTTGGATGAATGATTTATATGTTAGGCTTAAGAAAACTGGCAGATCTCCAAATGGTAACATGCTTGAACGTCTTAAGAAACATGAACCGAGGCGTACTAGGTCTATATTGGTTGTATTTAATGCATGAGCCACTGTTTACAATCCCTATAGTTGTGCTGGGTCATGGTGTAGGAGGAGATAAGAGCTCATAGAATTGGGGAGTTATGTATGCCACCCCATGAATGGTATTAAGGAATACGATCCGTCATCCATGCAATTATAACAAGTAATTAACGTGTAAAAGATATCTAGGGAGTAGTGAAGTCTAAGTAAACACATTTTCTCCAATTACTGCTCACAACCTTAGTATAATTAGTTTATTTTCATTATTATTATTTTATTTTGATTGCATCTTAGTTTTGGGTTAGTTGAATAGCAACTAATTCTGCCCACTCCTTCAAAACCCGAGATTTTACTTGCTTTCATAAAAACATAAAAATACAAAAATAATCATCCCTCACCTTTAGAACTAGTAAATTAGGTTTTCTAATCCTAGCGACACTAATCCTAAGCTGAACGATCAATCCCCCGGTACTTGTCACTATACTATACTACAACGATCAGGTACACTGCCTGGTGGGGGTTGTAAGCTTCTCGAGATCCCTCGAGAGGTAAAGCCTGTTGCAATTCCCACGCATCAAGTTTTTGGCGCCGCAGCCTGGGGAATAGTTATTGTCTAGGTTAGGATTTCTTTTTATTAGGTCTACTTGCTAGATTCCTTTCTAGTAAGATTTTATTTTTATTTTTTTAGGTCTTCTTTAGTCTATCTTATTTCTTCGTGCCTTTGTTCGTAACTCTTTACCATCCGACATCATGGAAGGTGGTAACATCTTTGAACCCGTCATCCCACCACAACAAAACCCACCACTAGAACCCCTTAGGCCCCGAACCTTAGGAGAGTACTCCCGACCTAGCCATCAAGGCTACCGTAACACCATTGAGCTCACCGGAGCCAATGTGACCCCCTTGCGATCCGACACCATCCGGTTGGTGCAAAGCGGATGTGCATTCCATGGACTTCGTTCCGAAGATCCAAACCAACATCTTATGGACTTTCTCAAAATCGTAGATTCCATAGACCTAGGTGTTGAAACTAGAGAGACTACCCGTTTACGCCTATTCCAATTCTCTCTACGGGATCAAGCTAGTCAATGGCTTGAGCGTTTACCCGCGGGATCCATCACCACATGGGATGATCTCACCACTCGTTTCCTTGCTCAATTTTTCCCACCGGGGAGAACTACTAAGCTTAGGAATGACATCTTGATGTTCCAACAACGTCAAAATGAATCTCTTTATGAAGCATGGACTCGTTTCAAGGACTTACTCCAAAAAGTCCCTCATCATGGCATAGATCTTTGGCTCCAAGTCCAAATTTTTTATGACCATATCGACATCTCCACGAGGCGAACCATTGACCAATCGGCCGGTGGTAAGCTACGTGATCTTAGTGCGGAACAATCATGGGAACTCGTAGAAGATCTTGCTCTCTATGACAACGAAAGTTGGAATGATCCCCGTGACTTGAACAAAACGGTCAATGCAATATCTTTGCCTCCGAACAATTCTAGCACTCCCGACCGTAAGATCATGGAACTTGAGGACCAAGTCAAGTTTCTCATGAAATCCTACGATGCTCCTAAGCCTTCAAGCCATGTGAACAAAATCACTTCTTCATGCGAATTATGTAGTGGTCCCCATGACACTCGTGATTGTATGGAACTCCCCGGAACAGCTTTTGCGGACTACGCATCCACGCGTACCGACGAAGCGGGAGATAAGTGGTACACTTTCAAGCCCGAGCCAAACATTTACGGTGATTCGTACAACCCCACATGGAAACATCACCCAAACCTTAGGTGGAAACAAAATCAACCCAATTCATCCAACCCACCTAACCGGTACCAACCAAACGGTCCACCATCCAACCGTACTTTCAACAATCCTTCTAACAACTATGGTAGTACCAACAATCTTGAAGGATTGATATCAAAGTTCATGGCATCTCAAGAAGCTCGCATATCTAAGTTTGAAGCCGATTTCAAACAAAAGCAAAGCGAGATGACCACTACAATTGATGCATTGTTGAAAGTTCTCAATGACCGAGAAATGGGAGCACTCCCAAGCGACACAATCAAGAATCCGAAACTAAACGTTAATGCCATATCTTCAGTTTCGTCACCCACTTCGTGTCCACAATACTACTCGGTTAAATCAACGAGCACGTGTTTCAAACAAAACCAAGTTCCCCAAAAGGACCAATCAAATAAAACACCCACTATAGAGCCGGTCAAAAGCATAGTTGAAACACCTCTTATGCGAGACCTTGACGATGAATTCAAAGAACTTCACCTTGAACGCCCCGTCATTGATGTCTTAGCGCGTGCTCTTTACTATAGTACCCTCCTAGAAAAATATAAGAAGTATAAGCTAGGTAAAAATGGGACCGCCTTCGTTCAAAACAAGTTGCCTAAAATGCTTGATGATCCGGGTATATTTGTTTTGCCTTGTAAGATAGAAAGATCCGAAGCTTTCGACACACTAGCCGATTTAGGGTCAAGCCTCAACTTGATTCCCTTATCCTTATTCACCGCTCTTAAGCTAGGAAAGTTAGAGGAAACGGAGGTATTGATAGGGCTAGCGGATGGGAGTATTGCCCACCCGGTTGGAATGATTAAGGATGTAGTTGTTCACATAGGAAGGTTAACTATATTAGCGGATTTTCACATCCTAGACATGGTTAGTGACACTACATGCCCATTATTGGTAGGAAGAGGATTTTTAGCAACCGCTAGTGCCATGATAGATTGCAAGGAATCCAAGATAGCGGTAGGAGAAGGCGATACTTGGTCGGTGTATGATGTTAAGAAGCATAGTTATGATTGTGATGATGAACCAACACCGCATTGGGTAGAGATGAATAGGAGACCATCTAGATATGGACCTTGGATAGAAAGGAACTTTATAGGACCTCAATGCCCATTCTATCTAGAAAAAGACTTTGTTGAAAAGACACATTCGGTAGAACAACTCATAGCTAGAGATGAAGAGCTAGACCCCTTTGAGGACCCGTTAGTCTTTAGGAAAATGATTGAGTTATTAAGCATGATGCCCATCAACATAGAGAGAAATAAATGGAAAAGAGAGGAAGATAAATGTAAATGGAGGTGGGACAAGCCACCTAAAGAAGGTGACGGGTCATGGCATATTAGAATGACCTTGTATGATCCGGATGGAGAAAATTTTGAAAGGTCATACCATACTAAGGAAACCGATAGGAAGTTGAAACCTAAGTTCGATCCCAAAGATGTCCTTAACGAGGAACTCACCCGAATCACGTAGTAACCCATGACTTTGAGTCTAGCTACAAGACTCGTAAATAAAGAAAAGCGCTTCTTGGGAGGCAACCCATGTTTGTGTGATTTTATTTGTTTGATTGTTATTTGCTTCCGTATGCATGTTTTATTTTTATTGTTGGTTGATCATGTTTCTAAACTAAAATATGGAAATACTTTACTATGTTGTTTGGCCTAGTCTTAACTCCAACCTAAAAGTATTTTTGCAAAAGATAAGTGTAAGGGGAAACCCCAAATATGTTTTTAAGAAACAAACCGATCATGATTCTCCACAATATTAAATGAGCATGTATATTCGTATTTGTTAGAGTCAAATGCTTGTATTGAGTCACAATGAAGTTTTGCAGGATTTTCCAGGAAGTAGGACCAAGTTTTTCCAGAAATTTTCCGGAAACTTAACATAAGAATTTCTGCAGATCCATTCTGACGGCGTCAGAGTTTACTCTTGACGGCATCAGGAGTCAAAAATCTGGAAATTTTACCAGTTTTGTTTTTCTAACGGAGTCTTATGGTTTTTGTGAATTATTAAGTTTTATAATCTCCAGGAAATTTGCAAACTTCATTCCACAAGCATTATATCTTACTTTGTTTTCTAGGATTTAGGAACTTATATAGGATGCCGCCGATTTTACGCGAGGTTGTCTTGTCTATTTTGTCAGGTTTTACAGGTTATGTTTGACAAGGAGATGATTTATATTCTGGAAGGGAAGCTTTGATTGTTCGTTTTCTTGGAAGAAGATTTAACCTGGCCCACCTATAATCCATACCGAGCGAATCAGGGGAGTATTTGATTTCATTCTCTTTACTTTTTCACTTTTACATTCTTTACTTGAACATTGGGGACAATGTTCATCTTAAGTGTAAGGGGAGGGTAAAAAGATGATACCTTACATATGCACTTTCGCTTGAGTTTGTTTTGTTTAATGGTAAATGTGTAATAAAACTATGAGAAATACTTGTT
The DNA here is from genome assembly GCA_030686995.1 of Artemisia argyi. NCBI lineage: Eukaryota > Viridiplantae > Streptophyta > Magnoliopsida > Asterales > Asteraceae > Artemisia > Artemisia argyi. The sequence goes on from CM060681.1 coordinate 172,818,133, forward strand.
AGTGTAATTTTAGCGCCAAATTTAAAATTTTTTACAACATTTAGGAGTGAAACTTTAGCCATAGCAAGCGTCTCATGGATAGGAGATTGTATGACTAGCACATAACCGTATATTCAGAAAAATTTTCCACCCAAAAATGTGAGGTTCGCCTTTAGATTTGATAGGAAAAGCATTTACTATTAGTGCTTATGAGTGTACCGGTAGCATTTAGATTCTAGAACTTGCGTTAGTGATGCATCCCGAGACTGCTAGTGAGACTACATTCGTGTGGTAGGATTTACTACATGATAAGAGGCATTAGGATCACCCTTGCGCTAAACCCGTATTATGATTACTTGACCATTTAAGTCATATTATTTGGCTAGTTAAGTCAACTAATTTTTCCCACACCCTTAGCGTTGTACTCATTTTTAGTACACGAAACCCCTAGTACAACCCTCCGAGCCTATCTTTTCGTTTCTAACTTTAAGCATTTTACTTAAAGGAAGAATTTGTTACACCCCACTTAAATGTACACCCAAATTGCCTTAGCCTTCCGTGTATGCGCTCATTTTTTAGTGCATTATTGTTATTTGTTAAACCCTAAGTTAACTTTCTAATTGATTACATGGTTGCTAAGTCGAGTCATATCCTTGTACATATTGTTTTGGGACGATTGGGACTCATGGGTAAGTACTTATTTTATGGAGTAATGGGGAAGAACATAATATTATTACCCCTATATGTACTATAATCTTAAAAGTACTCCAAGTGTTTTAATTTTCTTAATTCGAGTCATTAGATTAGTTGATTGTAAAGTATGTAAAGATTCAAGTGTAAGGGGAATTCTCATCCCCTATGATGTATTATTTTGGATGGTAGGGTAAGAGTGTATGCAAAAAAAAAAAAAAAAAAAAAAAAAAAAAAAAAAAAAAAAAAAAAATCGAAAAATCAAGAAAAAGAAAAAAGGAAAAAAAAATAGAAAAGGAAAAAGAGAAAAAACATACGGACTACCATCCCGTTTCATTCTATGTTTATTTTATGTTTTTGTTATTTTTCATTTATTAGCTTAAGTCGAGTCTAGTCTTGGCTTAGCAACGCCATCTTGTACATGTAATTGACCAAGATTGTTAACTCGCCACCAGTAAAACTTCCTTTATCCAACAAAACCGTGTAATTCATATCCCTATACCTAACGTTACAACCCTTTAAAAGACCTCTTTGATAGTTTATCCTAGATGCTTACGCCATGTGGTGGAGGTTTGATCCTTTCCCAAGCCTATGGTAATCTATTTTGCTATGACAGGTAGTGAGAGATATCTTCCATTTCCATAATGTTATATTACTTTATTACACCCGAGAGATGTGAGTATCTAAACACTATTTGTGAGGTGCTTGTGTATGACCTCCGTGCTTGTCTATTGGTCTTTAGTGGAACGAATATTTGTTGTAATTACTTTTATATTAGTGTTAAATGACCCCTAACTTGTCTTTTGAGTAGAATAAAAGCACATTTGCTTGAGGACAAGCAAATCTCAAGTGTAAGGGTATATGATGAGGCGAAAAATGATCCGTTTTTAGGGGGTCATTTAAGCCCGAATCCGACTTTATTTGATTAAATATTGCCCTAAATCGTTCCTTTTGTGATTTTAGGTACTTGGAGAGTGAATTCTGGAAAAGAAGCCATTTTGGACGTTTTTGGAGCATTAAAGTGAAGAAAACGGCAAAGTAACAATTTTCCATGCTGGAAGCACTAGGTGACGGCGTCAAGAGTTACACCCTGACGGCGTCAGATAGCAAGAATAAAATACCGTAGGTGGTGACGGCGTCAGAAGTCATCCTGACGGCGTCAAAGTCCCAAGAATAAAATACCGTAGGTGGTCACGGCGTCACACAGGCCGTCATAAGGAGATCAAGGCCGTCCGAGGAAGTATTTGGCGGCGAGGTGACGGCGTCACATGTTTGTCTTGACGCCGTCAGCCCAGTTTTCCTATATATAGTTTTCTAGTTTTTACATTAAAAAGAGAGAAGTTTTGGAGAAACCCTAAAGACGAATTTGGTATAACTTTTACAGGTTTTTCAAGGGTTCCAAACCCTTGATACCTTGCATTGTAATTGAGATAAGTGTTCTCCTAATTCAATCAATATGTCTATGTGTTGGTTGTCTATATCTTGTTCTTGTCTCAATTCTATTATGCTAGGCTAGATCTCCTGTGTGTTTGCTTAGATCTAATGAAACCTAGATATTGATTATGTGTTGATTACTTGTTTATTCTTGTTCTTGGATGAATGATTTATATGTTAGACTTAAGAAAACTGGCAGATCTCCAAATGGTAACATGCTTGAACGTCTTAAGAAACATGAACCGAGGCGTACTAGGTCTTTATTGGTTGTATTTAATGCATGAGCCACTGTTTACAATCCCTATAGTTGTGCTGGGTCATGGTGTAGGAGGAGATAAGAGCTCATAGAATTAGGGAGTTATGTATGCGACCCCATGAAAGGTATTAAGGAATACGATCCGTCATCCATGCAATTATAACAAGTAATTAACGTGTAAAAGATATCTAGGGAGTAGTGAAGTCTAAGTAAACACATTTTCTCCAATTACTGCTCACAACCTTAGTATAATTAATTTATTTTCATTATTATTATTTTATTTTGATTGCATCTTAGGTTTGGGTTAGTTGAATAGCAACTAATTCCGCCCACTCCTTCAAAACCCGAGATTTTACTTGCTTTCATAAAAACATAAAAATACAAAAATAATCATCCCTCACCTTTAGAACTAGTAAATTAGGTTTTCTAATCCTAGCGACACTATTCCTAAGCTGAACGATCAATCCCCCGGTACTTGTCACTATACTATACTACAACGATCAGGTACACTGCCTGGTGGGGGTTGTAAGCTTCTCGACATCCCTCGAGAGGTAAAGCCTGTTGCGATTCCCACGCATCAAATACTCTCCTGATTCGCTCGGTATGGATAATTAGGTGGCCAGGTTAAATCTTCCTCCAAGAAAATGAACAATCAAAGCTTCCCTTCCAGAATATAAATCATCTTCTTGTCATACATAACCTGTAAATCCTGAGAAAATAGACAAAAACAACCTCGCGTAAAATCGGCGGCATCCTATATAAGTTACTAAATCCTAGAAAACAAGATAAGATATAATGCTTGTGGAATGAAGTTTGCAGATCTCCTGGAGATTATAAAACTTAATAATTCACAAAAACCGTAAGACTCCGTTAGAAAACCAAAACCGGTAAAATTTCCAGATTTTTACACGTGACGCCGTCAAGAGTTAACTCTTGACGCCGTCAGAAGTGACCTGCAGAAATTCTTATGATAAGTTTCCGGAAAATTTCTGGAAAAAACTTGGTCCTACTTCCTGGAAAATCCTGCAAAACTTCATTATGACTCGATACAAGCATTTGACTAACAAATACGAATACACATGTTCATTTAATATTGTGGAGAATCATGATTGGTTTGTTTCTTAAAAACATATTTGGGGTTTCCCCTTACACTTATCTTTTGCAAAAATACTTTTAGGTGGAGTTAAGACTAAGCCAAAACAACAAAGTAAAGTATTTCCACTATTTAGTTTAAAAACATGATCTACCAACAATAAAAATAAAGCATGCATACGGAAGCAAATAAAATCAAACAAACAAAAATAAAATCACACAAAACATGGGTTGCCTCCCAAGAAGCGCTTTTCTTTATTTACGAGTCTTGTAGCTAGACTCAAGGTCATGGGTTACTACGTGATACGGGTGAGTTCCTCATTGAGGACATCTTTGGGATCAAACTTAGGTTTCAACTTCCTATCGGTTTCCTTAGTATGGTATGACCTTTCAAACTTTTCTCCATCCGGATCATACAAAGTCATCTTCATATGCCATGATCCGTCACCTTCTTTAGGTGGCTTGTCCCACCTCCATTTACACTTGTCTCCCTTTCTTTTCCACTTATTCATCTCTATATTAATAGGCATTACGCTCAAGAACTCAATCATCTTCCTAAAGACTAAGGGGTCCTCAAAGGGATCTAGCTCTTCATCTCTAGCTATGAGTTGTTCTACCGAATGTGTCATTTCAACGAAATCTTTCTCTAGATAAAATGGGCATTGAGGTCCTATGAAGTTCCTTTCTATCCAAGGTCCATATCTAGATGGTCTCCTATTCATCTCTCCCCAATGCGGTGTCGGTTCATCATCACAATCATAACTATGCTTCTTTACATCGTACACCGACCAAGTATCGCCTTCACCTACCGCTATCTTAGACTCCTTGCAATCTATCATGGCGCTAGCGGTTGCTAAAAATCCTCTTCCTACCAATAATGGGCATGTAGTGTCACTAACCATGTCTAGGACGTGAAAATCTGCTAATATAGTTAACTTTCCTACGTGAACAACTACATCCTTAATCATTCCAACCGGGTGGGCAATACTCCCATCCGCTAACCCTATCAATACCTCCGTTTCCTCTAACTTTCCTAGCTTAAGAGCGGTGAATAAGGATAAGGGAATCAAGTTGAGGCTTGACCCTAAATCGGCTAGTGTGTCAAAAGCTTCGGATCTTCCTATCTTACAAGGCAAAACAAATATACCCGGATCATCAAGCTTTTTAGGTAACTTGTTTTGAACGAAGGCGGTCCCATTTTTACCTAGTTTAAACTTCTCATATTTTTCTAGGAGGGCACTATAGTAAGGAGCACGCGCTAAGACATCAATGATGGGGCGTTCAAGGTGAAGTTCTTTGAATTCATCGTCAAGGTCTTGCGTAGGAGGTGTTTCAACTATACTTTTGACCGGTTCTATATCGGGTGTTTTATTTGATTGGTCCTTTTGAAGAATTTGGTTTTGTTTGAAACACGTGCTCGTTGATTTAACCGAGTAGTATTGTGGACACGAAGTGGGTGATGAAACTGAGGATATGGAATTAACGTTTAGTTTCGGATTCTTGACCGTGTCACTTGGGAGTGCTCCCATTTCTCGGTCATTGAGAACTTTCAACAATGCGTCAATTCTAGTGGTCATCTCGCTTTGCTTTTGGTTGAAATCGGCTTCAAACTTAGATATGCGAGCTTCTTGAGATGCCATGAACTTAGACATCAATCCTTCAAGATTGTTGGTACTACCATAGTTGTTAGAAGGATTGTTGTTGAAAGTACGGTTGGGGGGTGGACCGTTTAGTTGGTAACGATTAGGCGGATTGGAAGAATTGGGTTGATTTTGTTTCCACCTAAGGTTTGGGTGATTTTTCCAAGAGGGGTCGTATGAATCACCATAAGGGTTTGGCTCGGGCTTGAAAGTGTACCACTTATCTCCCGCTTCGTCGGTACGCGTGGATGCGTAGTCCGCAAAAGCTGTTCCGGGGAGTTCCACACAATCACGAGTGTCGTAGGGACCACTACATAATTAGCATGAAGAAGTGATTTTGTTCACTTGGCTTGAAGGTTTAGGAGCTTCGTAAGATTTCATGAGAAACTTGACTTGGTCCTCAAGTTCCATGATCCTACGGTCGGGAGAGCTAGAATTGTTCGAAGGCAAAGATATTGCCTTGACCGTTTTGTTCAAATCACGGGGATCATTCCAACTTTCGTTGTCATAGAGAGCAAGATCTTCTATGAGTTCCCATGATTGTTCCGCACTTAGATCACGTAGCTTACCACCGGCCGCCTCGTGGAGAGATCGATATGGTCATAAAAGATTTGGAATTGGAGCCAAAGATCTATGCCATGATGAGGGACTTTTAGAGTAAGTCCTTGAAACGAGTCCATGCTTCATAAAGAGATTCATTTTGACGTTGTTGGAACATCAAGATGTCATTTCTAAGCTTAGTAGTTCTCCTCGGCGGGAAAAATTGAGCAAGGAAACGAGTGGTGAGATCATCCCATGTGGTGATGGATCCCGCGGGTAAACGCTCAAGCCATTGACTAGCTTGATCCCGTAGAGAGAATTGGAATAGGCGTAATCGGGTTGTCTCTCTAGTTTCAACACCTAGGTCTATGAAATCTACGATTTTGAGGAAGTCCTTAAGATGTTGGTTTGGATCTTCGGAACGAAGTCCATGGAATGCACATCCGCTTTGCACCAACCGGATGGTGTCGGATCGCAAGGGGGTCACATTGGCTCCGGTGAGCTCAATGGTGTTTCGGTAGCCTTGGTGGCTAGGTCGGGAATACTCTCCTAAGGTTCGGGGCCTAAGAGGTTCTAGTGGTGGGATGACGGGTTCAAAGATGTTCCCGTTGTCCATGATATCGGGTGGTGAAGAGTTACGAACAAAAACACAAAGAAATAAGATAGACTAAAGAAAACCTAAAAATAAAAATAAAATCTTACTAGAAAGGAATCTAGCAAGTAGACCTAATAAAAAGAGATTCTAACCTAGACAATAACTATTCCCCGGGCTGCGGCGCCAAAAACTTGATACGTGGGAATCGCACCAGGCTTTACCTCTCAAGGGATCTTGAGAAGCTTACAACCCCCACCAGGCAGTGTACCTGATCGTTGTAGTATAGTATAGTGACAAGTACCGGGGGATTGATCGTTCAGCTAGGAATAGTGTCACTAGGATTAGAAAACCTAAATACTAGTTCTAAAGGTGAGGGATGATTATTTTTGTATTTTTATGTTTTTTAGAAAGCAAGTAAAAATCTCAGGTTTGAAGGATTTGGGCGGAATTAGTTTCTAGTCAACTAACCCAATACTAAAGATGCAATCAAAATAAAATACTAGAAATGAAAATAAACTAAATTATACTAAGGTTGTGAGCAATAAGTGGAGAAAATGTGTTTACTTAGATTTCACTACTCCCTAGACATCTTTTACACGTTAATTACTTGTTATAGTTGCATGGATGACGGATTGTTTTCCTTAATACCATTCATGGGGTGGCGCACTTAACTCCCCAATCCTATGAGCTCTTATCTCCTCCTATACCATGCCCAGCACAACCATAGGGATTATAAACAGTGGCTCATGCATTAAATACAACCAATAAAACCTAGTGCACATCAGTTCATGTTTCCTAAGACGTTCAAGCATGTTACCAATTGGAAGTCTGCCAGTTTTCTTAAGCCTAACATCGAATTCACCCATCCAATACAATTATAAACAAGTAATCAACACATAATTAACATCTAGGTTTCATTAGATCCAAGCAAACACAAGATAGATCTAGCCTAGCATGATGGAATTAAGACAAGAACAAGATATAGACAACCAACACATAGACATATTGATTGAATTAGAAGAATACTTATCTCAATTACACATGAAAGGTATCAAGGGCTTAGAACCCTTGAAAAACCTGTAAAATTCGCACCAAGTTCGTACTTAGGGTTTCTCCAAAACTTCTCTCTTTTTAATGTGAAAATTAGAAAACTATATATAGGAAATAGGGTCTGACGGCGTCAAGACAAAGCTTGTGACGCCGTCACCTCGCCGCCAAAATCTTTCTCGGATTGCCTTGATCTACTTTTGACACCGTCATGTATTAGGCATTTCCAGGCCGTCATGAATTTTACTCTTGACGCCCTACTTCGTGACGCCGTCCATTATGTACTGGGTCGTCATGGAATTTACTCTTGACGCCGTCAGGGTGTTACTCTTGACGCCGTCACCTACTGTTCCCAGCAAGGAAAATTAAGACTTTGGCGTTTTCTTTACTTTTATGCTCCGAAAACGTCCGAATTGCTTCCTTTTCCAGATTTCACTCCCAAAGTACCTAAAATCACAAAAGGAACGATTTAGGGCAATATTTGATCAAATAAATTCAATTCCGGGCTTAAATGACCCCCTAAAAATGGTTCATTTTTCGCCTCATCAGTTCCCAGCAAGGAAAATTAAGACTTTGCCGTTTTCTTCACTTTTATGCTCCAAAAACGTCCAAAATGCTTCCTTTTCCAGATTTCACTCTAAAAGTACCTAAAATGACAAAAGGAACGATTTAGGGCAATATTTGATCAAATAATCTCAACTCCGGGCTTAAATGACCCCTTAAAAGTGGTTCACTTTTCGCCTCATCATGATTAGAGAGAAGTTGTGAGTGCCTTAAACTGAATTATCGATTTAATTTGGGAATTTAAACCGTTAAGTGTAAATGTTACCAATCCACCCCTGCACTCTCAGACATAGCAGTACAAACCCAGAAGTAGTAACTTTTGCTTAACATCAACAGTATAAACGATATACATTGACAAGTATATTAATGTAAAAGAATGCATTAACATAATACAAAATATATCCCAAGTTCTTCTTAATGAACACAACAATCAAAATATTTTAACACATAATGAGAAAATTGAGCAATGACAAAGTACGGGAATTAAACTTAAACATTTTTCATTAAAACATGAAACAAAAAATTACAAAATACTGTAAATAAAAGGTACACATTCTAAAAATCTACTAATCTAATTTTGGAGATTTCTCCGGGTCAAATGCCACATTTGCATCTTCGTAATCCAACCCATCAAACTCCACATCAGACAAATCATCATCATCTATGGTCATGTACGCATTAGGATATTGATTGAGAGATGGGTTTTTTGTTGCTTTGTATTCCTTTTCATCCTCAGCATGTTGTTTGTTAGCTTGTTTTTTTGCTGCTTTCTTTCTTTCAGCAGCCCACCAATTGTACCACACATTTGCATCCCATTTAACTTTTTTACACTTTTTTCCGCTTTCTTTTTTGAAGCAGACTTGCTTGAACCTTCTCCTTCAACCCATTGTGCTGATCTCTTGTTGTTTGCAGACATTGAAATAATAATAGTGGATTTTGAAAGACGCGTTAGCATTTACCATCCCATTTTTTTTTTTTTTTGACTTTTTGCTGCTTTCTTTATTTTCACTTCCTTTGGCCAATCATGATCCATTGTGTTGATATAAATAATGTTTAAAAAGGTTATTAATATCTCTCAATAAACCTATGTTTTGATAATCACAAAACTCAAATCAAATTAAGTCAAGATTAAGACGTAAACAAGTATTTGGTAACAAATATTTACCTCTACATCTAATATCACTTAAGGTATGCATAAACTAAGCATCTTATGCATTACATGATCAAAGGAAATTTTTGTCTTAAGACATAACATCTTATAAAATGATATAAACATTTTATATATATATATTTGTAAATCATTTTTGGTAATGCTATATTAAACCACAAAGATATGATTTCAAATTTCCAACCAAAAAGGGCAAATTTTATCTAGAAAAACTTTTCCAACGTTCAGGAGGGCGGCCCCCTTAATGATTAAGGGGACCGGCCCCTAATTAAGGGGACCGGCACGCTCCAGAACAGTAAATTCTAGCCCTATAAATATTGGATCATTTCACACATTTTTCTTACCTTTTTGCACTAAAAACTTTCTGATCCAACCTCCATTTCTAGATCTAAAATCCTTTGATCATATAATTCATAAGTCTTTGTTTCCAAGTGATCCAAAGCTTCATCCATTCAAGTGCAAGAAGAAGAACACTCCTCTACATCCATCTAATTGTAGTAGTGTTGTGAATAGCTAGTTTCATATTGTAGTTGTGATAGATATTTGTAAAAGTGTTGTGTAAATTTGTTGATTGTAGAAACTAGGTGTTTTGTAAAGTAGTTTAGTAGTTGTGAATTAGTTGTGCATAGAAGAAGGTGTGAAGTTGTGAAGGTGTGAAGAAGGTGTGAAGCCTTGAAGAAGTTGTGAAGTTGTGAAGAAGGTGTGAAGCCTTGAAGAAGTCGTGAGATTGGTTCTACCTACGATTAGAACTCGACATTTAGCTTAGTGTCGTTAACTCGTGTAAGCCAAGGTGTGTAAGGTTTCTCCACCATAAGGAGTTTGTTGACATAGTGAAGAAAACTCTCGAGTGTGGTACTCGGGGAGTGGAGTAGGGCAAGGAAGGTGTCCTTGCAGCCGAACCACTATAAATTCGCGTGTTGTGGTTTGATTTTTCTAACTCTATCTTTTCTTTATTACATTTCAATACTTTCATTACTTGATTAGAATTGCTTATATTGGTTGTCATTTGAATTCACTTGAGATCGAATCGAAAGTTTTTAATAACCTACAAAATATTTTGGTAATAAACTTTTAAAAGGACGTAAAACTATTCAACCCCCCTTCTAGTTTTCCACAATTGGTATCAGGAGCCATGTCTAGCAAGATCTTTAAAATATATTGTATTTTAAAACTTGTAACGATCTATGGAATCTGAAAAATATTTAGAAGGGCAATCTATGCAAAGACCACCACTATTTGAAAGTGATGGATTTTTATATTGGAAAAATCGATTCGAAACTTATGTGAAGTCAAAAGATCTAGATCTTTGGCATGTTATTACTAATGGTGATTTTTTACCTATTCAAAATAACCCCGAAACTAAGAAAGATGAAATCGTACCTTTTGAAAAACAAAATGATGATTTAAAAAGAAAACTTGCTAAAAATAATGAAGCAAAAATGGTTATTTATAATGTGCTACCACGTAAAGAGTACGAAAGGATCTTTATGTGTGAAACCGCAAAAGAAATCTGGAACTCTTACTAATAACTCACCAAGGTAATAGTCAAGTCAAAGATAATAAGATAGATCTACTTGTTCAACAATATGAGCAATTCACGATTCCGGAAGAGGAATCAATTGATAATGCTTTTGCTAGATTTAACACTATCATCACAAGTTTAAAAGCACTTGATGAGAATTTTTCTAGTAATAATTTTGTTAGGAAGTTTCTTAGGGCTCTTCATCCAAAATGGCGAGCTAAAGTGACGGCTATTGAAGAATCGAAGAATTTGTCAACATTGCAACTTGATGAATTAATTGGAAATCTAAAAGTTTACGAAGTTATCATTAAGAAGGATTCCGAAATGGTCAAAGAAAAACGAGAGCAAAGCAAGTTAATCGCCTTGAAAGCTAGAAAGGAATCTAGTATCGAAGATAGCTCATCTTCCGAAAGTGATGACGAAAAATACGCCATGGCCGTAAGAGATTTCAAGAAATTCTTCAAAAGGCGAGGAACATTCGTAAGACAACCGCATGATGAAAAGAAAACATTTCAAAAGAGTAAAGATGACAAGAACAACAAGATTGAAAGAAAATGTTTCAAGTGTGGTGATCCAAATCACCTCATCGGAAAATGTCCAATGATGACAAGAGATCAAAATCAAAGAGCTTTTATTAGAGGTGCTTGGAGTGATAGTGATGAAGATGAGAAAGAAACGACAAAAGAAGAAAAGTGTCTTATGGAGAATACATCAAATGAGGTACGTTCCGAAACCGAATATTTTAGTGATGAAAGTTTATCATTAGATGAAAAAGATCTAGATAATGAATATAATAGACTATGCAAATTAGGACAACTAGTAATGGCCAAAAACAAATCACTAAAATACATAAACAATCAATTGGAAAATGAAGTACTTGAACTAAAAATTAAAATACATCAACTTGAAAAAGGTAAAGAAATTTTTGAAGAATGTAAATCATGTCAAGTGCTTAAAAGTGAAAACGAAATACTTAGGGAAGAAATTCGCAAACTTAATAAATTTGAAAATAGTAGTCACTCACTTAGTAAAATAATAAGTATTCAAAGAACATCCGGAGATAAAACCGGTTTAGGATTTAACTCAAATGAAGCTTCAACAAGTGAGATTAAAAATGTCAAATTCGAAAATGAACCTAACGAACGAAAATCTAAAAAATCTAATCCTAAGTATATACTTATTAATGATAGAAAAATACCTCTTGCAAACAATGAAGAAGTAAAAGCTTTTTATAAATCGTCTTTGAAAAACGAGGTAGGATCTTCTAAATCTAAGACAAGATCTAAAACACCACCACATAGAAAATCAAATAATCCTAATCCTAGGTCTAAAACACCTCAACCAAGAAGAAACCAAAATAGGCAAAACTATAATAACAATAGTAATGAAATGTGGAACTACCAACAAAGCTACAATCCTTGGGGTATACTACCACCTTTCATGCATCCTAGTCAAATGTTAAACATGTTTGGACCAAACAACTTTGGACCAAAGAGTCAATGGGGATCGAATGGCTAGATGAACATTCCTTGAGGCAATCTTGAAGTTTCTCTCAACATAGACTTTTTCAAAGTCTATATTTCATCCTGATGATTTTGAAGATTTTTTTTGAAGACCACCGGGTACGTCATTCTTTCATAACTCATTGCCATGCTTAGATAAATTTGCTTTAGTTGATTACATTGTTTGCAGAGATATAGCTTGCCTTTTTCTCTCTAGTTGTTCGATCATATATATACTTATATTTACATATACTCTTAATACCTAATATATATATATATAATTGCTTGCACATAACCTAGATACGTCATTAGTTGACTTTCTAGAACTCCAGGAAATTGTTCTTTATCGAACCCTTTCCTTCCCCCCTCGCGTTATTCTATTAAGTTCTCTTTTAGGAGACTCATGATGATGAAGGGATATGAGTCAAGTGGACTTTTATCATGCAAGAACGCCTTCGCACGTGAACACTATGGATGAAACAAACTCCTCTCGCCGACTTTATCCTATCTCCGCTACTATCTTTCAAACCTCACCCATCAACCCATCTTTCACACACATTTATACTTATATATATATATATATATATATATATATATATATATATATATATATATATATATATATATATATACACTTATTCACATATTCCCGAACACACCTCAAACCCTTCATCAACTTAACACTTTGATCATTTTATCCAAAATTGTCAAAGGTATATTTTAATTATCGAAACGGTAATTAAAAATTGTTAAGAATTTTATCATCGTGCCAATAAACGTTTACGTATTTTTGATATATTATAAATCTAATTATATACGTATAAATATTTTTGTTCCAGAAACTAATTCCGCGAAATTTCGAAAATTTCAAAGGCGGCCCCCTTAAAGATTAAGGGGACCGGCTTGTTATCGAGGGCGGTCCCCTTAATGTTTAAGGGGACCGGCCATCTGACACTTCCAAATACGTTTTCCACCTTATTTCCATTCCCAAACACCCCATTTGCTCATTCATCTCTTCCCCATTGCTGCTGAGTACGAACCAAAACACCCAAAACCATCAAAATCCTCCACCATATCACCAATCCGGGGTTGTTTCGCAAGGGGCAAACATCAACCAAACATATAACAACATCTTTTGTAAGTTTTCCAACATGCATTTCATCACATTTCATTCGATTTGGTGTCTAATCAATAATTATGCATTTTATTAAAATTTATTTTAATTCGAATTTAAGTGTAATAGAAGCTAGAAATTGAACTACCAAATGCTTCCCATAGGATTAGGATGATGTATTGCAACTCAAATTTAGTATAACATATCATTTTGTGAAAATCATTAATCGCCCATAAACCCTTGTTAAATTTTATTTTTCAAGAGGCACATTGTTGATATAACTCTTAAAAACTACTTAAAACTTACTACATTACATTGTTTTAACGTTCTGAACAATCAAAACATACTTTTTCAATTTGTTATAAAATGGTTCATGAAGACAACATGGGCGTTTGGTTCATGAACAAACTATAACTATATGTAGTTATTTGAAACTTAAAACTAGTTCATAAAACTTGTTAATACTACTAGAATCAATAGACGTCATCAAGATATATAATCAATATATATATATTGATGTTTTAGGATGTTTTTATCTAGTTAAGGGAGCGTTTGGTTTATCTCGAAAATGATATTTTTGAAAACTAAAAATCGCATTTTAATCTTTTAAACAAGCTTATGTTGTGTCAAACTCTTATGAAATGGAAGATATATAATCTAATATATATCTAGCCTTATTTCGAAATGAATTATGATATCATACTCTTTGATATTATACATTCTAAACGAGTTTAAAATCAAAATAAAAGGAACATTATGAAACTACTTCATTGAATATTTTTTTTTGTGTCGAAGTAGAATTTCGTTCCACATATAGTGCATATAATTATATAAATATATATATATAACATATGCATGATAGTTGTTTTTATATTAATTCTATTTTTGTTGTTATATTGTTTAGGTGAAAATGCCTAAGACAACGGTTGGTGATGTCTCCAAAACCAAACAATACATTCCAAATGTCTCTTCTACTCCCGGCATGTCTCCTTCAGTTGCATGCTTCTATCGTCCTATTGAAAATAGAAACATTCACGAAGGACGAATTGTCGATCCATCTTTCTATGAAAATGATCAAACCGAACGAATGTTCACCAATATTCGTTTTGAATGTCTTTTCCAAATCAACGAACCAATCATTCCTCGTTTTATCCTCGATTTCTATAGCCAAGTGACGGTGCAAACCGATCCCTATGGTAATATCCTCATTTCCTTCATGATTCAAAATCAATTCATCACTCTTACTCTTGCTCAATTTGGTCAAATTCTTCGAATCCCATACAACGGCCAAGCCGTTTTCTCAAATGAATGGGATCTTTCCACTCTTGAAAGAAATCGTCCTCAGGATGGCCCCTACTATTATGAGATTCCTAGTCCTGAAGACATTCGTCGAATGCTTGAAATAGAACATCGTACGACTAGTCGAGTAATCAAGTCGAAGAATGTCGATATTCATGCCAATCAAATCCTCCTCAAAGAACTAGGCCAAGATATGAAGAAGTGGGAAGAACTTATTCGAGAGAATGCGTTTGGTACTGGTGGTCACCGTGATCATGTCACGGCGAGCATTGCCCACATGCTTTATTGTGTTATTGCTGAAGAGCAATACAACTTGGCTTATCTTTTTATTCATCGAATCATGTCCGCCAAGAACACCCCAAATGCCAATCTTCCTTACGGTATGTTTCTCACACGACTTTATCGTTATGTGATGGAACATTACCCACATCTTCAAAGAGACTACTACGTTCATATCCTTCCTACTTTGAACCAACTTACTCGTGTTCGTACTCGTCGTGTTCGAAGTGACAAAGGAAAATCTCGTGGTCCTTTGTATTCTAGGCCTCGTGGTTCTACATCTCATCGTGATGATGATGATGATGAGGAGGAAAACACCTCACGTGTTAGTACTCCATCCCCCACGACCTTTGTTGAAGATCTTTCCGATATTGATGATACCGAGTATCAAATTCCTCTTCCTCATGAACGTACCGATGAGCTTCTCTTCACTCGTCAAACGTCTATCATCAAATGTCAACAACAAATGCATGAAGAACTTCGAGGAGGTTTCAAATCCGTTGGGAAGATGTTTAGGAAGATGCTTGGAAAGAAGAACAAGTAGGAGATATTGATGTATTGCTACTTGTTATTACTTGGTTCTATTTGACATTTGTATGATTTGCTATTTGTCCGATTTATTCGGAAATACTTGTCTTATTTCTTGTTTATCTCTTGAATGATGTTTAGACTTTAATTGTTATCATGTTACTATCTTAATGTTATGCTATGCTTATTTTCAAAATGGATTATAATATGTTTATTTGCATGCAATTTGGTTATATATATATATATATATATATATATATATATATATATATATATATATATATATATATATATATATATATATATATATATATATATCATCATTCCTAGAGTATATACTTCTAACAGAGCTTGCTGGGAAAACACACTTGAAAAATCACCAAATTCTGCAAATTTTGGGTTTCTGGTCATCTAGGAAAACACCAGATGGGCGGCCCCCTTAATTCCCTAGGCGGTCCCCTTAATTATTAAGGGGGCCGGCATACAATTAAGGGGACCGGCCATCTGGAACTGGATTCACTGTTTTCTTTTGCATCTTGTGAACCTTTTCTCTAGTTTCAGCAACCATTTCCCATTTTAACCCAACTGATTTTAGAATCTCATTCAACCATTTCAAATACATACCTAAATCAACCATTTCCATACTACAAATTCCCTCCACAATCACCATTCTTCATCTCATCATTCACCATCTAAATCATCATGAATCCACCAAGCACCTCACACTCCAAAGCCTCCAAGAAACAAAAACTTGTGGTCATCCCCCCAAAATAACTCATTGACTTAACAAATGAAGACAACAAAACCCCATCACCTCCACCTAAATGCTTATCCCCAAGTGCACCCAATGCACCATCTAAAACACCTTCCACTCATGGAACTTCATCATCCTCCATACCCTCAACCTCATCAATCAATGACTACATCAACTCACACTTGTCACCACAAGTATCATCACCACTTCCTACACAAGAACCCATGTCCACCCATTTTACCATCTCACTTTCACCAATAACACCACTTGATGCTCATCTCTCATCTCCACCAATTACACCACCATTCTTTGCCAATCCCGTACCTTGGAGGCTACTTGAATCCCATGGGGATACTTGTCTTTGTTGCATCCATAACCGCACGGTCATCTTTGGCCTTAGAGATGAAATTCAATATATGTTTTCATATATTGAACATTTGCTTACCAACCCACCACCACCACCAACTCCACCATCCTCTCCAATCATTCCTCCACCACAATTCTCACCCATTCCTCCATCATCACCATCATGCTCTCCTAATTAAGCATTTGATATGCTTAATAAATAACGCCTCTACCACCCTTTTGCTTGCAAGCTCTATGAAGACCATGTACTCTTGCCATGATGATGTATTTTCCTTGTTGTTAGTTTGTGAACTAGCTTTTCTACTTGTAATCCAAATTGCTACTTGTATGTTGTGTCTTGACACAACCTATTATTTAATATGAATGCTTTCTTTCAAACATGCTTTATTTTTTTTCTAATCACCTTATACATGTTTGCATGCATATACTTGTACTTCTAATATTTTTTTTTGCAAAGCATTCCATAGCTCGTTCTCTTGGTGCCCCCAAACGAGGGGGAGTACACATCAAGGGGGAGATATCTACCCGTCAATTTTTCACGTTTGAAAATTGTCGGCATAACCTTTTTGATTCTACAAAAAGGGGGAGAAGTAAATATAAACTCACTAAAATACTTGTTTAAAAATTAAATTTTGAGTTAATGAGTTTAAGTTTTGTAATCATCAAAAAGGGGGAGATTGTTGATATAAATAATGTTTAAAAAGGTTATTAATATCTCTCAATAAACCTATGTTTTGATAATCACAAAACTCAAATCAAATTAAGTCAAGATTAAGACGTAAACAAGTATTTGGTAACAAATATTTACCTCTACATCTAATATCACTTAAGGTATGCATAAACTAAGCATCTTATGCATTACATGATCAAAGGAAATTTTTGTCTTAAGACATAACATCTTATAAAATGATATAAACATTTTATATATATTTGTAAATCATTTTTGGTAATGCTATATTAAACCACAAAGATATGATTTCAAATTTCCAACCAAAAAGGGCAAATTTTATCCAGAAAAAGTTTTCCAACGTTCAGGAGGGCGGCCCCCTTAATTTTACTAGGTGGCCCCCTTAAAGATTAAGGGGACCGGGACGCTATAGAACAGTAAATTCTGGCCCTATAAATATTGGATCATTTCACACATTTTTCTTACCTTTTTGCACTAAAAACTTTCTGATCCAACCTCCATTTCTAGATCTAAAATCCTTTGATCATATAATTCATAAGTCTTTGTTTCCAAGTGATCCAAAGCTTCATCCATTCAAGTGCAAGAAGAAGAACACTCCTCTACATCCATCTAATTGTAGTAGTGTTGTGAATAGCTAGTTTCATATTGTAGTTGTGATAGATATTTGTAAAAGTGTTGTGTAAATTTGTTGATTGTAGAAACTAGGTGTGTTGTAAAGTAGTTTAGTAGTTGTGAATTAGTTGTGCATAGAAGAAGGTGTGAAGTTGTGAAGGTGTGAAGCCTTGAAGAAGTTGTGAAGTTGTGAAGAAGGTGTGAAGCCTTGAAGAAGTCGTGAGATTGGTTCTAGCTACGATTAGAACTCGACATTTAGCTTAGTGTCGTTAACTCGTGTAAGCCAAGGTGTGTAAGGTTTCTCCACCATAAGGAGTTTGTTGACATAGTGAAGAAAACTCTCGAGTGTGGTACTCGGGGAGTGGAGTAGGGCAAGGAAGGTGTCCTTGTAGCCGAACCACTATACATTCGCGTGTTGTGGTTTGATCTTTCTAACTCTATCTTTTCTTCATTACATTTCAATACTTTCATTACTTGATTAGAATTGCTTATATTGGTTGTCATTTGAATTCACTTGAGATCGAATCGAAAGTTTTTAATAACCTACAAAATATTTTGGTAATAAACTTTTAAAAGGACGTAAAACTATTCAACCCCCCTTCTAGTTTTCCACACATTGGTAACATAAGCTAATTATAGCATAATTTAGGACATATTCTCAGTGACATAAGCTAATGTAAAATTGAGGTTCTAATGTAAACTTTGTGTTTGTGACAGTATTCACTCCCTGAATTGGCAAACTTACTTTAATACATTATAAAATTGACTTCATAAAGTCAAATAAATTAGTATACAAGGATTACAACATGTTTATTGAAGTAAAGTACTTCCTAACTCAACTAATACATTTTCTTTTTACCCTTCCTTTTTGAACAAACTTTGGGCATTTTTGGTTCCCATGGATTTATACATTTGTCTTCACAAGTCTTAGCATTGGGCAGGCCTAGTACCTGAACCCTCTCATCAAAAAGCTCTTTGGCAGTCTTTTTTGGAGTTTGAACCTTCCTAGCACCATCCTTTTTTGTGCTTGATCCAGAATATCCATTTGGAAAGTAGTCTGCCCATGGATTTGGAGGACCTTCAGAATTGCTTGATATGTGAATTGCTTGATTTTTGAATTCAGATCCATTGTCACTTCTCAGCTATTTGACTTAAACTTCATTTATATTTTCCAATCTTTTGATGAGGAAGATAATGTAATCAACCGCATCACTTTTCTTCTTAAGGAAGAACACCCATGTGTATCTCAAATAATCATCTATAGTTACTAGGATGTATTTGTTATGATTAATGGCTTGAGGCGTCACTTGCCCAAATAGGTCCATCTGAAGAATGAAGTGGTTTGGTAATTAAGAATGATTGCTTAGATTTTAAGGAGGCTCTTTTGTGTTTTCCTTTCTCACAAGCAGAACATAGTTTATCTTTTGAGAAGGTGAGTGGATGAAGACCAGAGACCATGTTGTGTTTTACAAGGATGCTGATGTTTTTAAAATTGAGATGAGATGGATCAAATAATTGAGATGTTTTTTAAAAAAAATTGAGATGAGATAGTCTCTTGTGCCAAAGCCAATTTGCACTATTTCAGGCTTTGGCAAATAAACATCTTTTGGTACTTGATTAAAGTGATGACATGTCTAAAACATACACATCTCTCACTCTGGGAGCTATCAGTACCACTTCTTCATTTTGATTGAAGATCGTTCCTTGCTCCTTGGTAAACAAAATTTTGAAGTTTGCATCGCATACTTGGTGATGCTGATTAGGTTGTATTTCAGGCCATTTACATATGCAACCTTTGTGAAAACTATACCATTTTAGTTAAGTGAACCATATCCTTCAGTATCCCTATAGAGTTATCTCTAAATATAACTGTAGGACCTGGTTTCTATTTGTATCTGTGGAGAGACTGCTTGGTTGTTGTCATGTGTCTAGAACAACCGCTATCTAGATACCATACTGATCTCTTCATATCACTCTGCACAGATACATATAAGATGGTTAGTTTCCTTGGTGGACCCACTCTTTAGTTGTTTTATTTGATTGCTGATTAGCAATCTTAAATTTCCTTTTGAAAGGAATAGTCTGAGTAAAAGTTTGTTTTACATGAAAGATGGCTTCATGCTCAAAGCTTCTACAAATTTTACATCTAGGGTATTCAACACACTCATCAGAGTTATGGTTAGCTTGTCCAAAGTATTTACAAGTCTGAATACTTTAGTACTACTATGAGATCTTCGTGATCTAAGAATCTGAATGTTTCTCTAAGTGTGTTCCTTGGTCAAATGATATGTTCCTCTGCATATGTTTCACATAGGATTGTTATAGCATTTCTTAGAGAGGTGTTTCCTATGTCAATAATGCGTGCATGGAGGAAACTTAACTTTCTATTTTGATAACAGAGTGGGAACTTCCTAAATGAGAATTTGAGCCAATGGATAGAGGTTTATTTGTTCTTCAAGAACTTGAACCTTTTTCTTAGCAAGGTTAATAATGTCTTTTCAGGAATGGCTACAACCTTTTCAGGTTCAAGTACTGATCTCTTAGAGATTGCTTGTTTGATGCTTTCTTATATACCTCTAAGGTATTCACAGACCTTTGAACAATATCAGAGACTCTGAATGAGGCTTTGGGTTCAACTCCATTGAGTTCTAGTAAAGAGATTAATGGTTAAGCCCTTTCTGACTCGTAGTTAGAGGGTTCATCATTTTGATATTCAGGGTTGAGAATCCTGCTAGTGTTAAAATTCGGCATGTTACCAGGGATTGTTCTATCCTCAAAGAAATCAAAAGATTTTGTAGAAAACTAGAAGGGGGGTTGAATAGTTTTACGTCTTTTTAATTTGTTATGAAAGATTGTTTGCGTGTTTTCTTTACTTTCAAAAATTTAGATTCGATATTATGTGATCTCAAGTCTTGCACAATATAAAAAACAACAAATATGTATGATATAGCAATAATAATGTAAGTAAAGAAATAAATGAGAGATGGAAAGATCGAACCGTGAGACAAGAGATTTATAGTGGTTCGGCTACAAGGACACCTTCCTTGCCCTACTCCACTCCCCGAGCACCTAACTCGAGAGTTTTCTTCACTATGTCAACAAGCTCCCTTATGGCAGAGAAAACCTTACACCAATATACACACCACAACTTCGTCACAACTTGATCACACCTTATACACAACTACTTCACACCTATCTATCTTCACACCTATCTACTTCACAACTATCTTCTTCACAACTATCTACTTCACAAGAATCTTATAAACAATCACTCAATCTACACACTAAGCTAATCTATCTTCAACCAAATATTCATAACAAATAACACAAAGAAATATATGTAATGAATGATGCTCTAACAACTTGGATGTGGAGGTCACAACAAGTTGTAATACTTTTTGTCTTGGAGGCTAGAAGTATTCTTCTCTTGCACTTGAGAGGTTGATGTTTGGATCACTTTGAAACAAAGATTTATGTATGTATGATCAAAGAATTTAAAGAATAGAAATGGAGATCTGGAATAGAAAGTTTAGGAGTGCAAAAGGTGAGAAAAATTTATGAAATGAACCATTATTTATAGGGCAACAAATTACTGTTCTGGAGCGTGGCCGGTCCCCTTAATTATTAAGGGGGCCGCCTAGTATAATTAAGGGGGCCGCCCCCCCCCCCCCCCCCAGAACGTTGGATTTGTTTTTCCTTTTGTGGGGAAGGTTTTTCTGAATAATATTTGCCATTTTTGGTTGGAAATTTGAAATCATATATTTATTATGATTTAAACATATTCTTTTAATTCCAAAAATGATTTTGTAAAAGATATAAAATATTTATGACATTTAATAAAAGTTCTAGTGATTATAGAGAAATTTCTTTTGATCATAGAATGAAATAAACACTTTGTTTATTCATACCTTAAGTGATTTGGATGCAAAGTGAAATATTTATCTCTAAATACTTGTTTACGACAAAAGTTTTAGTTTAATGAATTTACGTTTTGTGATTATCAAAACATAGAGATGTCGATGAATGGTAACTATGTTTTTAGGCATTATTTATGTCAACAGATTTCTTGATGTCCATTGGATTAGAGGGTTTAATAAATTTTACTTCTCTAAGGGAATCTTCTACTTTCTGAGATGTTTTTCTCAAGCCAGGTTTTCCTCAAACAGGTACTTGTTCACCAATGTATCCACTCACGGTTTTTGTACAAGAATTCCAGTTGTTAGTAAGTTCTTCTAACACTGAGACTTTGTATCTGAGTTCCTGATTGGTCTGAGTAAGTGATGCGTGCCCAAGTATTGAAGAACGGGCCATCATGTTTCTAGAGGCCCAAGATCGCGTGACAAAAGGGGCCTCACTAAAATGGGCATAACTTGGGCTACGGGGCTTCGTTTTAGGCCTATGACAAGTCGATTCGAAGCTTGGAGCAAGGATCACGTTGTGGTAAATGACTTTGTCGGTTTATGGAACTTTCGAGCCCTAAAATACCTTATTTTATGAGTTATTTGCAATTTCATGTTTTTTCGGGTTTTTTTTGGACTTTGTTTATGCAATAACTTTCGACCCGCTTGTCTTTTAGGGAACATTTCAGTTTTGTATCTTTATTTAAGAGTTCCTTTGTAATGTGGAATAATCAGTTCTAGGAAATATCAAAAGTCTATTTTTGGCAGTTTTATTGCTAAGGATCCTAATAGTCGGTATTCTATTGAATCAACGATTGTTGGAAGAATCGATCCTGGTATTCATGTGAATCAACAATTTTGATTTTTTTTATCTCGTTACTTAGTCTACATCAGTAAGATTATCATCAGATAATTGAAGAGATATACTGTGATTTTTTATGCTGGTTACGTCAAGAAGTTCCTGCTTGCATATATTGATATCATTTTAAACTGTGGCAAATTTTTTCAACAGACTTACGCGCTGTTCTTCTACAAAGTGGAGATCTACAAAAGTATAGTCCAGAACATGCTTTCTATCAGGTGCATCATCCATTCCAAGTAGGTATGTACCTTTTTAATGACAATATCTACCCGCTTTCCATTTTGAGCATTATTCTTTGCCACAGAGAGTTCTTCATTAGCAAGTGCCATGAGCATCATCATCATCATCATCATCATCATCAGATGACATTTCTTTTTATCCTAGTCATAGTTCTCTGCAATCAGTCCTTTGTTCCCCTTTTCTTTATTCTTGTGAGTGGAGGAAGAGGGCTGAACTTCTTTGTCTTTTTGAGTTGTGATCTTTTATGTTAAAAGGGAAACCTCAGCCTTCTTTCTTTTATAAAGAGATCTGTAATATTTTCCAGGGTTATCAGATCCTTTGTATGATTGATTTAGAGAATGAATAGAGTGAGAGGGTTTAAAAGGGTAGGAAGGTGTAGAAGTTTTATTGTTTGGACATTCCTTTTGAAAATTTCCCAGATTGTTACATCTGTAACAGGTTTCTTTTGATTTATCAATCGTACCCTTCGCCGATCCCACTATCCTTGATCTTTTGGAACCTCCGCCGATTTGCCAAGAGTTCCATGTTTTAAAATTCAGCGGTGAGATCAAAGATAAAAGTCTTAGCATTTAAATTATATTATAAAGTGATGGTCATTCTCATTATTAGAATGTTGTGTCGTATGTAATAGTTTAAGTTAGTTGGGCTTTGGACTTGGTAAGCTAATATGTTATGTGTTAGTTTATCTAAGCCTTTTTATTAAACATGTAATCCAAGTCCAAGCCCAAAGCCCATAGGAAAGCCTTTAGGGCATCATATCTCTTGTACTATATAAACACCTCAAAGCTCATTTGAGGTGTGTGCTTGTGTGTGTTTTGTATGTGCCTCTTCTTAATAAAAGCTCTCATCTTTTCATCTCTTTCTCTATACTTAACGCCATACATATCTATACCAAGTCACCATCTTTACTTCATTTACATGCTATATTTGTGATAAAGTTGATAGTTTTAAGGTCCTACAAAAAGCTTGAGTGCTTCGTATATTTTCCTCAACATCCGAATCATTGTCAAGTACCAACACATAAGAACTAGAAAAAAGGCATTTGATACAGAGGTCTGGACATTGTTTTTCTTGTTATCAAGTTCATATATTTGATCAATGAGCTCCTCCTTATAGTTTTACTTACCAAAAAGTTTGGCCAGACTATCATTGTTGATAGAGTTCTTGTCTCTTTGAGTCTGATTTAGACTCAGTCACTTTCTAGACAGACTGTTGACAAATTGAGCATTAACATCTGCTTGAGGTATCTCAGCACCTTTGTTGGAGAGGTCATTTAGTAGGACTTTCAGTCTTGTATAGATTTGAGTGACTTTCTCGCCTTCAATAGCTTTGAAGCTATTGAATTTCACCCTTAAGGCATCAATCTTGGTATCTCTGGTTTTATAGGGTCGCTCATTTCCTAGAATTAGGTCATTCCACGTCTCTTTTACTGTTTTACATCTTACAACAGATTTCATTATGTCCCTAGAGAGTGCAGATATGACGATAGACTTTAACATATTATCCTAATTAACAAGCCTGGCTTCTTCACCATCTTAAGGAATATATGGATCATCTTCTAGAATTTGTAAGAGATAAGGTTTTAATCTACTTAAATAGACTAAAAATCTATCCTTCCAATCTAGAAAGGCATCTACTTCAAGTAATGGTACAACAGTAACGTGAGCACCTCCTCTAGAGTCTAAGAGTTGTGGTAGGTCATTACTAGGAGCATTAAAAATGTTGTTTGACTTGGCATTTGCTCCACCAGTAGTGTTCCTAGGTTGACCATTTTCATCATTACCAGCACCTCCAAAATGTGGTGGCATGGGACCAAGAAGACTTCTAGGATTGTTAACATTGTCATTGTTTGTAGACATTTTAGGATCTTGATTAAAAAAATCTTTTTGAATAAGTTTGTAAGTTTTGAAGATTTGAAAATAGATTTTGTTATAAACTGATCTAGGCTTGAATAGGATGAACAATAACAAAGAACAATAGAATGCACAACGGAATAATAAGAACAATCTTTGTTATTGCCTAACAAGGTTTCATCATCATCTTTATACAATGACTACTACAAGCCCCAATCTTACCTGACCAATGGTAAGACGGTTATATCAACAGGATCAAACTAATGATCTTGGGGCTAAAACATATGCTAGCATCTACATCTTGTGGGACGTGTAAACCCACACACACAACATGTTTTACACCTTTGGTTTACACACACACTTTCTGGCACACCTAAAACCAATTCCGTTTATCTCTTTATATAATAGAGATACTAGGGTTACAAAGGATATAAAGATAAAATATAAAAGATTTGCTGTAATCTTTTCTTTCATTTGAAGTTTCTTCCTTTGTCTCCATAAGTCCCTCATCTTTCATTGTTTTGTCTTATCAACTCAAGTATAAATCCCAACAATCTTCCCCTAGTTGATATGACAAAACCAAGTAATCACGAACTTCCCCTGAAGCTAATATATATGAAAGATAAACGAACTTCCCCTCAAATCATGCTATATCACCAAGGATCTTCAAGTTGCAGATTCTATTCAAATTTTCTTCCCCTTTTTGTCATCATCAAATAGGGGACAAGTGTAAGCAACCTTGATATTCACAACCACGAATCAATATTATACGACCAATCTATCTTTCCAATGTTTCAAAGTCGCCCACCATTAAGTTTTCCGCATCTATAAATGTACTTGAAATAGTAGAAATTAAAACTAGCCGTAGTAATAACAATAAGCAGTAGTAAAAACCTTCACCTCGATGTAGCATATAAATGGTTAACCATTTGAACATTTAAGCTTCCCCTGAAACCCATATGTTAACCATTTGTTGAATCTTCAATTCTGTAGGCTCAATGTAATGATCACTGATGAAGAAAACTGAATATTACCAACTTGATGCTGAAGTAGAACAACCCAAACTTGTATCTTATATCTTGTACTAAAACTGACTTCGAACGTATACTTAACATATAGGGAGATCGCAATCTCTTGACAAAAATCACTGAGCACAATAATGTAACTCCTTCAAGTGTTTGTCAATTCGTAGTCACTTGAACGAACGAACAAGTTATCTTTAAACGGAATGGGGCCATTTAAGACATGATAAGAACACTCATCCAAGAAACTCCACTTCAACGTCAAATAGGTAATAAAAACTTTTCTTCGTAATCAATTGAGCAGTAAGAACGAGCCATGAAAACTTTAAGAACAAAATAATCTCTGTGTGTGGGAACCAACTTGTTCCAAATCAAAGACCAAACTTCATTGTGTGTGTATTTACCAACAAAACTCATCTTGTGTGTTTAAACTTGTTTTAAACCAATGTATATAGACTTCCCCTTGACTGCATATATTATCTAATGGCACTAGGGCGGACGTGAATGGCAGTACAATCATTCTTGCCAAATAAATCATCAATCACGTTGAATACAATAATCCAATTCAGTAGCATGAAAAACGTCATCCCACATGAATCTATCAAAATTTTGCACCGACCCACTATCTTTGTAGCATGAGATTATAGACCACCGTCCCATGATATCAATGAAAGAATAATATCCTTGATTCACACTGTCTTCCAAAAGTGAATCTTAACTAATTCTTCTACTACAACACCTTTATAAAACGTAAAGTAGTATTATCATGCTAAAACCCTAACAGTAACAGTTAGGTCGTCAAACAAAACATACCACAATAATTAACCTTAGCTTCAGCCATGACGAGCACTCATAATATCAGCATGAATACCATTCTTAATACCATCAGCAACAAATATTAAACGCAGCAGTACCAATCATCGAGCAGTGCAAACGCTAAAGGTAGCAGTGGAAACCTAGCATTGGCAGTGGAAACGAAGAAGCATAGCAGTGGGAACATTTTATGCAGCAGTGGAAACAAAGAACGAGCAGTGGTAAATTTATACTATCAGTGGAAATATGTTGAACGAGCAGTACCTTTGTGGACCAGCAGTAACCTTAGTCTATGTGTTCATGTATCAGTATCCTTACTCATTAAACATACCAATAACTCCAAAAAATCGTACCATCAGTAACTGGTTCACCAGTATGAATACCACAATCTCAATACAAACCCACGACCACAGATAATCAGCTCCCAAAACCAAACATTACATTAGCAGTAACCCTAACTGAATTAGGGTTTTGTATTTGAAGAAACAAATATTAGCAGTCATGGTTGTAATATCAATTCCTGGAAGTACAAGGTTCGAAACAATAGAAGAATCATCTTATCGTCACTATTATATGCATTCAAGTGAACTTCAGAAGTCGTGACATAAGTAGCCTTACCTCCAATCAAAGTAACATTACACCACTGATTCCAATCACCAAAAACACTCTACCTCACAATAACATCTTAACAGCAGCAACATAAAGTTGATCAATATAAACTCACCAAACAGTTATGAAATTCAAACAAGTAGCAGATTCATCACTTCTGTTATCATATCCCTAAACAGATTCAGCATCTAAACTAGGGTTTCATGGTGGTTCCTATATCGACAGTGTAAAACTGATTGAATGCAAGAGTTTTTATGTACCAAGGGTTTCGTTTAACCATAATAGATGAAGCGTGTACAGCAGCTACAAACAATTAAGATCAGACCCAAACACCGTAAACCAATGATTGACTTGAAAACCCAAACCATCAATCATAATTGCTCCAAAGCAGCTTTCTTTAATGAATTATAGGTTCCAAACAATGTATAACCAACTTCCATAAAGAATTAAAGCAAGTAATCAAGAATTTAGGAAGTTAAGAATCATAAAACCCCAAAAATTCGACTTACAAAAACTGTTTCTGCAGCAGACTTTGAGACCGTATATCTTTTTACTGAAATCTCATATTGAAGATCCCTCCGGTGAGAATCTTCCTTGCTATATAGAGAACCTCCAAAAAAAATTTCATTAAGATCCAACGGTTAACGAATGAGATATCTCTTGTTGAAAACTGCACTGCAGAAAGTTACGAAAATTGAGACAAATTCGAATTTTTATTCTTTTCATTGAAAAACCTTGTAGATCCTAGATCACGAGCCCCCTGGTTTCTGATACCACTTGTTATAAACTGATCTAGGCTTGACTAGGATGAAAAATAACAAAGAACAATAGAATGCACAACGGAATAATAAGAACAATCTTTGTTATTGCCTAACAAGGTTTCATCATCATCTTTATACAATGACTACTACAAGCCCCAATCTTACCTCATCAATGGTAATGTGGAAAACTAGAAGGGGGGTTGAATAGTTTACCGATTAAAATCTTTTTAACTTGTTAAGTTAGCTTTGAAACTTTCCGTTTGATCAAAGATATATGCACAAACACAATATATAACATGCAAGTAAATGAAAGAAACGATCAAACCACAACACGAGTATTTATCGTGGTTCGGCTACAAGGACTCTTTTTCCTTGCCCTACGTCCACGCCCCGAGTATCCAACTCGAGAGTTTCTTTCACTAGTCAACAAGCTCCTTTCACCGGCGGAGAAAACCTTACACGTCGCTTATACTTTTACCGACACAAAGCTAAATGCCGAGTTCTTTTACAAGGGCACAACCACTCCCGTTAGTTCTTTTACTAGGGTACAACAACTCCCAACACTCTTTGTATTTTGAGGACTGAAATACTAACCGATCACTACTGAAAATACACAATCAAATGAAGTGTAAACTACACAAGTCTACACAATGCTAAGCTAACAAGTCTTGCAACGTTGTGTTGAATACTTGTTACTTTTAGTAAGCTCGTGAATCTCTTTGCTACAAAAAGAAACTTCACATATGAGATGTTAAGAGGTTAGATGAAAGAATGAATGTGTGTGTAAAATGTAATGTCAAGTGATGAGCCAAAATTCAACTTGTGGCTCAATATTTATAGCCAAACCTTCTGCAGGTCTGGCGGATCAGGCGGACCCCTCAAAAGGGTTCCGCCCGTGTACCTTCAGGGTACCGCCGGGCTTGCAGTTGGTTTTGCAATAAATCTTGAAAACCAAACAAGGTCTTGTCTCATAACTCCTAGCAACCAAACAATGTCACATCTCATAATAACAAGTCAAATACAAAGCTTGCAAGCAACAACAAAGTTAGTCAAACACATTTCTTTCCATAAATGCATAATGACAAAACTTGCCATAAATGTGATGTGACAATTTCTAATTAAAGAAATAAACTTGTGTTGTGTTTTATGAAATGTAAAATGTAGCAAAAGTCTAGTTTATGCAAGTCTTAAAAACTAAGATTATGTTTTGCTTAGAAACTAAAGTTTACATTTTGTCGTTAACAAAACTTAGCGAAGATCGTAAAATATAAATAACGTTTTTTGGCGATATTTGTATTAACAATCTCCCCCTTTTTGTTGATGACAAAACATAAACTTTGTTTTTAAGTAACACGCAAAATCTTGGTTTTCAAGACTAAAAAAAATTATACTAACCTTGTTTTACTTAAGAGACGAAAAGCATATCAAGTATTGAAGATTTAATATATTTCTCCCCCTTTTTGTCGAAACAAAAAGTGGAGTAGAGAAGCGGAATAATGCCCATGCTCCCCCTTGGTCGATACTCCCCCTAAATGGAGTGCCAAGATGGGAAACATGGATTTTGGACCCTACAAAAAAAATTGTTAGTTGGTGATATATATAGTCAAGGATGTAGTTACCACACACATTGCAACCACAACACAAACATGATCAACCAACAATGTACTAAAGTGAGTAGAAAGAAATATCATTCCAAGTAAAATTTTGACTCTTAAAAGTCAAAAGACAAGAAATGAGAACTATTCTTCTACTTCTAAACAAAAAACTTAAAAAATAACCAAGAAAGAAAAATAAAAGCCTAGGTTCCTATATTGGGGCAAACGGCCTCCAAATGGTTCTCTAGGGTTTGTTTGGGTGGGAAAGGGCATCCAAACGTTCGATGATGTGTTGGAATGCAAACCGGGTTTCATCTTGGAGTTGGTGAGGCAATGTTTTGATGCTTGCACCCATTTGCTCACAATTTGAGCAAACATGGGGATTTGTGGGTGGAAATGGGTTGGCATTGGTTTCTTGGTTTGAGGGTTGATTAGTTTGTGGTTTTTGGTTTGATGATGGGTTTGGTATTGAGTCAAGCAATGTGGTTTGAAATTCCATTGCTTGATGGAGATGGTTTTCAACCATGTTTTGGATATCCTCATATGAAAGAAATAAAGACTCAAAGGTTTGAGGTTGAGGGTGTGGTGGATTTAGGTGATCATGGTTTTCAAAGTTTGGTTCTCCATATAGAGGACCATGGATGTCATGGTAGATGGGGTGAAACAATAATTGTTTAGGTTGATGGTAGACTTGTTGTGGTGGTTGAATGTGGTTAAAAAGGTTATCTTGGTCAAGAATTGACCTTGGTGATTCATTTGCAAAAGGTGGTGGTTGTGTAGGTCTTGGTGGAAGATCATTAAGATCTTAGACAAATGGGTGTGGTGATGTGGGAGGAGACCCAAATAGTTCCATTGGCTCAATTTTGGGCAATGGTGATGATGATGAGGTTTTGGATGGTTGAGTTGGAACACTTGGTGGAGTTGGGTCAATAGGTGATTTAGTTGGTGGTGGAGTGAGCTCATTTGGTTCATTGGGTGATGGTGATGGAGATGCAAGGTTCAAAAAGTGTTCATTTTTTATGGGTGATGTGAATTCATCCGAGGATGAGGAGCTAAGGTTGATGGGTTGATTAGACCATAGTGGTTTAACACTAATCCGGGCGGTTTTCCGGATGGGTCTTGATGGTTGAGAGGTGTTTGTTGACTTAGTCATGGTGAAAAATGGTTTATAAGTTTCAGAAATTGTGTTGAGGAAGGTGTGATTTGATGGTGTTTAGGATGGCTTAATTTATAGTGTTGAAGGATTATGAAAAGGAGTGTTTGGATTTGATGTTAGTCCATACAAAAATGGAGGTTTCTAATGATTTGGAAAACTAATTGTGGGTTGTCAAATCATGGAAGTCAATCCAATGAAAATGGTGAAGTGAGAAGACAAGTTTTGCACTAAATGCTTAGTGGTTTTGGTGGATTTGTGGTAGTATAAATCACAGGGATTTCAAGGATCCCTTAAAAGGGTTCCTTCCTTTATGTTTGAGGGGTCCTTGAGGTTGTTATGGCTAAATTTGAATTTTGGCGCGAATTGGTTTTGGTTAAGTTTATGGAAGAAGGAGTATCCTATTATGCTAAACACATTGCAAGTAATGGGTTTCTACCTAAAAGGATTGGATTTTGATGTTTGGGTATTGAATTGGTGAAAATGAAAACAAAAATTCTGCAGGTTGCTGGCGGCACCCTCAGAATACACAGGCGGAACCCAGTTGAGGGTGTCGCCTGGTCCGTTGGGCCAATTCTGGAATTCCCAGAATTTGCACTGGCGGAACCCAATTTTGGGTACCGCCAGATCCGCCAGGGCTGAAAAAAGTGGCAGTCCACGTTT
Organism: Artemisia argyi; assembly: GCA_030686995.1. Classification (NCBI taxonomy): domain Eukaryota; kingdom Viridiplantae; phylum Streptophyta; class Magnoliopsida; order Asterales; family Asteraceae; genus Artemisia; species Artemisia argyi. The sequence goes on from CM060681.1 coordinate 172,849,272, forward strand.
TTGACCCGCGAGACGATTTTCAAAATTTTCGAAAAGTCCTAAAACCAAAAATATAATTCATAACTGGTTAGGAAATGCAAAAATTAGACATGTAAACACGCATAGCATAGGAGTTTGACCGGGGGCTAGCGAATTTCACTATACTTAGTGAAAATTATATAAACATGAAAATTTGACAACTTGCCAAAAGTTGTCTTCCTGCATCATTGTTAGTTAAAACATGTTTCAAATAGTATCAAACATCCTACCAACACATAAATTCAAGAGAACCATTGTTTACATAACCAAATTGTTTAAATAGCACCTTGTGCCAAACACTCCTACAAACCCGCACTCATTGACGATCGATCTTGTTCTTGAGCTTTCCAAGGAACCTTCCAAGATTCTTAAACATCCCCTTTGTTTGCTTGAACTCCTCCGACTCATTTGGAATATCCGGAAGTTGAGAAAGATATTCGAGAGGAGGGAGCCTAGAGTTTGGCAAATTGTCATCTTCACTCATTGAGGAAGACGAAGATGAGTTAGGAGGATGTGGATGTTTTCCTTGGGCTTTGTATACTCTCTTATCACTTAGTGGGACAAAGGTGTGTGGAATGAGAGTGTAGTCAAGACGAAGACGGTTAGGAGTTGGTGGAATGGGTGAAATGAACCTAAAGAGACGGGTCAAGAGCATTCCATATGGCATAGCCGTTGTGCCATGCACGGGAATGTCGGCCATTCTCTTGGCCATGTAGTAGGCAAGGTTGTAGGGTTGCCTAACGGACAAGGAGTAGAGCATGTAGCAAAGGCAAAGGTTGATATGGTCATGGTTCCCTATTGTGCTAATGACATTGGCTCTAAGGACTTCCTCCCATTTCTTGAATTGTGGCTTAAGTTCGTTCATTTTCATTCCATATGGGTCCTTATCGACCTCATTCCCCGAACGGGTTCTCCTAGTGGTGGTGGTCCTAACAAAGAGGTGGTCACGGAGTACGTCTTTTGAGACAAGGGGTGTGTCATAAGGGTGGATACGGTCTTGGAGGTTGTCAAGAGTTGATAAGGAGTGCAATTCGGAATAGAGGCAAGTACCACGGTTTGGGACACCTAGGATTTGAGCAAACTCCTCAAGAGTGAAGGAGTATTGATGATCGCTAACCCTAAAGTTGATAGACATATGACCATAATCATCCGTGGAGAGGACGGAGGATGCATAGAACTCTAGAATGAACCTAGGACAAATAGGCTCGTCTATATTCAAAAGACACTCAAAGTTGATTGTTGCAAAATCGGCGTAAAGGTTTGTGCCTTCTAGGAATGATGGGTCAATGGTTCTACCCTCATGGACATAGTGTTTTTCTAGGGCTTTGAAAACGTTTACTTGGTTTGGGGTAAGGCCTTTGGTTTTGTGGTGTTTTGGTAGGTACTTAATGGTGTCCTTGTGGTCGTAGTGGGTTAGAGGAGGCATGATGATTCCTAGAACAACAAAATTTCACATTTTAGTTCATGTAAACCACTATTATAATGTGGATGTTCTAGTGTGTGCCTATATGAAAACAATGTGGAGGTGTGGTTATCTTGACTCATTTTGATGTTTCAAAATCGTTTGATGCAAGTTTCATTATAAAACAAAAGATAACCCAAACGCTCCTAGTTTAATGTAGCTTCGTTTGAATGTAACCGAAAATACATATTGGTTATGTATTCCCTTTAGCATTCAAGAGACATTATGCAAGTGATGTTTTAAACATAACGTTTTGATTTTGTATTCTCAATGTGAGACGAAAAAAAATATTTGTCCTACTTGTGAGAAGTTTTTGCAAAAATTTGACATGGGGTGTTTTAACAAACATGTTTATACTTAGTAAGAATGCAATTCCTAACTATGGGAAACATGATTAGTTTTGTTAATTACCTAATTTCATGCATGAATTTCTTAAGTTAATGCATAACCCCAAGTTTTTGTTTTTGTGCAAGAAATAGAATTCCTAGACTCAGATCAGGATTGTAATCATGTTTAGAATACTTACAATGATGATTGATTTGCAATGTAAATGAATGGAGGACCAAGAATTCGTAGGTGTGGATGAGTGGTAAAGTGAATAGTAGCAGCCTTGAAGTGGTGGTATGAGATAATGGGTGTTTGGTTTAATATAAACAAAGAAAATGTTTCTGCAGGTCGACGGATACGGCGGAACCCTGAGTTGGGTTCCGTCCGTTATGGCTGAGGGTTCCGCCAACCCTGCTGAGAAAAATGGTTTTGGATTTGTTTTGATTTTTGTGATTTTTGTCTAATGTCCAGAACTACAAAGTAGGTTCCATGAGTCCTAAGCCTAGCCTAAGAAGATTAAAAGGTTCACGTTTAAGAGGTTTTGTGAGATTGTCGGCTATGTTGTCTTCGGAAGAAACTTTCTCAATTGAGATATTTCCTTTTTGAACGTTGTCACGAAGGAAATGATGACGGATTTCAATATGTTTGGTACGAGCATGTTGAACCGGGTTTTTGCTAAGATCAATGGCACCTTTGTTGTCACAAAGAATTGTGATGTCGTTGAGTTGAATTTCGTAGTCGACAAGAGCTTGCTTCATCCAAAGAGCTTGTTGACATGCCTTTCCGGCCGAAACGTACTCGGCTTCCGTTGTTGAGATAGCAAGAGCCGTTTGCTTCTTAGAGAACCATGAGGTGAGACAATGTCCAACAAAAGTACAAATACCACTTGTGCTTTTTCTATCGACATAGTCACCGGCATGATCCGAGTCGGCATACACTATGGTGTCTATTCCCGTTCCTTTGGGATACCATAAACCTAAATGTGTAGTGCCCTTAATATACCTAAAAATCCTTTTAACGGCTTCGAGATGGGTAGTTTTAGGATCTTCTTGAAAACGAGCACATAGACAAACACTAAACATAATGTCGGGTCTACTAGCCGTTAGGTAAAGTAGACTACCAATCATACCTCTATATTTAGTACTATCTACGGATTCACTTTCTTCATCCTTGGTGAGTTTAGTTTCCGTGGACATGGGAGTTTTGATAGGTTTCGAATCTTCTAGTCCAAATTTCTTAAGCATGTCCTTAATATATTTAGATTGGTTAAAGAAGATACCATCTTCTAGTTGTTTGATTTGTAGTCCTAGGAAAAAGTTGAGTTCTCCCATCATACTCATTTCAAACTCATCATGCATGATTTTTGAGAAATCCACACATAATTCTTGACAAGTTGATCCGAATATAATGTCATCAACATAGATTTGGACTATGATAATATGTGAGTTTTTCTTCTTAGTGAAGAGAGTATTATCAACTAAGCCCATGGTATACTTATGGTCAACTAGGAATGTTTTAAGTCGATCATACCATGCTTTTGGAGCTTGCTTAAGTCCGTAAAGAGCCTTTTTAAGTTTGTAAACATGATTTGGTTTTTCAAAATCGATGAAGCCCAGTGGTTGAGCAACATACACTTCTTCATTAATGACTCCGTTTAGAAATGCACTTTTGACATCCATTTGAAAGAGTTTAAAATTGTGTGCACATGCATATGCAAGTAAGATTCTAATTGACTCGAGCCTAGCAATCGGAGCAAAAGTTTCAACGTAGTCAATGCCTTCTTGTTGGTTATAACCTTGTGCAACTAGCCTAGCTTTGTTTCTAGACACAATTCCATTTTCATCCATTTTATTTCGAAATACCCATTTTGTTCCAATTATAGTTTGACTCTTTGGTTGAGGAACTAATGTCCATACATCATTCCTAACAAATTGGTTTAACTCTTCTTGCATTGCAATTACCCAAGACTCATCTTTAATGGCTTCATTAATATTTTTAGGTTCAATGGTTGACACGAAACAAAAATAGTTGCTTTCATTTTGAACTTTTGACCTTAGTGTTCTTTCGTTAATGTTGCCAATGACACCATCTAATGGATGACTTTTAGATTCTTTGACATTGACAAGTTCTTTGTTAAATAGTTCATCTTCTTTGTCATCACTTAAAATTTCTTGATTTTCTATTGCTTGATTTTCAACTAAGTCATCATCTACCAAAGGTGATGTCTTAGAGGGAGGTGGACTCTCGTCAAATGTTACGTTCAACGATTCCTCGACTCTTAAGGTTTCTTTGTTCAAAACAATGTACGCTTTACTATTTTGTGAATATCCAAGAAATACACCTTCATAAGACTTTGGGTCAAATTTGGTGAGATAATCCTTGGTGTTAAGAATGAAACATTTACTCCCAAACACTCTAAAGTATCCTAATGTAGGCTTTTTACCTTTATATAGTTCATAAGGAGTTTCATTCAAAAATGGTCTAATTAAGACTCGATTTAAAATGTATATTGATGTGTCAACGGCATTACACCAAAACTTTTGTGGAATGTTTTGTTCATTAAGCATTGTTCTACTCATCTCTTGCAATGTCCGGTTTTTACGTTCTACTACACCATTAGATTGAGGAGTACGTGGAGCCGAAAAGTTATGAGTTATTCCATTATTATCACAAAAGTTACCAAATTGAAATTCATTATCAAATTCACGACCGTGATCCGTTCTAATAGACACAATATTAGACCCTACTTGATTTTGAATTTTCTTACTTAGAATTTCAAATTTATCAAAAGCTTCATTTTTACTTTTCAAAAATTTTGTCCAAGTATATCTTGAGTAATCATCAACTATGACCAAAGTGTAGAAGTTACCTCCATAACTTTGTATAGCTGACGGACCAAATAAATCCATATGTAAAAGTTCTAGACACCTAGATGTAGAAACCAAGTTTTTAGCCTTATGGCTACTATGGACTTGTTTACCGACTTTTCAAGCATCACAAAAGTGTTGGTCATATTTCAACTTAGGTAGGTTTCGAACTATGTCTTTGGAGGAGAGGTTTTGGATTAGTCTCATGTTAGCGTGTCCTAAACGTCTATGCCATAAAGTTGAAGATTCATCTAATGAGGTAAGACAAAGTTTGTCTCTCGATGTTGAATCCAACTTCATGACGTATACGTTGTTCTTAAGGACACCTTTGGCTACGGTTATACCATCTTTAAGTATTTTACTACCGTTTTCACTAAAAAGGACATTATACTTATTACGAAAAAGTTGACTAATACTAAGAAGATTAAATCCAAAGTTATCAACACGAGCAACATCATCTATAGAAATGGAGTCATGAGAGATTGTACCTTTTCCGATGATTTTGCTCTTAGCATTACTACCAAACGTAACATTACCTCCATCACATTTGTGATATGTTGAGAAGAGGCTTTTATTACCCGTCATGTGCCTTGAACAACCGCTATCTTTGATCCATTCATCCGGTTCCAAACAAACTTTGAGGCACACCTATTTTATGAAAAACACTCAAACATTTGGTTCCCAATTTCTCATGGGTCCATTTTGGTTAAGCATGCCATTAATTTGTTCCAAGTATAAAAATAGAGCATAAGGGTTCCATGGCATGTGGTTTTGAGTTTGGTAATGTCTAGGAGTGTTTTGGTTCCAAACATGTTGGTAGTTTGGTCGAGCGTTGAAGTTGCTCTTTGGAAAGGGGCGTTTGGGAATTGGAGTCTTAGGTCTTGGTTGAGTAGTTTTAGCTCTAAATTCATTTTTACTAAATCCTACTCCAGTTTTAAACACAGGTTTTGTTCCATTTTTGTATGTAACTTTAACAAATTTTTAACGATCCGAAGTGGATGAGGTTACTGCTGCAGCAGGCCTGGCGGAACCTTCGGGACCAACGGCCGGAACCCTAAATTGGGTTCCGCCTGATCCGCAGGCTGCTGTAGCAATTTTATTTGTTTCTTGTACAATCTTTTCTTGTTTCATTTGACCCATTGAAGTTTCTATTTTCGTAAATCCTAGTCCTGTTTTATCAAAGGGTGACTTTTGAAGTTTCATAATTTCATCCGCACAAGAAATGCTCTTATCGAACTTCTTAAACTTTGTGGTTTGTTTTATTAGATCATTTTGAGTAATTTTGAGTTTCTCAACTTCTAGTTTAAGCTCTTCACATGATTTGCAAGATGTGTCAATACCTTTACTCTTTTTTAATCTCTTAGCTTTTTTTTTAACTCATAAACTTCATTTTCTAAAAACTACTTTTTAGTTTTCAAAAATTTATTTTTGTTTATGATTTTTAAGCTCAATTCACAAAGTTTGTTATATTCTTTTTGTAAAGTGTCATCATCAATAGAGGAGTAAGATGAGTCGGATAATACCTCATTTGAGTTGTGAGCCATGAGAGCAACATCGTCATTCTTTGGTTCATCGTCATCTCCTTCATAGTCACTCCAAGCACCACCCACAAAAGCTTGTTGAGGTTTGCTCTTGGGTGGTTTTGGACATTCTCCTACAAGATGACTTGTGTCTCCACACTTATAGCACTTTCTTTCAACCTTTCCTTTCCTATCATCACGATCTTTTCGAAAAGTTTTCTTGTCATCTTTAGGTTGCCTTACAAACTTTCCTCTTCTACGAAAAAACTTCTTGAAGTCTCTAACGGCCATAGCATATTCCTCATCGTCACTATCCGAAGTAGATTCTTCATCATCACTTGATTGGACTCTAGCTTTCAAGGCAATGGACTTAACTTTTTCTTTCTTGCCTCTAACTAGTTCCGAATCTTTTTCCATTACCATTTCGTGAACTTTGAGGTTTCCAATTAGCTCATCAAGTGACATGCTTGAAAGATCTTTGGATTCTTCAATTGCCGTCACTTTTGCTCTCCACTTCGGATGGAGTGCTCTAAGAAATTTCCTGACAAAGTTCTTACTACAAAAAGATTCGTCAAGTGCTTTAAGTGAAGTAATAATAGTATTAAATCTAGCAAAAGCATTATCAATAATCTCATCTTCGGAAATAACAAATTGCTCATATTGTTGAACAAGAAGATTAATTTTGTTATCTTTAACTTGTGAGTTTCCTTGATGAGTGACAATTAAAGATTGCCAAATATCCTTGGCGGTTTTACACAAAAAGACTCTTTCATATTCTTTCTTAGGCAAAGCATTGTAAAGCATCATTTTAGCTTCATTATTTTTACCTAATAATTTCTTTTGATCATCATCTTTGATGTTAGTAACTACGTTATCACCATCAATAATTATATACCACAAATCTATATCTTTAGATTTCACGTAAGTTTCAAAACGGTTTTTCCAATATATAAAACCATTTGCTTCAAAGAGTGGTGGTCTTTGCATAGATTGCCCTTCTTTGTAATTTTCAAAATCCATAGATCGTTTCAAGTTTTAAAACACAATATATTTTAAAAGCTTGAGTAACGTAGCTCTTGATGCCAATTGTGGAAAACTAGAAGGGGGGTTGAATAGTTTACCGATTAAAATCTTTTTAACTTGTTAAGTTAGCTTTGAAACTTTCCGTTTGATCAAAGATATATGCACAAACACAATATATAACATGCAAGTAAATGAAAGAAACGATCAAACAACAACACGAGTATTTATCGTGGTTCGGCTACAAGGACTCTTTTTCCTTGCCCTACGTCCACGCCCCGAGTATCCAACTCGAGAGTTTCTTTCACTAGTCAACAAGCTCCTTTCACCGGCGGAGAAAACCTTACACGTCGCTTATACTTTTACCGACGCAAAGCTAAATGTCGAGTTCTTTTACAAGGGCACAACCACTCCCGTTAGTTCTTTTACTAGGGTACAACAACTCCCAACACTCTTTGTATTTTGAGGACTAAAATACTAACCGATCACTACTGAAAATACACAATCAAATGAAGTGTAAACTACACAAGTCTACACAATGCTAAGCTAACAAGTCTTGCAACGTTGTGTTGAATACTTGTTACTTTTAGTAAGCTCGTGAATCTCTTTGCTACAAAAAGAAACTTCACATATGAGATGTTAAGAGGTTAGATGAAAGAATGAATGTGTGTGTAAAATGTAATGTCAAGTGATGAGCCAAAATTCAACTTGTGGCTCAATATTTATAGCCAAACCTTCTGCAGGTCTGGCGGATCAGGCGGACCCCTCAAAAAGGTTCCGCCCGTGTACCTTCAGGGTACCGCCGGGCTTGCAGTTGGTTTTGCAATAAATCTTGCAAACCAAATAAGGTCTTGTCTCATAACTCCTAGCAACCAAACAATGTCACATCTCATAATAACAAGTCAAATACAAAGCTTGCAAGCAACAACAAAGTTAGTCAAACACATTTCTTTCCATAAATGCATAATGACAAAACTTGCCATAAATGTGATGTGACAATTTCTAATTAAAGAAATAAACTTGTGTTGTGTTTTATGAAATGTAAAATGTAGCAAAAGTCTAGTTTATGCAAGTCTTAAAAACTAAGATTATGTTTTGCTTAGAAACTAAAGTTTACATTTTGTCGTTAACAAAACTTAGCGAAGATCGTAAAATATAAATAACGTTTTTAGGCGATATTTGTATTAACAGGTAAGATGGTTATATCAACAGGATCAAACTAATGATCTTGGGGCTAAACCATATGCTAGCATCTACATCTTGTGGGACGTGTAAACCCACACACACAACATGTTTTACACCTTTGGTGCGCACACACACTTTCTGGCACACCTAAAACCAATTCCCTTTAAATAATAGAGATACTAGGGTTACAAAGGATATAAAGATAAAAGATTTGATGTAATCTTTTCTTTCATTTGAAGTTTCTTCCTTTGTCTCCATAAGTCACTCATCTTTCATTGTTTTGTCTTATCAACTCAAGTATAAATCCCAACAATCACATGTTAGAAACTAATAATGTGATAGAGAATAGTTTCTAGGATCGTTTTGGCTCTAGACTTATTAGGTCTTAATCTAGGATAATGATAATATAGGTGGAATATTCATACATAGAATCAATATTATCATAACAAGGTTTTACCAAACATTCTCCACAGCCCCAATATTATTATATCAACATAATACGGTTACATCAATCATTGTAACAGGAATCCAATGATTCTTGAGGCTAAACACTAAACTATCTAGGCGTTTATAAGACCTACGCCTAGGTTTACACACACACGCTTTTTTGGACTACATATTTTGTGCACACTAATAATCAATCCTTGTATCTCTTTATATAAAATAGATACTAGGGTTACAAAGGATATTCTAGAATAATAAAAAGATCTTTCTTTGCAAGTTTCTTCCTTTGTCTCCATAAGGCCCTCATGCTTATTGGTTTTGTCATTATCAACTAGGGGAAGATTGTTGGGAAATGATTCTTGAGGCTAAACACTAAACTATCTAGGCGTTTATAAGACCTACGCCTAGGTTTGCACACACGCGCTTTTTTGGACTACATATTTTGTGCATACTAATAATCAATCCCTGTATCTCTTTATATAATAGAGATACTAGGGTTACAAAGGATATTCTAGAATAATAAAAAGATATGCAGTAATCTTTTTCTTTCTTTGCAAATTTCTTCCTTTGTCTCCATAAGTCCCTCATGTTTTGTCTTATCAACTTAATTGTAATTCCCAACAGATTTAAATATTAAACTTGCTCTGATACCAATTGTTTGTCTCAAATAATGCCTTAAAACAAAATATAGTTAAAACAACACAATGGTTTAACTTTTCAAACGTATATATCTTTATTGATTAATAATCAAAAAATTACAAAGTGTTGTGCATAACACTAGTTGAATGACAATAGGTGGAAACCTCTTTAAACAAGTAAACTCGAGATGGATCAAGTTTACAGGAAAACTTATATAGAGTGTCTGATTCAATCAACGACTTTAATTAAAAGTTTGACAAAAAGAGTAAATGCTTTTCTAATGATAAATACAATAAGAACAATAAAAGCAATATCATTTACTATGGACCAACATTCTCTCATATAGTGGTATGAAGGTGTCTTAGTCATAAGTATCTTGAGAGTGTGATGAATCCAATGGAGAAGTACAAATACCATTTAATGTACGTCTAGTTGTAGTACTTTGTCTCAACTGTTTTGAACTATTTCGCAACAGTTCACTATCCCTTCTTCAACCTAACTTTGAGAGGCTATAATTTGAACAGCTTATTTATCCCGCATCTTTTCCCTATTCATTTTACTACCGCCTTAGTATATATGAGAACATCAGAGCTATGCTCTGTTGGATGTTTCAAAAAGTGTTCCGATATATCAGAGTATTGTCATCCTCTGATATATACCCATAGAAGTTCCGTATACATTCTAGCTGATATCCCACTCAGCCAGTGATATGTCTTCAAGTTGTCTTTGACTTTCTTGACGATGTCTAGGACTTGAACTTAACTGGGGTAGCTCATTGAGGATGTAACTCATCGAGTCTTGTGATCAGCTGTTAATCAGCTGGTTGCCATAGTGTAATTTATGTTCAAATTATGTCAGAGACTTTGGGCATTTATCATTGCCCAACATTCTTCACTCATGATAGTGATAGGTAGTTCAAAAACCTTCAATTCTCACAATCATTATACCCAAAGTGTATAACTAAACAATCACACGAAATCCTTCATGTATCAAATTATCCCTAACACACAACAAGGATCATCCAAAACTAGAACTCTATAACCTTGTTACCTCAACTCCGTTAGAGATATTCACCCATAATAGGATCACGTGAACTTTTTTTTCTTTTAAAATATATCATGCATCTCATTGTCAGTGCAAACTGATATATTAATCTAAATCGTCTTTGTCTACCTTTTCTCAAAGGTTAAATCCAACAATTTCCCATGGTATGGAGTCATTTCCATTCGCATTTAGGTGCGTATCGTTCTCATTTTAATTTTTTTGGAAGTATAACTTCTGTCAAGTCTATATTATGACATGATTTGTCATAATAATAATGACATATGTCTACCTCATTTTGAGTATGTCTTTTCAACAAACCATCCTTAACACCAATCATATTCTATAGATGGTAATGTTGTTCAAAAGGTTTGTTAGAACTCGCCTTCCCAATGACAACTTGGAAGAAGTCATTTTGTGTGTCAATTAATGAATGAATTTCATTCTTATTAGTATGATTGGTTGAACAATTATACCTTAGGTTGTCGGTCGGGTTGTAACCTCCAAGTGTCTTTGAATTGCAATACGCATTCATTTTTTTTTTGCGTCGCTCAACTTTCTTGCTTTTTCTCCTTTGTCTTTATCCTTTTGGCATACTTTCATCATGTGTCTAGTCTCTAGCATATTTTAATATGCTCTCTAGCATGTGTCTGATTCCCGTATATCTTGCTATGTGTATTATATCCCTTTAAAGTTCTTCCTATTCTTTTATATATTATGTTGCACGAAGCTAACCCTTGATGTAGGAAAAGCCTTTTGTAAGAATTTGATCCATGGATTCACTAGAAACTAAGGTAAATAAACTGGGGGTGGGGGGGGGGGGGGGGGTTCAATTATCTTAGGGGAGCATTGAGCTAGGGGAGCTCAAGGGTATTTATATACATAGCCTTGAGTTATTTTAACATTGGTGACAGAAGACTTCATTGGGATGATGCAAGCTTGCCTTTTTTAGGAGGATATAAGGGTACTGTAGAAAGGGGGAAGATGTAGTGTAAACTCGGAGCACCTACCATAGAAGTAGAGAATTCGAGGCACCCGCCTTTTTGCTTCAACAAAAGTGGGAGAAAGGAGATGTAAACAAGTAACTTTTACATTTTACTAAGTGTTGCGGTTTGTATGGTTTATATTTGTCATCATCAAAAATGAGGAGATTGTTAGTACAAATATTACGATATTTAAACTAAACGGTTTTTTCGGTTTCAATAATGAGAAACATGTAACTTGTAATACATAAAGTTAAAGCATACCTACATCAACATCTCTCGATGTCTCAAGTACAACACAGTCGTAGATTTCCATTCCGTTATGAATCGCTTAAGGTATGAGCAAACAAATTCAAAACTTGACGGATGATTAAAGAAATAAATTTTTTGTTCTAAACTTCACATTTTTATAAATGTGATAAGACATTTTTTTCAAAAATAGATTTTACAAATTATTTTTAAATTATTAAGAAATGTTTTAATGAGGAATTTATTTAAAAAACATAACAGCTAGTTTCCCCCCCCCCCCCCCCCCCAAAAAAAAAAAAAATCAGCTCTAAACATCCGCAAATATACATTCACCACAAAAAAAAACAAAATTAGGGGCGTTTTATCTGGGATGGTACTACTAAACCCGACGGTAGCGTTAAATTTAACAGTACCGTCGGAACTTTAACGGTACATTCACTGTGTAACGGAAAAATTTTTTGTCCATATAAATAGGAGAACATTTTACACTCCTTGACAAGATTTTACATACAGAACTTTTTGTTCTTATACTACCCAATCCAATCCTTTTCTTTTAGTTTGTTTTTTGTTTAATAGTGATTCAATCATCCATTCAAGTGATCACTTTCATTCATCTACTAGAGAAAGAGAAGAACACACCATATCAAGAAGATACAAAGTGTTGTAGTATTAGCTTAGTACACTCATAACACTTGTTACGTACTTGTTGTATATCGTTATACATCAAGTTTTTTGTCATTCTACTTAGTGAGATTATGTAGATAGGGTTGATCGTGTAGAGATCGGGTAGATCTTGTAGTTGGTGTTGACTATGTGTAGATCGGGTAGATCGGATAGATAGTGTGAAGATTGGGTAGATAGGGTAGATCGTATTGACAGGGTAGATCGTATGGATTGGGTAGATTGTGTAGATCGTGTGTGAGATTGATTCTAGCTAGATTAGAACTCAACATGTAGCTCAGTGACAGAAAATAATGTAAACTACGCGGTTTATGTGTTTAGGCCTCAAAACAGAAGGTTTGTTATGTTGGGCCATAAAACATAACGGGTTTGGTTGTACCCGAAGCAAAACTCGACATCTAGCTTGTGTTGCAAAATCTTGTAAGCGATGTTGTATGGTTTTCTCTGCCGGGAAGGGAGCTTGTTTATTAGTGAAGTAACTCTCAAGTTGGGTACTCGGGGAGTGAAGTAGGGCGAAGAGGAGCTTCGTGACCGAAGCACTATAAATTATCGTGTCCGATTTGCGCTTTCTTTTACTTATCTCTTTTCATTTATTTTTACATTTATTGCTTTACATCTATGTTACATTGCGTTTATGTTTGTGTGGCTTGTTGCTTATATTGTATGATATTTATGTTGTGTCTATGTTTATGTTATGGTAATATGCTTTACTTATTGCAATATACTATCACAAGTTGTCGTAAGGCTATTGTTGACACATTTCATATTACGTTACGCTTTATCGGTAATTTGATACAAAAGATTTAAGTTTTTAAACGGGAACGTATTCATCCCTTCATGTTTTCAACATTCTGCCTATAAAAGAGAATGTATCAAGGGAGTAAATGCGATCTCTTGCAATTAATGTGATACATATTCAAAGAGTATTTACACTTCCATAAGAACTAAGTCCCTGAATCCATTCAGAGTGTTAGCATAGTGCTGCTTAAACATTGATTTTGGTTTGCGTTTAAGCTAAGTGAGGAAATCACCAAAACATTCTTATTTAAGTAAGATTGTTATTCCGCAAACAATCTTAGTAAATCTTTGATTCATTTCTAATGAGAATTTAAACATTAAAAATACTTATCTAAATCTTTATTTGTTTATCTTTGTTAAATGCTTTTAAACTTACTTTACCAAACATAGAAATTTCTTAATTAACTTAAGTTATTCTTTGTAACCAATAAAAAGGGTGCATGTACTCATAACAAACATGCATAAAGCTAGCTAATTTTGCTAATATATAGAGCAATATTTGAACGCATATCCTTATTTATATCGTGCTGAAAATGGGAATAATCATGAATGTTGTCACTAAAACTCAAGGTTTAGTGACAACCCATGAATAATTTGTCATCGAAGAGCTTTCAAGAGCCAACTTCTTATCGAGAGGAAAAAAGAAAGGGTACAATTCATATCTAACATAGCAACTGCTATATATGATTCTACACCCTTTCTTATCATTACAATAAGTCGGAAAATTACCAACAGCGATTGCCAAACACTGCCTGCACGAAAGTTGTGACAAGTCTTCGGTACATTGAGACAATGCATAAAGAGTTTGAAAATCCGACAACTTAGTGTCCCCTTTACCGAACCCTTTACTACCTGGAGCCGCCGCTAACATATTAATCCGATACATAAGTGCCCCTAGTGATTTATTAAAAGTTTTTGGGTCTGTCACATTTTCAACATTCCAATAAAAAGTCCCGTACCCCGTGTCAACATTTCCAATAAAATTTTCGGTGTTGTACCTTAACCAACAGTACTCGTACCATATTCTAGCATCGACTAGGTTTGGACACATTTTTTTGATTTCTTGTGATGCATTACGGATGCAAGAGGAGCAGTCTTCCGTCGAGACATCTCTTCGGCATTGGGCTAGCCCAAAGACTTGGGCTTTGCCCGTGCCCACTGAGGTTGCATCGTAACCTGAGTGGGAGGTGACTTTGACTAGTTTGGATAAGAGTGAATCAATGTTTTTGGTTATTTTGGTTGTGGTTTTATTTGAGTTCTCGTTACAAACTTGCGCAGATGGGTCTGTTGATTCTACGTAGAGAACGCATAGAGCAAAGATGAGGAGATAATATTTGAGAAATGCCATTTTAATATTGGATGTTTGTACAATCTACCATATTGTTTGTTTATATATAGGATGATTGGCTAGATTTTCAAAAGGTGACAATTAACAAATGTGCTGTCGTGTTTTGTTTGTCATCCTTTTTTAATACTCACTCCGTTTTATAAATTCATTTTAACTTTTTAATCTATCTTTAACTTTAAATATTTTTGTTTGCACTATATAATATTTAATGCAAAATATATAAATAAATTAAGTTTTAAATGTATTTTTATTGATTTAATTTTCTTTAATTTAATTATTATATAATACGAACAAAAATATTTAAAATAAAAGTTGGATTTAAAAAGTCAAAATGGATTTATATTTTGAGACGAAGATAGTATATATAAGTCAAATATATTGATGTAAATAAATGCAAAACACTAGAAGTGTTCATGCTCATGAGGTTAAATATACTTAGCTATTATCTATCTATGTCGTATATATATACTAGGAAACATACTCCACTTAAACAAAATTATACCACATAAAAACCAATATCACACACACTCACAACCACAACTTTCACAACTCGATCGTTCAGTTCTCCCACCAAAGCACCTAAGACGCATCATACTAGGGGTGTGTATGGTACTGGAACCGTCCCGAAAGAACCGAGAACCGAAAATATAAAAAAAGTGGAACCAAGAACCGTCCCAAATTCTTCAGTACGGTTCCGGTACGGGAATTTCAGGTAATTCCTACAAGAACCTAAGTGTTTAAATAATTTATTTTCTTCGTCGTCGATCATTAATAAAAACATGCTAATAATGCTATAACAATACAAATATACACAGTATTTAACTAATGTACATGACTAAATATTGTATACTTAAACAACAACATATATACTTAATCTAGTTATTTAATATACTTGATTAAATATTGCGCATCATATTCAATCGAAAAGCATGAAGTACACCAATACCAACTGACCAACATTTCTATATAATATAACATGCATTCATACTTCCAACACATTATACTCGTTAACTACAGATTCGTCATTCATCACATATTGCATTATATAATTTACTTGATTTTTCTATTACTATAGGTATGTATCAAATTTACGATAATGATCACAAGATAAACATACTTTCATGTTGATAAATGATGATGATGATGATGATCTTTAAATGGATTAAAAGTTTGAGTTTTAATTTTATTATTTGTTTTTAAGTTTTAGCTTTTTTATGTTACAGTTTAATAATAAGTATTTACATTTATTTATTTATTTATTTATTTATTCTCTTTAAAATGTTATACACATTACATAATGTTCCAAATATACCCTATAAAATTTCATGTTTTTAAAATAGTCGGTTCTTTCGGGAAAGTACCAGAAACGGACGATCCCGACCCGAACCGTCCCGAGAACCTAAAATTTGGAATTTTAGGAACCAAGAACCGTACCATGGTTTTAATATACGGTTCGGTTCTGGTACGGTTTTCGGTTCTTTTGGTTCCTCGATTCTTTTGAACACCCCTACATCATACATGGTGAGGCTAATAAGGTGGACGAGTCGTTGAGTTATAGGCACAAGACACGTTGTCATGGCCTTGTTAATTAGCGGTAGTCTAAGCATTTGAAAAATTAAGAAAATTGAATATGGTACATCTTCAGAGTTAAATAGGTCAGAATATGTGTTGTTTTGTCTGAACTTGATTACTTAAGGTATTTAAATTAACAAATAATTACAGTTTTCATTTGAGATTACACTAATAAACTGACTAAAACCAGTTTGATTTACACATTTTTAAGGTTTTGACTATTATTATATGTACTTAGAAAGAAAATGCCACTAGCCTATGTTTTGGGAACAGTATTCCAATGCAATGTAGTATTGACCACTTCTTTCTCGTACATGCATGATGCATGCATGCAAATACACTTTTGTGTACGTAGATATCATGGAGTAAGTTATCTGAGACTTGGTCTTCACCATCATGCACGTATCAATAGTTCAATACCCATCGCTTCAAAACGAGCCTTGTCCTCAAGGCTCATGGTTTTGTACCTCGGGTCACATGGCTGCATGCCAGGGTGGTTCATGTCCAGATTGGAGAAAAACATATTTGGGTGGAGATTGACGATCGGGATGAAATGTCTTCAGACCTTGAAAACTACGTTCCTGGCTGAGAGTAACTAACTTGGATATCTTTGGTAGCAAGGTTTCGAAACGATGGTTCAAGAGGTTGGTATAGTAGGTTAGTAAGCATAGTTGGTCGATCTCTTGTGATGATAGCATGCTGTCCAGCGGTGGGGGCAAACGGGGGCGTTTAAGGATGGCTTGGATTTTCAGCGGTTTGTAAGCCGGGTTAGCAGTTGAAGGAGATGACGGGGGAATCAGTAGCAAGAGTTGATTTGCATGACTAAATGTGTGTTGTGGGTGGTGGTGGGTAGTGTGTGTTATTGGTTGTGTGATCGTTGGACTCACTTATTGTGATGGTGGAAATGAGTGTACGTGGTGGTCTTGGTAGTGATTGAAACAAGATTGGCGGTAGAGATGGCGAGACTTTTCAAATTGATTTTGAGTTTCATGTTATGTGAAGCGAAGTCGGTGTCAAACTTAGCCATGACATCGGCTAATGTAGCCATAACGTCTTTGAGGTTTGGTTTAGATGTTGAGATTGAAATGTTCAATAAAAAAAATAAAATAAATAAAAAATAAATAAAATAAAATAAAATAAATCTAGGAGTCATTGTTATAAATTAAAAAAAAATTAAAAAAAAAATAAATCTAGGAGTTATTGTTATAAATTTGTAAGGTTAATCGTTTGAAAATGTATCATACTTGACATTTTTTATTATTATGTGTATTGAATTTTTTTTATTGTGTGTACTGAATTTTAAATTTTGATTATTGTATGTATTTTATTACCATTTTACCTTTACTTTTATTAAATTCTGAAGGGTAAAATGATTATTTTACATTGCCAAATAGACACTAAATACATACAATAATCAAAATTTGAAAGTTCAGTACACATAATAAAAAGAAAAAAAATTACTACACATAATATTAAAAAATGACAAGTTTGATATATTTTCAATTAATTAACCCTAAATTTGTATTGATAAATCTACTTTATTTAACCTTATCTTGATTTACTAATGCTAACCTAATACTGTAGATTTATGAATGCAAAGCTATAAGATAAGGTTAAATAAATAAATATTCAGTGGCTCAGACTAACTAATGTTAAGGAAAAGCAATCTAGGTGCGCGGTTCACCGTTCA
This sequence comes from Artemisia argyi, assembly GCA_030686995.1. Taxonomy (NCBI): domain Eukaryota; kingdom Viridiplantae; phylum Streptophyta; class Magnoliopsida; order Asterales; family Asteraceae; genus Artemisia; species Artemisia argyi. The sequence goes on from CM060681.1 coordinate 172,867,116, forward strand.
CCAACAAATTACATGTATATATAGTTGATACAGTCAAAACGGCCAATTTAGACCTTCAAAGTTGGAAATGCAAATATGATCAAATCTCACAACTTAAAAACATTTTCAAGTTGTAAAACCTGTTCTTTTTCAGTTTGATGGTTTTGTTAAACAATCGTATCCAGAAGTTGGAACGAAGGACTAAAGTTATACGGGTGCACGTGACGCACTGGCTGATTGTGCATTCATGCTTCTAGTGTAATGGAGTCTTTCGTAAGCCATTATGCAGCCGATATTTAATTATTTTTTAACCAAGTTGGATATTGACTTGGTCAGTCAACCATTATTTGTTCAAAAAAGAAGTCAACCATTATTATTTCGAAAAAAAAAAAAATCTACACATTCCCTTTTCACAATATTTGTGTGTTTTATATTTTGAGGGCTAATGATTTGCACACAAAAGTCATTTAAATTTGGTCGTACATGAGTTGTTCATCAATCAAGTATTTGTGGATTCAAGTCTCGTTAAAAACATTTGTAGGATATTATGGGTGAGATTGGTGATATAATAAGTTAACTGTATAATAATAGATTGCCGTTAAAAAAAACGTTTGTACACGAAACAGTTATGTAAATTGGCAAAGATATCCTTAATATTAATTTCATACACTTTCTTTTCAAATTTATTCAACTTGCCCCTTGTTATTCACTTCCACTGGCACCACCATTTCCGGCGACCATACTCCACCAGCATCCATTCCGACGACTACATCATCTCCTTTTTACACATATGTTTATTCAGAACTCTATCTATATTTAACGATATATATTAAGTTACATAGTATTAGACAATAACAGAAATACAACTTTCATTTTCAGCTCTGCAGACTTACTTTGTAAGTGATAATGTGATATTTGTGTTTACAAAATGAATGAAAAGATGAAAAAGAGGTTTATTGAATGTGACTGTCGGACAAAATATGCGCGATGTACTCGAGTCAAAATGTATGATTTTTGACACTTCTAATTCTAGAAGATGTTATCCCGTGATTGTCAAATGAAATGAGTCAACTTTTTTTTTTTTTTTTTTTTTTTTTTAATTATTGTTTGATCAATCAAAACGGAAATCCAGGAATCAGTGTCATGCAATTAACTCTAAAACATATACCAAATCGTACCACATCTTGAATTCATATTAGCTAGATATATATTCTCAAATTCTCAAAGATAGATGGCAGGTAATAGATGTATGAAAAGTGTTAGGAGGCCTAAAAATGCAAGGACTAATAATATATTTATGTCTAAACCTACATGTCTATGTTTTATTACATTTGTAAATAAGTGGTTCAATTCATTAGGTTTAGGTTGTAACCAACATGCCGTGCATAATAACATACTAGCAGCTGCGGGCACCCTGTAATTTAATTTTTTCGGCTAATAATTTACTTTATTTGTACATTTTTTGGTAATAATTTTACTGATTAGTTTTTTATGGCAAAAGTTTGATGAAATTTTGCTTAGTTTGTATTATTTTATTTATTATTATTATTATTATTATTATTATTATTATTATTATTATTATTTTAGTAGTTTGCTTGGTTTGTACAATATGTGAACACATTTTAGTTTACTATGTTCTTTTTGACAATAAATTTACGGATATCAAAAATTTCGTTTAGCTCGTGTCCGTTCAGGCTCGAGCCTGTTGGCTCGTGTCCGTTCGGGCTCGAACCCGTTTGACCCGTGCTCGTTCGGGCTTGAGTCCATTGCCCGTTTGGGCTTGAATATTTGTATAATATGATTTATTATTTGTATTAATGACATTTAATGCAGAAATTGTGTTTAACTTGGTTGTACAATATGCTTGATAATTTGTATTTCTTATGTAAGTGGTGTTTTAATAAGTGCATTAATTGTATTTATTGACCAGTTAATTAATTGTATTTAATGTACATAATGATTTATTTATTGTATTTAATGTTAGTATTAATTGCATGCTGGAATTAAATATGAGAAAAATTTCTATAAGTAACATTTGTGTTTGAATCACTTGTACTTTAAGCTTATTAACTTGTAAGGCTTAATTTTAAGTATTCTAATATTAAAAGATCTTTCTTCATTATAATATAGTATTATATGTCATCTTGCATGAAAAGTCAACAGGTGATTTGAATAGAAATTTGAGAACAACCTTGTGATCATTGATTGGTGATGTTCCTATGACAATCACTTTTCTTGTTAATGAATTCACTTACTACGATATAAGATATATATGACGCGTGCTTACACCGGACGGTGTAGTCGAAATGGAGGTGTTTAATTTTTTTGTTGAAATTGAGAACTTGTATTAACCTCCAAACATATTTACAAAACATACCGCATATCAAACGATGCTTATGACAAAGAGGAGTGATACACCCATATAAAAACATCCACAAAATTCTTCACAAAATGACGTGTCATAAATTGATTGGTAGATTTTACTATAGTTTCTCTTTCTTCTCTTTGATTCCACCAATTACTCTTTGACAAATCATTTTGTGGCTGATTTTGTGGAACCTTTTATGTGGTTCTAGCATTCTCCTATGACAAAACCATAGCTATCACTACATTAGCTAAATACAGCAATTCTCAAATAAGCGTTATGAAACTGACTAAACAGGCAAGCAATCATTCTTCAATCACCAATTCACCAAATCTTTACTACATTTCTTTCTCTGTATGCAATCCACAACCATGGTATAGACTGCATCCTCACACATATGGAAGTAGACACAACAAACATAGGATGGCTTTATCACTCCAACAGACCAGCCAACCTCGATCATGAAAGCATTGTACCCAAAAGAGACTACATTTCTTAATCTATACCAACAGATCAGACGAGTATGCATTTCCTTTACTAAAGTTTTGGTATACACACAGGCCTCTCTTAGTTTAATAAGGCCCGTTTGGCCCGTAGCAGTTTAGGCCCATTTAGCAATTAGGTTTTACATGTTTAGTTTCTATTTAATATTATGTGGTGTACATTAGTCATTGAATCTGATTAATCTGTTGTTCAGTGTTCCTTTGATTTCTACATGGTATCAAAAGCTAGGTCGAAGATGAAGAAAGAAAAAGAAAAGAAAAAAAAAAGTACGCTTGTTGGAGGTTGTTGTCATCGAATGGTTGGTCTCTTTGAATTAATTGCTTAGAATTGATTTCATATATGATATATTATATTCATAGTGCTATTGTTTCATATGTGATATATTATATTTATGAAGTGAGGTTGTGTATTGATTGGTTGAATAAGGTTAATGGGTCGGTTGGAGTGAATTCACTTTGGTGCATATGCTTTTGTATCGGTTTTGGATTTGCTTTGGTAGCAACTGTCTGGATATGTTTATAGGATTTTTAGTTTTGTTTTGGTTATTATGTTTCAGCATGTTACTGTTTGTTTCGAATTACTGCTTGGTTTGGATTCTTAATTTGGTATTAGTATCGATATCGCTATCGGTATTAGTATTTTATTGATATCGGTATTTGGTAATCATAGTTATGTTTGTTTAGTTTATAATAGATTATTGGTGTGGGTGATGATAATGTTATAGTGTCTTGAGTTGTTATATGTTGCATCTCGATATCAAAAACTTGCTTCGGTTTTACATGTGGTTCTGCATCTGATTCTGTCTAGTTTTATATGCATCTGTCTGAATCTGTCTTTCTGCATCTGTCTGCCTGAATATGTCAATCTGCATATGCTTCTCTAAATCCACATGTGCTTTTGCATCTAGTTCCGCCTGGTTTTGTCTGCATCTTCATGTCTGAATCTGCATATGTCTGATTTCACACGTGGTTTTGTTTGCATCTGTCTGTCTGAACCTGCCTCTGTCTTAATCTGCATCTGTCTATCTGCCTGAATCCGCTCTCGTTCGTCTCCTTATTTGTGTTGCTCTGATTTTGCAATCGGTTTTGGTTTTGCATCGACCTGGCCCGTTTTTTTAGACCTTATTTCATCTTGTAACAATTTGGATGGAATTGGACTCGGACTTTGTCTTGCACCGAGTTTGAACACTGGGTCACTCCACATTTCGTTTGTTTTTCAGTTTTAGTTTATTTTATGTTTGACAAACTATCAATATTTACCGCTATAACATTGTGAGTTTGAGAGGGAGTGTTTGTTTGATAAGGCCCATTTGACCCGTAGTAGGTTCGGCCCATTTAGCAATTAGGTATTCTCATATTTAGTTTCTATTTAATATTTTGTATTATACATTATTCACTAAATTTGATTACTTTTCAATATTCCCTTTACCCTATCTCTCCAAACTTTATGGAGGTATTTATTTTTATTTAGTAAATTTTGCTTCTTTTCGTTAGGTGTTTATTTTGTAAAACATGCTCTCAAATACACTATGTCTCAAATAAGTCCTCAAAAAGTGTTATATCTGAATTGAATTTCTATGCTTCAAACTAAAAAAAGATTAAGGTGGTGTTTGTTTGTTAAGAGGGTCTGAATCTGAATCTGAACCGCACATCTGAATCTGAATCTGATGCGTAAATGTCTGAATCTGACCGCATCTGAACGGGGAAAAAAAACTCATGTTTGAACCGCACATTTGCTTGCTCGTACTATTTTTTTTTTGGTTTTTATTTGTGTCAGCAAGAGGCAACAAGACGCATTCAGACAGCCCTCTCAAGTCTAAACCATTAAGATCTTACTGCATCTGAACGCGTCTGAACGGAAAAAAAAACAAACGGTCTGAACGACCAAATGTCTGACCGATTCAGACATTTTGGCCATTCAGAGCCTGTTAAGAGGCAAACAAAAAAAATCAAACACAGCCTAAGAGTACCTTCTATAATACATGAATACCTACGCTACTCGGCATACGGGTAACTCAAGTCTATCGTTGAAATTAGTCTTCTCTTTTCCACTCGCTTTTAGCTTGTTCACTTTAATAATACTAAAAAGGTACCTACGCAATGCAGCGGCATGTATCTGGTAACTATTTTTGTGACGAGCAAATATTTTTTATTTTGAATCTTCCTTATTTAGCACTTCCCAAATATTTTATTACGCAATATATATATATATATATATATATATATATATATATATATATATATATATATATATATATATATATATATATATATTTCAAAAAATAGAACGTTAAGTTATTAATAGTGAAAATAGTTAACATGTTTAATTTTCAAATTTTAGCATTAAATTGATGTTTATAAATTTAGTGAGTTTTTTCTTATAAACAATTATATTAAAATATATTATTATTGAAAGGGTTACTACATGTTTTAAAGAAGAATCTAATTTTTAAATTTTACATTAATTTATAATGTAGTATAGATTTCTTAGGCTAATATTATCATAAGTCAATTTAGTTGCACGCACGTAAAGTGACAGAAAGAAACGTTGCTGATTAATTATCACAATTTCACAAAGTCGTTGGTCCTAATAGTTCTATTCGAATCACCAAGTCATTTTGTGGTTTAGTCACATAAGTTGTGGATAGATCTCTTATATTCATTTGAATTATGATATGTAATATTAGTAAATACTAAGTTTCTTATCAACACTACGTATAAAGAGAAAGGGGAAAGCATTGCTGCTGTTTGCAGCATGTAATTATCTGCAACAAAGCCCAAAAATAAATTTGCATCTTACATTTTTATACACTTATACCCTTCATCATTTTCTAATTTGTATTAATGGTCCCTCCTCTTAAGCCTTTGCAGTAGGTACACATCCATGCAGCTATAGCAGGGATGATTTTGAGAAAACGCAAAGTTTCTTATCAATATTATACGAAGAGAAAAACACATTTGTTTAAAAACTCTCTGGAAAATTACTAATTTATGCCTACTCTTTATTTATTCAAACATTATACTTTATATTTATATATTTTCCTTCAATTACAACTTATAAGTTGAAAGTTTGACCAAATAAACAATGTACATTTATTTCATACACGAAAAACTTAAGCACAATTTCGCAACAATAATTATATTATGCTTTAAATTTTGGGTTAATTGAACAAAAATGTATATACTTATCACCTTTTGTAGTTCTGTGTTGCCAATTATTTTTTCTAGATCCATATAGCATACTTTTTTATTTCATCTTTTTGTGTATAGTATGATCAGTTTTGTGTATTATTTGACCGATTTAATCCTCTTTCGGTTAAATTTGAGTGTATAAATTAAGGGTAAAGTTGTCAAATAATACACACAATTGTCACACAACACATCAAAAAGACTAATATCAAATTATGCTATATAGATCTAGGAAAACTATAATTGGTTACGCAAAACTATAAAAAGTGATAAGTTAGATACATTTTTATGCAATTAGGCTTTAAATTTTTGACGTGTTGCACGGGTATGGCCTAGTATATAAAACAAGTTAATTGGGCAGGTTTTTACACTATCTCATTTCTACGTATCTGTAACACATGGACTCATTCCCCTTAAGCCATATACATAGTTTACTTGATAGTTGATACATTTAGTGTGCTTATTTGGGCACGCTAATATTGGTAGATGTGGCCATTTCACCATTTGTAGTAGTTTTGAACACTTGGACTTCTTTTGTTTCGGTGGTATTCACTATTCAGTTTGCGTTTTGCAGTTGAAAGGTAGGTAATTCTGAACAGATAAATGTTCTTGCTTACTTATTGATTTATACAAAAGTATTTTGTCAAATCAGAATGATCATTTGATTTAATAGCTTTTATTGCCATCGAAAATATTATAAATCTGATATCGATCTTTTCTCTAAACATGGTTATAGTTATACTTTATAGATAAAATAAACCTCTCATGCATTAGATAATCTTTTATCTTCAATTCGAAAAAGGAGTCCAAACCTTCTTAATGCATTAGAGCTATTCAAACTTGACTTGTACTCCGATAAAATTACACTGGTTGATAGGTAGCGATTTTCCGATTTCAAGATCACTCGAAAAGTGGCTTGAACTTAACAGGAACTATCAGATTAGGATCTGTTAGGAATACAATTATTCCTATAAAAGACTCGGTCACCTAAATGTTGTAATAGCATTAAGTTAGCTCGTAGTTAGGTTATTATTTAGTTAGTTTTAGTTTAAGTAACACCGTGGAAGAAGGACGGGTCTTTACCCACTGTATGCCTGATCCACAGCCCGGGTGTGGGCATTTTCTTTTCTTTGTATAAATACCCCTCTCCCACCAAGGGAGAGGGTTAGAACTTTCATACATTCAATCTAATATTCACTAGTTTCTCTCACTAAAAGGCTCCCACTTCTCTCTATATACTTTCTCTCTCTACATTTCTAGCTATTCGATCCATACAAATCACAAAGACCATACGTGTTTAAGTTTATGAGTATTCTACAATTGGTATCAAGAGCCATGGTTTCATCTTAGGACCTTGTAGAATCGGATTTAGTGTGGTTTTGTGTGGTTTTTGTATGATAGTAGTGTTTCTCTTTGAAAACATCATGGTTTGATTCTTCTAGTGTTATTTGACATGTTAGAGGTGTACTTTTATGATCATTAGTGTTAGTACTACATTGTTTTTCAGTTGGTTATGCTATATCATATGTCTATTTGAAGTTTGGATTGATTTTGGGTCGTTGTGCTTGGTTGCGGTTTGCTCTACTGTTTCATTTCCTTGTTGCGGTTTGCTACTGGATCCTGTGGTTTGCTAGATAGCGATTACTATTTTGGGTATACGGACAAAATGCAAGATAGTGACTGTTTTGGACTGTTGTGACTAGTGTTTTGCTATTTGCGGTTTACTCCTGCGGTTTAAGCTTTTTTGCGGTTACTTTGTTTAGCGTTTAACTCATATTGTGGTTTGCCGTGAATAGCGTTTATCTCACTAGCGGTTACTTCATCCTGCGGTTTGCTCCTCATTGCGGTTACCTCTTCTGGTCTTGCATTTTACTCATCACTGCGTTTTGCTCTGATTTGCGGTTATCTTACTTAGCGGTTTGCTCTCTTTGTTAGCGAGTTTCTCATCATTGTTGGCAATTAACTTAGTGGTGAAGTACTTGTGATAGGTTAATCACTTGTATTTGGTGAATTGTTGAAACTTAAGTCGTTTCGAAGATTCATTTAGTAGATTTTGTCTCACGTATATACCTTTTAAAATTCATATTCATAAACAAATACGTAAAAAAAAAAATGTTTATTATATCCAAATTTAATCTAATTGTGATCTGATGTTGTGAGTTACTTCTTACGACTTGACTAATCTCAATTGGATATATTGTAACTTGACTTGTCGCAACTTGACACTTAGTGCAAACTGTGACTCATCCGGTACCTTTCTCTAAGTTTAACTTGCTAAGTATATCTTCCGGTTTCTGTTGTTGACTTTAGTAAAATCCCGGGAAAGAATCGATTTCTTGGTTTAAGTCACAAGAGTTGTAAAATCCCGTTTGAAGATTTTGTTATGGCAACTGTTTCGGATGACATTCAAGCTGTTGGGTCCGATACCCGACCTCCTATGCTAGATAGGACTGATTATGAATCGTGGGCACAAAGAATCAAATTGTATTGCTTGGGTAAAGAAAATGGTGAGAACATTCTGCGATCAATTGATGAAGGTCCTATGCAGATGGGTACTACCAGAGATGTTATCTCCACAGTAGAGGATGGATCTGTCACCCATGGAATTGACAGGCCATGTACTTACAATGACCTCAGTGATGCTGAAAAGAAGCGTTATGATGCTGATATTCGAGCCTCTAACATTGTGATACAAGGGTTACCCAAAGATGTAAGCTAATCAACTTCAATACCAATGCTAAAGCTGTTTGGGACAATGTCAAAATGCTTCTGTCTGGATCGGAGTTGACCAAAGAAGACCGTGAGTCTCAGCTGTATGATAAGTTTGAGCATTTCAAAATGAATCCTGGTGAAAACATTACCGACTACTATGTCAGATTTCACAAGTTGGTTAATGACATGAGAATGATCCGAATGACAATGCCAAACATCCAACTCAATTCTAAGTTTGTTAACAACATGTCACCTGAGTGGGATCATTTCGTGACTGCAGTAAAGCTCAACAAAGGATTGAAAAATACAAACTATGAACAGTTGTTTGCATACTTACAACAACATGAGAAGCATGCAGCTTTTGATCGACAATTAAGAGAGAAGCTCAATCCAACTGCTACCAATGACTCACTTGCATTCATGACTAGTATGTTAGAAAATACTCAACCTGTGTCTTCAGTGGATCACTCATCTCTACAGTCACCTGCTGCCATGAATACCCATATTGACTCAGGGTATTCTCATACTGATAAGATGATTGACAACCTTTCCAACCAAGTGTCTCTACTCGTTCAACACTGCAGAGCTGCTCTTCCACCAACCAACAATCAACTCAGAGCTTCCTCAAACCCACGTAATCAGGCTGTTGTGGAAGATGGAAGAGTGATGGTGCAGAATGTTCAGGGCAGACAAAATGTGAATCAAAGGAATGCTGCACGGGGTAACTTGCAGAACAGGGTTGGAAATGTGAATCAGGGACAAGGAAGGCAACCAAAATGTTACAACTGTGGGGGTTTAGGTCGCATCGCTAGGAACTGCACTTAGCCAAAGCGTCCTCAGAACTCAGACTACTTCAAAGACAAAACACTGCTCATGCAAGCCCAAGAGAATGAAGTTATTCTAAATGAGGAAGAATTGGCTTTTATTGCTGGGGATGATGGAAAGACGTTTGATGATGATGTGGATGAGCAACCTGTTCAGGACTTAGCACTTAATGATCCAAACATCTTCCAAGCTGAAGATTGTGATGCTTTTGACTCAGACGTTGATGACGAACCCACTGCTCAGACAATCTTCATGGCCAATTTATCATCTGTTGCCTCACCATCACAACATTCTGGTCCCTCCAAATCATCCATCATATCTGAGGTACTGAAGTTATTTGATGAATGTGATGTTAATCGTGAACAAAATACCTTCAACAATATACGACAAAATAATGTTGATGAACCAAATGTGACTAAATTGGAAAACATTAATGTTTTTCCAAATGAACAACATTCGGATCACAACTGTGATTCTGACGTATCTTGTGGAATGTCTTCTGTTATATGTGATAATGATGTGATTCATGAACAAAAGATATATAACGAAGAACAACAAACAAACGTTGTTGAGTTAGATATTGCTAATATGGGAAATAGAAATTTCGTTCCATATGAACAATATGTAAAGCACAACGTCGACTCTGTTGTTTCTAGTGATATATCTATTGTTGATGACTATGTGCGTGAACTTGATGAATATACTGCTGATGCACCTGATGACACTCTGACCACTAGGATTAATATTCTTAAGGATCAAGTTAGGTGTTATGAACAACATGCAAAATTTGAGCTAACCGAACGTGAACAAAAAATTGATTGGCAAATGCAAGCATACATAACTGAACAAAATTTAAAGGTAGAGGCCTCTAAACAAGAGATAAAATCTGTTCAAAATCAACTTGATCACGCTGTTAAGGAAAAACAGGAAATTCAGGATAGTTTAAATGTTCTAAAAAGTGAATTTCAGGAAAAGGAAGCTAAACTGTTAAATGAATTTTCCAACCTTAAGCAGTTGAAGAACAAACTTGAAAACAAGTTGTACATCCAAGGCCAAACTAGTCAAACAGCTCAAATGATTGAAAAACACACTAAACTGCGGGATAAGCATAGTGATAAGGACTTAGGGTTGCCTAAAACTAACTTTCTTAAGAGCGTTAGAGCCTCTCAACCTGCCCTCTATGATGCTAAGGTTATGCTTACACCCAATCATGACCCTACAAATAGTTGGTCTGATAAAGAATTAGATGATCTTGAGTCTGCCAATAGAGAAAGATTTGATAATAAAATGAAAGATCCTAAGTGCATTAAACACCGTGTCATTGTTAAGCCCCATGATTATTATGAACAAAACCGAGTGACTGTGTTGCACCTCAAACTAAGTTAACACCAGAACAGGTATTTTGGCCATTAGATGTTGAGAAAATGAAAGCTGAGGAAATTAAGGCCAAGACACCTCAAAAGTTAGCTGCCCCAACGGTGTATCCCCCCAATACACCAATGCACTTAGTTCAGTTGTCACTTCCCACGCAATGTAAAACTCTTATTAGCATATATGTCCTTTGTCAAATGTTCACTGATTTTGATAAGACATGCAAAAAGAGAATCACACCAACTGGAATTACTGAGGGTGAACGGGGATTTAAGCTTACTAAAGAGTGTTACTTAACTGAAGTCATCCTATTTTTTAAACTAATCAAAGAACACTTTGAGAGTTTAAGACAATCCCTTGATGTTGAGCTAAAAGAAATGAAAGAGGTGTTTAAAAATGTGGAAAATAAGAGTAAAAAAATTGCAACATATCTTCAGCATAGTAAAATAGCCAGGAAAAATATTCTCATCATGAATGACAATTTGATTGCTAAATGTATTACACAAGATGTGTTCTATACTGCTACAGATTCCTCATTAAATGCTTGTCAGTTTCATGAAATGTTTATTGCTTTGAATAACCTTCAAAATCGTGTTGTTGAGCTTGAGGGGGAGAATTTGAAATTGCATGAAAAAATTCAAAATGATGATCATGACAACATGGTCAAGCACTTTTCTAAACTAGAAGTTGATAATCTTAACTTACAATTGAAATATCAACATTTAGAAGAAAAAATAAAAATATCAAAGGCCAAGACATCTTCGGATGTTCCGGAATTTGATGCATATTTTGAATTAGCAAAAAGGGATGAAAAAATTCAAGCTCACACGAACACGATCCGGTTATTGAGTGCTCAAATTGCCCAAGTGAAATCTCCCATGAATGTTGTGATCGACACCCATAAACCAATGTCCGCAGATTCTCAGAATTTTCAACTTCAAAACATAATAAGCAAACTTAGACATGAAAATGATTGTTTTCAAGCTGAAAATTCTAAAGTAAAACAACATTACAAAGAGTTATATGATTCGATTAAGATCACTCATGATAAAACCAATGAAAAGATAACCTCTTTCCTTAATGAAATTGAGAATCTAAAGACAAAGGTGAAAGGGAAGATGCCGGTCATTGCAAGTGACAATGTCAATCCAAAGGTCTGTGAATGTAAAAAATATGCATGTGAGGCTGTGTTTATTCCTCTTCCCCTTAAGAACAATGAACTAATCCATAGTGATTATCTTAGACATCTTAAGAATTGTCTTGACATGACCCGTGAGACCATTGAAGAAGATAGAATGGTGAGACCATCTGATAGCGCCCTATCTGATATTTGCTTTCTCACCAAATGGTCACAAGAATTGTTAGAATATGCCATAGGTACGTGTCCCAAGATTCCCAACATGCGTGATAGAAAGGGCACATCCTCATCTAGGAATTTGAAAAAGCATGTTACCTTTGATCTACCTTCGGCATGTTCTGATCATAGCACATCACCATCTAGAAACCAAACAACTATACAACAATCAAATGTTCCCATCGTCCATTCTACAGGAGTAAGCAATGACACTAAAGCTAGCGGGTCAATGCCTAAAGGCAATACAAGGAATGATAGGACTTCGCCAGTTAAGAGTGATCAAGAGCAGAATGTAGAAGACCACCTTAGGAGCAATAAGATTGATTTGAGTGAAAAGAATCGTGTTGATTCTAGTATTTGCTTTAAGCGTACTGTAATTAATTCGAATTCTAATGCTACTTGTAAGACTTGTAATGGTTGTTTAATTTCTGGTAATCATGATGAATGTGTTGTGTCATTTTTGAAATCCTCTTACAAATCCTCGGTTAAGTTGTCTAAAACACATAAACTGGAAAACCATACTTGGAGGGCAACAGGAAAGGTTTTTACCAATGTAGGATATCAGTGGAAACCTACTGGAAGAAAGTTCACTTTAGGAAGCCAGTGTCCATTGACTAATATGCCCGATCCCAAATCTTTAGTGGATAAGAAATGGAAGGCAACTGGTAGAAAATTCCCTTTAGTGACTCAATGCCTCAATATTAAGTCAGTAGCACCCACTAGTATTGTTTCCTCTGAGAAAGCCATTATAGATACTAATCCTGCCTCTCTTAAGTATACTTGTTCTAACCAATTGGATCCCGGGTACACTTGGGGATCCATGTTTTTCAATTATCCATATCTGTCTGATTTCAAATGCAGGTCGTACAAATCGTCCTGTGGTATTTGGACTTAGGCTGCTCAAAACATATGATTGGGGATCGCTCTCGGCTCAGAAATTTCATGAAAAAGTTTATCGGGACAATTAGATTCGGAAAAGACCACTTTGGAGCCATTATGGGGTATGGTGATTATGTGTTCGGTGACAGCATGATCTCTAGAGTTTACTATGTGGAAGGACTTGGGCACAATCTATTCTCTGTTGGACAATTTTGTGATTCCGATCTCGAAGTGGCCCTCAGAAAGCACACATGTTTTGTTAGAGAATTGGATGGAGTTGATCTTCTTATGGGAAGTCGAGGTACTAATTTGTATAATATCTCTATCGAAGACATGATGCGGTCCTCTCCTATTTGCTTGCTCTCTAAGGCCTCAAAGAGCAAATCATGGTTATGGCACCGTCGTTTGAACCACTTGAACTTCGGCACCATTAATGAACTTTATCGCAAAGATCTTGTTCGAGGCATGCCCAGATTGAAGTATGAAAAAAGACCATCTTTGCTCATCATTTCAATTGGGTAAAAGCAAGAAACAAAGTCACAAACCAAAACCCACCAACTCCAACACAGAAGTGCTCCATACCCTTCACATGGATCTGTGCGGACCCATGAGAGTGCAAAGCTTCAATGGGAAAAGATATATTCTTGTTATTGTGGATGATTACTCAAGATTTACATGGGTGAAGTTTTTAAGATCCAAGGATGAAACTCCCGATATCATAATCAAAATCATCAAGCAGTTGCAAGTTAGGCTTAACAAGACCATAAGAATCATTCGCACTGACAATGGAACTGAGTTTGTTAACCAACAACTCACTCAATTTTATGAAAGTATCGGCATCAGTCATCAAAAGAGTATCCCTCGAACTCCTCAGCAAAATGGAGTTGTTGAAAGACGGAATCGCACATTAGTTGAAGCTACTCGCACTATGCTGATATTTTCTAAGACACCAATGTTTCTATGGGCTGAAGCCATCGCTACTGCATGTTATACTCAAAATCGGTCATTAATTCATCCTCTTCACAACAAACACCTTATGAGCTGGTGCATCTAAAAAAGCCCGATCTCTCCTTTCTTCGGGTGTTTGGAGCCTTGTGCTATCCAACTAACGACAGTGATGACTTAGGTAAGCTCAAAGCTAAGGCGGATATTGGGGTATTCGTGGGCTATGTGCCAGATCGAAAGGGGTACCGAATCTACAACAAAAGAACCCGACAAATCATGGAAACAATCCATGTCACGTTTGATGAGCTGACAGAGCATACGGCTTCAGGACACACCAGTTCTGGACCCTCACATAATCTTTTATCTCCTGGACCAATAAGTTCGGGACTTGTACAGAACTCCAACCATGTCACTCCCTATGTTCCTACCACTTGTGAAGAATTGAAGACGTTATTTGACCCTATGTTTGATGAGTACTTCGAGTCACAGCCACCTCATGAACCAGTACAGCTGGCTGTTGAACCTAATATTATGGCTATAAATGCACCTCATGACACAAATGGTCCATCTACCTCCATCTCCTTAGATCTAGATGCACCAGAATGTAGCAACTCTCAAAATGAATCAAATATACAATCGTCTTCTGAATATCAAGGAGTGACATCTGAAAACTCATGGGAAGTTAATCCTTTTGCTCCACCTGAGGATGAACCATTTGAAAATGTTTTTGCACCTGAATCCTCCAACGAAGCATCATCCTCAGGAGAGTCAAACAATGCTATATCAGTCCACTATCCTCAACCTCATGAACATCTCAGAAAATGGACAACTGATCACCCTATTAACAACATCATTGGAAATCCCTCACGACCTGTGTCCACCAAAAAACAACTTTCCACTGATGCCTTGTGGTGCTTCTTCAACTCCGTCTTATCCAAAATCAAACCCAAAGACTTTAAGTATGCTCTAACTAAAGTATCCTGGTTCACAGCAATGCAAGAAGAAATCCATGAGTTTGATCGTCCTGATGTATGGGAATTAGTACCACCACCAGAATGTGCAATGATCATTGCTCTCAAATGGATTTTCAAAGTAAAACTTGATGAGCATGGTGATGTGTTGAAAAACAAGGCTCGGCTAGTAGCTAAAGGATACAGTCAACAAGAGGGTATTGACTTTGAAGAATCGTTTGCACCTGTTGCTCGTATCGAGGCCATTAGAATCTTTCTTGCCAATGCTGCCAGCAGTAACATGATTGTTTATCAAATGGATGTTAAGACTGCCTTCTTGAATGGAGAATTATAAGAGGTGGTCTATGTTACTCAGCCTGAAGGCTTCGTGGATCCTGAAAGACCAAATCATGTATATCGTTTAAAGAAGGCACTATATGGTCTTAAACAAGCTCCCAGAGCTTGGTACGACACACTATCCAAGTTTCTCCTTGCAAATCGATTTACCAAGGGTGTTGTTGATCCTACCTTGTTCACTAGGAAGTCTGGAAACAACCTACTCCATGTTCAAATTTATGTAGATGATATTATCTTTGCGTCGTCCGATTCCAATGAATGTGATCGTTTTGCAAAGGAAATGAGTTCCAAGTTTCAAATGTCTATGATGGGACAAATGTATTTCTTCTTGGGGTTACAGATCTCACAAAACCCAAGCGGCATCTTTATTAATCAAGCCAAATATGCTAGTGACATCCTTAAGAAGTTTGGTTTTGATTCAAGTGACACTGTTGATACTCCCATGGTTGAAAGATCCAAACTTGATGATGATTTTGCAGGTGTATCTGTTGATCAGACCAAATATAGAAGCATGATAGAATCTCTCATGTACCTCACAGCAAGTAGGCCAGACATTCTATTCGCAGTATGCATGTGTGCCAGATATCAATCCAAGCCCACCAAAAAGCACTTGGAAGCAGTCAAGAAAATATTCAGGTATCTCCAAGGGACAATTCACATGGGACTCTGGTACCCTAAGGACAATGCAATGGCTCTTACGGCTTACTCAGTTGCTGACCATGCGGGGTGTCAAGATACTCGCAGAAGTACACCAGGAGGTGCTCAATTCTTGGGTGAGAAACTTGTAAGCTGGTCATCCAAAAAGCAAATGTGCACTATGATATCATCCACTGATGAAGCAAAAAGTGTACCGCTTTTAAGGGGTCATTTAAGCCCGAATTCGTGATTATTTGATCAATTATTACCCTAAATCATTGCTTTTGTCATTTTAGGTACTTTTGAGGAGAAATCTGGAAAAGGAAGCGTTTTGGACGTTTTTGGAGCATAAAAGTGAAGAAAATGGCAAAGTCTCAAATTCCTTGCTGGGAACAGTACCTGACGACGTCAAGCCTTAACACATGACGGCGCCAAGAGTGACAAAAGAGGTGGATGTGGAACTTATAACGTGACGGCCCAAAACATTTTCTTTGTTAATGGCCTGACGGCATCACCAAGGCCGTCAGGGTCCAAATACAAGTGACGGCCCAGAGTGGATTTCCACATGAAGGCGTCAAGACTGGATCTAGGCAATACCAATTTCAACTTGGCGGCGAGTTGACGGCGTCAGAGGCTAACACATGACGCCGTCAGGATGCTTAGTCTATATATATTTTTCCAATTTTTCATTGTAAAGGGTGGAACAAATTGTGGAATACCTAAACACAAACCCTAGGTCGAATTTCCTGCATATTGAAGGGGTTTCAAACCCTTCTTTCTTCCATGTTTTAATAAAGATAAGTTCTCCAATAATCATTCAATATGTCTATGTATTGTTTGATTATATCTTATGCTTTTCTTTCTTTTAACATGTTAGGCTAGGTTTTTATTGTGTTTCCTTAGATGTAGTGAAACCTAGATGTTGATTATTGGTTGATTGTTTGTTTATAATTGTTACGGGTGATTGTATTCGATGTTAGGCTTAAGAAAACTGGCAGACTTCCATTGGTAACTTGCTTGAACGTCTTAAGAAACATGATCGGAGGTGTACTACGATTTTTGGTTGTATTTAATGCATAAGTGAATTCTAATGATCCCATGTTAGGAGCTTTTAGTCGGCTCGACATAGGAGTGAAGTAGGATCTTATAGAGTTAGGGAATATTGTACACGGCCCTATGACTAGTATTAAGGAATATAACCCGTCATCCATGCAATTGTAACAAGCTAATCAACCGGTAAAAGATATCTAGGGAGTAATGAAATCTAAGTAAACACAACTTTTCTCATTCTTGTTTCCACCACATTAGCATATTAGTTTAATTTTCATTTCTTTTATTTTATTTTGATTGCATCTTTAGTTAATTGGGTTAGTTGGCTAGCAACTAATTCCGCCCACTCCTTCAAAACCCGAGATTTTACTTGCTTTCATAAAATATAGAAAATACAAAAAGAATCATCCCTCACCTCTAGACCTAGTTTAGTAGGTTTTCTAATCCTAGCGACACTATTCCTGAGTTGAATGATCAATCACCCGGTACTTGTCACTATACTATACTACAACGATCAGGTACACTGCCTGGCGAGGATTGCAAGCTTCTCAAGATCCCTTGAGAGGTAAAACCTGTTGTGAGGGCGCAATCCCGCGTATCATCCACAGAGGCTGAATACATTGCCATGTCCTCGTGCTGTGCTCAAATTTTGTGGGTGAGATCTCAGCTATCAGATTATGTGTATGACTTCAACAAAATCCCAATGTATTGTGATAACAAAAGTGCCATTTCCCTGTGTTGCAACAATGTCCAGCACTCCAGAGCCAAGCATATTGACATTCGTCATCACTTCATCAGAGAACAAGTGGAGAAAGGGATAGTGGAACTCTACTTTGTGAGGACAGAGTTTCAACTGGATGATATATTTACTAAGGCTCTTTCTCGAGATAGATTCCAGTTCATTCTTCCGCGACTTGGGATGAAGAGCCTCACTCCAGAAACTCTTAAGTCACTCCAGGAAGAGAATGAAGATTGAAGGATTGATTTCTCATATCCTTTGTACATAACTTAAAACAAAAAGAAAATAGAAAAATATAAAACCTATAAAACCATAAAAATCTGAAAAATCATTAAAATCCAAAAATATTCTTCTCACGACATGTCTCTTGTGTAATCAATATTATGTGCGTCTCTAGAAATGTCATTCAACAATGACACGGAATAATACATATGCTTGAGCAAGAGTTTTTCGGTTTCAAATAAAGTTTTTTTTTTTCTAAAACTTGTCGTATCTCAAAATATTCTTCAAAACTATGGCTTACAGTCATTTTAGGCTGTAACTCGGTCTTAAAACTATGGCTTGCTATTACTTCATATAGCAACCCATTTTTCAAAATGGGAAAACACGTCGCCAAAAAGACGGTTGTTCCTTTTACCGGGTGAGGTTCACCTAGGCATTGATTACTTTATATCCATGTTTCCTCGATCTAATGAACGCTTCAGTGCATTATTTCTTGTACAAGAAGAGAAATCTTCTTTTTATCACCAATACTTTTCCTTCTATGATTTTTCCTGAAAATATTTGTGCAAAACTTGGTGGTACCATGAGATTTGATTTGGAAATCAATTTGAACTCAAATTTTGATAAAATTTTCACTCAATCAATGACATCACTTATTTATGTTTTAACATCCGTCATTGATTGAGGGGGAGAGTGATTTCTCAAAAAAAATTATGTATCATCAAAACTCTCCACTTTGTACAAAAACCTTGCAATAATACAATTTGTGATGGTTATGTGTCAGAATGAGAATATTTTCAAAGAGTTTTCGTTAAAACTTCAAATCTTTTGTAAACTCATCAAATCTGACACATAACAACCTCCCTCACAGATTGAGAAGGAGCAAAAAAAGTTCCTTTTATCAGCAAATAGTAAAACTGACCGCATTTCTCTCCCAAACGTCTTCTAACTTATTTAAATCAATTGAGTTCCAAAATCTCGAAAGATTTGAAATTTTTGATCGGGGGAGAGAATGTGATTTAAACATGAAATCTGATAATCAAATGTGATCTTTTGGACTCAATAATAGGCTCCCACATATGTGCTAAACTCTTTCGTACATCGATGCACATATTGAGGGGGAGCAAAAGGCGTTTGTGGAAGTAATACCAAAGACCGACCATTTATCTTTATGCATGGAGTTATAAGGATGGTTAAGGTTAGTTATGAGTTCCCATGATCCACCAGAACCGGAAGGATCTTCCCAGGGACAATCAATAGATAGATTAGAAGTCCTCAGGAATGATTAAAAAAAGGAGAAAAGTGAGAAAGGGAAGAGTGCGGACTGAGATAGAGCTAGGACTGGAACATACCCAACAAGGTTCTAGTGATGAAGTCTCGGTAAACACTGAAGGGGTTGAAGAATGAAAAAGAAATGAAATGAGAAAGGGTGAAAAGAAATAGCCCTCCATATATTCAACCTTAGGGCAGAAACCGGGTTCAATTCACAAGCTACTGGCGGTTACTAAGGTAGCACCGGTATTAAAGACAAGACGTCATGGACCCAGTGACGCACTGCACTAATCTTCCCAACCACTCAAGTTCTCTTAAAAGAGCTTGTTTCATTCTCACGGGGAACCCTGTGCAATGTATCGACCGCTCATTGCGAGCTATGTTGATACCTAAACAGGAGACGCCTCCCCAGTCTCCAAGAGCGGATCAAAACGCACCATTGAGTCTAGAGCCAAAGAGATCATCCATAAATCTCAATAGGACACACTTCCAATATGCTTATTGTTTCACACAATGTGGAAAGTAAGATAAAATATTTAGAGTCCTACGCATTATCCTTGTGGTATTGCCAGAACATCCGAGTGATATGAAAATATTCACGATGAAGATGGAAATCCTTCTAGAGCGAACATCATTCAAGCTCTTGGTAGGTGACATGTGAGATCCATCTTGGATCAATGATGAAGTGACAACTGGAAAGCAACGATGGTGCGATTCAACATTGAATCAAACTTGTTCCAGGATATGGATTGACGGGATACTTTTGCAAAAACCTTTCAGTGTGCTCACAAACTAATTTTCGAGCACATTGATTGTGTATAATCTTTCAAACAAAAGTATTTTTGATGGAAAAAAATGATTCAAGATATAAAACTCTCATCGTGTCTCAAAAATGTTTATTATATGACACGCGAGTGATTTCGATAAATCAATTTCACATCAATCAGTGAATATCAATTCACCGATTCACTCTATCGTGTTGTCTGCTTTGAGACGTTCCGGTATGAGAACATGCTTAGTATGAAGATTCCGAAGTGGATTCTTTGGATGTTTCATTACTACAAGCTGGAAATTCCTGTCAAGGAGAGTCTTCTTTAACAGAGACACTACCTGATCACAGGTCGGTTTTCACAAAACCGGAGGGTAGTCTGTCCTCGCAGAACGAATAACAAAGCCATATTCGTTCTCTATCTTTATTGCTAACTGTTTTATTTCATGGACACATATAAAGATGGTGTTGATGGTTCCTATTTCCAGCTGAATCGGGTCAATACATACCTCATGCTCACACATCCTCCTCACTATCAATGATGATCATGAAGGATGAGAGACTCCCTACACTGAATGTTGAGAGACTACCAACAACATTTCCGCAACTCTGATGAAAAGTCTCCTAATATAGAAGGGTGTGAGCATGACGGTCCTAATGTCACTACATCATATGAAGGCAATACGACTAAGGATGAGCTTAGAGATTTACTATGGCTGATGATCTCAAAGAAGCTCAAAGATCACACAACTCAAAAGAACTCAAATCACAAGTTCATTGCTTGATGTACAAAGTGAGATCAAAAGAGAAGAATCATAACCTACGAGCTACATGATCTAAAGAATGCTTGAAGACAAAGAGCTTAAATTTCAAAGGTGACCTCGCTTAGAGGGAGATTATTAGGAATACAATTATTCCTATAAAAGACTCGGTCACCTAAATGTTGTAATAGCATTAAGTTAGCTCGTAGTTAGGTTATTATTTAGTTTGTTTTAGTTTAAGTAACACCGTGGAAGAAGGACGGGTCTTTACCAACTGTATGCCTGATCCACAGCCCGGGTGTGGGCGTTTTCTTTTCTTTGTATAAATACCCCTCTCCCACCAAGGGAGAGGGTTGGACCTTTCATACATTCAATCTAATATTCACTAGTTTCTCTCACTAAAAGGCTCCCACTTCACTCTACTTTCTCTCTCTACATTTCTAGCTATTCGATCCATACAAATCACAAAGACCATACGTGTTTAAGTTTATGAGTATTCTACAGGATCGAAGATTTAGAAGCCTGGAATGAGGTTTAATGTCTAAACACTTATGGAACTTAGCTAGCAAAAAAGAGTCAGTTTAGGTTCAATGGATTAAAGCAAACAGATTAAAAGGTGAGAGCATTTGGAATATTAAAAGTGAGGCAAATTCTAGCTGTGGTTGGAAGCAATTATTGACTTTAAGAGATAGAATTCAGAATCATGTTTACTGCAAGGTGGGTAATGGAGAACAAATTTTCATTTGCCATGACAGATGGTGGGGGCCACAATCTCTTATCAACAATCTTAATGATGCATGTGGCTGTAATTGATGAAAGAATTAAGATGTGTGAAATGATTAAGAATGGTGAATGGAGAATGGTTGAACAATGGGAAAAAGATCTGTTACATAATATACATGTCCCAGTTTTGAGCAGTGAGGTACAAGATGAAACTTTATGGGAAACCAAAGATAATAAAAAGATTAGATTCTCTTTTAGCAATGTCTGGAAAGAATGGAGAGAAGAAAGTGATAAAGTTCAATGGGGGCAGTTGGTTTGGTTCTCACAATGTACACCCAAATACTCCTTTATTTTGTGGCTTGCTTTAAATGGGAGACTAAGCACACAAGAAAGATTGATGAAATGGTACCCTAATAGAAATATGAAGTGCTCATTATGTGAAGAATGCCCTAATTCAGTTGAACATTTGTTTTTTGAATGCTCTTTTGCAAAGAAAGTCTGGTCTGAACTAAGAAAGAAAAATCAACTGAAGGACCTGCCTGGTGAATGGGAAGCAATAATAAACAAAATGGTTAGTATGCTCTGCAACAACTCTATTGCTAGTGTGGTGAGAAGATTAGTGATGGCTGCTAATGTATACTTCATATGGACTGAGAGAAATAAGAGGTTGTTCACATGGGAGAAGAAAAGTCCTAAAGATCTGCTTAAAGCAATTATTGAAAATGTGAAACTGAAAATTGAAAGCCTTAAAGTGAAGAGTTCTGCTTTAAAAGCTCTGCTCTCCAAGATTATCAGATAACAGGGTGTGTGGTAATGTAGTTTCTGATTGAAGTATAGGATATTATGAATATATTTGGTATGATACTGATGAATGGATCTTTGCTTTAACAAGATCAATTAATTTCAGGCCATAATAGTGATGTAAGCACCTTGTACCTTGGAGCCTATTCTGGTGTGACTATACCTTAGTAACCTTTGTAGCAGATGCTTGTTTGGCCTTGGGAGGAAACAAGTAGCTATTTTGGGTGAAAAGAAGGTCTAATTCAGATAAGGTGTACCATAAAAAAGGGCTTAGCACTGTGAAGGGTATATAGTTGGGGAACAATGTATGATGGGTGGAATAGAGAGTGTATGAAAGATGGACCTTGTTGGTCTACCCAATACATTGTCATAGGAGGTAATGGATGGGCTTACCTCAAGGAGTGTGTTCCCAAACACCTGAAGCCATTCATAGAGATGGAAATGTAGGGTGTTTGGCATAGTCCTTGATTGGAAGGGATACGGGTTCCTAGTGATGCCATTCACCCCATCAACTTAGATCACTATGGTGGCAGGTTGAGTGGTCTAGGTGGAGGGGAGAGTGGAAATGTAGCTAGATGGTAAGTGCAATATAATGGTGAATAAGTACATGTTTCAATGGAAGCAACTGTGATGTAATAGTGTATATGCAAAAGATGTCTGAGAAAGTATGTGAGATACATGTTAGAGTATTAGAGATAATTTGTATTTCTTGTATTGTTGTATCAGAAGGTGCTTTTGGGTCTGTCCAAAGCAGCCTTGTTTATCTTATGATGTAATCATTTGGAGATTAATATTAATTTTCACCATTGCACTAAAAAAACTATTGGATTGGAAAATCAAGCTCGAATAAAGCTCAATGTTTGTTACAAACGATTATGATGGAGTAGAAATAATTAAGAGAAAAAATCTAAAATCTAATTAAATGAACCATAATGACTATTAATAAGGAAAGGTTTTGGCATTAAAGCCGGTTTGTTGAGTGTGGTAATTCACACATGCACCTCACGTGTGCAGTTTAAAACCAAACACATGCCACTCACGTGTCACATGTACTAAACTCATTACCAAACGCTTCTTATCGTTGGTATCTAGAATTTTGTTTTACATATATCAAAAATATTCGAGCTCAAGTTACTTCCATGAGAAGGATCCAGATTCAACGCATGAGAAGGATGCAAATTCAAATTACCCGATAAAATTAAGTTTTTTCTACTCTGAAGTATGCAACTTAATTAGCATCTTAGTGGTCGTTTCCAAACTTTTCTTTCACCATCTCAAGATGTTTATCAACTTAATTAGCATCTTAGTGGTCGTTTCCAAACTTTTCTTTCACCATCTCAAGATGGTTATCTAGCTAAGTTTGAACCCTTTTCGTTTTTACAACTTTGAGAAAAACATCCCCTAAGACTCCTTGGAGATAATTTACCTAGCTAGTAGGGTTTAAGTTTTAACTTAACCGTAACAAAAGTTTAATAGCAAGAATTTTTGGAGCATCTTTTTTGTCAGCCGGTTATATTTTAGTGGGCTAGGTCCGATATTTTTCTAGGCCGGCCCCTTTATTGATGTATTTGGCTATTTATATTGTATGCACTTTTTAGTTACGTTATGGGAAAATTTATTGTCATCATTTTTATGGTAGGCCGGTATTTGTTTGTGTAATGTTTTTTCATCGTGTAATACATTATTTATTGGCGTTTACATGGAATGTGTGTTGTACTAAACAATCAAGACTTGGAAACAAACTCCATATACCTTGTTTTTATCACAAAAATATGTAACACGAGACAAAAGCACCACGTTCCAAATTGTGAAATCCTAGATTAGCTCTATGTTCGTCTATCTTTGTCCAAAGTACCTTTTCGGCACGCTGGCTATTCACAAAAGCATACACTAACAAATCTATGATATATATTCCTATTTTGATAGTGAAATGCTTACGTTAGTTTGTTACATTATTCAATATATCAACCGTATTCAACACGATAATGTAGCCAAATATCTGTATAATGTGCTACACCACATCTAGATGGATGCATGTTAGATTATTTAAAAACCTACGAGTAGTTGTAAACTTGTAATAATTGGCTTGTGTGGAAGAAATCTTTCTGAAACTATTTAAAAACCGTAAGGGTGCCTTTAGGAGAGAGAGAGAGAGAGGGAAAAAAAAAAAAAAAAAAAAAAAAACTTTAATTTTCTTTCTTTGTTTCATTAAAGAGATTGGATTTTATCCCTAGGGTTCTATAAATTTAGAAAACGCTTTTAGAAAATTAAAAAGTGTAGGAAAAATGGAAGAAAAAAATATATGAAAAAGTAAAGATCTCTTATATTTCCATTCTTTTAGAAAAAAATTTCAAAAGTTTGTTACTAATTGAGTTTTCAGATTTTGAGGTTTTATGAATAATTTTGTGGAAAAATGCATTTTTCAGCCACTAACCATAGTACCATACCGTAAGCTTTTTGTATCAGCCATATTTGTAGGTCTTTTTATTAGGCATATTTATCGCTACTCTAAATAATCACTTATCAGTTTAGGAGTTTATTTGTTATTCTTTTAATAAGACTGAAAATTTGTGTAACCCTAGTCCTTAAACATCGGACACATACATTGCGTTACATGTTTTTAAAGTACGTTTCATTTTACATGACACACCCATATTCAATCACATACTGCCACGTCACTCTATCCTAACGTTATTTAAACCGAAACGCCAGTACATCATTAAAACTTTCACAACACCTTCATCTCGCCAATGTCGCCAATGGCATCCTCAGTTATCAATATTCTCATGATCATCACAATCTTAGCTAGCACATCGCATGCGCAACAGGCGTGCACAACACAAAAATTCACTAACAACATAAGATATGATCATTGTAGTGACTTACCTCAACTAGGATCGTACCTTCATTGGTCACTTGACACTGTGAAAAACACAGTGGCAATTGCTTTTATTGCGCCACCTGCCACACCTGACGGGTGGGTATCATGGGCCATCAACCCAACAGGTGATGGCATGGAGGGTTCTCAGTCTTTGATTGGTTATAAAGCGTCCAATGGTTCTATGGTTGTGAATACTTATAATATAAGTTCTTATGATTCCATTGTGCAAGGTAAGTTGGAATTTGATGTGACGGATATGAGTGGGGAGTATTCGGATGGAGTTATGACGATATTTGCGACGGTTGGGCTGTTAGAAAACGGACAAACGGTGATTAATCAAGTGTGGCAAGTGGGGGCAGGGGTGTCTCAGAGTGGGTTTCCGGCTAGACATGAGTTCAAAGAAGGGAATTTGGAGTCGAAAGGGAGGTTGGATTTGTTGAGTGGTGAGATTTCAGGTAGTGGAAACGGGAACTCAAAAACGAGGAAAAGAAATGTAAGTTTTGTTTCATCGGCCTAATATGAAGGACTAATGGCCAATGGCAGGCATAGTATTACATTTTTTTTTTTTCGACGGGTTACGAAAAAAGTATAAGAACTTTTAATAGTTAACTTGGAACATATAAAAGAGTACAGTAGACAATCGGGAATAAGTACTGAAAAAAGGTCTTTTGATACTTATGAAAAGTTCATTTCTTAAGATGTTTATTTGGTTATGCAGCTTGAATTTGAAGAGCACCCTCTGATTCACAAGTCAATCTATGATGACCTTGACCGATGTCTTTGGATAATATGTTCCTAGATCATGCATCATAAATTAGCAACTAAATATCAGTTAGATAACATTTAGGATGGATTTGATCTGAATACTTTATTCCATGATAGTCGATTCTAGCATAACGTATAGTAAAAATCAAATGGTTTTATAGTTTTAGACTTATTAGTAATTTAGCAAAGCAAGTAATTAAATTTACTGTAATTGTTTTCTGTTCAGATTCATGGGATTTTGAATACAGTGAGTTGGGGAATTCTTTTTCCCGTGGGAATAATGATCGCTAGATACCTTAGAACTTGGAGTTCAGCTGATCCCGCATGGTTTTACTTGCATGGGTTCTTGCAAGTCTCAGCCTACACTATTGGGGTTGCGGGTTGGGCCACTGGACTTAAGCTTGGAAGTGAATCGAAGGGTGTCATGTACACCGGTCATCGGAATATTGGAATTGCTCTCTTTTGTCTTGCAACACTTCAGGTAAACTTACACTTTTCGTCTTTTAAGATGGAGCTCCTAATTTTTCCTAGTTTATGTGTTTAGGATTATATTAGAAGGTCTTTGGGATTTGCTTTTTTGTAGTTTTGAGTGTTCCTTTGAAACTGTATAGAGGCTTGATTTAGACTAAATAATCATTTTTAAGCAAATAAGCAAACCTTAAACATCCCGTTTCAACCATTTATACTTCTTGGAAATAACCAGAATAAGCAATTATAGAAAACCTGATATGATTCAGTTACTCGTGTTTTTATTTGCTTGAGTTATAACAAAATGAAAGAATTTGATTTTACGTAGGTTTGCGCGGTGTTCTTGAGACCAAAAACAGGGCACAAACTCAGATTTTATTGGAACATTTACCACCATGGCACAGGATATGCTGTGATTGTTCTTGGCATCTTAAATGTGTTTAAGGGATTAGAAATATTATCGCCTGCAACCAAATGGAAACAAGCTTACACTATTGTGATTTGTTCTTTGGGTCTTATTGCATTGATTTTAGAAGCATTTACATGGTTTCTGGTCTTTAAACGGAAGCGCTCCAAGACAACTAAACCACATGGCAGTGGCGCTGCTAAACAACAACCATTAGCACCATGATGATTCAAACACCCTATTCTATTTCACCTTTTTATGTTCATTCTTTATCGTCTGTTTGAAATATTATTGAGCTGTGTGTTTAGGGATTTATTAATTTGTCTTCTTCAATGTGCCTAGTTTCTTGTACAATATATAGAACACACAATATATTGTTTGTTGAAGCTCTTTTAGTACCATTTTTTATGTACTCCAATGATTTTTGCAATCTTATACTTTTGAATTGCATAGTACTGGGTGGCTAGTTTGAAAGCTATTTAACTATTAGCTTAACGGAATTTGGTTTTCTTCAACTAAACAATGGTCGAGTCACCCTGATATAAGTAGATTAATACAAGATAGTTTGACGATAAGATGAAATGACCTTCTTATATCTCAGAGCATTTGAACAAGGGAAGTGACCCGCATAGAAAATGCTTAACTTTAATAAGTAGGTCAGCTCTTTGGCTCCTTGCTATAAAGAGTGAAGTGACCTTCGGGCGAGCCACTGGTATAATCCTCTAACTTTTTAGTAAGTGTATGATACTTCTTTTCTAGTGAATACATGTTTTGGTTTAACAGCCTCAAATATGATGTCTAAATTGCCAGTTAGCCAACATACAACCTAAATTCGTTTTCGTACAGTAAGATCTTCAAGAGTCTACTTGTTCAACCATCATTATACATCTAAATCGATTTTTTGCTTTTAGTCTCTTTGAGATAAGATCCTCCATATCTTAAGAAATTCAAAATCTAGAAATGGATTTTTGCCAAAATTGGTTTTATAGATTTTATGCATTATGCTGATGGAACCTCATAATAAGTCAGCCTAGTATATTTCCCACAGATCAATGTTAGGTTACGTTCTTTTGAGCCACTCATCAAATTGTGAGGTTTCATCGTAAGACGTGATATAATGATCGATAATATTGATCGATTGAATTGGAATAATGTGATAATTCATATGATTCCATATTTATAGTTTTTGTTAAAAAAAATATTTATAGTCTAACACGCTTATACCTATCATAGTATAATACATATACAATTATAATTCTAACTCTAATACAAATCCACTAAAAGACCCCGTAGTTGGAGCGCGTGAGTATAACGAACACTCAAACTGTCTCGAAACTCAGCAAACATAGCATGCGGTACTTGTAGAAGAACTTGTAGATTCACCAAATATACTTTAGTACATCAAAATACTCAAACTGTCTCGAAACTCAGCAAACAAAGCAGGCAATACTTGTATAAGAACTTGTAGATTCACCAATGATTTGCTTTAAGATATCAAAATTTTCACAGTGATTCTTGAAAAAGTAACATCAGACAGAATATTGAAGAAGTAACACTAATGGTCGAACTTTAGTCGACTTTAGGTGGACTTTAGATGAAAACTAGTCGAGCTTTAGTCAATTTTAGATGTAAAGAAAAAAACGTGGATAATTTTAAAGAAAAAAAACAAACAAAAAAACAACCGAACTTAATTCTTTCTTCGAACAATACCAAATTAAAACGAATCTTCAATCAAAACATAAAATCAAAATAAATGATTTCTTTAAACCAAACACGATCAAACAAACATATTTTTATATAAACTGTAAGACGTGAAGACTAGTCGAGCTTTAGGAGGAGACTGGTCGACCTTTAGATTACCTATATCTCCATGTCGCTCCAAATCACAAAGAAAAAAAGATAAAAGATAAGCGTCGAAAAAAAACCAAACATCACCAGAAAATTTCAGCAACTTTAGGAGCACTTCGACGACCTATATCTCCATGTAAAAACATCGAATGATGAATCCCTACGGTGAGGTCGTAGATCAGTGTGTCCAGAAGCTATGATTAGAATATTAGTAACATCCAATAGTTAACGAAAACGCTAGGCCAATGCTACCACGACAGTGCAAAAAAAAAATAACGTATAGTAACATAACAGTAACTTCGACTGTTTTCTGTGACTTGCTCGAATTTAATATTCAAAAACTGAATGGTCAAACGCTAGAACTAAGTGTCTAACACTTGCATTCTGATTTTCAGAAAGATCTGACGGTTAATGAAGCTTAGATCGTGTTTTTACATAGCTGTGCAGATAATGACGAACGGATTAGAAAACGGGATCCCCGGTTCACCGACAATTAGCCAGTGACCGAAGGATGACAATAGTATGATGACTTGTACCTAGGTCTTTGATACCATGTAAGACGTTATATATTGATTGATTGAATAATGAGAAAATACATATGACTCAATATTTATAACCTAACACTTGAGTTTATACAAATATAATCTGATACAAATTGATATTGTTCTAACTTTAATACAAATTCACTAACACCAACTTCATTGGAACCTTGGATCATGGCAGCATTTTGGCATGTCATGATGATTGTATGATGACTACACCATAGGAAAATGGCATATGAGTATATGACCTCATGCATTCATCATCCATGCATCATGAGAGTATGTGACCATCTTGTTTCATAAAGTTGTGTCCCTTCAAATTTCATTTATCATATGCTTACATGCAACCCAACACTTTAGTTTAAACAAACATTTGTGTCTATTATATTGTAAGACAAAAATATATTTTGATTCGACAAACTAGCTATTTTGGCTCGAGCGTTACAGACACCGAGCAAGATTGAGAGGCTAAAAAGTTTAAATTTGGTGACAAACATTGATATGAACGAACAACAAGTGGAAAGTATCATAGAAGAATTTGCATGTATTATACATATGGCTTCTATAACTAGATATGCAAGGTGAGGAAATGTAAATATGAGGATAGAAATTTGCTGGCTAATAATCTTATCTTTAATTAATCTATGCATATTTTTATAGTCATTTTACTTTCAATTGTGGTCCTATTGCTTTTTTTTGGGGGATAGTTTGGCTTTCTTCTTAACATTTACTTTATAAGCTTAGGTGAAAGTTGACTATAGATGCTAAAAAAAGGTGCCATAGATGAATATAGAGCTTTTTTATTCACTAAATCATTACGCACATATATATTTAGTATCTAGATCGAATAATGGAAGTATGGAACCTTATTTTCGATTGCTCCTATATGTCGATAAAGTTTTTTTTTTTTTTTTTTTTTTTTTTTTTTTTAACGGCATACATTGTAACATTGACTCGACAAGCCACATGATTACATGACCCTAACTACACATTGTTTTGATCCGGTTATGAAAACTAAGTTTATCGAAGTTTAGAACTTTATGTGATCGAGACTAAGCATAAGACTTTAGAGGGTGACAATTTACATGAATTACGAAAAAGATGTGAGTAAAGAGATGAAGGGGGTGTTTGACTAAGCTTATTTAGCGGGCTTATGAGCTTATTAGCTTATATAAGCTTATAAGCCCAAACAAAGTATTTGGCTAAGCTTATATGAGTGGGCTTATAAGCTTATTTATGGGTGTCTTTATAAGCCAAATAAATGGGGCTTTTTTATAAGGTATTCGGCTTATATAACTCATCCCCTTGTCAATTTACATTTTTGACCTTATTTTTCACCTTAAATTTCTTGTTTCTCATGTTATCAGACCACCATTCCTTAAACTCCAGTTGCTGCTGTTTTAAGATCAAAGTCACCAAGAACCACAACTTATTTATCATCACTTAATACTAACTCATGATTTGCACACTTGTTTGGTGGGAGTGTTGGTGGTGGTGGTGGTGACCCACCTGAGGTGTGGCACTAGTATAGAAATAGTAGGTGGCGCGGTGGTGCAGCGGCGTTTGGTGGGTGATCGTTCACGGTAGCAGCTTGTGGCAATGATAAATAATGAATGGAGACGGTGGGTTTTTTTGGGTTTTTTGAGATGAAAGAAAGGAGTAGTGGATTTTTTGGGCGGGAAGAAAAAATGTGAATGACATAGATTGGGTTTTATTAAGGTGATGAAACTTTGATACTTTTTAGAAAATGGTGAAAACACATATGATTACTTAATTAATAAGGTTGAGGACAAGCTAAGCCAACATAAGCCGATATAAGCCAAACCATGTCCTTTTTAGTCATTTACTAACATAAACCAACATAAGCCAAATAAAACACTTTTGAGCTTATAAGCTTATTAACTAAGAGCTAATCCAAACACTAGGATGGGCTTATAAGCTTATGTTATATAAGCCATAAGCCAATAAGCCTAAGCCTACTAAATAAGCTTAGCCAAACAAGGCCGAAATGTTTTAATCTTCTTGAAGTCTCCAAATGTTTTTTGTAAAAATGAGAAAAACGTTTCTGGTAGGAGTGAGCAGAAAAACCGAAATATCTGAATAAATCGAAAACCAAAACCGAAAATAACTAAACCGAACTAATAACCGAACCGAATTTGCCAAAACCGAACTTTTAATTCGGTTCTTGGTTTGGATATGGGTTTGGTAATCAAAACCGAAAACCGAATTCATATAAATTTATATATTTATATATATAAAAAGATCAATAAAATGTTATATATATATATATATATATATATATATATATATATATATATGGTGGGTTATTATAAAAAGGCCCTTATAATAAAAAGTGTAGGAATGATTATGGGAGTGACATGTGTCACCCTCATGCCACATCATATGACACATCATATGACACATGTCACCCCCACCCCCCCCCCCCCCCAACCCCCGAAAAAAAAAAAAAAAAAAAAAATCCCGCCAAAAAAAAAATTTTTGGGCAAAAAATTTTTTTTCCCGCCAAAAAATTTTACTGCATCACTGTTATAAAGTTACTGCATCACGGTTATAAAGTTACTGCATCACAATTATGATTTTACTGCATCACGGTTACTGCATTCATGGTTTTAATGGTACTGCATCATGGTTATAAAGTTACTGCATTATAGTTATAAGAAAATTGCATTATCATAAGTTTTCTGCATCATATATGTATGTAACTGCATCACAATTAAAATACGATTCTTTTTTAAGTGTTGGTGCATCTTTATTATAAGTTACTGCATCATAGTTAATAGTTTACTGCATCAACTATGCTGCAGTAACTTATAACATTAATGCACTAAATTTTAAAACTGTGATGCAGTAACTTTATAATTGTGATGCAGTATCTTTATAACTGTGATGCACTAAAAATTTGGCGGGAGAAAAAAAAATTTTGCCCCAAAAAAATTTTTTATTGGCGGAATTTTTTATTTTTTATTTTTTGCAAGGGGGGTGGGGTGGGTGGGGGTGGGGTGACATGTGTCATATGATGTGGCATTGGGGTGACACATGTCGCCCTCACAATCCTTCCTACACTTTTTATTATAAGGGACTTTTTATTTTAACCCATATATATATATATATATATATATATATATATATATATATATATATATATATATATATATATATATATATATATATATATATATATATATATATATATATAACTATACTACCTTATAATGTATTTAGGACTCCTATATTTAGAAGTCTTAAAATGTTTAAGACCAAAAACATTTCTTTAATAGAAAAGATGCATACACATATAATTAAAAGCCTTGAAATTTAAGTGTATTTAAAAAGTCTTGGTTGTTACAAGTATAGCTTTCAATGCTTGTAATTTTTTAAGACTTATAAGAAAAGAAGCATAGTATACACCATTTTAATGCACATAATTTTCAGACTTACAAGACAAAAAACATATTGTACACCACTTTAATGCACATATTAAAAAAAATAATGTTATTTAATGTAGTCAATTAATTATAAACAAGACTAAACTAGCAAAAAGTTACAAACAAGATGAAATAGCATTACAAGGGTTACATATCCAATCAATCCACTTAATGGGGACTTTCTTTTGTCTACTAGAGCACCAAGTAAATAATGATAGTTTGATATTATCAAGGATGAGGCGCTTGTTGGGTCGTTTTGATGCGAAAATCATATCATTACGAAACCTCCATAAGGTCCATAGGGTAGCTTGAGCAACCGTGTCAAAAAACTTTGTTGTAACAGCTGGGAGGGGGATCATATCAGCAAGATTGATTGCATCAGTTAGACATGTGATTATGCTTGTATGGATGTTCCACCAGTCTAAAAGACCCTTCCAAGTTTCCTTAGCGATACTACATGAGATGAAGATGTGTTCTTCGGTTTCAGTTACCTCGTCACAAAGAGGGCATAAGACACTATGAAGATCGATACCCCTGAAGTCTAGATGTCTTTGGTTTGCAGTTTTCCAAGTGAAAACATTCACTTTCAATGGGATCAGGTTGTTCCATCTTGTGGGTGACGAAATTGTTGGTGGAGGTGAAGATGAATTAATGATATGAGATCTCATCCCTTTAACCGTAAAAAGTCTTGTGTCGTCCACAGTGCATTCCCATGAGTCAATGTCATCAGTAAGGCGAAGTTGTGCCACTAAATTACAAAGGGCAGTTAGCTCCTCAAATTCTGGAACAGACCGAATGGGTCTGCGCCACGCCCAATGGAATTCAAGGCTAGTATGTGGAGAACGACCAATGTCAGTAACATGAGTATCAGGAACAACTTGTGTTGAGGCCAATGGATGAAAGGTGGGAGAGCGATCACAAACAAGGCAGTGTGGATTCGAGTCTAAACGGAAGAGGCAGGGGATTTATATATATATATATATATATATATATATATATATATATATATATATATATATATATATAGTGTATCTTTATTTTCAGAACCTTATTAAGTGCGGGAACTGCGAAAACTCCAATTTTGCATTAGAAAACATGCATGTTCATAAAAAAGATGTATGTTTTCTTACATACACCTTAATACACATACCTGCGTAACATACATGTTCATATAAAACCATGTTGCACTTAACAGGGTTTTATATGAACATGTATGTTACGCAGGTATTTATATTAATGTGTATGTAAGAAAACATACATGTTTTATATGAACATGCATGTTTTCTAATGTAAAATTGGAGTTCTCGCAGTTCCCGCACTTAACAGGGTTCTGAAAATAAAGCTCCCCTATATATATATATATATATATATATATATATATATATATATATATATATATATATATATATATATATATAGGGGAAGGTTAATGTGAAAACTTTCTTAAAGTTGTAAAAATGAGAACTATTCTAAAATGTCATTCAAACATTGATACATAACCATTTTAACTAAGATGCACCAAAATATTAGATATTAATACAAGTTAAAATTAAATCGACTAATAACCAACTCATACATGAAAACGGATTATTGATACACAATTAAAATTTTGATACATATATATTAAAATCTCAAAAAACTAATTTCTTATACATAAATTGATACACCTAATACACAACAACCATTAAAAACTTGATACACAGTACT
The DNA here is from genome assembly GCA_030686995.1 of Artemisia argyi. Classification (NCBI taxonomy): domain Eukaryota; kingdom Viridiplantae; phylum Streptophyta; class Magnoliopsida; order Asterales; family Asteraceae; genus Artemisia; species Artemisia argyi. The sequence continues at coordinate 172,901,581 of CM060681.1, forward strand.
AAACCTTGATACACATTACACGTTGAATCAAAATATATCACTTACTTTACGTCAATTTCCATAAAAAGCCCATCAAATCTTTATCAATTTTAGTTGTAATTAATTATGTTTTTATTTTCTTTTAAGTAGAGTGTCATTTATGAGGTTTTGGTTGGTTCTCATTTTTACAACTTTAAGAAAGTTCTCATTTGATCTCAATTCTATATATATATATATATATATATATATATATATATATATATATATATATATATATATATATATATATATAACAATAAAATTTTATCCTAATATTAAAAATACTTTTTATGTATAAAATAGCTTTTTTAGCTAAATATATTTGTATATTTTTCTTTTTTTAAAAATAAATTGTGTAATTCGGTTAAACTGGAAACCGAACCGAACCAAACCGAACTGGAATTCAATCAAACCGAACCGAACCAAATAAAGTGTGTAATTCGGTTTGATTTGGTTCACGGTTTGACCCTACAAAAACTTTTAACCGAATTAACTGAACCGAAGTAACCGAATAACCCGAAAGCCGAACCGAAGAACACCCCTAGTTTCTGGTAATAAAAAGATCGAAAACATTGGGGGCCCATATTGCCTTTTAAGAAATGTTGCATGGGCCAGCATAATGTTCTTATTCTGGAAAGAACTGTTATTGAGTTAATCTTAAATTAATATTTTACTGAATTATGTTAAAGAAACAATAAAATGTAAAATAGTTACGTTAAGCTTTATATCATAACCACATAAACGTTTTACATGACGGTGAACCTTTAGTGTATTTCGTTTCTCTTTTTTCTCTAGATATAAACATCAAAGAAAAATTGTTCTTATTTGCCAATGTAACATTTAAAAGTTTTAATATTCTCATGTTAACCAAAGTAAAGTATATTTCTTCGTAACAATTTTAGCGATTTTTACTCCAAATAGTTCTTTGTTAGCTACAGAAGAGTAAATGAGGCGTGTCAACCTGTCACTAATAATCAATGATGAGTTGGTCCAGTGGTAGGATCTTGGCTTGTTGACCGTGAGGTCTCAAGTTCAAACCCCACTAAGGCTATCTTTGAGATATTAGGAAGTCCCTCTATGAGGGCTTGGCTTGGGTTTACTCAGGTCAAGTCTGAGGGGGCAGGGTTTACCCTTATTAATCGTCGTGCCTTCGGGAAAAAAAAAAAAAAAAAAACCTGTCACTAATAAATGATTTATTTATTTTAATAGAAACTTTATTAATCATTAATCACACATTTATAGAACACGTTACATTTATATATCTAACCAATAACATCGGATCTGATCCAGAAATATCCGATCCACAAAGCAAAACTCGTTAACTTCAACTCTTCAAAGTTAATTATAGATTCAAGTCATGCATGTGTAACATATATAAAAATTAGAACCGACTAAAATTATTCCAAACAACTAAATTAGAAGAAAACACTTAGAAGATCAAAATAAGGCAAATAAACAAGCAAAAAAGATAACAATCCCGTAAATCCCACCATTACTGGAAGCCGAATTAGTGCCAGGAGCCTTGGTCGGGCTATTAGCAGTGCTACTACCGGTGGCAGTAGTGTTACTGCCACTGGCAGTAGTGTTACCGCCACCGGTGGTAACATTACTAGCCTTAACATCCAATTGTAGTTTCGACATAGATTTCAAATTATCTGGCAAAAACGCGTGTTTCACGGGAACACCATTCTTCACAGAGCTACCAACTTGCCACAAATGGTTAATCTCACCGATCAAAGACTCGGGCAGCTTCACCGTAGCGAAAATTGTCATGACCCCGTTAGAAAATTCCGCACTAGAGTCAACCACATCAAACGCGATTTTCCCTTGTACAATAGAATCATATGAACTAATGTTGTATGTTTTCACAACCATAGATCCCTTTGAGTCCTTAAAAGCAATGAAAGACTGGCACCCTGCCATGCCAGTGCCGGTCGGGTTAATGGCCCACGCGACCCAGCCATCTGGGGATGCGGGTGGGGCCACAAATGCGACTGAAAGAGTGGAATTTTTAGGGGAGAAAGTGTAATGTAGGGTGGAGTTTAGTGTAGGGAGATTAGTGCAATTTGAGTACATTTTTTTGTTTGTGAATTTTTGGGATTTGCAATCGAGTGAAAGGACCGGTGTCAAAAGTAGCGTGGTTAGCGCGATAAGGAGGAGGAGAAATGGAGGTGATAGACGGAGCACAGCCATGTTGATGGTGGTTTAAAAGATTTGTTGGTGATAGGGATATGAGTTATGAGTGTTTATGGAACTATTGAAGGTATATATAGTGAATGGATGGTGTAGATTCACAATGGATGTATTTCGTAAACTTAAATCCTAACCGTTCACTGGGAATATTGAATTTAATGTTACTCCGTATTATCTTCTAATAAGTTTCAAATGCTATTTTTTAAACCATAATTATCTTAAAATAAGCATTTCTAAATTCTATTTTGTAGACCATAATACTTAATAATTCATATGAACCACTTTACAATAAAGTATGTATCACATCAATTATTAGAGACATGTGATATGAGAGTGTTTTTATAAAGATTAACAAAAATGGTAATAGTTTTATATTGGTATTATGGCGTTGACCATGCGAAAATGAATGACGAATGAGATTGCAGAAAAAGGTGATACGTAGTAGTAGTTTTGACGTCCATGTGAAGCTAAATGCACGTTGAATATTGAGGTCATGTCATGCATGATCTTTGATTATTAGTTGATTAAAAAAATGACAACATGTAACAATTCATGAACTTAAGAATACTTAAATTTTTTGTAACGATCTAAACACTAAAAGAAAGCCTAAAAGAAAGGAGATGATGAAAACTACAAGAGCAAACGAACGTACTGGTCGTTATTGGCGTGTGTCTGTTGCCTACGTGGCGTCTGCCCATAGACGTTGTTTGTGCACATGTGGGCCCCATCCACACTTGTGAAATACGGAGTAAGTAAAAAAAAAAACGTATATTATTAGTAATTTTTGTTGGAAAGTACGAGTTTTTAACTTTTTTCTCTTGGCTACGATATATTGACCCTTTGTACAAATGGCAAAAGTAGTTTATATATTCCACTTTTGTCATATAACCCATCAAATAATCTTTGCCACTAATTTTTTTATCAAAATAAAAAAATAAACTTTCATCTATTTTTTAAAACATAAATATCTCATAAACCGTAAATCGTCAGACTACAAAAAAATACTATCGCGACAAGAATTAAATTATCTTTCTATAGACATACATTATTATATACTTTCGACGATTTTCTTTTTTTTTTATAACTTTTTTTTTTTAAATTTTCCGCCCAGAAAAATCATATATGATTTGTAAAAATCATATATGATTTGTTAAAATCAAATCATATATGATTCTTACGAATCATAATCATATATGATTCTTACAAATCATATATGATTTTAAAAATCATATATGATTTTTTTCAAATCATATATGATTCGATTTTAACGAATCATATATGATTTTTACAAATCATATATGATTTTTTTGGGCGGAAATTAAAAAAAAAAAAAAAAAAAAAAATTCGCCGAAAGTATATATAACAATGCATATCCTATATAAAGATGATTTAATTCTCGCCGCGATGGTATTTTTTTGTAACTTGACGATTTACCGTTTGCAAGATATTTTGTTTTAAAAAAAAATATGAAAAATAAAAATGGGTGGCTATAATTGGTTCATTGGTTCTATGAAAAATATGATATATATATTGATCTCATCTCCTGTACAAATATATACTAAGGGAGGTGATTTGCACACTCTCAAAATTGATTGGCACACTCAAATTTTAAGTGTATTGACATTTATCCCCTTACAGTGTGAAAGTAAGTAAAAATGATGTGAGGATATACATGTCAAAACACTCAAAATTTGAGTGTGCCAATCAATTATGGGAGTGTGCAAATCACCTCCCATATACTAACCCTCCCTATTAGCAGGAGGTATTTTCCTTTTTTTTTTCTTTTTTTCTTTTTTTAAATATATTTTGTATAATGTGTTTTATTTTGTGTAGTGCATTTTGTGTAATGTTTTTTGTTGTGTTATTTGTTATTTTATATAATTAACGTCTAATTTGTTTTTATTTAACTAATAACAACAATAACACGTTAAACATTACCACATTAAATAACTACAACAAGAACTGTTATTATTCAATTAAATAACAACGTTAACACATTATTTAAAAACAACAACATCTACGACATATGAAGATTATTCATTTCATTTAAAAGATCATGGAGCCTTGCACCCGACTGACAAGTATGCTTTACTTTTCCATTAACTTCCTCATATCACGTCTTACTGATATCTTATAGGTAATAGAGTCTCAAAGCAGGGTCCCCCCAATGACAGCCCTCTTGTCTACTCACTTTTGGTACTAGTACACCTTTGCCTGGTTTCTGTCTTCACTTTATGGCAATTCTCTCGATCTCTGATAAGTCGGCAAATAGAATCCTATATATAGGTAGTAGCTAAACCATCCTTACTCTCTATAGTCAGTAGCTTTCGCATCCTTTTTCTTATCTATGTTCTTACCTCAAGTTTCTTTCCTTAGGCAGGTTTCACACTAGAGTTGAGAAAAGGCATAAGTGATAGAAAAGAAGTTAAAAGAAAAAGAAGTGGCGCTATAGAGTTCGATTCCCTATAATAGAAGTGGTGGGCTTGCTTGCTATTCCCATCTCAATCGATGAAAAAGAACTAGGGGGTGCTTAGAAGAAGCCAGCTTTTAGGTAACCTTTGCTTAGAGGACCGGCTATACTACTAGTGACTTAGATCTTGTGAGAAAGCAGAAAATCGGGTGCCCGCAGCTACTTTAAATGTGAAAGGAGTGAAGTTAGCCTATCAGTAAGCACTCCTTCTACTCTTTAGGAATCCCCTGAAAATAGAATGCTGAAGTGATGGGTGATCCTCAGGATTCCTTGCCAATTCTAACTCCATCTCTAGCGTCTTTATTCTTGTCATCAACAGCTTGTTTGTTGATTCAAGCTGGTCAATCTTATTAGCTTTTGCAACGCAGTTTGAGCAGTGCGTTGAAGAAGATGCTTGATTAAAGTACGTCCTTTGAAATTCATCTTTCCACATGAAGTATCCACACCCATAGTTATCTGTACCTGACTGTTACATGTTAAGAAAATTATAAGAAATATTATTCTTAAGACTAATGCTAATGGCAACACTACTTCCACAAAAGCAGCACCGCCACCTAGCTTTCTCTCTCCACAACTCCACCCCAACCACAATTAGCTAGTGGTGACCACAAAAGCAACCCCAATTTTTTTTTAAATTAAAATTTCATTCAATAATTAATAAATATTACCAAAAAAAGTTCACACTTATAGTTGTTTCAAAAAAAGGTTTACACTTCTAAGTATGAAAAAATCTAAAAAATATCCACACTTATAGGTGTGGAGGTTATTTGTAACACCCAAATTCTCCACACTTGTTCAAAGTGTGGAGAATTAAATTCTCCACACTCCCTCAAAATGTGGAGAGTTTGGGTATTACAAATAAAAGTGTGAAGAAATCTTATAATTCTTCTCACTTAAAAGTGTGGAAATAAAAGTGTTAGGAATCAACTATTTTTTTGTAGTGTTTCTTCTATCCTTGTAGTAAATATGCTTGCCTTGTACTCCCATTTGAAAATTTTACTCCCCAAATTAAAGCATTGATCATTCAACGTTTCGGTTGGTGAGACAACCGAATTTTGAAAAAGGTTGGAAGGCAACGCGTTTCTATTGGGGTGTGCTAGGGGAAGTGATGAGTTGCTTTTGGGGTTGATTGGTGAAACCAACGCCCATTAGCATTGGTCTAACAAACAAATTATTTACATATTTACATAACTAAGCAAACGTATGATTATTTACCACTGAATAAGGACATGCATAATACAGTTGCCCACCAGTCTTTTGTGTGGTTGATTTACGTTCTATAATAAATCCTTTGTCACAGCGACACAAGAAAGGATTTCTTCGTTCCACCTGACCAAAGAATTTGCATCATAATTTACAACATCAATCAATAATGTTATTATTAATTTAAATAAATTTTAAATCGTTTATTATATAATAAAAACAGTAATCAATTATTTACAACATAAATCAGTAATCATTCACTATGTTTTGTCGGTATAATTATTTACAATATAAATCAGTAATCATTTACAATGGTTTGTCTGTATAATTATTTACAACATGTTTAGTCGATCGTAATATAATGTTTCCCACTGGGATGCATCTTGAGCTCTGTGCCTCCTCCATTGTGGGTGGATATGCGGAAGTGGAGAATCTCTATCTAGCGTCAGACAAATGTAGTGACCATAGGTGTCTGGCCCCACACGGGCTATCACAAGGGGGTCAGTTCTTTGTGAGAAGCTTGGACCGGAAACAAGCGGAAAACACGTATTCCAACCCCGTCGGGATATAAATACAACAGGTCGGTTAATCACTTTTGCAATAACCAACCCCGTGTCTGGCATAATCATATAGCAATCTAACGGTGCAGCTCCATTTCCGGACCAGTTTACTGACCATCAAATTCCGTTAAAGCCAACTTGCGTCCACATACTTATGTAAACCTCCCTATGTAGGTCTAACTCTTGCAATAGTATCTCTCTAACTTCGCACCACCTATTTTGGTCTTCACCAATACCCTGGGCAACGCACCGAAATCCACAATTTCCATCACCTACCACGTTATATATACTTATTATGTATGGATGGAAAATCTCTGAATCTGCTCCATAAAATATTCACTATCTGCATCTCAAACGTACAACCCGTGTCTTATTCTTTGTTGAACACTAGGACCCGTGTAAGAACTATGTCTTGATGTTCTTTGTTCAAGTTCGGGACTTTTGTAGATCTTGAAGTTGTGCTTCTTCGGTGATCTACGATTGGTACATCATTCAAGTCCGGGAATTCATTCAAGTCCGGGACTTCATTCAAGTCCGAAACTTTTGTAGCCTTAGACTTTTTGTCCTTTGCACTCGGACGTCCACGAGTACTTTTCTGAAAAGCAGGTTCACGTATGTCAATAGATTCAGGTTGGAATATCCTTCTCACCTTCGTTAACATGTTTTTCTTGACAAATGACGACGCTTTGCTAAAAACATTTTTGAATTGTCGCATGTCATTTTCAAAAGCAAGATCATATTCATGTTCACTAAAAGGACCATCTTCGGGTTCACTGGAAGGACAATCTTCAGGCGGTGGCCTATTGATAATAGGCCACGGAACAGATAGGGTTCTCCAAAAAATATCAACTGCATCCAATGAAATGGGACATTCTGCATTCATGAAAAGTGACTTATATAAATTACTGATATTAATAGGGAAAATTAACTTGATAGTCATAAAATGTGTATACTTACGATGAATCCTATAGTAATGCATTTCGTGAAAAGCACGGTAGTCCATAAATTGACAGCAACTTATGGCTACAGTCTTCTACGGTGATCAACAGGTGGAGTTCTTTGAACAAGAGTTTGAAAGCATGTTTGGAAATTTTATACCACAATTATGCAAATAGTGGTATATCACAATTATTTATTTTCTCGTTGATGCTTCTATTAAAACTCTCTTTTATGGCACTTTCTTGCAAAATGAGAATCTTATCGATCGAACTCAACAACCTGTCTAAGTTGGACTGTGTGCCGCCCAAATATAATTTCAACAACGCGTGGTGACTCTCAACTCTGCACGTTGTTGTCTGGCCGTATGAGTGATATCGATCAGTAATATACGAGATAAACATGTGTAAGTAATCTCGCAACCAGTTATTCAGATACTGAGCAATATCTGAAAAAAAAACAATGAATTAATAAAAAGTCATTCGGGTGCTTATTTATTAAATAATAATTATGAGATGGAGGGAGTAATAATTAAGTACCCGCATGGTTGACCAATAGCTATTGTAGGCATTCATAATGACGCTCGAACATGTCGCGTGTCGGAGCTTTAACCAACCAATCTCATCTCCATTTAATGGACTCATACTCCTCTAACGACCCGCATCTATTTCTGCAATACTTGATTTCGTACAAATAACCCTTTTCTGATTTGGTTCTTTTTTTAACAATGACAAAAACGAGCTCACGAGCTATATTTTGCACCCACTCAGTTACTTGCTCATTAGAACCGAACGCCTGAAAATACATAACAAATTTTATAACATTTAAAATGTTTTTTACAACTTATAATTACAACTATTTTATAACATACTTTTTAACAAATACTTTTTTTTTTTTAAATTTAACAACTTTTACAACTAATTTTTTTTACACTTTTATAACATTTTTACAACTTTTATTATTACAACTTTATTACAACTTTATATTTTTTATTACTTACTTTTTAAATTTTACTACTTACTTTTTATAACTTTAACAAATAAATTTTTACAAATTGATATTACAACTTTACATTTTTACAACTTTTTATTACAAATTTACATTTTTACAATTAACCTTATTACAAATTTACATTTTTTACAATTAACCTTAATAAAACAATTTAAAAACAAGAAAAAAAAAAGATAAAACATGTTTATTACACGTAAAACGTGTTTATTACACACACTCTCTCTCTCACGTGTGTGTGTTCTCTCTTTTCTCTCTCTGGTTTTAGATGTAAAAATGTTTTAGATCTAAAATATTGTTTGTGATTTGTGATCTGATAATAGGGATGGTCAATATATCATGACCCCTTTTTTATATGTGATATTCGTTGGGTTTTTTTTACCAACGATTTAAAAAAAAAACCATCTGAGATGGATTTTTTTTGTGATATGTGATCTGTGATAGGTGATGGTGGTTCTGTGGTGATTATTTTTTTATATGTGATTATGTTGGTGGTTCTGTGGTTATTATTTTTTAATAGATCAAATTTTTTAGATAAAATTAGCGTTTCGAAAACATTTGGGTTTTTTTTTTAAATTCGTTTGATATATTACAATTAACCGTTCTTAATTGAAAGATATAGTATCTAATGTTTTTCATAATTCGTTTGATATATTACAATTAGACGTTCTTAATTGAAAGATATAGTATCTAATTGATTAGATCTACAATTTTTTTTTTATCAAAACCCTAAATTTTTAAAAATTAGTGTTTAGGTTGATGGTTCTGTGGTTGGTTATTATGTGATGGTGGTTCTGTGGTGATTATTTTTTAATATGTGATTATGTTGGTGGTTTTGTGGTTATTATTTTTTATAGATCTAATTTTTTAGTTAAAATTAGGGTTTCAAAAACATTTGGGGGTTTTTCAAAATTTGTTTGATATATTAGAATTAAACATTCTTACTTGAAAGATATAGTATCTAATTGATTAGATCTATAATTTTTTTTATCAAACGCCTAATTTTTTAAAAATTAGGGTGGGTTGGTGGTTCTGTGGTTGGTTATTATATGATGGTGATTATTTTTTGATATGTGATTATGTTGGTGGTTCTGTGGTAATTATTTTTTGATAGATCTAAGTTTTTAGATAAAATTACGGTTTCGAAAACATTTGGGGGTTTTTAAAAATTCATTTGATATATTACAATTAAACGTTCTTAATTGAAAGATATAGTATCTAATTGATTAGATCTACAACTTTTTTTATAAAACGCCTAATTTTTTAAAAATTAGGGTTTGGGTTGGTGGTTCTATGGTTGGTTATTATATGATGGTGGTTATGTGGTGATTAGTTTTTTTATATGTGATTATGTTGGTGGTTCCGTGGTGATTATTTTTTGACAGATCTAAAGTTTTAGATATTGTTGGTTGTTCTGTGGTGTTGTTTGATATTGTTGGTGGTTCTGTGGTGATGGATCATGATATATTGACCCTCTCTACTATGATATACTAACTCCCCCTACTTAGTAGGGAGGTACTTTCCTCTTTTGGGTTGTGTTAACAGAATCCTCCCTTTGGGAGATATACATGGGTGATTATGTGGGTGGTTCTGTGGTGATTATGTGGGTAGGTTAACGCCTTGATCTGCCACCTTTGAGTGGTATGAATACCTGCAATAACCTACCCCAGTCCCCACAGGCTTGTGATAAAATTGTGTGTGTGTGTGTGTTTTTTTTTTTTTTTTTTTTTTTTTTTTTTTTTTTTTTTTTTTTTTTTTTTTTAATAGAGGCACAGCGATGATGATTTAAAAAAAAAAAAAAAAAAAAAAAAAAAAAAAAAAAAAAACTTTATTTTAGCGTGGCATTTCCGAATGAACGGCAAAAAAATGATTTTGCAACCTTTGATGTTGCAGCCAAATTGATGAGTAGTTTTGTAATTAATCTGAGCCTTTACCTCTTGTGTGTAAAATGGTGAATTCGACATTTGTTTTAGTGTTTCTTGATATAGTTGTTGATATGGTTGTAGTGTTTCTGTGGTGGGTGATTATGTTTTGGTGGATTATGGTTGGTGGTTCTGTGGTGGGTGATTATGTGTTGGTGGTTCTGTGGTGGGTGATTATGTAATGGTGGATTATGGTTGGTGGTTATGTGGTGTTGTTTGATATTGTTGGTGGTTCTGTGGTGTTGTTTGATATTGTTGGTGGTTGTAGTGTTTGTTGTGATGCTGCTTTGTTTGTGATTGAGCTTTGTTGTATCGATATTGCTTTGTTTGTGATTGAGCTTTGTTTGTGATTGAGCTTTGTTTATAATCAAGCAAAGCTGTAGTTTGAGAATCTTACTGTTGAGCTTGTGAGTTTTTTACAGGCTGTGATGCTTGTGTGGATTCTGCAGTTTGAGAATCTTACTGTTGAGCTTTTGTGATACTTGTGATACTTGTGTAACATGTGAAAGTTGTGGAATGTGCTTGAATCTGCTTGTGTGGAATCTGCAATTGGGAGGGTTCTGTTAACATAACCCTTGTGGCAATTGTGTGAAATCTGCACTTGGACAAAACCTTTAAGGCGATGACGAATGGTTTTCTAAAAACCGAAAGGATGGCAAAGTGATATTTTTATCACTTTGCAACCTTCAAATCCGAGTCTTACTAAAAATCTTCATTTTTGTGAGTTAATTATTTTGTGACTATAAGGCGATGACGATTATGTTAATCTGAGCTTGCTTTGTGTAGAATCTGCTTGTGTGCAATCTGCTTGGCAATCTGCACTTGGACACGTCCTTTGGGGGAAAAAAACTGTTAATGTTGTTTGTATGGAATGTGTAGTTGGACAAAGCATTTGGACAAAAAAAAAAAAAAAAATTGTTAGTGTTTCTTGTGTGCAATCTGCACTTTGACAAATAATTTGGGACAAAAAAATAAAAATAAAAAGTGCAATTTTTTGAAGAAAAAAAAAGGTACCACTTCCCTATAGGGAGAACTTTGTACTTTCCTCCCTAGGGAGGGTTCGGTTAACACAACCATTTTTTTTATTTTTTATTTTTTTATCTGAACCAGTTCTTTGAATGTCTCACGGATAATCTTTTGACCAAGACTACGCAAATAATATATTTTAAAAGTAAAAACTTATTATCGTAATGACTAATGAATCGAGAACTTGTGTAATTTATTTTGCAAAGCAAATTCCATCAAACATCAACTTGTCTTGTTAATTTTTACCATTCGGTTTTTTTTTTTTTTTTTTTTTTTTTTTTTTTTTGTTCGTTCGTTCTTGGCTATTGTGGCTACATGACCCCTAGCCTAGAAAACGTAGCGACCCATACAATCAGGTTGAGTCCAGCCCAGAAGGTAATGACACCATTCCTTTTACACACGCGAGAGGAAACCCCTATGGCCCTAGACAAAACTCGAACTTAAAACCTTGCGTAAGAGGGTAAAACATCCATACCGCTAGAACAGAGGCCCATTGATAGCTACTATTCGTATTATGGGCATGCCCAACTAGTTATCCTGTCATTTGTGTTTATGCCTAACCCTATGCTTAACCCATTGAATTGGCTTATTATTCAAAATAATGTACTCTTATATTAGGTGATCTATCAATAAAGTGATTACGGGGAATCGCCAATTCTAAGGTGGTATCATCGTGGTTATTGGTGTCTTGAAATTTCCACGAACAAATTTCTTACTTTCTTGTAGAAAGGAGTTAGAGCGGAATTGATGCCTGTTTGCATAACTAGCTTATTGATAATGTAAACAACACAGTAACAACAAACCCAACATCACCATCTTTTGCAATTAGAGAGCATAGCAAACAAGTATGCATTTTTAATATTATTGTTTTAGAACCTACCGCACTGCTTATAAGAGATTATAAAAAAAATAATCTTCCATAATCTCTTAAAAAACCAAAGGTTACTTCATGTAGCTTATAAAAATAATTTCTTTTTATAATCTCCAGCACCAGCACCATATTGCCAAACATACTATGACGTTTGTTAAGATTATTTATTTTAGTTTTAGTTAGTGACAATCAAAACCTCACAAGAATACGACGTCCAAATATAAAGGGAAGTGATTTGCACACTCCTAAAATTTATTGGCACACTCTATTCAATGCTTTAGATAGTTGTACTTTACGTATATCCTACTTTAACAACTTATACAGTTGAGCCTGCCAATAACTTTTGGTAGTGTGCGAATCACTTCCCAAATACGAAAGCCTGAGAATTACTTAGTTTCATTAACTTTCATGTGTTCAATCTTGGACGTACCACCGCTATATTATACACGATAGAGTACGTGAACGTGTGTGTTAGGTAGTAGGTTAGTTCTTGTTTTATAAATTTAAAACTCGATTTTCACATCAGTAGTCAGCTGCACGGGATTGACTGCGATGAGACTAAAAGTCCAGCAGATACACATTCTGTTTTGAGCTTTGTCGTTTCTTAGAAATGGCCCATTCATCAGTTGAATGTGAAGAATGATTTTCTTCACGGTCATTTGACTGAGACTATTTATATGCATCAACCTCTTGGATTTATTGATTCTTATCACCTTGATTATGTTTTTCATTTGCAAGAGTCATTATATGGGTTGAAACAGGTTCCACATGCATAGTTTGCTTGCTAGTTATGCTAGTAGAGTTGGTTTTCCAACCGACTCATCATTATTTGTTTTTCATCGTGGTGATGATATTGTTTATTTTTTTTTTTGAAATGACAAATCTTGGTTTACTTAACTACTTCCTTGGTATTTATGTTTAGCGAACTTTATGTGGCATGTTTTTCTCACGATCCAAGTATGCTGAGAAAATTCTTGAGCGCGCACATATGCAACATGGTAGCCTGTGTAGGATACTTATAGACATTGAGTCTAAACTTGCTCCTAATGGTTCTCATGCTTATAACCATGCTTTAGATCGCGTTGTAGCTTGGGCTCTTTAGTATTTTGCCTTCACGGCCCCAGATATATCTTATATCGTTAAAAAGGTTTGTCTTTATATACATGATCCACAGGAACCACATTGTACTGCTATGAATCGTATTCTCTGCTATGTTCATTATACACTTGATCATGGTCTCCACCTGTATGCTTTTTTTTTTTTTTTTTTTTTTTTATTCAACTCACTGCATACTGGTTGGGCTAGATGTCCTGCTAGTCGTCAGTCGACATTGAGTTATTGTGTATTCCTTGAAAATAACTTCTTGTAGTGATCCTTCAAGCATCGGAGTATCGAGGTATTGCCAATGTTGTTGCTGAATCTGTTTGGGTACACAATCGTTTTGCGTGAGTTGCATACCCCTTTGTTTATTGACACACTTGTCTGTTGTGATAATGTTGTAGTGTCTTTCTACCAACCCGGTACAACATCTACGTACTAAGCATATTGAGATAGACAACTACTTTGTGTAAGGGATTATGTGGCCTCAGAACAAGTTCATGTTTTTTCATGTCCTTTCTCAGTTTCAGTATGCGGATACCTTCACTAAAAGTCTTCCAATTACATTTTTCTTGAGTTTTGCACGAGCTTGAACGTCAAAAAATATCTCGCTGAAACTGCGAGGAGTATTAGACATTTTATGACATTACCCAACTTTGTATTTAGGCTCACCCCATTGAATTAGCTTAGTAATCAAGATAATGTACTTAGGGTATGTTTGGTATGGGGAATCAACATAAAGGAATGGAATATCTATGATTGTTAATGTCTGGTTATAAATTTGATAGCAAGGTATGATATCAACAAACATAAATCTTAGTAGTTTAGGTGGGTAACTTTTTCTTAACCATTCATGTGGGGACTACGTACTTTTATATTTACTACTAATTTTTAACACTTCACTGGTTATATTTTTGCATTTTAATGATATATTTTATTTCTTTTTAACAATTCAATGACCTCACCAAAAGTGATACTTTTACCTTAAAATTTATACCAAATAATAATAATGGCAATGATACTTTTACTATGATACATTATGGTAATCAAAATCATACTAATACTGATTTCGATTTGCATACCAAACACACGCTTAGATTTATCAATAAGCAATTCATGGGAATTACCAATTCTAAGAGTTACATGGATCTTTTACCTCTGCTGTGAATAACGACGTCGACCTACAAATATAGTGCACAAAGCACAATATAACTTTTAGAAAATTGTCAAACGACAAAATAGCTTGTGGTCCATGACAAGTAACGGACACTAAATGCAAGAATTGGTCACATACATCTTTTGCCAAAGTCGATGTATGTGTGTATCTATGCACTTTCTAAAAACAAGAAAATGGGAAAAAAAAATCAACTTCAAGTGTGAATGCTATGATTTTGTGTTTTAAAAATCACTTTAGACCATAGAATTTGATATTATAGATTATTTAATCATTTTAACTACTAACATTTAGATGTATATGATTATATTTTGGTTAGAATAAGTAGAGGCTAAACAGATTCAACGGTATTGACTTCAATATAAAAAGTGAAGTAATATGCACGATGGAAATCTGGATTTATGGCATGATTTTAGCTTTGTACTTTCAAATTCCCACGCCGTGGAAATGGGTTTATGATCATCGAACACAAACAAATAAAAAACACATATTATCTTTTACCATATGACATATAATACTTTGAAAGTAAACGGGACGATGATTACGCAAGTACTTGTAGTAGAGCTAGGTCCAAAGATTGCCACTGATCAAATACTCAATTTTTAACAATTTGAGTCGCCTCACCAGATTTTGTTACTAACCTTGAACGATGAAATCTTTTTGAAGCGATATAGATTTTTTATTTTATTTTTATTTTTTTACACGAACAACGTTAGAATTATTTAGGAACTACCTTAAAAAAAAGTTTTTGAAAAATACTTTACTTTAGTAAAAAAAAGAAATTCTTAACCTAAACCCCAAATAGCAAAAAAGAATTACAATAATTAACTTAAACAAAAAGTAAAGATTTAGACCATTAAATTATGAGAAATGCTAAATCCTCCTTAAAAAACCTCCTACTCATAGAATCCTGACAAGTATTAGAATGGAAACGAATAGTAGGATGCTTGGATGACAATGGGTTCACACGTCACATGTTAGTATTGTGTTTGCCGGTTGCAACTTCAACCGTGGAGCGTGCGTTTTTGGCAATGAAACTCACTAAAAGAGATCAACGCAATAAAATAAGGATGACTTTATGCATTCTAGTGTCATATGTTGAAAAAGACATATTAGAATTTGGAAGGTATTAGTAATGTTACAATCATTGCTTGTTTTCAAGTTATTAAGGGTGTGTTTGGTATGCTGCCATGAATGACAATGAGTATTAGTTTTATAGTAGTGGTAAGTGTCTCACCTATGAAAGATCCATACCTAGCTCTCTTGATGTATATGGAGTATGAATTATATCTATCATTCATTACCAGTAGCGGGCCCCCTCATCTTAAATAAATACCAAAAATCACTTTTATAGTAACACTCTCTTTCTCATAGTAGGATACCAGACGCATCGTAAACCTAAGAAGACGTAAAGTGAAATCGAAATTGTAAACGTATTAACTATTATGTTATGTTTAATTTTAATTTTATTATTTTATTATTTTTGTTATCGCGTCTTGTTAAATTAAACCTGATCCGACTCGAAAAATTGATCGGTTGGTTAGTTGACCTATTGCATTTTTCAACTTGACCAAATTAAGGAACCACCTTAAATTTTCGGCTAAATCCACCACTGCTTTTAACCAAATATATATAGTTATTACCAACATAGATTATCTTGTGCAACATGTATACTGTATAGTGATTATTCTTGTTCTTGATTATGTCCATCAATAATGAAATATAATTTGTGGTTGATGCCTTGTGCCCTTGTTACAATATATTATTGATATGTAGTAATATGATATTGTAAGAATACATGTAAACTTCAATTTGAATATGCACCATTTTAAGGGACATTCATGATTAAAACTTATTAACGAGAGTGTTGATCACTCGGCAGTTCAATTCGGTTGTTTTGAAGATACAAGTAATTCATTTTATTATTCGAAGCCGAACCTTGCAAGGCGGGTAACCGGACATATGGTTATCAGAAATGAGCATTTATCCGCAGTTCAACTCTCGGTTAAATTAGTATATATAACATTCATCAAAAGCTTGTGAATAGTACACGGGAGCAAAAAAAAAAGTACTGTAGCAGCTACAGTGCTACAGTGGACGCACAGTACTTTTTTTTAGTACTAACGGTCGTTAGTTATTTAATGGTTGTTAACTAACGACCGTTATCTTTAACATTTAAAAAAAATTGCACGCACTTTGTCCTTCATCTCAGCGGTTTATAGCAAATTTAGTCCTCACAAAATTTACATAAATGGTCATTCATGTTATACATCAATTGCAAAGTCAGTCCTATTTGTACAGTACTAACGGTCATTTGTTATTTAACGGCTGTTAACTAAAGACCGTTATCTTTAACATTTTAAAAACAATTTGTACGCACTTTGTCCTTCATCTCAGCAGTTCATTGCAAATTTAGTCCTCACATAATTTACGTAAATGGTCTTTCATGTTACACATCAATTGCAAAGTTAGTCCTAGGTAACTAACTTCACGTTAAGTAGCTAACGGCAACAAAAGAATTTCGCAGCAACGCGCGGGTACCAACACTCGCTTAAACTAATTGTAAAAAAAAAAAAAAAAAAAAAAAAAAAAAACTCCGTAAGTATGGCACGCCATGAATTCAATTGACGCTTCTCTTTTTTTTGCTAACTTACGTATACAAAAACCCCGCGGCAACGCGCGGATTCAAAACCTAGTATTTATACATTTAATAGAATCGAACAAAATAAAAAATAACATGATCTAGAATTTAAAATTTCATTGTAGTAAATTTAAATAGCAATGCAAAGATTAAAGCTATAATCTCATTAAAAAATTACATTCAAATTATTATACTGAATAAATTAAGTACCGCCATTACTTTTACTTCTTAACGTTACAATCACATTGATCGAATCGTTTGTAAGGGTATGTTTGGCGAAAGTAATTGTTGCTGGAATTGGTGCTGGTGCCGGAGATGGTGCTGGTGTTGGAGATTATAAAAAGATATTATTTTTATAAGCTACATGAAATAACCTTTGGTTTTAAGAAATTATGAAAGATTATTTTTTTTAGAATCTCTTATAAGCTATGTCTGCCAAACAAAGATTTTTTTTAAGTAGCTTATTTTTTGAAAAAATAAACACAATCTCCCAACAATCTTGTGTGCCAAAGATAGCCTAAATGTTCAAATTGGGAAAGTAAAAAAGCTTATATAGTATAAAGTAGTGCAACAATACAATCAATATTTGGAAAATTTTTGAATATTTTGTTAAACCATACATGTATATATACGCGGTTCGATTGAGGTAGTAACGCGTATTTGAAAATAAAAACCGACCGGAACCATGTAAGCATGCTTTTCCAGTTTCGGTCTCTTTAGTTATCTATTTTCCAGAGTTTTGGATTGAGTGATCGTTTCGGTTTGTCGGTTTTGAATTTTTTGGTTTTTCGGTTTGTTTGGTTTGTCGGTTTTGAGAATTTTCTTAACACCCGTTGTTGGCTTGTTGCTCAACACAAATTAGACTACAAATAGACATGGGCCATTACACTATAGACATGGGCCATTACAAATAGACCACTATTAGCGAAAATTACGGCAGAGCCCCTGTTAAAGGGGTTGTGTCCCGATCTACCCAAGCTTTTTGAACATTTCAAAAGTACCCCAACATGTCGCATATTTAAGGTCACGACACACTTGACATACACATGTCACTTTCTTACCAATTATGGACCGCAAAAGAAAAAAAAATAAAATAAAATATGTCGCGTACCAATTTAAGCGACAAGTAAATATGCTACACGACATGTTAGAAAAAGGAGCAGGCTACTGTGTAAGTTTTATGATTTTAAAACAAAAAATTTAAAACTTACAAAAAATACCCTTTAACTTTTTGATAATTACAACTTTTTTATATAACAAACTTTATTTGTCAAATATTTAGCAAATATATATCAAATTTGTTAATGAAAAAAATATCTTTACGAAGAGCTCTGAATTACGAACAAAACGAGCCAATATTGATATGCTTTTGACATACGTACGATTTTATAAAATTTCGAAATACCTTTTATAGGTTTAGAAAATTATACCGTTTTTAATTTATAAATATTTACGTTTATATTTCCCAACAATATTCATATTTCATAGAATTGTACGTTTTTGTCCCTTGTGCTTAATCGTATGTTTTAAAAGTTTATAAAATCGTACGATATTCATATTTCATAGAATTGTACAATATTCATATTTCATAGAATCGTACGATTTTATAAACTTTTAAAACATACAAACACAAGGGACAAAGACGTACAATTCTATGAAATATGAATATCGTTGGGAAATATAAACGTAAATATTCATAAATTAAAAACGGTATAATTTTCTAAACCTATAAACGGTATTTCGAAATTTTATAAAATCGTACGTATGTCAAAAGCATATCAATATTGGGCTCGTTTTGTTCGTAATTCAGAGCTCTTCGTAACGATATTTTTTTCATTAACAAATTTGATATATATTTGCTAAATATTTGACAAATAAAGTTTGTTATATAAAAAAGTTGTAATTATCAAAAAGTTAAAGGGTGTTTTTTGTAAGTTTTAAATTTTTTGTTTTAAAATCATAAAACTTACACAGTAGCCTGCTCCTTTTTCTAACATGTCGTGTAGCATATTTACATGTCGCTTAAATTGGTACGCGACATGTTTTAATTTTTTTTTTTTCTTTTGCGGTCCATAATTGGTAAGAAAGTGACACGTGTATGTCAAGTGTGTCGTGACCTTAAATACGCGACATGTTGGGGTATTTTTGAAATGTCCAAAAAGCTTGGGTAGATCGGGACACAACCCCTTTGGCAGGAGCTCTGCCGTAATTTTCGCCCACTATTAAGCACACGTCACTATAGACATGGGCCATTACAGGTGGGCCGTGGGCCAACTAATATGCTAATAAAACTATGTTGTTCTGCAAGAGTGCAAGACTGCAGGGGCAAGTGGGCAACTGCTAATCTTGGTTATTGTTTATACTTTGTACCAAATACTTGTCAAAGGCTTAAAGCTATATACTACATATAAGGTCGTGTACTCATAACTCATGTGTTATAAAGAAATTTACCAAAATAGATAAGTCGCTCTACGGTTTGTCACTTTTTAGTTCATAAATAATTTTAATTCGAAAATAGACCGGGCGACCGGGCAACTTGTACAATAAGACACTTGTCGAATTCATAAGCCGAACACTTAGCATGTACCGGGACACTTGTTGAATTCATAAGCCGACACTTAGCATGTTGTATAGGTCGCCTGGTCGCTCGGTCTATTTTCGAATTAAAATTATTTTTGGTCAAAAAGTGACAAGCCGTAAGGCGACTAGTCTATTTTGGTAAATTTCACTATTATTTACATGCCATGCCGAATTTTGAAAAAGATATATGTTTCATTGATTTTCCGTTAAATATGTCACTACGTGACGTACCGATATGTGATTTGTACACCATCAAAAACTTATAAAAAAACACCACCAGAGTTGTTTTGTGTTGTTATACAAGATTATCCATAGCATTGTATTTTTAAGTATTCTCTAAAAAAAAATCGGAATGAGGTGTTCGGAATGATATTCAGCGAATGTAATGTTCCAAATGCAAATAATCTTATAAGGATTATGGAGTGTGTTCAACAAGCTTCGGGGTAGAAAATAAATTCGAGTAAGTCGAAAGTTATGTGATTGGGGTGATTAACGTGGGGTCAATTTTATTGATAACCGAATGAGGTGTTCACTAGGTAGAATGCCTTTTACTTACATCAGAATTCCAATTGGGGTTAATATGAACAAATTGGAATAGGATCATCGAAAAGTCCAATAAAAGATTTTCGAATTTGAAAGCTAGATCGATTTCTTTTGGAAGGAGACTTTCTTTGGTAAGTCGGTTCTCGGTAGTATTTCTTTACACTACATCTCTCTATTTCGGGCTCCAATGTAGGTTATTAAAAAGTTAGAGTCTAAGACAAATATTCTTTGGGTAGGCACCGATGAAGTGAGAGAGATGACTTAGGTAAAATGGGACAAAGTTCTAAGTATAGAAAAATTGGGGGCTTAAGTATAGATAGTCTAAAAGCGATAAATTGGGCGCTTCTTGCTAAATGGTGGTGGAGATTTCGGGTGAAACCAAATAGACCTTGGATTAAGATAATTAAAATTATTCATGGTGAGGATGGAGGTTTGATAAAGTCTCTTGGTTCTGGTAAGGTTGATGGGGAAGTGGATAAATATAATAAAGATCGGGAAATATATTAAAAAGATGGGTATTAATTTTCACATGTCTTTGGGGGGGGGGGGGGGGGGGGATGGGTAATAGGTACACTAGATGTTTTTGGTTGGATCCACTAGATGTTTTTGGTTGGATTCATGGGTGGGGGATGAGGTGATTCTTAGTAAAAAGTTTCCTAAATTATTTAGGTTGGAAGCTAAGAAAAATGTTACAGTAGAGAAAATGCGTGAGTGGAGCAGGATAGAGTGGGTATGTAGATGGGTAAAGGCACCAAGAGGTAGAGTTGAGGAAGAACTTATGCAATTAACAAATTTAACAAACTTTTTTTTATAGCAAATGTATTAGTTGACGTCTCATGAAAATGATTTCTCGATGTCAAAGATGGTCATTTCGTTGTAAAGAGGCTTAGAGAATTGATTCACATGACTCATCGAATGCTTCTCAAGAAACAAGGTGGAATAAAGCTATTCTAAGAAAGGTGTGTATCTTTATTTGGAGATGTCAACAGAAGAGACTACCAGTATTGTCATGGCTTCATCATATTGGTATAGATCTCAATTTCATTCTTTGCCCACATTGCGGTGATGATATTGAAACATTAGATCATTGTTTTATTCATTGCTCTCGTGTCTTCAATAATTGGAAAAAAGTGTTTAAATGATAAAATTTAGAGGTTTTTGAAGTTGATACAATTTGACGACATTCTAACTCATAAGGATAGAAATAATTTTAGCAACATTTATTTTTTATTTTTTATTTTTTTTATGGCAAGCGGTGTGTTGGACGATGCTATATCTTGTGTGGTGCGCAAGAAACAAAAAGTTTATGAGAATATAGTTTCAAATCTTTCTACTCTTTGTGACGAGCTTCAAATGATATCTTATAATTGGTTGTCGGCAAGATTAAAAGGGTCAATTGTATCATGGCTAGATTGGTGCTCAGACCCAATTAGTGCTTGCAAAGTCTAAATTGAATTTGGTCAGAATAATATGTTGATCTTTTTATGTTAGCATAGGGCTTTTGGTGCTTCAATTGCAATAAATAGTCCTTAGTTTTCTAAAGATTTTGTAGTTTTTGTAGCTAGATCTCTTGTCTTGTAGTTTCTATTGTGTATGTTTATTTTTCTTGCACTGTTCTTTTTATTTTTTTTATTAAAACTTATTGCAGTAAAAAAAATCAGAACTTTTGTTTATTTCATCCTTAGGAATATAGTAAAAACGAGCGGGAAAGCCCGCACGTTCCTGCGGGAGTGTTGTGTTTATGAATAGAATGTACTACATACATATATATTGACCCAACAATTCCAATCAATTGCAATTCAAATGCATTCATAACTTACTACTTTTAACTAATATTAACAAATTTTGACAAATGATATATATATATATATATATATATATATATATATATATATATATATATATATATATATATATATATATATATATATAGTTGCAGTGATGATGTTCATAACAATATGCAAAGAAACAAATATACATTTTGGTCAATTCGGTTGTGCTCTACTCTTTACCTGGTTATGTTATCATATGCTGAAATTCCTAACATCTTCATGTCTCTTGGTCATTTCTTCAGGTTGTCACTTTGTCTCTTCAATGTGCAAATCAGAGTTTGTAAATTGAACGTATTTATAACTTTGTCCTAAAAAAACCTATGAACTGATTAAGAATTAAGAAAGCTTTGGCTGTCATAAAACTTTGTCATAAAAACACCTATGTGCTTACCCAAATTAAGCACTATATCTATCGACTTGAAGTTCATTGATTTCATTTTTTTAATTCTTCATTTTGTTTCTTCAAACATTCAGTTTCTTCTCTAAGTTTTCTCGTCTGCAAAAAGAAAATGGCCAATAAATCCAAATCACCATCTTATGTGCATAAAAAATAAACAATTCAAACGTTCATGATCTCCCAGGAATCTTGCGGCACCAAATACATCGGAAAGTCAAAATCATAACTTTTTACCCCGTTTTGATTTTGATTTTGACTTTCCGAAAATCAATGATTTTGGTTTTGATTTTAATACACATTTTTTATCTTGGTTTTGCGGCACCAAATACATCGGAAAGTCAAAATATTCCCGTTCTGATTTTGAATTATTTGACACCAAATAAGTTTGCTGCTACTGAATCTCAAAGAACTAACAAAACCTCTAACAATCAAACCTCCAGACCCCCATTTTCATTGACTGACTTGACTGTGTGTGGAAGACAGCTGGAATATTTTGGAAATTAACCGTATAAATTGGGGATTGTATAGTATCTTAAAACACAGAAGCTTCCACTCACTTTTATATTGAAAAATCAAATGTATATTTTCACTAAAAAAGCCTAAATTTATGGGAACACACAAAAGGTCACATTTAATAACCGAACATTCGAACGTGGGGCAAGCTTTTACCGTTTTAGTGAGCTTTGTAACTCTCCGTGACCTTCTTTATCCCCAAACTTTGGTGCGTGTGTATCAGCATATAGCAATCTGTGTTGGTTGAAGTCGTAGTACTCTTGCCGCCTGCATTTTCCTTTCAGGTTCTAAATGGAGCTGCATAAAAAATGTGAAAGGAACACCCAACATTAATAAAAAATGTGATTATTAAGTCCCACAAAAGAGTATGTGTTTACAACATGTGATTATTAAGTCCAACAAAAGAGTATGTGTTTACAACATATATCAGGATATTCATTTGATAATATCCATTTATGTGATAAAAAAGTATAGTCAAATGAGTAATAGTTTGGTTTATTGTTATTCTTATTTGATTTACCCAGGGGAGGTGCTGAGAACGTCAAAAAAAAAAAATTTAGGGCCGGCACGGAAAAAAAATAATAAATAAATAAAAAAAAGTGCCCCTATATTATAATATTCATAGACCATAATCAAGTACGAAAAGCAAAAAATACGAATAAAAATCATTCTTGCAACAAAAGTATTACTTCTACAAAATAAAATATATTTAAGTAAAAATTGATAACTAGGCAAAATTGATAACTAAAAATTGATAACTAGGCAAAATTGATAACTAAAAAAAATTAAAATTGATAACTAGTTGAGAGTTCTAAGTTGTAACCTTAGTTATGATTTGAAGATGGAGATGGATTATTGAAAGCAAAGCTTCAGTGCTTCACGCCTTTAGCTCTTCACCCTTTTGTCCCTTCACAATCGTTTTTGACTTTTTGGATTAAATTATTAATATGGTTTATTTTTAGTGACCCTTAGTGGGTTGAGCCTAGTACATATAATGGGTATAAAAAAATTTAATGCCCCTTAGTGGATTGGGCCCGGCTCGGTTGCTGATGGTGCGCCGGCCCAAAACCGCCCATGGATTTACCTGCGGTCACATAACAATTTCCCATATTTCAGATGGCGAAATCTTCAGATTCTGTAAACAGAAGCCATAATTAGAGGATAATTAAGTATTTACTTGTTACGGTAAAAATCGGAAAATATATAACTGTTGTATAATTTTTTCATACTTATTCCGTAGCATGCCATGAAGAGTGAGGATGATCTCTTCTTCAAGAAAGGTGAATGTATCTTGCTTTAATCTGGGCCTTAGATAATCTATCCATTTCAGCAACCCTGCAAGTCTTCCCACTCCTCTGCAAGCCTGCAAGTTACGGACACATACTTGTTCCTTTTTCTTTTGTCCAACAGTCGGAGGCACTAAAAATCGGTTCCTATTCAAGTACCACTTTTGCTGCATCAACCTTGAATTTTACACTACTTACCATTCCAATGTACCACTCTTCGCTGGGCAAATGTTTGAACGATGATCCACCCAATTCCTGCAGTAACATAGCGGTGTAAATTATTACTACATGAAAGTATTACTAATAATACTGATATGATTATGAACTGGTCTATATAACCAATATCAATCTAACATGTTCTCGAAGGCGAATCTGTAATGCATTAGCAAATCAACCTAGTTGATATCGGCTACTTAAAGTATTCAATAGTTAATAAATCTTTTTGTGCATAAACATATCAACTAAGGTTGTATTATTAAGCGCACCCAAAAAAGTAACCTCATAAGTTAATAAACTTAATTAAAGTTTTGTGAAAATAGAACTTCCAAAGCACCAACCGCATCAATTATATCAGTAACTCGCACCAAAAAGATACATCGTTTTCTAGCATAAACAGCTTATTAACACATCCAATAGCAAGAGCACTGATTCGTGTGAAAACCAACTTATATAATATATAATAGTATATCGAAGTGATCCGCGTAAAATACAGATTACCCGAGTCGTATCCAAGTGAAGGCGAATGAAATCAAGAATATTGATTCGGTGAACCGTGAATTGAAAAGTGAAAATGTGAAAATAGCAATCAAGATATTCAAGTAATCACAAACAATAATGAAATATGCAAAGAGTACAAGGTAATTATGCACCGAAGTCTAAAACGTAAAAACGGAAATGCAACCGCGTTATTTTAAAACGTAAGGTTTATTGAAAAATGATCCTACAAACTTGAAAATATTTTCTAAAAATCTTAAACTAATAAAATGAATTTCCAGAAAAAGAAAAATATTTTTTTGACTTTTCTTTTATTTTCTATGAATTTATATTGATTTTTGGAATTTAAAATGAATTAAAAATAAAGAAAAATAGAAAAATAAAGTGGAAAAATGAAAATTTAATTCTAAAAATTCTAAAATATTATAAAAGAATTTCTAAATATATTTTTTTATTTTTCACAACCTTTTCTGAATTTTTATGGAACTTTAGTATTTTAAAACTATTTAAAATTGAATAAAATCAAAAAGAAATTGAGAAAAATAGTAAAAAGGCTCAGAAAAATCTGGCAAAATTCCAGAAAATCTAAAATATTAAAAGAAACTCAGATAAAATTTTTGAAGTGAAAATGAATAGTAAAACTGCTTATTTAATGTAAAACTGCTTATCACAAGTGCTTATTTATAAGCACTTGTGATCAAAACTGACTAAAACTGTTTTCACAGATGAAATATAACCTAAAATGCTCAATGAATCTCAAATAAAATCAATTTAAGCTCAGGACATGCACAGAGTACTTCAACCAACTCAATAAGCAGTCAAGTAATTCAAAGCTTATAAGCAGTTATGAGATATATGAATCAAGGAGCAAGTTGATCATATACAACAACTAACTAACAACTAATAAACTCAGAACAATCAGTGAAACACAGGTAGAAGCTAAAAATGCCAACAGCAGGCCATTTATTCAAATCAGCTATTCTATCTCAAGTAAGCTAATGGACAGAAGCAAAAGCTCTAAGGATAAGCTCAAATATACTAGCTGAAGGGGGCAAAAGCACCAACGTATAACAGAGTGTCTAG
This sequence comes from Artemisia argyi, assembly GCA_030686995.1. Taxonomy (NCBI): domain Eukaryota; kingdom Viridiplantae; phylum Streptophyta; class Magnoliopsida; order Asterales; family Asteraceae; genus Artemisia; species Artemisia argyi. The sequence continues at coordinate 172,927,649 of CM060681.1, forward strand.
TTCAATTAACTGTTTGACCAGAAACAATTATCTACTACTCTAAATTTGATCAAATTCAGCAGCCTAAGAAACTAATATTAATGCAACAGTTGACTTAATGAGATTATATCTAATATGACTTAATCTAATTTCAGTTAACCAATTCTACTTCAAAAAGTTATACTAAACTGATTTATAATTGAATTAGGCTAGATTAATCTATATTACAACTACAATCACTAATTCACTAACTGAGTACTTAACTACTAACAGATAAGAAAATTTAAGCTAGATTTGACTTATTTATATATCTACCTACTGTCTTTATGCAATTATAAGTCCAAATTTATCCTAAGTGATCTGATGATGCAAGTTTATCCTACTTTCTAACTGTGTACATCAGCTAAAATTACTAATCCAAACACTCATTTAGCTGTTAATCTCACTACAACTACTGTTCTAATGAGCCTTCAATTCTTTGGCAAGAGCAATATCATCAACCAGTAACAACCAGATCCAACATAAACTCATTATCACAGAACCACTAATATGACAGATGATGCAACAAGCTTACACAGATCACCAAAATACTCAGATCTGAGGCTATCCAATACACAACTCTCAATTTAAGCAACTATGCAGCAAAGAAATACAATGAAACAGTGACTCAATTCCAATCCAAAACTAAACACAGATCCACTAACTCAGATATTCAAATATGCAATAATCTATGATCAACCAACCACAGAACTCAATAATAACATCTATAATATCAACAAATGCATATAAATGAAACAGTTATGCTAAAAATTAAATCAATCTAATTCAGATCTAATCAAACAATAGAGATTTGAATGAAACTTGTTGATATAAATAAATGACTAAAAACGTTATTCATATCTTTCGATATCTCTATGTTTTGATAATCACAAAACGAAAACTCATCAAACCAAAGATTATGACATAAACAAGTATTTAGTAGTAAATACTCATCTTCACCATCTAATCACTTAAGGTATGAATAAACAAAGTGTCTAATGCATTATAAGATCAAAGGAACACTTTTGTTAATCACTAAATAATTATAAAATGTCACAAAACATTTTATATCTTTTGTAAAACATTTTTGGCATTAAAAGAATATGTTTAATTCATTACATATTTATGAATTCAAATTTTTAACCAAAAATGGCAAATCTAATCCAGAAAAATTCCCTCACAAAAGGACAAGAAAATCCAACGTTCAGGAGGGCGGCCCCCTTAATTTTACTAGGCGGCCCCCTTAATCATTAAGGGGACCGCCCCCTAATTAAGGGGACTGGCACGCTCCAGAACAGTATTTTCTGGCCCTATAAATATTGGATCATTCCACATATTTTTCTTACCTTTTTGCACTAGAAACTTTCTGATCTAAACATCCATTTCCTTTCTCTAAAAATCCTTTGATCTTATATACTTTGATCTTTGTTTCAAAGTGATTCAAGCCTCAACACTCAAGTGCAAAGAGAAGAATACTTCTATTAGAAGTATTACAACTTAGTATCATCTTGCTATCTAAGTTGCTTGTTTATATCTTCTTGTTAATCTCTCATATTTTGGTGAATAAGGTGTATGTATTAGTTAGCTAGATTTAGTTGTAGAATCTAGAATTGTTGTAAGTGTGAAGTGGAACTTGAAGTGAAGAAGTAGTGTTGGATAGTAGTGGTGATAGGAGATAGTAGCAATAGTGACTAGTAGTGAAGATATTTGAAGCTTCCAAGTGGAGAAGACTAGAAGACATTAGTAGATTGAAGTTGTGAAGACATTAGTGGCTTGAAGGTGTGAAGACGCTAGTGCCTTGAAGTTGTTAAGTTCCAAGACATTAAAGTTGTGAAGTATTTGTGAAGGTGTGAAGATATTTGTGGTGTGAAGAAGTGTAAAGGTGTGAAGAAGGCGTGGTGTGATATTTGGTGTGAGATTGGTTCTAGCTATGATTAGAACTCGACATCTTGCTTTGTGTCGTAAATTGGTGTAAGCTTTTGGTGTGTACGTGTTAGGCCACCATTTATGTAAACACAAGCATAATAATGATAGAAATGAGATGAGAAAAGAGATTGGGTGATTATATGAATAAGAGAAATATAAGTGCAAGAGTTTCCTTAAGAAATCAAATAACCAACCAAGTTTACAAGTGACCTAAAGGTTCTATTTATAGGGAAGGAGCTAGGGCAACACTCCCTCTCCTTTCCTTTCTCCAAATCATGTGGGCTTTCAAGCCCATGGACCAAATACCTTAAGTCTAGTAAACTTGTATCATAACATAAATGTAAGAAAATAATAACTTAAGCAACCTATTATTACAAATGACCGAGACTTGATAAAATAGTGAAAACTATGATCCCAAAAATCTCCCCCTAAGGGTCGGTCATCACGGTTGCTTGACGTCTTCATCTTTGTCGTTGACTTGTGACATGTAAAACTCTAGACGTCTTCAAAAATGATTTGAATGATAATGGATGTACTTTGCTCTTTGTCTTTGTTCTTTGGTGATGATGTAGTGATTGTGTTATGAAGTAATCTGCCGTTCGTCACTCCTGCGTCTGTGGTAGTTGTCCGCCATTCCAACATACTCATACATCTATGGACTTAGACTTTCACATATAAGAAGTTCCTTTTCATACATTGAGATCTTTGTCTTTATACTTTGTAGATTCTTCTTATTGGCGTAGAATCTTTCTTGGAACTTTGTGTTGCTAAGATCTTTGGGGGAGCTTTCTTTGACTTCAAGATGTATGTATGAGCATGTTGGAATCTACCATCATGGAAGTGAGGTACCTGCGAGTAAACAGTTAGCAATAAATAACCGGTACTTACAGATAAGGAATTAGAGCTCATCAACAGCATATTGTGAAGACTCCTTCTAATCCTTATCCAGGCCGTTCCCATATCAGATACTCCCGAAGGAGCTTACGAGACCTACTAGGTAGCTCAATGACTGGGTGAGTCGCTGGGGATCACTCCACGACTGTAGACCGTAATGGAACCACCGCAAACACTAAGCGTAACCCTTGTGAGGTTACTGAAGTGACCTGCTGTCAGGGCTGTTTGATGTTGACCCTGGCAGGATTTCCGTTCAATCATTGAGAAATACTTACGTAATCCTCTCATAAACGTTCTCGGCAGATTGCTAAGATCTGCGAAGGACTCGATAATTTACAACTGATGCCCATTGATGTAGAACACCAATTGTAGAAATACTAAGTGTTCCTAAGAGATCTTTGATGTATCTCAAGGCTCTAGACTCTATAAGTGCACACCTAGGTTTCCTATGCGGAGACTGGGGAGGAGTCTCCTGCTTTAATATCAACCGTCTCTAAGAGATAGGTCGATAGGTTACGCGGGTTCCCCGTGAGAATGAAACAAGTCCTTTTAAGAGAACTTGAGTGGTTAAGAAGGTTTAGTGCATTGCGTCACTGGGTCCATGACGACTTTGTCTTCAATACCGATGTTGTCTTTTACAACAACCAGTAGCATACGTATTGAACCCGGTGTCTGCCCTAAGGTTGAACATATGGAGGGCTATTTCTTTTCACCCTTTTCTTTACTTTTCTTTTTAATTCTTCAACTCCTTCTTTCCCTTTCATTCTTTTCTCCTTTTTTCGTATCATACCTAAGGACTTCTAATTCTAACTATGGGAGATGTCCTTGGGTAGATCCCTCCGGCTCTGGCGGATCATAGGACGGATATTCCTATCTTAATCACCTTATTACTCCGACAGTAGCCAAGAAACCTTTGATTGAAAATCTCTCAAAGTGTTTGTGATAGTCAAATATTTAGTTTAACACTTTGAGAGTTTTGTGTACACTTTTGAAGGGCTCCCCCTGCACATGTGCTCATAAGTGTTTTAATAAATTTGCACATGCGGGAGGAGCAATCATTTGAATTGATCCACTTTCCATGAACAAGACCGATTCGAGACACGCTTACATCACTAGTTAGACTAGCTTGAAGTTATTACCCGGCCTGGTCAAGTCCACAGAAAGTTTCTCGAGACGGTACATTTCTACTAACACATATCCTTTTCGAGACACGCTTACGTGGTTAGTTAAAGAGATGCATTGTCAGCTTTTAGGTGACAACTAGCTCTAGTAACTAACTTGATGTTATTACTCGTCGAGGATAAGTCCTTTCGATATTACTAACTTTTATTGTCTCGTCAATTCCTGGGTCAATACTGAGTCTAGCTCGCACATGATACAACTTTTAAGCTTTGACTTCGTATATTTTAATCACTTTTTCATTTTCTCCCCCTAAAAATAGCATATAAAATGATGTTTTTGACAAACTTTTAGATTAAAATATGCCTTTTGAGTCTTACGGGGAGATTCACCAAGAACTTTTGTTTTTAGAACAAAGTATTTTGTTTTGACAAGTGCTCCCCCTCAACAAGTGATTAGGTCTTATTGAGGTGAAATACTTGTCCTTTTGAGCAGAATTATGAAAAAATCATAAATGTTTGATTAATTCTACTCAAAAGTAAGAAGCCTTCGCTCCTTATCTAAGGATTGAGGCACTGAAGCGTACCTCAGGGTCCTTTAATTACAAGCACGGGTTGTACACTGTTATGTGTGCACAAACCATTATGAAAAACAATCAAATGAAACAAATGATATTGAAAAGAATAACCAAATGTACCAAGTTAATCTTCGTCAGGAAGTGGAGCATCAAAGTCAGTGAACTTGGGTTCTGGTCTTTTGAAGAGTCTGATAGGAAACGATGGTCTGACACCGATATAGCTTTCCAGTCGTCTGATCTATTCCCGTCGAAATAACCTTTCTTCAATCTTTAAGACAAAGTTGCGAACTTGTCTTCTTGTGCTGGATTTCCATCTCGGTTGTTCCCCCTTAGCTATCTTTCGGCGATCATCATTCAACCTTTTGACCAGCCCATCACGAACAGATTTGAGTGTAACATCACAGAATTTGTGCACCTCATCGAACCTCATGAAACTTTGTAGTTGTTTGTTGTTGATGTAGGTGAAACCAAAAGGATCTTGGTTGAGAGTAAACTGTGACGTTTGATAGATTCCATCAAATGTGAATTGCGGCTTTGTCAAATTGATCTTCTGTTGGTAACTTTCCACTCCAAGCTGAAGATCTTCCACTCTTTCTTGAACTATCAATCGTCGAATGTAAAGAAGTAGTGATGCCATGAAGTTGTACTGTACATCTCTATCGAATCCACGCATTCTTCCTTGAACTTTTTCGAGATACATGTCTTCGATGTCATTGAGGTTAAGGTCTGGAAAGTCTGCTTCTGAGAACTTGTACTTCTTTTCATCTTGTCGTTTAACCACAATTTCACGCATGAATATGTAGTTAAATCGTTGTGACTCTTGAATCTCCAAGATAGCGATGATCTTAGATTTATGCTTCACACTTTCCAATGATTTTTCATCTAATCTGCTGGTATAACCGAGACGACGACGCTCTGGCCAGTGTTGAATCCCGTGTAGAGCATCTCAGTCGTAAGCAACGATGGAGTTGCTGAAAACACGAGTGGTTTCTTCAATGGCAGGAATTTCGTATCTTGCGGCAGGTACTGAGATTGTGAGTGAGGAAGCATATTTCTTCTTGGATGTCTCCTGGGTGAGCTGGATGTTACGAAGATCTTTGTTGAAGAAGTAGCTGTAGGGTAACTTGGGTTTATCTGGAAACCCTGTCAATGGTAATGGTTTAGTCCAGTCTGTGAAGTAAGGCTTTTCATGGTTCTTGGAACTGAGGTCGATATTCTTTTCAGGATTTAGCCAGTCAAACTCGGCAGACATTGCACTGGCTATATTCTGCAAATGAAATTCGTATTCCACTTCTTGAGGAATTCTTGTGCATCCCTATTGATTCTTCTGAGCTCCGCCTTTGTGAGTTTGTTGATCTGAAGATCCTTCATAATGACTTGGGTAAACTGTAGAGTGTTACCAGGAAGGGGTTCTTCTTCTTCAAGAGGAGGTTGAGCTTGAACCATTTCTGTCAACCAATCATTCTGAGGAGTGTCGTCATTGTCGAGCCATGAATGACGTCTCTTCTTCTTTGATTTCTTTGACTTAGATGTAGCATCTTTGCCTTTAGCCTTGGATGGGGACGATGGTCTAGCATGAGAATCAGGAATAGGTGGAGTACGGTAATCGGTGTCAGGTTGACCCTTGTAGTCATCAGTTTGTTCCATGAAAATTTCTTCCTCTTCAGTTTGACCTTGACCAGTAGCAGAGGGGTGTTGTTGATTTCCAGGAGGAGTGGAGTCTTTTTGTGTTTGTAGAGACGATGAGGGACCGGTTCCTGACTTAGGTTTCTTGCCTTTAGAGTTTGGGTCAGGGTCGTCATCTTTTCTTGACCTTTTTTGGGCTCCAGCTGCATCTTTGCATGACTCTTTAGTAATGAAAGCCGCCATAGCCTCATAAAGTGCTTTTTCTTCAGCGGTCTGTGTGGTTTTGGAGGCAACATTGTCGAAGAGTTTGGCAAGCATTTCATTGAAGGACAGTTCAGGGACGGTTGGAGTCACAGTAGAAGGTTTTGCGGTGTGAAGCGTGAATGGTGTAGTTGATAACATTTTTCTCGTAACACTTCTGATTCTGTGATCCAAGTTGTCATTGATTGGTTCAAGAAGGTTTGCTACTTCAGGAGTGATCATATCAACCAGATTTTCAGTGAGAAAATCATGTGTTGCAGTTCTGATAAATCCTGTGTAATCAGAGTTCAAGAACTTGTCGATCAGCTGCTTTGACTCCTGGAAGTCCTCAACTTCTTTGGTAAGACTAGTAACCATGTCGGTGAGTTTGTTGACTTGCTCCTGAAGATCATTGATTGTTTGTTGTTCAGATGCGGTTTCTGAAGGTGTGGGAGATGAATGCTCAGGTGATGATTCTGACGACGACTCGTTGTGTGAGTTTGAAGAAGAAGCAGGAGGAGTCGGATCCCTTGGTGGAGAGTCTTGAGGAGGTGGAGGTTTTGCTGAGGAAGTCTGCTGAGAAGATGACTTAAGAAATATGTTGGTGTCGAACGCGTTCTTCTCTTCGTTTTCTTTTCTACGACGTTCCTCTGCTTCCTCTGCTTCTCGTGCAAGAAACTCTGGAGTAATGAGGTAATCCTGTTCCTGATCCGTAGCTATGTTCTCTTGTCCGCCAACATTCTCCTCTAAATTAGCAGTCTCTGTCATGTTGACATCTTCTGTTTTGTCAGTATCTTTAACGGTGTCATCAGGTTGTGGAGCTGATTCTGTCGTTGTGGACACAATGGGAGGAATCATGCTGCTTGTAGCTCCTACATGTTCTGACTGATCGATAGGTGGAGGTGTTGGAGGTTGAGACAGAAGTCGGCTTTCGAGACTTGCTTTCCTTTGTTCTTTGTGAAGTCGCTTTTCTTCAGCTCGTGTGTCGACAACTATACTTTTAAGTTTGCGTTTGTCGACTAACGGTTTAACGATTGGTTCGTCTTCATCATCATTAGGCTCATTAATAGAGACTCCTTTTCTTTTCCTTGTCTCTTCTTCATAAGTTTCGAGACTTTGTTGTATGGCAATCTCAGTTGCAGGGAATCTTTCTTCAGGTGCTCTTACCCTCAGTTCATAATCTGGTTCTTCTTCTTCAGATTCCGTGTCGAACTCGGATTCGGTGTCAGAAGGTGGAGGTGTTGGTTCATCATGAAGAGTGTATTCAGGAGTGACCTTCTTCTTTAGCTTGGTAGCAGGTTTGGGTTTGGATGTAGGTATAGGTTTGGTGGAAGTCTTGGGTTTTGACTTTGGAGCAGCCTTAGATCTAGTATGAGGTGAGCTAGTGGTGCTTGTAGTACTCCCAGACTTTGCACCTCTTTTGCTACGAGTCTGAATAGTAGCTTCTTCCTGTACCCCTTTGTAAGCATTATCATACAGCTTGTAATTTAGACTTTTCTTGATTTTGTCATCAAGAAGGTATTCCGGAAGCCTCATTCCTTTGATCTTGGTTGAGGAAGTGGTCGTCTTGATGAATGAGGTGGTGAAGTCGTCCTCGAAGAGGTGCTTCGGCTCATTAGGATCAGCCATCCTCTTGATGAAATCTGGAGAGTCTTTGCAGAGATGTTCTATGAGAAGCTTGGTGAATCTTGTGGACGGTATCATAGTCTTCACACGTTCGGTTTGAATACTGTGGACGATATCATTCATGATAGGAACTGCAAAGTCAATAGGTGTCAGAGTTACCATTCCCCAGAATGTTTGCAAATGTTTGAGCCTAGGATGTTCATGACCACTTTTTCTTCCTGATATTGATCTTACAACCAACAGACAGAATGTTCTCCAAGGCTGAGGGATATTCTTGGCATTAAATCGGGAAAGCTTGACTAGTGGTACGTCATCATCAACCTCATATCCTAACTCAATGAAGAAGTCAAGAAGATCCAGTTCAGGTAGTATAGGAGCAAATTCGTTGTCAGTTTGAGGCAGGAGAAGGGCTGTACGAAGAACGTCATGATCTACAGTGTAGTCTTGGCGATCCAAAGTAACAGTGAAAGACTCATCATCCAAGTTAGCCTTAGCAGTAAGCCAGAACTGATGAAGGTAGAACAAAGGAACTGAGGTAGAACAGGTGAGCAGATGTTTGCATGGATGCCCAAGTAGAATATCTTTCACAATCATGCACGAGTTCTCTGTAATATTCAATTTGTCGAAATCGACTCGGGGATTGTTATTGCCAATCGTGACATTGTAGTTTTCGGGAGTGATGTCCTCCATGGTGAGCAGTGGAAGGGTTTGTTCAGGAGCATTCTCGTTGTGTTCAGCCATGTTAATCTGAAAAACATAGTTATACACCAAACATCCAAATTTGTTACGTGTTAGCACAGTTTTGAGTTTGGATATATTCACTACTCAAAACAATTAAGCACGAATGTTTCATTTTGTTATGTGTGAAGTGTCATATAATGCATAATAGAAGAAACATTGATCATATAGAATCACGAAATCAATTATACAATGCAATGTCTTACATATAAGCACAATTGATATACACAATTCATTGTTACATCACATGACACAACAACAAAGAATCACAACACAGTTACATGTACACAAAATGACAAGGCCTAAATGAGATTTCGAAAAAAAATTATAAATCACTTTTATCGCAAACCTGTATTGAGAAAAGATTTCGATAAATGTTACTTGAGAAAATTACTTTATCGAGAAAGTCCTTATATGTAAGAGTTATCGAGATCATTCCTTATACAAGATTTGCGAAAGTTTTTCATGTTTTCGAAAAAAATCATTTCTCGATAAAACTTTTCGCAAACATGCTTTAACCTAGTGATTTTGAAATCTATGTTCAAAGAGTAGTTTTCGAAAAATAATAATTTCGAAAAAAAAACTGATTTTGAACAAAATTATCGAAATCATGAGTTATAGCATAATCTCAAAAAATTACTCAGAGATTGCGAAAAAACTTGAAGTTTTCGAAAAACAATTCTTATACAAGAATCATTCGAATTTGAAGTTAAACGTACGTTTCTTTTGCAAGTAACTTATCCAATGATTCAGGCCTGTCACAAAGATTGATAAACACCAATAAGATATAATCAATAAGCACGTTAACTAAGATCTCGATAATTGTCAAGATCAAGTTCTCGATAATATATCAAGTTTGAGTCTAATGAGTATCAATGTTTCAAGCATGTCACAAATACATGTAGCAAGCACATTATGACTGTATTCAACACATTGGGACTCAGATAGATAGAGATTAACTAAGAATGAGGCGTACTAGCTTATCGAGAACCAAGCATCAATGGTGTAGATCAACAACATAAATTCTAACATGCATACTTGTGACCCTAGAAACATATCCCACTAATAAAACAAAGCAAGCAAACACAAAATCAAACAATCGCAAATCGACCCAAAACCTTGTTTTCGTGAATCAAGCAAACATGAGTGGAATTATGAAAAAATGATATTGGTAGTTTAGTGACAATAAATGTAACAAAACCCAATCAAGAAATCAGATACCAAACCATGATTTCGAAATCGCAAAACCCTAGACATCGAAATCGATTTTGCAAGAAGTTTAGCCGTTGGATTTGCAATTAAACGAAATCCTATGTTTGTAATACCCTAAAGATTACTAATAAACTTACAGATTGAAGATCACAAGCACGGATTACTCTAATGAATTGTAGCCGTCGATTTCACTTATGGAGGGTTTTAGGTTACCTGGTTTTCAAAAAATGAAAATAAGAGGTGTTTGTTTTGTTTAAATATGAAACCTTTGAATTATTAGTCACTTTTGGTCCCTTAAACTTTAGATATACACACATGAGTCCTAAAGTTAAATGGTAAACATATGCAACATAAAGATATTCTCCTAACTGCTTATGTTAATGAGATTTTAATCGAGATGAGACGAGACAATGAGGTAAGTACTTCCACATTCTCCGAGGAACCGCATTATTAAGAAAATATGTAAGTATATCAATTGGAAAAAAGTGTGAGGCATTTTGAGCTTATCTCCCCCTCAACATTTGTAAGAAATGACACAATGTTGAAGAGAAGTGATATACTTGCATTTTTTTAGGTAAGAAATGAAAAATCTTTTTGTGTTTTGATTGGTTTATAGTAAAGAAAATATTTTTACAAAGATAGTATTGATGTTTGACGATCAGTTGTGTTTTAAAAACTTTTCCAGATCCTCTGGAGTCAAACATCGCATACCAATTTGGTGAACTAGACTAGCAAACCTTAATGGTGCTAAAGATTTGGTAAGTAAGTCCGCCAATTGGTACTCAGTTCCAACAAAATAAAGTTCAACGGTACCCTTTTCCACATGCTCTTTGATGAAGTGATATCGGAGATTGATGTGTTTGGATTTGCAATGATGTACTGTGTTGCAGGAGATAGCAATTGCACTCTTAGAATCACAGTAGATAGGAATCTTGTTGAATAGGTAGCCATAATCCTTAAGTTGTGATCTCATCCAAATGACTTGAGCACAACAAGCAGACATGGCTACGTATTCAGATTCTGTTGACGACAATGATGTGCAGTCCTGCTTCTTTGATTGCCATGACACAAGTTTATCTCCAAGAAATTGTAATCCACCAGATGTACTTTTGCGTGTGTCTAAACATCCTGCATGGTCAGCATCTGAAAAAGCAATTAGTTCAAAACCAGAATCCTTCGGATACCAGATTCCCATGTTAATGGTTCCCTTTATGTATCGAAGGATTCTCTTGACCTCACTGAGGTGTTTTTCAGTTGGTTTAGACTGATAGCGAGAGCACATATAGACAGCAAATACTATATCAGGTCTACTAGCTGTGAGATACATGAGGGACCCAATCATACTTCGGTATTTCGTAGGGTCAACTGGAATCCCATGTAAGTCAGCATCTAGTTTTGTGGTATAGCCCATTGGTGTATTATAAGTATCACAAGACATCATTCCATGTTTCTTTAAAATTTCAAGAGCATATTTGGACTGATTTATAAAAATTCCATGGGGTGATTGATGAACTTGTAGTCCTAGAAAGAACGAAAGTTCACCCATCATGGACATTTCAAAATTATCTTTCATTAATTTTGCAAAATCATTAGAGTAACTTCGTTTTGTTGAGGCAAAAATAATGTCATCGACATATATTTGAACAACAAGTAAGTCCTCCCCGTAGGTTTTTGTAAATAGTGTTGGATCCACCGATCCTTTAGAAAATTTATTGGCCAGCAAGAAAGTAGACAGTTTGTCATACCATGCCCGTGGGGCTTGCTTAAGTCCGTAGAGTGCCTTTTTGAGTCGGTAAACGTGATTAGGACGCTCAGGATCAACGAAGCCTTCAGGTTGGCTAACATAAACTTCTTCACGGAGTTCTCCATTAAGAAATGCTGTTTTCACATCCATTTGGTAAACCACCATATTCCTGTGTGCAGCATAGGCCAAAAAGATCCGAACAGCTTCATGTCTAGCCACTGGAGCAAAGGATTCAGCAAAGTCAAGTCCTTCTAGTTGGGAGTATCCTTTTGCTACCAGGCGTGATTTGTTGCGTATGACAGTTCCTTCAGCGTCAAGCTTATTCTGCCAGATCCATTTTAACCCGATGACAAAGACTCCGTCAGGTCTTTCAACTAATTCCCATACTTCAAGTCTTATGAATTGTTGAAATTCCTCTTGCATATATTCAATCCAGTTGTCATAAGTCATTGCATCTTTAATGTTCTTAGGTTCTTCGTGACAAACTGTGAGTGCATAGATACAAGTTTCTCCATCTGTGTGAAGTCGTTGTCTTGTCATGACAGGTGCATCTGGATGGCCAATAATAAGAACTAGTGGATGGTCTCGAGTCCATTTGTGTGTTGAAGGGTGTAGTTGATAAGTATCTCGCATGTTAGCAAGATCCAAATTACGTGTTGATGACTCAGCTATATCAGGAACTATAGTAGCCGGTGCAAACGGGTTAAAGAACGCATCAGGATCATGCTCTGCGGGTTGTGGAACTGATTGTGGTGTTGGATCTTCAGCTGGATGGCGGGAGTTAGAACCAGTTTGTTCTGCTGTAGATGGTGATACAACTGGAGGACCGTCTCTCTCAACACTTGTAGTGGTTTGTTGAGGTGAGTCTGGTACTGGAATGTTATCAGGTTGAGCAGCGGAATTAGGTGAGACCTCAGCAGGACGGTATTCAATTGTGTCATCAAAGAGAGGAGCAAACAGGGTTTCTAATTCTTTGCGGTTAAGTGGCAAAGGTTCAGCCAAAGATACCGGAGAGTTAAGACGGTTGAATTCGGGTCCTAAGCTGTGTTGCTCAGAAGCCATCTGTGTGAGTTCATCAAAATTAGCGTGAATGGTTTCTTGAATTTCTCTTGTACGACAATTCCATATCCGAAAACCTTTGGAATTTTCACAGTATCCAACGAACACGCCAATGTCAGCCTTTGCTTTAAGTTTACCTAAATCATCACGATCATTTTTCGGATAGCAAAGTGCTCCAAATACATGAAAGTAATCGATGTTCGGTTTCCTTTTGTAAACAATTTGATATGGTGTTTTGCGATGGCGTTTTGTGATCATGCAACGGTTTTGAGTATAACATGCGGTTGAAACAGCTTCTGCCCACAAGTAATCTGGTAATTGAGCATTAATCAACATAGTTCTAGCAGCTTCCACAAACGTCCTGTTGCGTCTTTCAACAACTCCATTCTGTTCTGGGCTTCTAGGAATAGATGTTTGATGTTCAATTCCCACTTTCTCATAATAAGACCGAAGTGTCTGATTCTTGAATTCAGTTCCATTGTCAGTTCTGACTAGTCATACCGTGTTGCGTAACTGAACTTGAATTTTAGTGAGAAAGGTGATGATCATTGAAGGAGCCTGATCTTTACTTCGTAAGAAATAAACCCAAGTCCATCTGGAGAAGTCATCTACAATTAATAGTATGTAGCGTTTACCGTTGATACTTTGAACACGCATCGGTCCACATAAATCCATATGAAGCAGTTGTAAAACATGATTCGTACTTTGCTCAGGTTTTGATGGAAAATGAGCACGAGTACTTTTTCCTTGTTCACAGGCTGGACATAAGTGAGCTTTGGTAAAACGGAATCTTGGAAATCCATCAACAAGTTTATAACGAGCAAGGTCAGTCATGGTTTTGAAATTCAAGTGCGAAAGACGTTTGTGCCATAACCAAGATTTAGTTGATTCTGCTTTGGAGAGAAGACATATCGGAGATGTTGCAATCATATCTGACATTGATATTGTATAAAGATTGGAGCCACGTGAGCCAGACATTAGATCGTTTCCTTGTAAGTCACGAACAAAGCAGGTTTTCTCACGAAATGCAACTTCTAGATCCCCATCACAGAATTGACCAACAGAGAAAAGGTTGTGTCCAAGGCCTTCCATATAGTAAACACGACTGATTTCAATGTTCCCGCTGATATAGTCACCATATCCCATGATTAGAGCGAAATGATCATTCCCGAATCTGATAGTACCAATAAACTTTGAGACAAAGTTGTGTAACAGTTTGAGATTGCCTGTCATATGTCGGGTGCATCCGCTATCAAAAATCCAGAGAACAATCTCTACCACCTGCATCACCAGAAGAAGACACGGATGGAACAGAAGTAAGGGTGGAACCCAAAGAAATTGCGGGTTCCTGTTGGTTAGAAACACATGTATTCAACAATTTAGGGATCCATTTAAAGTCTGGTTTGTGTTGTAACCAACGTTGCCAATTCCAACTAGTTCTTGCTTTCTTAATGTTAAATGCACTAGTAGTCGGCTCTGTCCTAGATTTGTTCTCGGCACCTATGGGGGTAACTTCAACTTCATTAGAAACCGTAGAAGACGGCTTTCCTAAGTTAGACTTAGTGGCAATAGTGGGCCTAGAAGGAAGGCGTGTCCTACGTTTCTTTTGACGATTAAGAAGAGAATTAGCTAAACATTTTTTATGATCACCAGATGATACGCTTTTATGACAAAACACACAAGATGCATTAATATTCAAAACATTCAAAGGTTCATCATTCGTTACATTTAGATTTTGATTACAATTTGCCAGATTAGAATCTAAATCTGATGCAACATGAGTTTTATTCAAATTCCTAAGTTGATCTTCTACTTCTTGAGCTTCTAGTTGTCCTCTCTTACGTTGCAAGATCCTATTCTTCTTTTTACTTTTTCGCTTGGGTCTGCTAACGCTATTAGTGGAGACTAGTCCTGTAGAAGTGGAATTATCAACTTTAGTGTTTTGAATGACATAATCTTTAGCAGTTTTGTCTAATTGATACATTCCTGGTGCTATCACCGTGGTGTCTACCATCTTTCCTTTTTGAATTAGCTTGATTTTCTCTTTCAAATCAATGATGATGTGATTTTTGTCCTGAATTTCAGACTCAAGTAAACCATTGCAATATTTGATGTCATCACGGTTTTGTTGCCATTCGGCGTTTTCAATTTTTAAGTCCGCAATTTCTTTCTCGTATCGGAGACACAGACCTTTTAAAGACTCGTAGTTCTTGCAAATTTGACAAGAGTTTGAAACATTTTGACTTTGAAATTTCAATTCCCTTTCAAGACTTTTAGCTTGACACCATTCAAGCCTTTGATTGAGTTGACAAATTTCTTTTGAAAATTGTTTTGTCACATCATCATTTTTAATTCTCAACTTATCATTTTCCTGTTTGAGTGTCTCAATTTCCGCATTCAACAAGTTATTATCAACACAGAGATCATCCATAAGCATAGAAGTACCAGATTTATAGAGATCATTCATGATAACAGACAAAATATCAGCATTGAGAACTTGTTCCAAGAGTCGATCTGCATCATTTTTTAAAACTCTATTTCTTTGCTTTTGAACTAAAATCTCATTTTCAGTTGAGTTGAAAACGTTTATCATATTTTTGACCTCGTTTTGAAGTTCCTGATCCCAACGTGTAGCACAATGACGGAGATGTTTGACAATTGGCAGCATTTGTTTTTGAAAAATATCTCTTTTTTCTCGCTCGTAAGCGGATTGAAAAGTTTCAATTTTTATTTCAGAATTGCGTTCAATTGTTTCCTCCAAAATTTCGATGTCTTCCATAAAAGTTTTGAAATAATTTAAGACACGACATTTTTTGGGTAAAGGTGTAAGTTCACCGGATGATGGTAAAGGACCATTTATTTGTGCTACAGTTTGGACAGGGGCCACATTGGAGGATGAAACATATGACTCAGTGACATACCATGATTTCTCAGGTAATTCTTTTTGAGTAACAAAGGATTTGGAAATTGGTGGAGCTTTTGAATAATCATATGGTGTCCAATTTTGAACATAACTCATTTTTTATCGACTCTCGTCTTCAAGTTCTTCTTCTTCCTCGGTATCAAAAACAACAGCACGCACAATCGTATTATCAAGCAAATGATCCATACTGTAAATTTTAGGAATTTCTTTGAAAGTCGTGTGAAGAAACATTGAATTGTAATCACCAAGTGCAAAACCTTTATCGGGTCTCGGTTTTAAAGTAAATTTCTGAATTGTTGTGACCGAGTTCCCGTGTTTGTAAACAATGTTACGAAATTCTTTGAGTTGTTTTTCAAGATCAACAATATCGCCGAGTAAATCGTCAATATACTTCCTTTTTCGTATTTTATGTTCACAAAACTCTTTTTTACAATTGGACAATTCCGTTTCCGTTTTTGAAAGGTCTCTTTGATGACGTTCAACTTGCATTTTCAATTCACACTTTTCACTTTCGAATTTCGAAATCAACTTTCCGTTTGACTCAATTAAATCTTGCATTTTGCGTTGAAGATCTTGTTCTTTGTTGTAAGAATCTTGAAAAGCTTTTTCAAAACTTTTTGTATGTTTAATCTTTTCTTGCTGATTTGAAAGTTGTATTTTATAACACTCAATATCTCTTGCAAGTGCTGCATTTGTTTCTTTTAAAACTTTGTTTTTCTCGTTGCATTTTGCAATTAGCAACTGTTGATCATTCAGTTGTTTAGATAACATTATGAGGTCAGGGTCTGGATCAAATGATGGTTCATGTTGTTCGAAATGATCATGCTTATCATTCACAATAGGATCATCAAATGAAACATCCGTGTCATCATCAAATATGACAACTGTGTTTATTTGTTCATCTGATTGAGAAGATAAAGATGATTTAGATGGAACAACTTGCGCCATATCTGATTCAGAAGCAGAGGGTGAGGCTATTTCATGTATGAGGCATGCTTTATGGTCATGTACCTGAGACAAGCCGTCAGTGTCATACACTGGACCTGAATCATTAAACTGAAGTTCCTGCATGTTGGCCATAAGCATCACAGCTGCATTAGCTTCCAGATCTTCCATGTCATCATCATTGTGCACATTTGCCATGAAGTTGTTGTCCTGTTCAGGGAAATGTCCATCCTTTTCATCTTGAAGAGCCATGAGTAATGCCTGCTTGTGAAACTTACTACCCCGAGTTCTCGGTTTGGGACATGCTGTCGCTATATGACCTTGTTCATTACAATTGTAGCACCACACTGCATTCCCTGAGTTGGAGTTCCTTGTTGCAACTGGTTCAGACCTTTGCTGAGAAGATCCTGAGTTGTTGCTGAACCCTCCATTGTTACTAAACCTCTGACCATTCCCATAATTTCCTGAAGAGCTTCCTGAACCAGATCGACCATAGCTACGATTCTGAATTTCCACTCTTCCATCATTGACAACAGCTTGATTCCTTGTGTTAGAAGATGAACGTTGACGGTTGTTAGTTTTGTTAGAGAATTTGCTAAAAGCACGAGCAATAAGAGCAAGTCCCTGATTCAACGTATTAAAGTCATCATCGTCATCGTCATCGTCATTGGAGTTGGAGTAGTACACAACATCATTGTTGTTTAACGGGACAAGTTGAGTAGAAGAATTCTGTGGAGATGAATCATAAGGGACCATTTGGTTCGAGGTGGAAGATTGTGGATAACTGAAGTAGTTTTGCTCTTGAACATATGCATGATTTGACATTGGTAGTGGAGCATAGGGAGATTGAGCTACGAGAGCCAAAGAATTTGGTGTTGGTGTGGGTGTGTATCCTCCTCGTAGAGCTCGATCTTTTTCCACTTCAGGTTCATGGTGTTTCAGAAAATCATACAACAAACCATATGGAGCATCATGAAGATTCTTCGTTTGACGAACAAATGTCACATATTTATGCCAATCAGGGCCAAGACTACCAACAAATTTGGAGTTCACAGCGATCCTTGGTACTGTGATTTTGTGACGTTCCAGATCGTTGACCACATTTGTGAAACGATGATAGTAGGATTCAAGTGACTCTCTTGGTTCAATTGTGATGTCAGTGTATTCCATGTAGAGTTTGGATTCCATATCATCTTTGTTCAATTGAGTGCCTTCCATTAGGAGATGAACGTGTTCCCACATAGCTTTGGCTGTTTTCTGAGCATCGACACTTCGATAGATTGGATTAGGTATACCTTGAAGTATATAAGCCATTGCATACTCATCAGCTTCACGATGTAGTTTCTGTTCTTTAGTGAGTGCAGATTCTGGAAGAGGTCTATCACCAGGAGGACGTGGAGGATCAGCAGTTGGATCACCAGCTTCAAATCTTGTTGGCCACTCAAATGGTCCTTCAAGTATCACTTGTTTCAAGAATTTCCCATGAGGTTTCTTTAGTTCAAGAAATCTTAAGAATCGACTTGACCATTGAACATAGTTCCCAGGTGTTAGCATTGGAGGTGTTTCAAGTGATCCTGCCTCATGTCGGGATTGTTGAGTTGTAATAACTTCACACATTCTATCAAACCAGTGAGGTTGTTTTGATGAGACCTGAGTGTTCTGTTGTGACATCTGATATGATTGTTGTTGAGGAATGATTTGATGTTGTTGCATCATGAGATAATGATGTAGTGGATTAAACGGTTGTTGGTGAACGTGTGATTGAGAAGTTTGTTGATACGGTTGTTGCGGATGGTATTGTTGTTGCTGATACTGCTGATGTTGATGTTGCTGAATATGAGGGAAGTAGTGACTAGGTGGTTGAGACATCTTAGAACACTTGTGTAGAAATGGATCTTGTAGAAAGTATAGAATTAACCAAGTATCGAAAAACTTTGCTCAACTTCGGATTGCGAAACCTTGATCAACAGGGATTGCGAAACTATGTTGAATATGGATTGCGAAACTTTTGAATTCCAATGATTTCGAAAATTGGGATTGCGAAAATTTTCAGGTTTCGAAAATACTGGGATTGCGAAAAATTTGTCAGGTTTTCGAAAAATACGGAGATTGCGAAAGCTTGTCAGGTTTTCGAAAAATACTGAGATTGCGAAAACAAAACAAGTTCTCGAAACTTAATTAATTTCGAAACTGAAGAAATTTTCGAGAATGATTTCGAAACTTATACAAGTTTGCGAAATAAGTGTGATTTCGAAAAAATGATGTTTTCGAAAAACACAAAGGCAACGATTCAATTTTCGAAATTGTACAATTTCGAAAAACTTTACCAAAAGTCGAAGTATTTTACTTTCTTATACAAGAAAGAAAATACTGAGTCCACAACAACGAAGTCGAAGTAGAGCACTTTGAATAGATCTCGAAATAGGGACAATGAATGTTCTCGATAACTTAGGTTAGTAGTATTTTCAAAGAAAGCTAATCTAAAACGCGTTTTTTCTTAAAGATTCTTGTACTTTTAGGTATAAAATGAAGATTTCTTGAAGAAAGTTGAAAACTTGATAAACTTTATAAAAAACACAAATTTTTCGAAAACAAGTACAAGAAACCCAATTCGAATTTTGTGATAAAAGTTTTGAACTTTTTGATTGTTTTGATTTGTAGAACAAGTTTGTAAGCAAAGATGTGCTAAAAAACCAAGGAACAAGCAAGAAAGTGCAAAATTTTGACAAAAAAATTCGATTGGAAGAAGAAAAAAACGATTAAGATTAAAACTTCAATGAAAAAAAAACTATAAGTACACCTTCTTCCGGCGAATGATACCACTTGTTAGGTCACCATTTATGTAAACACAAGCATAATAATGATAGAAATGAGATGAGAAAAGAGATTGGGTGATTATATGAATAAGAGAAATATAAGTGCAAGAGTTTCCTTAAGAAATCAAATAACCAACCAAGTTTACAAGTGACCTAAAGGTTCTATTTATAGGGAAGGAGCTAGGGCAACACTCCCTCTCCTTTCCTTTCTCCAAATCGTGTGGGCTTTCAAGCCCATGGACCAAATACCTTAAGTCTAGTAAACTTGTATCATAACATAAATGTAAGAAAATAATAACTTAAGCAACCTATTATTACAAATGACCGAGACTTGATAAAATAGTGAAAACTATGATCCCAACAGTACGGTTTTCTCCGCCATAAGGGAGGTTATTAACTTAGTGAAGAAAACTCTCGAGTTCGGTGCTCGGGGAGTGGAGTAAGGCAAGGAAGGTGTCCTTGTAGCCGAACCACTATAAATCCTTTGTCCCTCGGTTTGATCTTTCCATCTCTAACTCTTTGCTTGCTTACTTATTAGATTCTCGTACATTGTTATAATTGTGTGTTGTGCATATATTGATTTTACATAAAGATCAAACTAGGTTCCATTTATAACATTAATTATACATTAGTAAAATATAAGTATATACAATTATTAAAACACACACACACACACACACACACACACACACACACACACACACACACATATATATATATATATATATATATATATATATATATATATATAGACTTATAATTAAGTGAGATATATGAAATTATAATTTCTATTTCAACACTTTAAATAAGTAGTGTCTATATGATATATGTGAATTAATTTGTATCTATACTTTAGCTTCAAAGGTTTTTACAATTACCATCAATTCTTTGAAAGCAAACTTTTACTAAACGAAAAAGACGCAAAACTATTCAACGCCCCCTTCTAGTTTTCCACAATTGGTATCAGGAGCCACGTCTAGCAAGATTTTTAAAATATATTGTATTTTAAAACTTGTAACGATCTATGGAATTCGAAAAATATCTAGAAGGGAAATTTTCGCAAAAACCACCATTATTTGAAAATGATCATTTTCTTGAATGGAAAAACAAATTTGAAAATTATGTGAAATCAATAGATCTTGATCTTTGGCATATCATTTCAATTGGTGATCTTAAACCAACCAAAATGGATTTTGAAAATTAATATAATAATTTTCAAACCAAAATTGATAAAAACACTAAAGCCAAATTACTTATTTTCAAAACTCTACCAAGAGTTGAATATGAAAGATTATTTCGTTGTAAAACGGCAAATGATATTTGGAAATGTCTTTTAAAGTTTCACCAAGAGAAATGTAAAACCAAAGATGATAAACTTGATATTGCACAAGAAATAGTTAATCTAGAAAATTTAATAGATAAATCTTTAGTTGAAATAAATACATGTACTACTAGTTCAAATGTGATCATTGAAGGTATTAATAACGAAGAATACATGAGCCAAATCTGAAGAAAGAGTGTTAATAAATCATGGTGCAACAAATACGAAGAAGACGATGATAATACGACTTGTGAAAATATTCAAACAAATGGGAATACAAGTATTGATGGCAAGGACTACATGCCTCTCGATCTAAGCGAAACTACAAGTAAAACATGGAGCGACATAGACGATGAAATTGATCAACATATAGCATGTGAAGATTACACAACTACTAGTAAGGTACAATCCGAAACCGAGGATTTTTGCTACGATCAATTTATATTAGAATTTTCAAAATTGGAAAACAACTTCATACATTTTTGCAACAATGACTCAAAAATGATTCCTAAAAATAAATCTTCAATATTCATTGAAAACAATTTTGAAAAGGAAATAATTTTAGAAGATAAAATGTTTAGACTTGAAAGCAATATTGAAATTGATCTTAAATGTAAATATTGTCAAGACTATAAACATGAAATTAAAATAGAAAATGAAAAAGCAAAAATATTAGCAAAATTTGAAAATAGCTCTAGATCTTTAAAATATTTACTTAACATTCAAAAGTCATTTTATGATAAAACCGGCTTAGGATTTACCATAAATGATCCTTCAACAAATGCATCAAAACAAATAAAATTTGTTAAACCTAGTGGAGAAATTTAGAACTAATATTACTCACGCTCACTATTTATCTCTCTAGTCAAGAAAGTCATTGTTTGTTCATTAAAACAAACTATTGATGAATTCTTGTACTTCTCGACGACATCCTCATCATGTGCATTTTAATGCAATGGATGTTCTCAACTAATCAATTCGGACCCATGAGAATCTGGGTACCAAGCTCTTCATCATGTTTAGGTAATTAACGAATGAAGAGACTTTTAAGTTGTGGATTGCTCACCTTGCTCACTTACTTTTGACGACTATTGGTTCATATCACTATGGTTCAAATTCTACACAATGTTTTGCCTATGACGTCGTTGCGGTCATCTTTTGTCTCGGCATGTTGTTCTTCACTCTTGGAGTATTGATATCATGGTGTGTCCGTTATTATTTCAAGATGAAGGGTCCAAAGCACAATTATTCTTAGTCTTCACGACTTGTGATGATTGGTGTGATCAATTAAGCATTTCGGATCAAGCTCCCTTGATTTCTATTGCGTTGAAATGTCACTTTGCTACTTCGACATGTTTTGGACAAACTTTTAAGATGTCTTCCATTTCTCTTATGCCCACTCTTAAAGGAAAGCTGGACCTGAGATAAGTTTTCTTTTCAAAAACTTGCCAATATTACATTATATTTAAGAATGCTTTAATTAGTATGTGAATATGATTTAACTTATAAGTTGCCATGCTTTTAGATCATTAACACTAGTATATGCATATATGATATTAGGATTATTAACCTTCGTGTTGTTTAGTCTATTATCATTTTTCTTAGTCTTCATCTATATTGAAGATCCTCTATGATCTATAGTAGAATACTTTCCACTTAAGCTATATGATCTTACTAGTTGCATTAATAGATGTATTATAATTGAGACTTGTTAGTAACTTGATATTATGATGTTCTTTGTATACATATATATACATATATATACACATGTCTATCTTGTATCCACAAATAATTTACTTTGTCCCTTTCTATCTCATTGCATTTAGATCATAAATATCTACCATCTCTCTTTCATATCTTTAGTTGTCATTAGAGATGATTATGTGTGACAATGGGCTTAATTGATTCTCTTGAGCATGATAAGTTTCCATTTCAAATCCTTCACTTGCAATTTCTTGTTATCATGATCAAAACATTATGTTTAAAACATCTCTCTCTTTGAATAAAAAAAATCTTTCAAATATCTATATTATTTTTCTTCAAACAATTTGCTTAACTATAATTTTTCATAACCTTATTTTAATCAAAAACAAGATTGAAATTTTTTATTACATGTTATGAAACAAAGTTCAATTTATTTTATTGCAATGCACACTTGAATTTATTTCAAAACATTGTTGAATAAAACTAAAAACGTTTTGCTTAAAACACATTTGATTATCTCACATGTGTCATACACTTCTATGGAAATGACATTCACAATTTAATCAAATCATTTCATGAGAATCATGGCTTGCCCATATGGATCTTGTTTGTAACAAGTCTTGAAGTCCATATAATCATATCCTCCTACTTGTTACTTGTTAACTATCATCAATATGTTTGCACTAGACTACATGTTATCATCTTCATATAGTTACACATTTAACTAATTTGCCTTATTGCCTCCTTAGTTGCATATCTTAATTGATAAATTAATAGATAGCATGATTTTTAGAAATTAATTATCTAATTTAATTATTTCTATATCACTCTCTACATTCATGAATAGTATGCCCTATATTGCCTCAAAGAGTTGAACTTACTTGAATCCAAATCCAAAAACACAACCTTTTTGAAAATTTTCTGCCAAAAACCCATTTCTGGCATTCTGGGAATCACCAGATGGGCGGCCCCCTTAATTATATAAGGCGGCCCCCTTAATGATTAAGGGGACCGGCCCCTAATTAAGGGGACCGGCCATCTGATGGTCGGGAATACTGTTTTCTTTATCACTTTTTGACCCATTTCAGCCTATACTTCCCAAAATTCACAAACATATTTTGTCCCATGCTATCCCTCAAACTTTACCTTCCTAAACCACATTTCTCATACACTATAAATACCCTCTTCCCATCATTAATGCCATCACACCCAAACATGTCATCTCCCAACAACAAAAAACCTAAGATTTCAAGAACCGCAAGGATCTCCGTCAAACCCGTTTGGAGGAGGAAACTTGATTCTTGTCATAACTCAAGTGATGTTGTTCCAATTCAACCAACTACTAAATCTAAAACCCACAATAATGACTCATCTCACAACCTATCACCCACTCATTCCCTCATTAATGCTTCTTCTTATGATGAGCATGCTCAATCCCAAAACAACAATCCCAATCTCTCTATCAATACTTCACATGTTGCTCATTCAACAAAAACACCACTCACTCATGGAGAACCTCTTCCACCCATTTCATGTTTTCATGACTACCCAAGCTCAACCATGTCTCCACCACCAAGAGTACCACCACCACATCCTACAACTTCACATGCCATTCCTATGTTGCATGTTCAAACCTTCACCCAAGACAACCATCATGTTCCACCATCATCACCTTCCTCCGAACACTTGAAGTTCGTTGAGGAGCTAAAAGAGGCTCATGAGCTTAGTGCTCTTTTAGCATTACATCTTGCTCAACGCAATTTGGATCCACCCCAATCAAGCTCACCATCATCACCATACAACATCAACCAAATTGAGAAGCATGTCAACAATTGCCCTTGTTGCATCTTCCTACAACAACAAACCATTGCTTTGAATGAGCACTTCACTTGGATTGAGTATCTTCTTACAAGATCTCAACAAACACCATCACTTGAACAACATCAAAACCCTCAATCAACAAACCCTACTTCAAATCCACCACCTCCAAGTTCCACATCTCCAAACTCACCAACATCCATGCAACCAAAAGTTTATCTCCACTAAACCACCAAGCATTTTATATGCTTATGTTTCTCATTTTCAAATAAAACTCTTCAACCATTTTGGGATTCAAGAAAGTTTGGTGACACTCCTTGTTGGCACATTAGGATGCTCTACTTAGTTTAGTATTTTATATTTATAGTCTTTGTAACAATGATTATGGGTTGACATAATCATTCTCTATTAATGAATGACTTAATATGTGTTTCTAATTATCTTTTGCCATGCTTATTATTTGTTGGTATTATGATATATGTGTTTGCTTGTGCCATACTTGTGCTTCTAATATTTTTCTTGCAAGAATTCCATTTCTCGAACCCTTGGTGCCCTCAAACGAGGGGGAGCATACATCAAGGGGGAGCCTCCTTCTTATTGGCTTAAACCTTTTTGATTCTACAAAAAGGGGGAGAAGTGAATATAAACTCACTAAATACTTTGTCTAAAAATTAATTTTTAGATTTAATGAGTTTAGGTTTTGTAATCATCAAAAAAGGGGAGATTGTTGATATAAATAAATGACTAAAAACGATATTCATATCTTTCGATATCTCTATGTTTTAATAATCACAAAACGAAAACTCATCAAACCAAAGATTATGAAATAAACAAGTATTTAGTAGTAAATACTCATCTTCACCATCTAATCACTTAAGGTATGAATAAACAAAGTGTTTAATGCATTATAAGATCAAAGGAACACTTTTGTTAATCACTAAATATTTATAAAATGTCACAAAATATTTTATATCTTTTGTAAAACATTTTTGGCATTAAAAGAATATGTTTAATTCATTACATATTTATGAATTCAAATTTTCAACCAAAAATGGCAAATCTAATCCAGAAAAATTTCCCTCACAAAAGGACAAGAAAATCCAACGTTCAGGAGGGTGGCCCCCTTAATTTTACTAGGCGGCCCCCTTAATCATTAAGGGGACCGCCCCCTAATTAAGGGGACCGACACGCTCCAGAACAGTATTTTCTGGCTCTATAAATATTGGATCATTCCACATATTTTTCTTACCTTTTTGCACTAGAAACTTTCTTATCTAAACATCCATTTCATTTCTCTAAAAATCCTTTGATCTTATATACTTTGATCTTTGTTTCAAAGTGATTCAAGCCTCAACACTCAAGTGCAAAGAGAAGAATACTTCTATTAGAAGTATTACAACTTAGTATCATCTTGCTATCTAAGTTGCTTGTTTATATCTTCTTGTTAATCTCTCATATTTTGGTGAATAAGGTGTATGTATTAGTTAGCTAGATTTAGTTGTAGAATCTAGAATTGTTGTAAGTGTGAAGTGGAACTTGAAGTGAAGAAGTAGTGTTGGATAGTAGTGGTTATAGGAGATAGTAGCAATAGTGACTAGTAGTGAAGATATTTGAAGCTTCCAAGTAGAGAAGACTAGAAGACATTAGTAGATTGAAGTTGTGAAGACATTAGTGGCTTGAAGGTGTGAAGACGCTAGTGCCTTGAAGTTGTTAAGTTCCAAGACATTAAAGTTGTGAAGTATTTGTGAAGGTGTGAAGATATTTGTGGTGTGAAGAAGTATAGAAGAAGTGTAAAGGTGTGAAGAAGGCGTGGTGTGATATTTGGTGTGAGATTGGTTCTAGCTACGATTAGAACTCGACATCTTGCTTTGTGTCGTAAATTGGTGTAAGCTTTTGGTGTGTACGGTTTTCTCCCCCATAAGGGAGGTTATTAACTTAGTGAAGAAAACTCTCGAGTTCGGTGCTCGGGGAGTGGAGTAAGGCAAGGAAGGTGTCCTTGTAGCCGAACCACTATAAATCCTTTGTCCCTCGGTTTGATCTTTCCATCTCTAACTCTTTGCTTGCTTACTTATTAGATTCTCGTACATTGTTATAATTGTGTGTTGTGCATATATTGATTTTACATAAAGATCAAACTAGGTTCCATTTATAACATTAATTATACATTAGTAAAATATAAGTATATACAATTATTAAAACACATATACATATATATATATATATATATATATATATATATATATATATATATATATATATATATATATATATACTTATAATTAAGTGAGATATATAAAATTATAATTTCTATTTCAACACTTTAAATAAGTAGTGTCTATATGATATATGTGAATTAATTTGTATCTATACTTTAGCTTCAAAGGTTTTTACAATTACCATCAATTCTTTGAAAGCAAACTTTTACTAAACGAAAAAGACGCAAAACTATTCAACCCCCCCTTCTAGTTTTCCACAAAACTTACAAAACAATTTCATCTCAGCAAGAAATAAAGATGATTCACTATGCTTGCCTATCTTTAAGATAGGCAGGTCCATCCATTTCTGACCTAACTATCCAATCCACCTCAGCAAACTCAGAATTCAAACCTTCTTTGAATGAAACAGTACAAGTACACCACAAGCTATATGAGCTTGCATAAACTGTATATAAACTGAAAGCAGCTTATTGAAGACCTAAATCACAAATACTTTTAAACATTTTTGTTTACTTTTTTTTTATATTTTTTTATTTTCTGATTTTTATTTATTTTTTCTTCTTTTCTGTAAATGATAAGAGATTGGAATGATTTTAACAAAAACTAATTAACAATAACCACTAAATTTAAGCTAAAGTAAAACAGATTTAAAGGAGAAATATTAATAAGAATTGAGGAATAATTCTGAAATCAGCAAGCTAAAACTTTTATTAAAACTCAATAAGAAATTACAAACACTATACTAGTTACAATAAAAATTCGACAGCATAACACTACTCTAAAACTAACTACTGATAACATGAAATCTATGGCCCTATATATAGCTGAGAGAGTGAGGTGTTGGGTAGCCTTGGATACCTTCTTGGAAAAATCTAGAATAAGCATCAGTAATCGAATATACCATTTGATCCATTCTTATCCCAAATTGTGTTAGTTTGCTCAATTCTCAGCCCTTGATCATGATAAGTGATGTGTAACTTTGATCCTAAGCCCTCCATTCATACACGCTGGCAATCCGTGGTTGCTCATTCTCTCTCTGACAAGTCAGCTGAATCAAATGCTGCAAGAGTGAGGTGTTCCCACCAATTAGTTCACGCCAAGTGTCCTTATGACTCTGTTATTCTCTCTGACATGCCTCTGTCACGTGATTGACCTTCTAGAACAACCAATTATTAGTATTAAATGGTTGATTGGGATGGCTTGAAATTGAATGAACCATGGTGTACAATTAGGGTTCCTTGGCTCGTTCTTTTCTGGGTTTTGGGATATTTGGGGATAAAAGGGAAGCAGGGTGAATATATCTTTATATTTTTTACCTTTTGACCGTATATGTTATTGGGCTTGGGTAAAAAAATAGTGGTGGGCTTTTAGTTATAATTTTGTGACCTTGGGCTCAAGTAAAATTGAATTGGATCAGGCTTGATATTGTAATATTGACATGAAAATTACAAGGACGAAATTTTAATTTCTCAAAAATCCAAGGGCTGATTTTGTCAACTTCTCAAAATATATCTCAGGGACTTATTCTGCCAATCTTGAATAAATGAAGGACTCATGTTGACTTTTGGATCCCAGCTTTGACTATTTGACCATCTTCCACTCTCGTGCCCATTTTTTCGGTATTTGCATGATTTTTCGTCTTTTTGTGATAAATCCGTACCTGCATGTTCACAACATAAAAACACATGTTTCTTTGGCATTTGTTAGCTCATTTAGTCAATTTGGGTCGGTATTTGGCCATAAAATGGTATGTGAATTAACACATACCAAAATCCCCCAGACTAAGATATTGTCGTGTCCTCACGCAATGTGATCAATTCACGCTTTTGGGATAAATAATTTCAAAACTCTTCCTACTAACTTTGTAAAGTAGCAAGGAGGTTCAAAAGAAGTAATAAAATCATTTATTCCCGAAAACGCTCCGTTTTCCAAAAATTTTCTTTATTTCTTTATTCCACTTACACTTCCTATTTTTGTACTTTTCCATACTTCATTCTTCTGACGGTTTATTGAACTTTCATTATTTTGCAATAATTATTAGGGTCAACGAGTAGAAACACTTTTCATAGAAAAGTGACCATACGGATAAAAATCGTCATCCTTGATTTTTCACAAGTCCTCAAACTAAGAGTACAAACGAGATAACAGCTTATCTACAAGTTAGATGCTAACACTACTCATAAAAGTTACTTGTGGAAACTCCTTACTCCCATATCCTAGGTTTTGTATCTCAATATTTTATTTTTGTTGAGAAATGAATTGCTTCATATTTTCTCGTTTCGATATTTTTTAGTCCGATAGTGACACCTAAGTTTAAACGATAAGTAGTTATTCATTTTCTCTTAAGAACCACTGCAATAGAAATTCGGTCCACATCAAGGAATTTTGGTACATACAACATCATAAATATAAGTTGCGGAGTACTACACGTGCACCTCATGTGTCCAATTCAGAATTACACACATGCACCTCACGCGCCAACAACTTATTTTACATTCAAACTCTTATTAAACATAACTTTCAACTTTCACTTTTTTTTCATTTTTCATTTTTTTTTTCACTTTTTTTCTTTCTTGACTTTTTTTCATAACATCAATGGAAGCTTATCGGGTAGCTCCAAAACCACATAGATAATCAACTTTTGACTTTTGATTTTTTCACTTTTTGCTCTTATTTTTTTATGTTCCTTGATATGTACCAAACTTTTAAAGCAAAAATTCTCTTAAGAAAACAAAGAACTAAATATTATTCAAACCGAAATACCACTAATTAACCTAGAACATCTATTATATATGGGTGACGTATCTGATGGGAGTAAAAAGCCACAAGTACCTCTCATGAGCTCTAAAGAGAACCACTACTCCACGTTTAGCATCTAACTTCTAAATAAACTCTATCATTTCTCACTATTCGCAATTTAAGATTCCAAATAATGAAACCCGCGAATACTTAGCCGATAATCAGCCACGCATATATAAAATCAGTTACGGAAACTTGCAAATTCTAGAAGAAGAATTCGTGTTTTCTAGCTCCTGATGTAAAAGACTAGCGAAAGCTTTTAAGCTGCACATGTATAAAGTCAAGTACGGGAACTTGCAGATTCTTAAGAAAGAATTCGCATTTTATAGCTCCTTGTGTACAAGACTAGCACAAGCTTATATGATTATCATTGGTTAAGGGAACAAGCTAGGGCTCAACACGCCCGGTCAAGTCAAAATATTTATTCCTACTCTCGCCAGCAAGAAAGTCAACAAGGTGTCAAAACACTTATTCAAACTTTATTATATTTTTGCACAACTTTTTCTCATTTCATTTTTTTTTTGTGCTTTTTCATGACTTTTTCATCAATTTTTCTTCAAAATTTTTGAAATTTTTCAAATTTTCAATTTTTCAATTTTTTATTTTTGGTGGAAAAACAGAGTTGCAAGAGTGCATGACATGTGAAAAATAAAAGGTCATCGAATCGAAGATTCACCCTCCCCCAGACTAGAATGAAACATTGTCCTCAATATTTTTATGGGTTAAGGTAATCCTAACAAAATTCTAGGCCGTTTATTAATTATGCCAAAGAAAATGTTAGTCGATAAGATTTACGGATATAGGATTTCCAATGAGCACCGATGAATGAAACTCGAGCGGAGAGAAGATAACGAGCACGAGAGTCATCATAAATCGCGGACAATCCTAACAAACATCACAAACAACCACGGAACACAAGAGTAGAAGAGGCACCCCCTCCTCACGTTATTCGTTAGAAAATAGAAAATAAGAAGATGAAATTGGATAAGCATGGGTTGCCACCCACGAAGCGCTTTGTTTTTGATTTCCGAGTCACGTAGCTTGACTCGATCCCCGAATTCAATCGTCCTTGGGGAAAGTCTGGAGATCCGGGACTACCATGGTTGGTACATCCCCTCCAAAGTAATGTTTTAAACGGTGACCATTCACCTTAAAATTTGGACCATTGGGTTGAGCTAACTCAATGGTACCATAAGGGAAAACTTGGGTTATTGTGAATGGTCCAGACCAACGGGTTTTAAGCTTACCCGAGAATATCTTTAAACGAGAGTTAAAAAGTAGCACTTGATCACCAACGTTAAAAACGCGGTCTTTGATCTTGGCATCATGGATTCTTTTTGTTTTCTCTTTATAAATCAAAGAATTCTCGTAAGCTTGATCACGGAGTTCGACTAACTCGTTCAATTGAACTTTTCGGTGATCACCCGCGGTTTTCAAGTCAAAGTTTGCATGTTTTAAGTCTCAGTAGGCCTTGTGCTCTAGTTCGATGGGCAAATGACAAGCTTTCCCGTAAACCAGCTTATATGGTGTACACCCAATGGGAGTTTTGTAAGCGGTCGGGAAAGCCCATAATGCATCTTCTAATTTATCGGCCCAAGAGGCACGATGCTCTCCTACTGTCCTTTCCAGTATACGTTTTAAACCACGATTGGAGACCTGATGAGTGCTCAAACACACATCCTTTTTGGTCAAATCTGAACTGCAAAACATACAAAAACACTCAGAAATGCATCAAAATACTGAAAATATTTCAAAATAGTGTTTTATATGTTTTAGATGCAAAATGAGTAAAAACAAATGAAAAACGTATAAAGTTTGCAAAATTGGCAGTTTCAGTCCCCCAACTTTCATAAAAAGTCAGATTTAGTCCTTGGTCATTCAAAATATGGAAAATCATCACCAAAGGTCCTTTTAAAATCATAAGTTGTCATATTTAGTTATTTGGTGAAAAATCTCAAAAGTTTTGGAAATTTACAAGTTTAGTCCCTGGAGTTTAAAAATTGGCAGAATTGGTCCCTGGTGGGAAAGTTTTGGAAGAAAAGTCATTTTTGGTCCTTAGAAACTCAAAAGTTATCACATGTGATCCCTGGAAGAAAAGTTTGAGGAATTTACAAAATTGGTCCCTAAAGTTTCAAATTTGGCAAAAATAGTCCCTGGAATTTTAAAATATAGAAATTCTCAAATAAAATCCTTAGACTATTGATATGTGGCAGGAAAGGACCATGAAACAAGTTTGAAAGGTTTTACATTTTCAGTCCCTCAATTTCAGAGTTTTACATGAATGGTCCTTGTGATTTTTTTGAGCTTAAATAAACAAACCAAACCATAACTAATACAAACCACAACCTGATCCACAAACCTAACCCAAGCCCAGTCCACATCAAGCACACTCCCCTTTAATATATAAAACCCCTCGTTGACCCAAGTCAAACATCTCACCCCGTTTACTATTCACCCGTCCCTAACCTCCCCTAATCCCAGGTGCTTTGTCTCCCCCCTCCTCCCAATCTCCTCACCAACTTACCAACCATCATCAATATTATCACCAACCCACACCAACTTCTCCCTCCTCATTTAATATCTCACCTAAACCACTAACTTGCAAAACCTGTTTTCCCGCCAAAAACCCTTTCAAGGGCTGAGATCAAAACAAAGCCATCCAATGGCCAGGACAGGTGTGGGAAAGTCAAAGAAACATACCAGGACTTATAAATATGAAGAAAAAGGGAAGAAGAAGATAACTAGAGTAGCTTAGTAGTAGTGTAAAATCAGTTTTGTTGCTTTAGCTTAATTTTCACAGTCTGTTGTAATATTTTGCTTAAAATCTCTGTATTGTGTATTCTTAGTGTGTATCAAACTCATTTGAATCATTAGTTTTAGATTTTCAGTTTTAGTTTCCAAGTTTGCAATTTCAATTAAAAATCTCAATTTCTTAGTAAAGTATTGAATCTTGATGTTCAGTGTGTGTTCAAGCTTACTTGAGTTTATTGATAAGATCTTCTGGCTAATTGAAGCTTTAGAATCTATTTTTATTCAGTTTCATAAAAATTCGTGAAAATACCAAATAAACAGTATAAAAATAGAAAATCAGTTTTAAGGGAGAAGGAAGCCAAGGAAGCTTGTGGATTGGTAATTTTTATGGTTTAGAACTCCTAGGAGGAGTAATAGGATTGTGGTTTGGCACCCTGGTCACCTATCTCAGATTGTATACCATTGTAAGCAATTTTACTTTTTGGCATCTACTGTTTGTATGTTCTATTTGTTGTTCAATTCAGTTGGTTTATGATTATTAAGTGTTAGTAAAAGTGTTAGATTCAGTTTTATGGTTTATAGTCCACATTTGCCTCTCAAATCTTTGAAATCAGTGGGCTTAAAGGGTGTTTGGATTTACTAGTTTGGATAGGTCTAGGACTGTTTTATTTGAAGATCATGGTTTAGTCATATTCATTTAGGTTATATTAGGACACATTAAGTCTCAAACTCAGGTCCCCTAGCTTAAATAGTCAAAAACCCATTTGACTCAACCTCACAGTTAATTGTGTTGGAGTTGAGGTCCATAAATCTTCACATCATTGTACAATTGGCAAACTTAGAGTAATTTAGCCTTGTTATAGCTTGTTATATCCATTTCAGTCATCAAAATAGAAATCTAAGTTCAAGAAAGTAAAATCTCAGGTTTAATCAAAAAGTCAAATTGCATGATTTCAGATTTTTCCAAAACTAGCAAGATTTATTGTGAATTTTGTGGGATGATTCAGAGCTTGAAACTTGTTTTTAGTTAAAACCCCCCAGCTCAACTCTTGAATCCCACCGTCCTTTTATTTTTGAGAATTTAGTAGTGGGTCCCACACAGCATGAAACACAGCTGCAGGGCATTCCCTGCCCCTGCTGCAGCAGACCTCAGTCCACCACCACTACTTTGGTGGTGGTTTCTGGCCACCTCAGTGGGTCCCACTTGCCCCCTTAGGTTCCTTGGACTCCCCCCTTGGCACTCTTGCTAGTTCCAGCTTCCTTGAACCCTTAGGTGCCCTTGCCCCCACTTGGAATTGCCCCTATACATTGTCCCATTTTCAGTGTTCAACTAAGAGATATAAGTGCTTAATTGTGCTTATTTGCTTATTCTGGGGACCCCTTTGGCTTTTTCCAGCTTAAACATGTCCAAAAAAGTTAAGTGAACCAAGTTCCACCCTTGTGGAACCCACACAAGGCCATTTGAGCTTATTTCTTGTTTTGGTCAACCATAGTCAACTGTGGAGCAAATAAACACTCACAGTGCTTATTTTTTATTTCCACAAAAGTTGTTTTTGTAAAAGTTGGTTGTTTTTAAGTTTAAAATAGTTTTCAAAAAGAAAAATCCAAAAAAAACAATTTAATTTCAAGTGATAGTTTCTATTTAATATAATTTAAATTTTTAATTTTCCTTTTTAGATTTTTGTTAAGCACTTTGTATTTTTATAATTTTCTTAAATTTCTTTTATATTAAATTAGTAAATTTCTAAGATTTTTATTTTGTCATTTAGTATTTATTAGATTTAATATTAGTTTTAGTAATAATTAATTAATAATTAAGTGTTAAATGGCATAATTAGTTTTTATTAAGTAAGACCTAGTTTTTATATTTTTTCTAGGTTTTATATGTTATAAAACATTTTTAGAAATTTTTCTAGAATTTTTACTGTTCATTTTCTATTTTTTATAATTTAAATAGTTTAATTAGTAATTAAATAATATTTAATATAATAATTAGTAAAATAGTGTAAAATCATATAAAAAAAACTTTTTATAATTTATTTAGGATTCCTGTGATGGTTAATTAGATTTGTAAAATTTTTTCTTAATTTTCTAAGTTAGTTTGTTATTTTTAATAATTTAAATTAATTAAAACTAGTTAAGTAATTAATAATTAGTAATTAATTAATATTAAATAATTAAATAATGTAAAAATTAATTTTCTTTTTCTAAAAATTTCCTTTTAACCTTAGGTTTGTAAAAGAGTCATTTTCACCCCCTGGGGGTTTTCAGATTTCAGTTTTCACTTTTTATTTCGTACGTTTACGTAAATTTAAATTAAACGTACGGGTTTTAGGTTTTAAACGTTTCTGGTTTTTCCAGCTTTCCAGTGTTTTTCATATAGCTTATTTAAGCTATTTCCACGTAGATTCCTTAGTTCAAATAACTCACAACCCCTTTCCCGTCCAAATTCACCCGATCACAAGCCCGTTTGTTAACAATTCACACCTCGTCGGGACATAACGACCCGGGGAAACACTATATTCCGCGGAGCATTGAGCCTAAGGAGTTTGACTACGTTGACCATTACTTGGTTTATATTTTCTGACTGTTTGAGGCCAATCAAAATTTGGCGGTATTCTAGCGAATTTTATCACATTTTACTATCTAGTACCCCCGTTTTTGGCCAAAATCTCAAAAATTTTAAATTTTTTTTCATTTGTGCTTCAAAATTTTTGTGGTTATCAGTCCGCCATGTCTAAACGACAAAATGATTAGCTAATCCAGGAGCAAACGGCTCTTGGTAAAGATATATCAAATCCGTTGACGGCTTGCAATTTGCCCAAAATTGTATGGTACCTCAACTCGCCATATCCTAAAAAGCGAATGAGTTGGCTAGCCCGCAAGATTATGGCTTGTGGTAAAGGCAGTGGAAAATCCATAATTGGTAATCAGCTCACCAAGATGTTGACTTTGTCCATCAAGAGTTGGCTAGTCCAGAAGCAAACGGCTTTTGGTAAAGACAAATCAAATCCGTTGACAGTTGGTGGTTTGCTCAAAATCACATGGTTATCAGGTGGACCATAGTTCTTACTTGAATTGATACATCTGGCTACTCAAGAAGTGATGGATTTTGGTAAAGAGTTTAAAATCCATTAAGTTTTCAAAACAGTTTATTGCTAGAGACTAGCAATAGTTTAGTGTGGGGGATTGATGAGTGCTCAAACACTCATCCCTTTTGGTCAAATCTTAACTGCAAAACATACAATAACACTCAGAAATACATCAAAATACTAAAAATATTTCAAAATAGTGTTTTATATGTTTTAGATGCAAAATGAGTAAAAACAAATGAAAAACGTACAAAGTTTGCAAAATTGGCAGTTTCAGTCCCCCAACTTTCATAAAATGTCAGATTTAGTCCCTGGTCATTCAAAATATGGAAAATCATCACCAAAGGTCCTTTTAAAATCATAAGTTGTCATATTTAGTCCTTTGGTGAAAAATCTCAAAAGTTTTGGAAATTTACAAGTTTAGTCCCTGGAGTTTAAAAATTGGCAGAATTGGTCCCTGGTGGGAAATTTTTAGAAGAAAAGTCATTTTTGGTCCTTAGAAACTCAAAAGTTATCACATGTGATCCCTGGAAGAAAAGTTTGAGGAATTTACAAAATTGGTCCCTAAAGTTTCAAATTTAGCAAAAATAGTCCCTGGAATTTTAAAATATAGAAATTTTCAAATAAAATCCTTAGACTATTGATATGTAGCAGGAAAGGACCATGAAACAAGTTTGAAAGGTTTTACATTTTCAGTCCCTTAATTTCAGATTTTTACATGAATGGTCCTTGTGATTTTTTTGAGCTTAAATAAACAAACCAAACTATAGCTAATACAAACCACAACCTGATCCACAAACCAAACCCAAGCCCAGTCCACATCAAGCCCACTCCCCTTTAATATATAAAACCCCTCGTTGACCCAAGTCAAACACCTCACCTCGTTTACTATTCACCCGTCCCTAACCTCCCCTAATCCCAGGTGCTTTGTCTCCCCCCTCCTCCCAATCTCCTCACCAACCATCATCAATATTATCACCAACCCACACCAAATTCCCCCTCCTCATTTAATATCTCACCTAAACCACTAACTTGCAAAACCTGTTTTCCCGCCAAAAACCCTTTCAAGGGCTGAGATCAAATCAAAGCCATCCAATGGCCAGGACAGGTGTGGGAAAGTCAAAGAAACATACCAGGACTTATAAAGAAAAAGGGAAGAAAAAGATAACTAGAGTAGCTTAGTAGTAGTGTAAAATCAGTTTTATTGCTTTAGCTTAATTTTCACAGTCTGTTGTAATATTTTGCTTAAAATCTCTGTATTGTGTATTCTTAGTGTGTATCAAACTCATTTGAATCAATAATTTTAGATTTTCAGTTTTAGTTTCCAAGTTTGCAATTTCAATTAAAAATCTCAATTTCTTAGTAAAGTATTGAATCTTGTTGCTCAGTGTGTGTTCAAGCTTACTTGAGTTTATTTATAAGATCTTCTGGGTAATTGAAGCTTTAGAATCTATTTTTATGTTTCATAAAAATTCATGAAAATATCAAATAAATAGTAAAAAAATAGAAAATCAGTTTTAAGGGAGAAGGAAGCCAAGGAAGCTTGTGGATTGGTAATTTTTATGGTTTAGAACTCCTAGGAGGAGTAATAGGATTGTGGTTTGGCACCCTGGTCACCTATCTCAGATTGTATACCATTGTAAGCAATTTTACTTTTTGGCATCTACTGTTTGTATGTTCTATTTGTTGTTCAATTCAGTTGGTTTATGATTATTAAGTGTTAGTAAAAGTGTTAGATTCAGTTTTATGGTTTATAGTCTACATTTGCCTCTCAAATCTTTGAAATCAGTGGGCTTAAAGGGTGTTTGGATTTACTAGTTTGGATAGGTCTAGGACTGTTTTATTTGAAGATCATGGTTTAGTCATATTCATTTAGGTTATATTAGGACACATTAAGTCTCAAACTCAGGTCCCCTAGCTTAAATAGTCAAAAACCCATTTGACTCAACCTCACAGTTAAATGTGTTGGAGTTGAGGTCCATAAATCTTCACATCATTGTACAATTGGCAAACTTAGAGTAATTTAGCCTTGTTATAGCTTGTTATATCCATTTCAGTCATCAAAATATAAATCTAAGTTCAAGAAAGTCAAATCTTAGGTTTAATCAAAAAGTCAAATTGCATGATTTCAGATTTTTCCAAAACTAGCAAGATTTATTGTGAATTTTGTGGGATGATTCAGAGCTTGAAACTTGCTTTTAGTTAAAACCCCCCAGCTCAACTCTTGAATCCCACCTTCCTTTTATTTTTGAGAATTTAGTTGTGGGTCCCACACAGCATGAAGCACAGATGCAGGGCATTCCCTGCCCCTGCTGCAGCAGACCTCAGTCCACCACCACCACTTTGGTGGTGGTTTCCGGCCACCTCAGTGGGTCCCACTTGCCCCCTTTAGGTTCCTTGGACTCCCCCCTTGGCACTCTTGCTAGTTCCAGCTTCCTTGAACCCTTAGGTGCCCTTGCCTCCACTTGGAATTGCCCCTATACATTGTCCCATTTTCAGTGTTCAACTAAGAGATATAAGTGCTTAATTGTGCTTATTTGGTTATTCTGGGGACCCCTTTGGCTTTTTCCATCTTAAACATGTCCAAACAAGTTAAGTGAACCAAGTTCCACCCTTGTGGACCCCACACAAGGCCATTTGAGCTTATTTCTTGTTTTGGTCAACCATAGTCAACTGTGAAGCAAATAAGCACTCACAGTGCTTATTTTTGATTTCCACAAAAGTTGTTTTTGTAAAAGTTGGTTGTTTTTAAGTATAAAATAGTTTTCAGAAAGAAAAATCCAGAATAAACAATTTAATTTCAAGTGATAGTTTCTATTTAATATAATTTAAATTTTTAATTTTCCTTTTTAGATTTTTGTTAAGCACTTTGTATTTTTATAATTTTCATAAATTTATTTTATATTAAAGTAATATTAGTAAATTTCTCAGATTTTTATTTTGTCATTTAGTATTTATTAGATTTAATATTAGTTTTAGTAATAATTAATTAATAATTAAGTGTTAAATAGCATAATTAGTTTTTATTAAGTAAGACCTAGTTTTTATATTTTTTCTAGGTTTTATATGTTATAAAACATTTTTAGAAATTTTTCTAGAATTTTTACTGTTCATTTTCTATTTTTTATAATTTAAATAGTTTAATTATTAATTAAATAATATTTAATATAATAATTAGTAAAATAGTGTAAAATTATATAAAACAAATTTTTTATAATTTCTTTAGGATTCCTGTGATGGTTAATTAGATTTGTAAAAAATTTTCTTAATTTTCTAACTTAGTTTGTTATTTTTAATAATTTAAATTAATTAAAACTAGTTAAGTAATTAATAATTAGTAATTAATTAATATTAAATAATTAAATAATGTAAAAATTAATTTTCTTTTTCTAAAAATTTCCTTTTAACCTTAGGTTTGTAAAAAAGTCATTTTCACCCCCTGTGGGTTTTCAGATTTCAGTTTTTACTTTTTATTTTGTACGTTCGCGTAAATTTAAATAGAACGTACACGTTTTTAGGTTTAAATTGTTTTTGGTTTTTCCAACTTTCCAGTCTTGTTCATATAGCTTATTTAAACTATTTCTTTGTAGATTCCTTAGTTTGATCAATCTCAAACCTTTTCCTGTCCAAATTCACCCGATCACAGACCCGTTTGAATACAATCCACACCTCGTCGGGACATAACGACCCGGGGAAACCCTATATTCCGCGGGAGCATTGAGCCTAAGGAGTTTGACTATATTGACCACATCTGTGGT
The DNA here is from genome assembly GCA_030686995.1 of Artemisia argyi. Classification (NCBI taxonomy): domain Eukaryota; kingdom Viridiplantae; phylum Streptophyta; class Magnoliopsida; order Asterales; family Asteraceae; genus Artemisia; species Artemisia argyi. The sequence continues at coordinate 172,966,571 of CM060681.1, forward strand.
TGACTTTAGTTGACTGCTTTTGCCTCAATCAAAATTTGGCGCTGCTGCCGGGGAGGTGTGCGCGCTATTCTAAACGGTTTTGCGTATTAGTGAATCGGGATATACACTCATTGTATATTTACCCACCCTTGTTCATATTATCTTCTTATTTTTATATAAGAACAAAACAGTTCCTGAAAACTTTTTAAAATCAGTTTTCAACGAACACAAAAAACACAAAAACATTTTCTCTCTTATTTGTACAAAATGTCTTTCCAAAAACCCAAAAATATTCATCTTTACCCTCCTACCCTTTTGATTCTTCATTCCTTACCCTCCCAAACCTTTTGATTCTTTCTATGTCTCACCCACACCTTCTTATTTGCCATTGGTGTGGTAATCCTTATAATGGTGGCAATTGCCCCAGCTGTGGCATGGTAGAGTCAGGAAACGGGTCTTTCTATAACCAGAATCCCTATTCCTACCATGACACGACTGATTCATTCCATCAGTTACCACACCATGAGACTCAACAGTTTTACTGTTGTGAGTACTGTGGTGGTTCACACTACAGTTCTGATTGTCAATCGGGAAACACGCTTGTCTATGAGCAGTTTCCTGATAACAATTATAACTCAAGCACATACAACCCACAGCCACATCAGTTTCACTGTTGTGATTACTGTGGAGGTCCACACTCTAGCTCGGATTGTCAAACAAGGAATCCATTTCCTTTTAACAATTACGACTATTCGTTTTCAGACCCACCTCCACAGTACCAAATGATCCAATCAATTCCTCATGATACTAAGCAAGACCTTTTACTAAAGGCTCTTGATATATTGAAAGAACTTAAGGAGGAGTTGGTTACTACATCGTTTCAAGACTCTCGTGAGAAATCTATGGCAGAATTACTTGCTGAAGAACGAGATGCTAGAAACGAATTGAGCATGGAAGAATTGCTAGTCTTAGAACAAGCAGCTATAACACGTGCCAAATTTCGTAAAGCTGCTCTTCTTGACTGTGATGATGATAGTGATAATGAAGACACCCTTGATATCCTTCAATTTTATAAGGGTTCGTCAGATTCATCATTTGTGATTCCTCCCATTGAAAATCAGGGAGAAAATAATGTGACGGAGAAGTTACTAGCAGAAGATCAAATGGAACTTGTACAATCCATGAATGCTAGCTCCTCTCATCTCCCTCAGTCTGTTGTTATCACACCCGAAGTTCACACTCACTCTCTAAACATGGGGGATGAGCATCTTAGCACTGTTCCTAATAAGGAATCGGACGAATTAATAAAGTCTAGTGTTGAGATCCTTGTCCCAATCCCAAGAGAGTCACAGGGAACTTTTGATCAAGTGTGTAATATTCCTTCCCACCCTGATAATCCAAATGATCAAATTGAGATTGTCTCTGATTCCAGTGATGATTGTTTATCTTATGGAGACATTGAGTATGTTGATGCATCCCTTCCCCACTCTAATGTTGACTTTCTTCTCGAGGAGTTCGCCGATGAACTCACTCACACCAATCCACTTCCATCGGGATGTGATGATGATCTCTTTGATTTCAAAGATGATATGGACGAAGTCGAAGCATTCCTTGCCCTAGATAGTTCAACTTTGTATGAAGTTGATGATAACTATCTTGATTCTGAGGGGGATATTCTTTTCCTTGAAAGCTTATTGAATGATGATCCATCACTCAATTCCTATCTCAATACCGGGCTTAGTGATTCACCCACTGATGAAAATTCTTTATCTTATGGAGACATCAGTGATGTTGATGAAATTCCTTCTGAGCCCATCATTGATCACCTTATCATGACTCCTACGGAGTATGATAGCCCGGGGGGAGATACACTCAATCATGAGGATTTGCAAATTCCCACCCACCCTCCCGGGATGTTTTTTAGCTTAACCCTTAAAATCCAAACTCAGGCTAATGAGCCTGCTCTCAAGGTGACTTCTTCTCTTCTTAACTCCTTCGGGAATGAAGATACCATCTTTGATCCTGGCATTTTCCTTTACCATTATCTTGAGCCGGGATTATATCTCATCGGTGTGGAACTTTCACGTGCTTCAAATGTTTGTCCAAACATCTTGAATGAAAGTCCGATTGAGATTGTTTCTTCCACATCATGCTTCCCTAAGGACAAATGAATTCGAGGTCGAGTCAAACAAGCGACTCGGTAAACAAAAACAGTAGCATGTACTTAGGGTTTTCACCCTAAGTGTGGGGGAGTTACCCCTACTGTGGTTACTTATAAAGTGAAAATACAAACTGGTTTTTCCACATTTAGCTTGTAATGTTGCCCTTTTACGTTCCAAGAGTCGGCATAATAGCCAGGACTTTGAATATTGAGGACAATATTCATTCTAAGTGTGGGGGGGGTATTCTAGCGAATTTTATCACATTTTACTATCTAGTACCCCCGTTTTTGGCCAAAATCTCAAAAATTTTAAAAAAATTTTCACTTGTGTTTCAAAATTTTTGTGGTTATCAGTCCGCCATGTCTAAACGACAAAAGGATTGGCTAATCCAGGAGCAAACGGCTCTTGGTAAAGATATATCAAATCCGTTGATGGCTTGCAATTTGCCCAAAATTGTATGGTACCTCAACTCGCCATATCCTAAAAAGCTTATGAGTTGGCTAGCCCGCAAGATTATGGCTTGTGGTAAAGGCAGTGGAAAATCCATAATTGGTAATCAGCTCACCAAGATGTTGACTTTGTCCATCAAGAGTTGGCTAGTCCAGAAGCAAACGGCTTTTGGTAAAGACAAATCAAATCCGTTGACAGTTGGTGGTTTGCTCAAAATCACATGGTTATCAGGTGGACCATAGTTCTTACTTGAATTGATACATCTGGCTACTCAAGAAGTGATGGATTTTGGTAAAGAGTTTAAAATCCATTAAGTTTTCAAAACAGTTTATTGCTAGGGACTAGCAATAGTTTAGTGTGGGGGATTGATGAGTGCTCAAACACTCATCCTTTTTGGTCAAATCTGAACTACAAAACATACAAAAACACTCAGAAATGCATCAAAATACTGAAAATATTTTAAAATAGTGTTTTATATGTTTTAGATGCAAAATGAGTAAAAACAAATGAAAAACATACAAAGTTTGCAAAATTGGCAGTTTCAGTCCCCAACTTTCATAAAATGTCAGATTTAGTCCCTGGTCATTCAAAATATGGAAAATCATCACCAAAGGTCCTTTTAAAATCATAAGTTGTCATATTTAGTCCTTTGGTGAAAAATCTCAAAAGTTTTGGAAATTTACAAGTTTAGTCCCTGGAGTTTAAAAATTGGCAGAATTGGTCCCTGGTGGGAAATTTTTAGAAGAAAAGTCATTTTTGGTCCTTAGAAACTCAAAAGTTATCACATGTGATCCCTGGAAGAAAAGTTTGAGGAATTTACAAAATTGGTCCTTAAAGTTTCAAATTTGGCAAAAATAGTCCCTGGAATTTTAAAATATAGAAATTTTCAAACAAAATCCTTAGACTATTGATATGTGGCAGGAAAGGACCATGAAACAAGTTTGAAAGGTTTTACATTTTCAGTCCCTCAATTTCAGATTTTTACATGAATGGTCCTTGTGATTTTTTTGAGCTTAAATAAACAAACCAAACCATAACTAATACAAACCACAACCTGATCCACAAACCAAACCCAAGCCCAGTCCACATCAAGCCCACTCCCCTTTAATATATAAAACCCCTCGTTGACCCAAGTCAAACACCTCACCCCGTTTACTATTCACCCGTCCCTAACCTCCCCTAATCCCAGGTGCTTTGTCTCCCCCCTCCTCCCAATCTCCTCACCAACTCACCAACCATCATCAATATTATCACCAACCCACACCAACTTCCCCTTCCTCATTTAATATCTCCCCTAAACCACTAACTTGCAAAACCTGTTTTCCCGCCAAAAACCCTTTCAAGGGCTGAGATCAAAACAAAGCCATCCAATGGCAAGGACAGGTGTGGGAAAGTCAAAGAAACATACCAGGACTTATAAATATGAAGAAAAAGGGAAGAAGAAGATAACTAGAGTAGCTTAGTAGTAGTGTAAAATCAGTTTTATTGCTTTAGCTTAATTTTCACAGTCTGTTGTAATATTTTGCTTAAAATCTCTGTATTGTGTATTCTTAGTGTCTATCAAACTCATTTGAATCATTAGTTTCAGATTTTCAGTTTTAGTTTCCAAGTTTGCAATTTCAATTAAAAATCTCAATTTCTTAGTAAAGTATTGAATCTTGTTGCTAAGTGTGTGTTCAAGCTTACTTGAGTTTATTTATAAGATCTTCTGGGTAATTGAAGCTTTAGAATCTATTTTTATTCAGTTTCATAAAAATTCGTGAAAATACCAAATAAATAGTATAAAAACAGTAAATCAGTTTTAAGGGAGAAGGAAGCCAAGGAAGCTTGTGGATTGGTAATTTTTATGGTTTAGAACTCCTAGGAGGAGTAATAGGATTGTGGTTTGGCACCCTGGTCACCTATCTCAGATTGTATACCATTGTAAGCAATTTTACTTTTTGGCATCTACTGTTTGTATGTTCTATTTGTTGTTCAATTCAGTTGGTTTATGATTATTAAGTGTTAGTAAAAGTGTTAGATTCAGTTTTATGTTTTATAGTCCACATTTGCCTCTCAAATCTTTGAAATCAGTGGGCTTAAAGGGTGTTTGGATTTACTAGTTTGGATAGGTCTAGGACTGTTTTATTTGAAGATCATGGTTTAGTCATATTCATTTAGGTTATATTAGGACACATTAAGTCTCAAACTCAGGTCCCCTAGCTTAAATAGTCAAAAACCCATTTGACTCAACCTCACAGTTAACTGTGTTGGAGTTGAGGTCCATAAATCTTCACATCATTATACAATTGGCAAACTTAGAGTAATTTAGCCTTGTTATAGCTTGTTATATCCATTTCAGTCATCAAAATAGAAATCTAAGTTCAAGAAAGTCAAATCTCAGGTTTAATCAAAACGTCAAATTGCATGATTTCAGATTTTTCCAAAACTAGCAAGATTTATTGTGAATTTTGTGGGATGATTCAGAGCTTGAAACTTATTTTTAGCTAAAACCCCCCAGCTCAACTCTTGAATCCCACCTTCCTTTTATTTTTGAGAATTTAGTTGTGGGTCCCACACAGCATGAAACACAGCTACAGGGCATTCCCTGCCCCTGCTGCAGCAGACCTCAGTCCTCCACCACCACTTTGGTGGTGGTTTCTGGCAACCTCAGTGGGTCCCACTTGCCCCCCTTAGGTTCCTTGGACTCCCTCCTTGGCACTCTTGCTAGTTCCAGCTTCCTTGAACCCTTAGGTGCCCTTGCCCCCACTTGGAATTGCCCCTATACATTGTCCCATTTTCAGTGTTCAACTAAGAGATATAAGTGCTTAATTGTGCTTATTTGCTTATTCTGGGGACCCCTTTGGCTTTTTCCAGCTTAAACATGTCCAAACAAGTTAAGTGAACCAAGTTCCACCCTTGTGGACCCCACACAAGGCCATTTGAGCTTATTTCTTGTTTTGGTCAACCATAGTCAACTGTGGAGCAAATAAGCACTCACAGTGCTTATTTTTTATTTCCACAAAAGTTGTTTTTGTAAAAGTTGGTTGTTTTTATGTATAAAATAGTTTTCAAAAAGAAAAATCCAGAATAAACAATTTAATTTCAAGTGATAGTTTCTATTTAATATAATTTAAATTTTTAATTTTCCTTTTTAGATTTTTGTTAAGCACTTTGTATTTTTATAATTTTCTTAAATTTATTTTATATTAAAGTAATTTTAGTAAATTTCTCAGATTTTTATTTTGTCATTTAGTATTTATTAGATTTAATATTAGTTTTAGTAATAATTAATTAATAATTAAGTGTTAAATAGCATAATTAGTTTTTATTAAGTAAGACCTAGTTTTTATATTGTTTCTAGGTTTTATATGTTATAAAACATTTTTAGAAATTTTTCTAGAATTTTTACTGTTCATTTTCTATTTTTTATAATTTAAATAGTTTAATTATTAATTAAATAATATTTAATATAATAATTAGTAAAATAGTGTAAAATTATATAAAACAAACTTTTTATAATTTCTTTAGGATTCCTGTGATGGTTAATTAGATTTGTAAAAAATTTTCTTAATTTTCTAAGTTAGTTTGTTATTTTTAATAATTTAAATTAATTAAAACTAGTTAAGTAATTAATAATTAGTAATTAATTAATATTAAATAATTAAATAATGTAAAAATTAATTTTCTTTTTCTAAAAATTTCCTTTTAACCTTAGGTTTGTAAAAAAGTCATTTTCACCCCCTGTGGGTTTTCAGATTTCAGTTTTTACTTTTTATTTTGTACGTTCGCGTAAATTCAAATAGAACGTACACGTTTTTAGGTTTAAATTGTTTCTGGTTTTTCCAACTTTCCAGTCTTGTTAATATAGCTTATTTAAGCTATTTCTTTGTAGATTCCTTAGTTTGATCAATCTCAAACCTTTTCCTGTCCAAATTCACCCGATCACAGACCCGTTTGAATACAATCCACACCTCGTCGGGACATAACGACCCGGGGAAACCCTATATTCCGCGGGAGCATTGAGCCTAAGGAGTTTGACTATGTTGACCACATCCATGGTTGACTTTAGTTGACTACTTTTGCCTCAATCAAGACCTCAACTTGACCACTCGTTTGTGGATGATAAACCGTGGAAAGACGATGTGTGACACCATATTTAAGCATAACTTTGGCAAATTGATCATTACAAAAATGGGTCCCACGATCGCTTATGATGGCTCGAGGTGCACCAAATCGGGCAAAGAGACTTTTTAAGAACTTAACAACAACTCGGGCGTCATTAGTGGGGAGCGCCTTCGCTTCAACGCATTTAGATAAGTAATCGACGGCCACGAGAATGTATTTGTTTCCTCGAGATGACGGGAATGGCCCCATGAAATCGATGCCCCAAACGTCAAAAATTTCACAAACTTGAATCGCATTTTGCGGCATTTCATCTTTTTGAGAAATTTTCCCTTGAGGTTGGCAAGAATCACATGTTTTCACCAATTCATGGGCATCCCGATATATCGTCGGCCAATAGAAGCTGGAATCGAACACTTTCTTTGCGGTGAAATTGGCACCATGATGTCCCCCCGTGTGTCCACTATGGCATGCCATAAGAATTTCAACGGCTTCCGTACCGTGAACACACCGCCGGATCACTTGATCCGCACAGACTTTGAACAAATAGGGGTCATCCCAAAAATAATGTTGGACATCTTTAAAGAATTTCTTCTTTTGCTGGGACGACAACCCTTTCCTAATGAATTTCCCCGCATGGTAATTCGCAAAATCGGCGAACCATGGGGTACTTTCGTCAAGTTTAGTCACACTCCCAAGTGTCTCGAGAGGAAATGCATCGTTAATTTCCTTTTTCTCAAGAACACTTTGATGGGGGTTCTCAAGTCGTGAAAGGTGATCAGCAGCAAGGTTCTCAGCTCCTTTCTTTTCTCTTATTTCGACATTAAATTATTGGAGCAAAAGAACCCACCGCATTAAACGTGGCTTAGCATCTTGCTTTGCCATTAAGTACTTTAGGGTTGAGTGGTCCGTATACACTATGCACTTTTTCAAA